>JARGYO010000094.1:39357996-40029865 GCA_029206835.1 Rana muscosa
CTGCATTACTGTGCAAATCACATGCGATGTCTGTGCGATGCAAATTCAACCAAACAAACTGTATGGCTGAAATCGCATTTGCACCAAAAGCGATTGGTGCAAGACCCTTTTTTTTTTTTTTTGGTCCGCACTGGTATCGGAGTGGATGGGTGTTCACACCTATGCAATCCGATTCCTGCACTATTTCACAGTTCTCACTGCAATCTGCAAACCGATCTGGGGGGTCATTAATTTTACATTGACACCCATAACAGTTTGCAAAGGGCAGTGTGAATGGCCGACAAGCAACATGCAATGCAGGAATCCACACTGGAATCGTGCTGATCCTTGCATCGCATATATGTGAACCAGGACTCAAGTGGGATCACACTGATGCACTGTGGTTCAGTTGCAGTGCTGGTGTATACACAGTTTTCCTGCATTTACATCCATTTTCACTACAGTCCCACAGACTTCTATTTCACATTTTTGCAACATTTTCTGAAAGCGCACCAAATGTTCTCTATACTGCATCTTTGGTGTGCTTTCAGAAAACACAGTAAAATTACACAAGCTAATAGAAGTCTGTGGGACTGCAGCTAAAAATGGGGATAAAATGCAGAAAAACTGTCAATACCCCAGCACTGCGACAAACTTCAGGACACCAGTGTGAACCCAAAAGCTTCAGGATGCTGTGTAATGTAAAGGCGTCCAAAGGTGCATGGGGTTGTGCAGGGCCGGCCCTACCATGGGACCCAATGGGACCATGGTACCAGGCGGCATTTAGGAGGGGGCGGCAGTCCGGCCGGCAACATATTTTTAACAGACTTACTTCCGTCGGACAGAGAGCAGAGCGGAGGCTGAGCGGATGCTGGTCGGCGGCCGCTGTCTCCTGCACTGGTTGCTAAAATTGCCTGCCGAGTCCCGACAGTCGCCTAGCAACCAGGGACGTCAGGAGGCCGCGGCCGCCCCAGCATTCACAGCGCTCAGCCTCCACGCCAATCAATTGTTATTGCTCCGCCCACACACCTCATCCATCTTCCATCTCCTGCGTGAGGGTTGGATTTCAGTGAGGGTCTGAGGAAATCTGCCTGTGCGGCTGTGGCTGTGCCCTGGACAGTGACAGTGTGAGCTGAGCCTGGGCAGCCTCTCTGCCTATCTGGAAAAACGGGTGAGTTAGGTGGGATTTTTAATGTGGGTGGCTGATGATGATCTTTGTCTTGTACCCATGTTTTCCCTGTAATTTAAAGCAAAACTTTATTCTTTTAACCACTTTGCGCCCGCGCTATAGACAAAAGACGTCTACAGTGCGGGCCGCGCGGCGCTCAATTGCCGGGAGGGCGTCCATGGACAACCTCCTGTTTACTTCCGCGATGCGCGCCGCATCGGGGAAAAGCTGTGCCCGCTGTGTCACGCGGGTGCCGATGCGCTTGCCTGGCGGCCGCGATGTCTGCCAGGTACCCGCGAACGGCAGTCACAGAGCAGGGACATGGATCTCTGTGTGTAAACACAAAGATCCACGTCCTGTCAGGGAGAGAGGAGACCGATGCTGTGTCCCTTGTACATAGGGACAACCATCGGTCACCTCCCCCAGTCAGTCCCCTCCCCTCACAGTAAGAATCACCTAGCAAGGAACATATTTAACCCCTTCCTGCCAGTCACATTTATACAGCAATCAGTGCATATTTATAGCACGGATCACTGTATAAGTGTGAATGGTCCCAAAAATGTGTCAAAAGTGTCCGCCATAATGTTGCAGTCATAATAAAAATCGCAGATCGCCGTCATTACTAGGGAAAAAAAATAATTAAAAAAAATTTCATTCTATCCCCTATTTTGTAGGCGCTATAACTTTTTAAATGACATTTAATTATCATGATATAAAATAATGAATGTGGGGGCGTTTTGGTGGGCGTGTTTTTTTTTTGTTGGGGGGGGCAGCATTTCATTCTTGGTCCCAGGCAGCACCATGTCTTGGGCCGGTGCTGGGGTTGTGTAATGTAAAGGGGTCCAGAGGTGCAGGGGGTTGTGTAATGTAAAGGGGTCCAGAGGTGCAGGGGGTTGTGTAATGTAAAGGAGTCCAGAGGTGCATGGGGTTGTGTAATGTAAAGGGGTCCAGAGGTGCAGGGGGTTGTGTAATGTAAAGGAGTCCAGAGGTGCAGGAGGTTGTGTAATGTAAAGAAGTCCAAAGGCTTCAGGATGCTGTGTAATGTAAAGGGGTCCAGGAGGTGCAGGGTGCTGTGTAATGTAAAGGAGTCCAGAAGTGCAGGGTGCTGTGTAATGTAAAGGAGTCCAGAGGTGCAGGGGGTTGTGTAATGTAAAGGGGTCCAGAGGTGCAGGGGGTTGTGTAATGTAAAAGGGTCCAGAGCTGTGGGGTGCTGTGTAACGTAAAGGGGTCCAGAGGTGCAGTTGTGGAGAGGGGGTACACAGTAGTGACAAAGAGATATTGAAAGATGCAGGGGGCACAGTGGCTGTTTTTTACATTTTAACGTGGGGGGGGGTCGCGCTTTTAACCCCCGCTAGTGGTCGAAGAAAGGGTTAAATGCGACTATCGCCGCTGCCGAATCGCCCCTCCCTGAAAAAATTTCAGCGGACGCCCATGGAAGCAGGTATCAGCTAAACTCACAGCATCTGTCTGGAGGGGCAGAATGTGGCCTGGCCATCTTTTACCCAAACAGGAAGATGTCTTATGCCGCGTACACACGGTCAGAATTTCCGATGGAAAAAGTCACATGGTAGCTTTTCGTCGGATATTCCGACCGTGTATGCCCCATCAGACTTTTTCTGCCGTAATTTCCGACGGACTTCGATAGAGAGCAGGTTCTCTATTTTTCCGACGGAAAAAAATTCTATCGGAAAATCCAATCGTCTGTATGCAATTCCGACGCACTAAAAACCATGCATGCTCAGAATCAATTTGACGCATGCTCAGAATCATTGAACTTAAATTTTCTCGGCTCGTTGTAGTGTTGTACATCACCGCGTTCTTGACGTTCGGAATTTGGTGTGACCGTGTGTATGCAGGCCAAGCTTGAGCTGAATTCCGTCGGAAAAACCATTTGATCGTGTGTACGCGGCAAAAGAGATTGTGAGCCCTAAGATTTCCCTCCTTGTCTAGAACCTTCCCCTGCTGCTAATACTGTCGGGTAACCTGTACCTACACTACCTACACGCAAATGCGCACCAAAACCTGGGGTCAGGGGCTTAAAAAGACTCTGCTGACCCAAAATGTCCACTAAGAGTCACCTGGATGCAGTGCAGCCAACAGGAATGTTGCCTCCAGGAGCCAGGGAACCACAGAGAAACCAAGTTTCCCCTGACTGTCCCTGACTCCTCCAAGCTGTGATGCTGCTCTGGTCTGGCACTACCTACACTGGAGGAAGCAGACTGTACCTGCCTACCTGTAGCCTATATGTGTGCATCCACATATACATAGTAGAGTCCACAAGGATATGATTTGCTTGTCTGACTGCAATTGATGTGCCAGTGTTTGGGCATGTACAAAAAAGCGTGAAGCCACACATCGCAAAGCCAGTGGAGTTTGGCCAACTTTATTCATCTAGCAGTGGTCAAAACTTGGTTGCTGGCAGACCAATAAAGTTGTTCAAGCTCCATGCGCAAAGTAGTGTGCAGCCACACATGGTTCGTATGTGGAAATAGGAGGAAAAGTGATGAGCCCGGAGGTGAGAGTTGTCAGGAACTACAAATCAGGCAAAGACAGAAAATGCAGTTAAAATCACACCTTTAATGTAACAGCAAAAATAACACAGATCAGGAACGTATCAAAAACAGAAGCCAGGCTTGGAGGCCAAAGCGGGTAATCAGAATCGTAATCAGGAAGGCAGAAGTGAGCTTTGTCAGAAGCCAAAAATCAGGAGCAGGAATCAAAAGAGATGTCAGCCAGGCCAAGTCATACACAGGAAAACAGCAGAGATGTTGACCACGTGAGGGCATGGAAGGAACGAGCAATGCAGTTTAAAATAGCAAAAAAGGGCTGGCTGTAGGCTGGAATAATGAGTCCGGTAATGGTAACCAGGTAAGTCAATGTAGAAACAATGAGTGGCTGGTAATTAACCGACAGCTGAGTAGCTTAGAGCAGTGAAAAGAGAGCTGCTAGTAATAGCAGAAGCCCAGCCTGGGAAAGAGTGGGAAAAGCACAGGGTTCATGGGCGGTATGGAGGATCAACCTAGGACAGTGATGGTAAACCTTGGCACCCCAGATGTTTTGGAACTACATTCCCTATGAGGCTCAGCTACACTGCAGAGTACATGAGCATCATGGGAAATGCTGTTCCAAAACACCTGGGGTGCCAGGGTTCACCATCACTGACCTAGGAGCATGTTCTTTACAAAATCAGATCTACATAAAGAGCTTTATTTTCTGCATCTCTATCCTATTTCCATCCTTTTTGCAGTACTTTCCTGTAGATCTGGAAATCCTGGGGTAAGGTATTATTTGATCTGGCTGTGTTTTGTATTTCAGTAAAACCTGGAACATGCCCAGTTTCTTTTGCATCATGTGATCATCCCCCACCGACAAAGATGTGTCAGACTGACAGTGACTGTCTTGGAAACAAGAAGTGTTGCATCCCAGAGTGCGGTTTGGAGTGTTCCGATCCCTTAGCATGTAAGTTACAGCAGCCAATCAATTTCCAATCCAACAGCACAGGCTTGGGATATATATATATATATATATTGTGACAGCAGGAAGGTAAAGTCACCAGGTTGCATCCAGGGGGGTAGATATATTTCGCCCAGATTCAGGCTTTACGCCGACTTATACAACTAGGTGGAGAGTTGTATAAGCCCAGCTAAGGCTAGTGGGCTCATGGATGACTCATACCTCTAGGGAGAGTGTGGGGCGTCGTGCAGACAGGGAGTTGATGAGACCAGCTGAAGCTTGTCAGCTCATTTAGGCCTCTATAAGAACTCCCAGCTTCATTAGATGTTAGCTCATGCCTGGACCCAGACCTGTGTGGACTGTCTAGGGAGAGTGAACCCCTGTGCGGTGAGACAAAGCCTGTGTGGCTATTTGCTTGGACATTTAAAACCAGGGACTTAGGGACTAGGACAGCACTAGGCTGATCCCAGTTGTTAGTTAGGAAACCTGTATGTTTAGTCAGAGGTCAAGTTGACCAGGATTTATTTTGTTTATGTTTCTTTTGCTTTGCTGTGTTTTGTCACTGTAAATAGAAAATAAACCGCACCTTTTTGATTTTGAAAACCACAACCTCCGTTTGCTGGGCCTGTTTTTGTGTGGGGAGCCCATCTCGGGGGTCACACACACCCGCTGCCGAGCTAACCCCCTCACAGTTGGTGGAGAATGCGGGCAGTTTTTTTTTAAGCCAGCATGGAGGAGATACTGAAGCAGCTGGCTCTAGCAAATGCCAATCAACAGCAGACAAATGCAGGTTTGCAAAAGAGCCTTGCAGCTCATCAACAGAGCCTTGCAGCTCAACAACAGAACTTTGCAGCCCAGCAGCAAGCTCATCAACAGAGCCTTGCAGCCCAGCAGCAGACAAACGCAACTTTGCAACAGAGTCTGGAGGCTCAGCAACAAGCCCAGCAGCAATCTGAGGCCCGCTTCATAGACCTGTTGCAGAAGCAAGAGCAGAGACTACAACAACAGATGGAAGCAGTAATGCAGCAACGTCCGCAGACCAGTGAGGAAAGCCGTCCCACTAATACCGCGTCCTTTGGGGTGAGTCGTTTATTGACAAAAATGACTGGAGAGGATGATCCAGAGGTATTTTTGACCACATTTGAAAGGACCGCTGAAAGAGAAAAGTGGCCTGAGGAGCAGTGGGCTGGACTGGTGGCTCCTCTGTTAACTGGTGAATCGCAGAAAGCTTACTATGACCTAGAGCCTAACCAAGCAAAAGACTATGTGATGCTAAAAGCTGAAATATTGGCAAGGCTGGGTGTCACCAAGGCTGTCCGGGCTCAGCGTGTGCATAACTGGACTTTCCAGCTTGGAAACCCCCCAGGTCTCAAATGTATGATCTCATTCACCTGAGCAGAAAGTGGCTACAGCCAGAGACTTTGTCCGCACCAAAGATTGTGGAACGTGTTGTAATGGATCGGTTTTTGAGAGCTCTTCCTACTGCCATCCAAAAGTGGGTAAGCCATGGAGACCCAGAGACGGCCGATGGTCTTGTGGATCGTGTGGAGAAATACTTGGCTACAGAGAACCTGACGGCCTCTTCTACCGCTGCCGGCAAGCGGGACATTTTGCAGCCAATTGCCCGGTTGTGGAGGAACCCATGCAGTGTGACTTTCTGACGGGCAGACGTCAGTCGCTGTGTGCGACAGTCGCATGCACTGCCATTCGAGGAACTGAGAAACATTTATGCAAAATGTGTGTTAATGGTAGAAATGTTGTGGTATTGCTGGATTCAGGTAGCCTTGTGACCCTGATAAAGGCTGAGTTAGTTAAAACAGAGGTCTCTGGGAATAGCAAGGTAGCTGTTATTTGTGTGCATGGGGACACCCGAGAGTATCCAGTGACTACAGTGTGTTTCGAGACCCCCAAAGGTACCCTCTCTCATCCAGTGGGCTTAGTATCTCAGTTACCGCATGACGCCATTGTGGGAAGGGATTTTCCGAAGTTCTGGGAACTGTGGGATGATCCTGAGCCCCCCCACTGGTGCCCCTATGTACCAGGAATGTGATAGCCAGAACTCCCCTGAGAGTGGTGAGGACTCTCCGGGGTTTCCCTTATCAGTATTGGCAGGGGAGACTCAAGAAACTGGAGAGGAGCCCACCTCCTCAGACGAAAACCTACCGTCGGTGGAGTTTTCTGATCTTGAGGTTCACAGGGAAAACTTTGCCACAGAACAGTTGAAAGACCCCGCCCTAATAAAGGCACGGGAAAACGTAGTGAAAATAGATGGCGAGTTAGTGAACCCAGATAATACCTGCACTTACCCATACTTCAGCGTAGAGAAGGACCTACTGTATCGGGTGGCAAAAAGGGCAGAAGAAACCGTTGAGCAGCTGGTGGTGCCCAAACCTTACAGGAAGTTGGTGTTGGAGTTGGCCCATGGGCACATTCTTGGAGGTCATCTGGGGACAGAGAAAACCCGAGAGAGGGTATTACAGAGATTCTATTGGCCGGGGGTGATGAAGGACATAGAAAATTATTGTTCCTCCTGCCCTGTGTGTCAGAGGTCGGCCCCGATGCCACATTTCCGTAGCCCGCTGGTCCCTCTACCCATCATTGAGGTCCCGTTTGAGAGGATCGCCATGGATTTGGTAGGTCCTATAATCAAGTCCGCTAGGGGGCACCAGTACATATTAGTTATAATGGACTATGCCACCCGTTATCCAGAAGCGATCCCTCTCCGAAATACCTCGGCCAAAACCATAGCCAAAGAGCTATCTCTTGTGTTTAGCCGGGTGGGTATTTGTAAAGAACTGCTTACGGACCAAGGTACACCCTTTATGTCCCGGGTTATGAAGGAGCTGTGTAAATTGTTCAAAGTGACGCAATTACGTACATCTGTGTATCACCCCCAAACCGATGGGCTGGTTGAAAGATTCAACAAAACCCTAAAACAAATGTTGAAGAAAGTGGTGGATAGAGATGGAAAGGATTGGGACTGTCTACTCCCTTATCTGATGTTTGCTATTAGGGAGGTGCCCCAATCCTCTACGGGATTCTCCCCCTTTGAGTTACTGTATGGGAGACACCCAAGAGGGCTGTTGGATATTGCCAAGGAAACTTGGGAAAGTGAGAGTTCTCCCCACAGGAGTGTGATTGAGCATGTCGCCCTGATGCAAGACCGAATTGCACAGGTAATGCCCATCGTGAAGGAACATTTGGCCCAAGCGCAGTTAGCACAGCAGAGAGTGTACAACCGTGGAGCCAAGACCCGTACCTTTTCCCCGGGGGATAGGATACTGGTACTTGTCCCTACGGTTGAAAGTAAATTCCTTGCCAAATGGCAAGGCCCCTACGAGATAATGGAAAAAGTGAGCGAAGTGAATTACAAGGTCAGACAACCAGGAAGGCGAAAGCCCGAACAGATCTATCACGTTAATCTGTTGAAAGCCTGGAGGGATAGAGAGTCCCTAGTCGCAGACACTTGGTCACCAGCTCAAACTGGTTGCGTGATTCCTGAGGTTGGAATAGCAGCCACCTTGTCACAACCCCAACAACAGGAGGTTAAGGAGTTTGTGCTTCGCAACAAGGAGGTATTCTCTGAGCTGCCGGGACAAACATCTGGGGTAGAGCATGACATCATTACCCCGCCCCGTGAAAGGGTGAAGTTAAAACCCTATCGGATCCCAGAGGCCCGACGGGAGGCAATACGGGAGGAAGTACAGAAAATGCTGAACTTAGGGGTGATAGAGGAGTCCCAAAGTGATTGGTCTAGTCCCATTGTGTTGGTGCCTAAACCGGATGGGAGCTGGCGATTTTGTAACGATTTTCGTCAGTTGAACAAAGTTACAAAATTTGACACCTACCCCATGCCACGTATAGATGAGTTGATCGACCGGCTGGGAACAGCCCGATACATGACGACTCTTGACCTCACAAAAGGGTATTGGCAAATCCCCCTGGCCAAGTCGGCCAAAGAGAAAACCGCATTTGTAACCCCAGACGGGGCGTTCCAATATAAAAGAATGCCGATCGGGTTACAGAATGCGCCGGCCACATTCCAGCGGAAAATGGACCAGATGCTGAGGCCCCATCGGAAGTATGCTGCGGCTTACCTGGATGACGTAATTGTCCATAGCACAGATTGGGCCTCACATCTGCCAAAAGTGCAAGCAGTCCTGGACTCTGTTCGGGAAGCGGGGTTTACGGCTAACCCCAAGAAGTGTACCATTGGGCAGGAGGAGACCAAATATCTTGGGTACACCATTGGGAGGGGAGTAATAAAACCCAAACTCAACAAAGTCGAGGCCATCCAGAGTTGGCCACGTCCCAACAGCAAGAAGCAGGTACGAGCCTTTCTGGGAATCGCTGGGTATTATCGGCGATTCATTCCCCACTTTGCTTCTAAGGCTGTGCCCCTAACCAACCTGACGAAGGGGAAAGGGTCGGTCATGATTAAATGGACCCCCGAGGCTGAGGCAGCATTCCAATTCTTGAAACAAGCCTTATGTAGCCAGCCAGTGTTGTACTCACCCGACTTCTCTAAAGACTTTGTCGTACAAAGTGATGCGTCAGATGTGGGGTTAGGAGCAGTATTGTCCCAGGTCTGGAACGGGGAAGAGCACCCAGTCATTTACCTCAGCAGGAAGTTGAAGTCCCATGAGGTAAATTACGCCACCGTTGAAAAGGAGTGTTTAGCGGTGAAGTGGGCTCTAGATTCCCTTCGGTACTACCTGCTAGGTAGGCACTTTGACATGGTTACGGATCACGCTCCGTTAAAGTGGATGGCTCAAAACAAGGAAACAAATAGAAGAGTGAATAGGTGGTTCCTGGCCCTCCAGGAATTCAACTTCACAGTAAAGCATCGCCCTGGCGTTCAAATGGGGAATGTGGATGCTTTGTCTCGAGTACATGAATGCCTGATGGCTGGTGTTCCAACCCCGAGGTTAAAACAAGAGGGGGGGGGTATGTGACAGCAGGAAGGTAAAGTCACCTGGTTGCATCCAGGGGGGTAGATATATTTCGCCCAGATTCAGGCTTTACGCCGACTTATACAACTAGGTGGAGAGTTGTATAAGCCCAGCTAAGGCTAGTGGGCTCATGGATGACTCATACCTCTAGGGAGAGTGTGGGGCGTCGTGCAGACAGGGAGTTGATGAGACCAGCTGAAGCTTGTCAGCTCATTTAGGCCTCTATAAGAACTCCCAGCTTCATTAGATGTTAGCTCATGCCTGGACCCAGACCTGTGTGGACTGTCTAGGGAGAGTGAACCCCTGTGCGGTGAGACAAAGCCTGTGTGGCTATTTGCTTGGACATTTAAAACCAGGGACTTAGGGACTAGGACAGCACTAGGCTGATCCCAGTTGTTAGTTAGGAAACCTGTATGTTTAGTCAGAGGTCAAGTTGACCAGGATTTATTTTGTTTATGTTTCTTTTGCTTTGCTGTGTTTTGTCACTGTAAATAGAAAATAAACCGCACCTTTTTGATTTTGAAAACCACAACCTCCGTTTGCTGGGCCTGTTTTTGTGTGGGGAGCCCATCTCGGGGGTCACACACACCCGCTGCCGAGCTAACCCCCTCACAATATATATATATATATATATATATACACATACATATATATATACACATACATAGCTCCCAACTGTCCCTGATTTTGAGGGACTGTCCCTGATTTGGAGCAATGTCCCTCTGTCCCTCATTCCTCCTCACTTGTCCCTCATTTTGGTCTGATCTATATGGTTTTATATAAAATTCTATTTTTATCTATCAAAAAGTGTTTTCCAGCGCTAAACCTTCTATCTGATTTCTAAATTGTTGCATTTGTAAATTCCTAAAGCCAATATAAAGGAATAGTAGTGATAAAAAAAGCACTTTGGGGTTTAACCAATCTTGTTTTTTTGTCCAAATCTTCTTTCAGAGGGCGTGGCAAAGGGTGTGTCCTCTACCTGCATACTTTTGCTGATAGGTGTCCCTCATTCCCATCTCAAAAAGTTGGGAGGTATGTATGTATGTATGTATTGTGACAGCAGGAAGGTAAAGTCACCTGGTTGCATCCAGGGGGGTAGATATATTTCTCCCAGATTCAGGCTTTATGCCGACTTATACAACTAGGGAGTTGATGAAGCCCAGCTGAGGCTAGTGGGCTCATGAATGACTCATACCTCTAGGGAGAGTGCTGGGCGTCGTGAGGCAGGGAGTTGATGAGACCAGCTGAAGCCTGTCAGTTCGTTTAAGGCCTCTATAAAAACTCCCAGCTTCATTAGATGTTAGCTCATGCCTGGAACCAGACCTGTGTGGACTGTCTAGGGAGAGTGAACCCCTGTGCGGTGAGGCAAAGCCTGTGTGGCTATTTGTTTGGACTTTTACTAAACCAGGGACTTAGGGACTAGGACAGCACCAGGCTGATCCCAGTTGTTAGTTTAGGAAACCTGCATGTTTAGTCAGAGGTCAAACTGACCAGGATTTATTTTGTTTGTTTCTTTTTGGCTTTGCTGTGTTTTTGTCACTGTACATAGAGAAATAAACCGCACCTTTTGATTTTGAAAACCACAACCTCCGTCTGCTGGCCCTGTTTTTGTGTGGGGAGCCCAACCAGGGGGTCACACACACCCGCTACCGAGTTAACCCCCTCACAGTTGGTGGAGAACCAGTGGCAGTTTTTTTAAGCCAGCATGGAGGAGATACTGAAACAGCTGGCTCTAGCAAATGCCAATCAACAGCAGACAAATGCAGGTTTGCAAAGGAGCCTTGCAGCCCAGCAGCAAGCTCATCAACAAGCCCAGCAGCAATCTGAGGCCCGCTTCATAGACCTGTTACAGAAGCAAGAGCAGAGACTACAACAAATGGAAGCAGTAATGCAGCAACGTCCGCAGACCAGTGAGGAAAGCCGTCCCACTAATACCGCGTCCTTTGGGGTGAGTCGTTTATTGACAAAAATGACTGGAGAGGATGATCCAGAGGTATTTTTGACCACATTTGAAAGGACTGCTGAAAGAGAAAAGTGGCCTGAGGAGCAGTGGGCTGGACTGGTGGCTCCTCTGTTAACTGGTGAATCGCAGAAGGCTTACTATGACCTAGAGCCTGACCAAGCAAAAGACTATGTGATGCTAAAAGCTGAAATATTGGCAAGGCTGGGTGTCACCCTGGCTGTCCGGGCTCAGCGTGTGCATAACTGGACTTTCCAGCTTGGAAAACCCCCCAGGTCTCAAATGTATGATCTCATTCACCTGAGCAGGAAGTGGCTACAGCCAGAGACTTTGTCCGCACCGGAGATTGTGGAACGTGTTGTGATGGATCGTTTCTTGAGAGCTCTTCCTACCGCCATTCAAAAGTGGGTAAGCCACGGAGACCCAGAAACGGCCGGTAAACTTGTGGATCGTGTAGAGAGATACTTGGCTACAGAGAACCTGACGGCCTCTTCCAGAGACTCTCGGACTTTCCACCCTAAGACCAGACCATCCCCAGGGGCGGATAAGAGGATTCCAAGGGGTGAGGGTGGAGAGAGTGAGAGGGTGGGAGCTCTACCCCAAGTTTGGCGAGAACAGCCTGGGAAATCAGCGGCTCAAGAGGCCGCAAGAAGGATCGTTTGCTACCGCTGCCGGCAAGCGGGACATATTGCAGCCAATTGCCCGGTTGTGGAGGAACCCATGCAGTGTGACTTTCTGACGGGCAGACGTCAGTCGCTGTGTGCGACAGTCGCATGCACTGCCATTCGAGGAACTGAGAAACATTTATGCAAAATGTGTGTTAATGGTAGAAATGTTGTGGTATTGTTGGATTCAGGTAGCCTTGTGACCCTGATAAAGGCTGAGTTAGTTAAAACAGAGGTCTCTGGGAATAGCAAGGTAGCTGTTATTTGTGTGCATGGGGACACCCGAGAGTATCCAGTGACTACAGTGTGTTTCGAGACCCCCAAAGGTACCCTCTCTCATCCAGTGGGCTTAGTATCTCAGTTACCGCATGACGCCATTGTGGGAAGGGATTTTCCGAAGTTCTGGGAACTGTGGGATGATCCTGAGCCCCCCACTGGTGCCCCTATGTACCAGGAATGTGATAGCCAGAACTCCTCTGAGAGTGGTGAGGACTCTCCAGAATTTCCCTTGTCAGTATTGGCAGGGGAGACTCAAGAAACTGGAGAGGAGCCCACCTCCTCAGACGAAAACCTACCGTCTGTGGAGTTTTCTGATCTGGAGGTTCACAGGGAAAATTTTGCCACAGAACAGTTAAAAGACCCCGCCCTAATAAAGGCACGGGAAAACGTAGTGGAAATAGATGGCGAGTTAGTGAACCCAGATAATACCTGCACTTACCCATACTTCAGCGTAGAGAAGGACCTACTGTATCGGGTGGCAAAAAGGGCAGAAGAAACCGTTGAGCAGCTGGTGGTGCCCAAACCTTACAGGAAGTTGGTGTTGGAGTTGGCCCATGGGCACATTCTTGGAGGTCATCTGGGGACAGAGAAAACCCGAGAGAGGGTATTACAGAGATTCTATTGGCCTGGGGTGATGAAGGACATAGAAAATTATTGTTCCTCCTGCCCTGTGTGTCAGAGGTCGGCCCCGATGCCACATTTCCGTAGCCCGCTGGTCCCTCTACCCATCATTGAGGTCCCGTTTGAGAGAATCGCAATGGATTTGGTAGGTCCTATAATCAAGTCCGCTAGGGGGCACCAGTACATATTGGTTATAATGGACTATGCCACCCGTTATCCAGAAGCGATCCCTCTCAGAAATACCTCGGCCAAAACCATAGCCAAAGAGCTATCTCTTGTTTTTAGCCGGGTGGGTATTTGTAAAGAACTGCTTACGGACCAAGGTACACCCTTTATGTCCCGGGTTATGAAAGAGCTGTGTAAATTGTTCAAAGTGACGCAATTGCGTACATCTGTGTATCACCCCCAAACCGATGGGCTGGTTGAAAGATTCAACAAAACCCTAAAACAAATGTTGAAGAAAGTGGTGGATAGAGATGGAAAGGATTGGGACTGTCTACTTCCTTATTTGATGTTTGCTATTAGGGAGGTGCCCCAATCCTCTACGGGATTCTCCCCCTTTGAGTTACTGTATGGGAGACACCCAAGAGGGCTGTTGGATATTGCCAAGGAAACTTGGGAAAGTGAGAGTTCTCCCCACAGGAGTGTGATTGAGCATGTCGCCCTGATGCAAGATCGAATTGCACAGGTAATGCCCATCGTGAAGGAACATTTGGCCCAAGCGCAGTTGGCACAGCAGAGAGTGTACAACCGTGGAGCAAAGACCCGTACCTTTTCCCCGGGGGATAGGATATTGGTACTTGTCCCTACGGTTGAAAGTAAATTCCTTGCCAAATGGCAAGGCCCCTACGAGATAATGGAAAAAGTGAGCGAAGTGAATTACAAGGTCAGACAACCAGGAAGGCGAAAGCCCGAACAGATATATCACGTTAATCTGTTGAAAGCCTGGAGGGATAGAGAGTCCCTAGTCGCAGAAACTTGGTCACCAGCTCAAACTGGTTGCGTGATTCCGGAGGTTGGAATAGCAGCCACCTTGTCACAACCCCAACAACAGGAGGTTAAGGAGTTTGTGCTTCGCAACAAGGAGGTGTTCTCTGAGCTGCCGGGACAAACATCTGGGGTAGAGCATGATATTATTACCCCGCCCGGTGAAAGGGTGAAGTTAAAACCCTATCGGATCCCAGAGGCCCGACGGGAGGCAATACGGGAGGAAGTACAGAAAATGCTGAACTTAGGGGTGATAGAGGAGTCCCAAAGTGATTGGTCTAGTCCCATTGTGTTGGTGCCTAAACCGGATGGGAGCTGGCGATTTTGTAACGATTTTCGTCAGTTGAACAAAGTTACAAAATTTGACACCTACCCCATGCCACGTATAGATGAGTTGATCGACCGGCTGGGAACAGCCCGATACATGACGACTCTTGACCTCACAAAAGGGTATTGGCAAATTCCCCTGGCCAAGTCGGCCAAAGAGAAAACCGCATTTGTAACCCCAGACGGGGCGTTCCAATATAAGAGAATGCCGTTCGGGTTACAGAATGCGCCGGCCACATTCCAGCGGAAAATGGACCAGATGCTGAGGCCCCATCGGAAGTATGCTGCGGCTTACCTGGATGACGTAATTGTCCATAGCACAGATTGGGCCTCACATCTGCCAAAAGTGCAAGCAGTCCTGGACTCTGTTCGGGAAGCGGGGTTTACGGCTAACCCCAAGAAGTGTACCATTGGGCAGGAGGAGGCCAAATATCTTGGGTACACCATTGGCAGGGGAGTAATAAAACCCCAACTCAACAAAGTCGAGGCCATCCAGAGTTGGCCACGTCCCAACAGCAAGAAGCAGGTACGAGCCTTTCTGGGAATCGCGGGTTATTATCGGCGCTTCATTCCCCACTTTGCTTCTAAGGCTGTGCCCCTAACCAACCTGACGAAAGGGAAAGGGTCGGTCATGATTAAATGGACCCCCGAGGCTGAGGCAGCATTCCAATTCTTGAAACAAGCCTTATGTAGCCAGCCAGTGTTGTACTCACCCGACTTCTCTAAAGACTTTGTCGTACAAAGTGATGCGTCAGATGTGGGGTTAGGAGCAGTATTGTCCCAGGTCTGGAACGGGGAAGAGCACCCAGTCATTTACCTCAGCAGGAAGTTGAAGTCCCATGAGGTAAATTACGCCACGGTTGAAAAGGAGTGTTTAGCGGTGAAGTGGGCTCTAGATTCCCTTCGGTACTATCTGCTAGGTAGGCACTTTGACATGGTTACGGATCACGCTCCGTTAAAGTGGATGGCTCAAAACAAGGAGACAAATAGAAGAGTGAATAGGTGGTTCCTGGCCCTACAGGAATTCAACTTCACAGTAAAGCATCGCCCTGGCGTTCAAATGGGGAATGTGGATGCTTTGTCTCGAGTACATGAATGCCTGATTGCTGGTGTTCCAACCCCAAGGTTAAAACAAGAGGGGGGGGTATGTGACAGCAGGAAGGTAAAGTCACCTGGTTGCATCCAGAGGGGTAGATATATTTCTCCCAGATTCAGGCTTTATGCCGACTTATACAACTAGGGAGTTGATGAAGCCCAGCTGAGGCTAGTGGGCTCATGAATGACTCATACCTCTAGGGAGAGTGCTGGGCGTCGTGAGGCAGGGAGTTGATGAGACCAGCTGAAGCCTGTCAGTTCGTTTAAGGCCTCTATAAAAACTCCCAGCTTCATTAGATGTTAGCTCATGCCTGGAACCAGACCTGTGTGGACTGTCTAGGGAGAGTGAACCCCTGTGCGGTGAGGCAAAGCCTGTGTGGCTATTTGTTTGGACTTTTACTAAACCAGGGACTTAGGGACTAGGACAGCACCAGGCTGATCCCAGTTGTTAGTTTAGGAAACCTGCATGTTTAGTCAGAGGTCAAACTGACCAGGATTTATTTTGTTTGTTTCTTTTTGGCTTTGCTGTGTTTTTGTCACTGTACATAGAGAAATAAACCGCACCTTTTGATTTTGAAAACCACAACCTCCGTCTGCTGGCCCTGTTTTTGTGTGGGGAGCCCAACCAGGGGGTCACACACACCCGCTACCGAGTTAACCCCCTCACAGTATGTATGTATGTATGTATATATATATATATATATATATATATATATATATATATATATATACACACTGTATATACAGTATATGTACAGGTATATGTATAATTTTTAAAACAGGTGTGTCTTTATTGTGTTTCGCATCAAGATGACGTTACAGTTGTTACGCAGGTTTACAGAGAAAACTGCATATATGAAATACTTGTACAGCTTCCAAATTCTTAGAGGGCTATTTAGAAAATAAAATATGCTTACCGAATGACACTAGGATTCACCCAGCTGTCTCAAATTCATCGCAAAAAACACAATATATAGCCCAATTTTTGGTAACATATAAAAGATGATGTTAGGCCGAGTAAATAGATAACTTTAAAATTGTGCACGCTCGTGACAAACCACAATACTTTAAAATCTCCATAAGCAACACTTTCAAATTTTTTTACATGTTACCTGTTTAGATTTATAGAGGAGGTCTAGCACTAGAATTATTGCTCTCACTCTAATGTTCAGAGTGATACCTCACTTATGTGGTGTGAATATTGTTTACATATACGTTCCCGACTTACAGTATATACTCGAGTATAAGCCGACCCGAATATAAGCCAAGGCACCTAATTTTACCACAAAAAACTGGGAAAACTTATTGACTCGAGTATAAGCCTAGGGTGTCCATCTTCATGCCTCACTGTGCCTCGCTTTGCCTCACTGTGTCCATGTGCATGCCTCACTGTGTCCATGCCTCACTGTGCCCATGCCTCACTGTGTCCATTACTAGACTGACGTTTAACATGGGAGTCTATGGAAGGGGTGCCCGGGTTTGAAAAATCGGTGCTCCCTGGCCGTAGGTCCCCCAGACAACAAACTTTGCACACTTGTAGAGGAGTAATGTGGCTACATGTGTGCCAGGTTTTGGGTCCAGTAGACCTACGACCGGCCAGTACCAGGTCCCCAAAATCACTGGAGAAATTACCATTTAACATGGGAGTCTATTGAAGGGGTGCCCGGTTTTGAAAAATCGGTGCTCCCCGGCCGTAGGTCCCCCAGACAACAAACTTTGCACACTTGTAGAGGGGCTACATGTGTGCCAAGTTTGGGGTCCAGGGGACCTACGGCCGGCCGGTACTGGGTCCCCAAAATCCGGGAGATCAGCCGCAAAAAGGGGACTCGAGTATAAGCCGAGGGGGGCATTTTCAGCACAAAAAAATGTGCTGAAAAACTTGGCTTATACTCGAGTATATATAGTATGTATGCGTTCACTTCTGTGCATGAGCATAGAAAAATAATTAATTATTATTACCAATTTTAAAACATCCCTTGTAACACAAATAAAGGATGACAGGTCCTCTTTATGGAGAGTTCTGGGGTCAATAAGACCCCAAACCTCTCCTCTACCTTTGAACGAAAAAGATCAAAAAATTTTGATCTTTTGCTTTAAAAAAAAATAGTTTACTTCCCTCCTAGACCGGAAGTGATGTCATGATGTTGCTCCTGTCCTTCAAGACCATACAGACGACCAGAGATGATCTGGTCTCTAGTAACCTCTATGGCCAGCCACGGGACCCGTCAGGTCATTTCTCAGGTGCATGGGTAAAAACGGTAAGCTCAAGAAATACCGGCGGCAGAGGGAACGTCCCTTACGCATGTAACACAGAATTGGAGTACAGGGATCTACAGGAAACCTCTATTACACTGTATAAATGGAGTATCTCAGAAGAAGGACAGCTTCAGCAACAATTAAATGTGCAAGCCCCACGCCAAGCTCCATAGTCACCTTAAAATCATTATCTATACATAGCTCCCAACTGTCCCTGATTTCGATGGACTGTCCCTGATTTGGAACAATGTCCCTCTGTCCCTCATTCCTCCTCATGTGTCCCTCATTTTGGTCTGATCCATATAGTTGTATATAAAATGCACTTTTTATCTTTCAAAAAGTGTTTCCCAGTGCTAAACCTTTTATCTAATTTCTAAATTGCTGCATTTGTAAAATTTAAAAGCCAATATAAAGGAATAATAGTGGTAAAATAAAGCCTTTGTGGATTTAATTAACCTTTTTTTGATTATTTCACCTTTAAAGGGGTGTGGCAGGGGGCGTGTCCTATGTCTACATACGTTTGGTAGTAGGTGTCCCTCATTCCCATCTCAAAATGTTGGGAGGTATGTTTATATGATAAATACCAAACCAGGTGCCACCCAACAGTGAATAACTACACTTAAAAGGTGATTAATGAAAATATAAGGGGCACTATCCTACACCCTATCTCTGTTGCAGTGATAGGCCAAAATTCATAAAGCCAATAACTAAAAAAGAATGTGAATAAACCATAAATACTTATTAGATATGACTAATAAATACAGTGTCCATATTATAAAGTGTCCATGAAAATAAAACTCTTTAACGTGTTCCAGTGAATAAATGTGCGTCTCTTCCACCGTGCTGACTACTTCACACCCAATGTATGGATCACTCATCAAATGATAATGACCTCTTTAGCAAAAAGAAGGTCAATTAGCGCTTTAGGCCTCATGTACACTGCTGCTGGTAAACGGACGTTTAGGAGCAGTTGGGCTTTTTTTTCAACTGCTCCTGAACTCTCCTTTATGTTATCTTATCAGTACATGTACACAGGGTCCTTTATAGTCGTTTCTAGGCAGTTGAGTTTAGAGGCTTTTTTTGGAACCCAAAAAAATGCATTCAGAAGCTTTGTTTAGAGGCATTTCAAGCACCAAACGCGGCTAAACCCGGTAGCTCACGTTTAGCAGCGCTTCGTTTACAGACATTTTTAATTTTAAGCAAACAAAAAATGAAATTTTTTTTTCACACGCTTCTAGACGCAAACGCGGCTAAACGCGACTAAACGCGGCATCTAAATGCGGCTAAACGGCCGTTTTTAGATGCCGGTTTCTAGCTGTCAAGTTAAATCGTTCAGGAGAGGTTGAACAACGTCCCGTGTACATGAACCTTATGGCCCGTACACACGATTTGAATATCGTACGACAGATCTTACGACTTTTTTCACTTACCGTATATACTCGAGTTTTTCAGTACATTTTTTTGTGCTGAAAATGCCCCCCTCGGTTTATACTCGAGTCACCTTTTTGCGCCTGATTTCCCGGGTTTGGGGACCCGGTACCAACCGACTGTAGGTTCCCTGGACCCCAAACATGGCTCACATGTAGCCCCACTCTTCCTCTACAAGTGTGCAAAGTTTGTTGTCTGGGGAACCTACGGCCGGGGAGCACTGATTTTTCAAACCCGGGCACCCCTTTCATAGACTCCCATGTTAAATGGTAATTTTTCTGGTGAATTTGGGGACCCGATACCGGCTGGTCATAGGTTCCCTGGACCCGAAACTTGGCACACATGTAGCCGCATTTCTCCTTGACAAGTGTGCAAAGTTTGGTGTCTGGAAGACCTACGGCCGGGGAGAACCAATTTTTCAAACCCGGGCACTCCTTCCATAGACTCCCATGTTAAACGTCAGTCTAGGCATGGGCACAGTGAGGCATGGGCACAGTGAGGCATGGGCACAGTGAGGCATGGACACAGTGAGGCATGCACATGGACACAGTGAGGCACAGTGAGACATGCAGATGGACACCCTAGGCTTATACTCGAGTCAATAAGTTTTCCAAATTTTTTGTGGTAAAATTAGGTGCCTCGGCTTATATTCAGGTCGGCTTATACTTGAGTATATACGGTAATAGTCGCAAGTAGAAATTTAATAGGTTACTAAAGTCACAAAAAATTCTCGTACGACAGAAAAAAATAATCGGAAGTGATGTCATGTGTTGTAATGTATTTGTATTGTATTTTCGGACGACAACTGTACTGACTAAACAAAAAACGTATGATCTGGTATCGTACGAGGTACATTTTCGTACTTGTCCGATCAGATAATATCGGATGAACTGTCTTGATCGGCTCTCGAAAGTAGTTTACACACCATTCGAAAATCGTACGATTCTTCCTCGGACAACAGTTTTCGTCCAATATTCGGATCGTGTGTACGGGATAGTAATGTTTTATATCTTCATTCTAACCTTTCTCCATTCTGGCTCCTTAGGTGTAGGTAAACGATCCTTCCTCAAAGAAATTCTCCTATTTAGGTAACAGATACCAGATCTGTCCTCTGATGTCTCCTCCACTCCACCATGCAAACCAAAAAATGCTGATCGTATACAGTGTAGTAGTTTTTATTAAAAAATAACAACAAACATAAAATGCTCACATTAAAAAGTGCCCATATATTGAACCCAAACTTCCGGTCAGTGGAACGCATGGCGGTTCCGGGACATGAGCCGAACTGCGACGTTCTTGCAACTCTACACAGGCGGGAGATATCAGTGCCGATATATGGGCACTTTTTAATATGAGTATTTTTTTTTATATTTGTTGTTAATATTTTTTTAATAAAAATTACTACACTATACACGCTTGACATCTTTTGGTTTGCATGGTGGAGTGGAGGAGACATCAGAGGACAGATCTGGTATTTGTGCTCAAATATGAGCATTTATTTGAAAAAGGACACCTAAGGAGCCAGTATGAAGAAAGGTTAGAATGTACAGTATAATAGATTAAAGCGCTACTTGACCGTCTTTTTGCTAAAGAGGTCATCATCATTTGGAGAGTGATTCATTCATATGAGCACATTGGGTGTAAAGTAGTCAGCACAGTGGAAGAGACACACATTTATTCATTGGAACACATTGAAGAGTTGTATTCTTATGGATACTTTATAATTAGGGATGGGCCGAACAACCCCCGGTTTGGTTCGCATCCAGAACATGCGAACGGACTGAAAGTTCACGCCAACATTCGAACACCGTTAAAGTCTATGGGACTCGAACGTGAGAAATCAAAAGTTCTAATTTTAAAGGCTAATATGCAAGATATTGTCCTAAAAAGGGTTTGGGGACCCGGGTTCTGCCCCTGGGGACATGTATCAATGCAAAAAAAAGTTTTAAAAACTGCTGTTTTTTCGGGAGCAGTGATTTTAATGATGCTTAAAGTTAAAAAAATAAAAGTGAAATATTCATTTAAATATCGTACCTGGGGGGTGTCTATAGTATGCCTGTGAAGTGGCGCGTGTTTCCCATGTTTAGAACAGTCCTTGCACAAAATGACATTTCTAAAGGAATAAAAGTCATTTAAAACTGCTTGCGGCTTAAATGTAATGTTGGGTCCCGGCAATATAGATGAAAGTTATTGAGAAAAACGGCATGGGTACCCCCCCCCCCCCTCAGCCCATTACCAGGCCCTTTGGGTCTTGTATGTATATTAAGGGGAACCCTGCACCCAATTTAAAAGAATAAAAGGCGTGGGGCCCCCAGGCCCTATATACTCAGCATATACAGGCGGTCCAAACAAGAAAGGGACTGTAGGTTTGTTCTTAAGTTGAATCTGTTTGCAATTTGGAACAGGTACATTTTGTAAGTGCAGCTCCAGCCAAAAGATCTATTTTTAAGCTTTTTCTATAACATAGGGAAGGGTTATCACCCCTGTAACATTTGTTTTGCTGTCTGTGCACCTGTTCAGAAGATTTCACCTCACTTTCTGTCCCAATGACAATTGGATTTTGAAAATTTGGGGTTATTAGGAAAACAAGGATTGGTGATAGAGCATCAGTGGAGAAACCTTTTTCCCATATTAACTCTTACAGGAGAGAATTTCCCTTTCTAGGGGTAGATTTCCTTGCACTTCCTGTTGTCTCCCTCCGTTTGTAAGTAGGAATTGTTTGTAAGTTGAATGTTTGAAAGTAGGGGACCGCCTGTATATACTATACGGCCTGCCCTATATACTCTGCAGAAAATTGGGCCTTAGGTGTTGGTGGTACCAGAACA
The DNA here is from genome assembly GCA_029206835.1 of Rana muscosa. NCBI lineage: Eukaryota > Metazoa > Chordata > Amphibia > Anura > Ranidae > Rana > Rana muscosa. The sequence continues at coordinate 39,379,992 of JARGYO010000094.1, forward strand.
CTGTAAACCCACACAGTTACCCTTGGTGGGCGCTGGAATGGGCCCAGCTGTGAAATTTTATATCAAGAATTGTAATTACATGCCCCTGTTGAAGAGGGGAAGAAAAATCGGGCCTTTGGTGGTGGTGGTGGTGCCACAACACTGTAAGCCCTCACAGTTACTCTTGGTGGGCACAGGAACGGGCCCTGCTGTGAAATATTAGATCAAAAATTGTAATTACACGCCCCTGTTAAACAGGGGTAGAAAAATTGGGCCTTAGGCACTGGTGCTGGTGCCACAACACTGCAACCCCTCACAGATACTCTAGTTGAGCGCAGGAATGAGCCCTGCTGCAAAATATTACAGCAAAAAATTGTAATTACACACCCCTGTTAAACAGGGGCTGAAAAATTGGGCCTTAGGCACTGGTGCCACAACACTGCAACCCCTCACAGATACTCTAGTTGAGCGCAGGATTGAGCCCTGCTGCAAAATATTACAGCAAAAATTGTAATTACACGCCCCTGTTAAACAGGGGCAGAAAAATTGGGCCTTAGGCACAGGTGCTGATGCCACAACACTGCAACCCTTCACAGATACTCTATTTGAGCGCAGGAATGAGCCCTGCTGCAATATATTACAGCAAAAAATTTAATTATACATGCCCCTGTTAAACAGGGGCAGAAAAATTGGGCTTTAGGCACTTGTGCTGGTGCCCAGAACTGAAAATGTTCTTAGAAACTATCAACATGAACATTGAGGAGGAATAGGATAGTCACTCAGCATAACAGGATAGTCACTCAGGCATCAGCATAGGCAGTCTTGAAGGGATCTCATTCATAAAAAAATAATCGGTTACATCAGCATTAGGTGATTGGTAGCTGGTGATCCAAGACTGATTCATTTTTATGAAGGTGAGACGATCAACCGAGTCAGTGGACAAGCGCACTCTGTGATCGGTTACAAATCCTCCAGCAGCACTGAATGTGCGTTCCGAAGAAACGCTGGATGCAGGACAGGCCAGTAGCTCAATTGCATACTGTGCAAGCTCTGGCCAGTGATCCATCCTCAAGACCCAGTAACCCAGTGGATTTTCAGTTGGAAACGTCTCCAAGTCTGATCTTGCCCCTAGGTATTCCTGCACCATGTAAATCAGACACTGGCGATGGTTGCTGGAACCGATCAGACCTTGGGGCTGCGGACTAAAAAATTGTCTGAACGCATCGGTCAGATGGCCACCTTCTCTACCGCTCCTTCTGTGACTGACTGAAGCCTCAGCAACACGTTGTCCAGGACCAGGAATTTGTAACCTCCAAGGCTCTGGAAACGCGTTGCACAAACCTTTCTGCAAGGCCTCCTGAAGATGTTTCATCCTCTGCTCCCTCTGCAACGGCTGGATAAGTTCCGCATCCTTACCCTTGTAACGTGGATCAAGAAGGGTTGCCAGCCAGTAATGATCTCTCTCCTTGATCACACAAATCCGAGGGTCCTTTCGCAGGCTTTGCAGGATCAGGGAGGCCATGCAGCGTAGGTTTGCTGAGGCATTCGGTCCTGAGTCCTCTGGGTCACTAAGGATGACATGATCCACAGCCACCTCCTCCCAGCCACGTACAAGTCCATGGGTTTTTGGGGACTGTAAACGATCCCTTGAAGACTGCTGCTGATGCTGAGTGCTAGGCTCCACCTCCATGCTGACACAATCCTCCTCCTCCTCCTCTTTCTGTGTGAGCGGCGGGCCCGCAGGAATACTGTCTGGATAAAGGGGGCCTTGAGAGGTAAGGAAGTCCTCCTCTTCCTCCCTCTGTTCTGCCTCAAGTGCCCTGTCCATTATTCCACGCAGCGTGTGCTCCAACAGGTAGACAAGAGGGACAGTATCACTGATGCATGCACTGTCACTGCTCACCATCCTCATGGCCTCCTCAAATGGTGACAGGACAGTGCATGCATCCTTGATCATGAGCCAGAAAAAAAGCCAAGCTCCCCTGACCCTGTCCTGGTGCCATAGTCGCAAAGGCACTCGTTGATGGCCCTCTGCTGCGCGTGCAGCCGCTGCAGCATTGTCAACATTGAGTTCCACCTGGTGGGCATGTCACAGATGAGGCGGTTCTTGGGCAGGTTGCATTCCTTTTGGAGGTCAGCCAGGCGAGCACTGGCATTATATAACCGGCGGAAATGCCCACAGACTTTCCTGGCCTGCCTCAGGAGATCCTGTAAGCCCGGGTACCTGCACAAGAACTGCTGCACCACCAAATTAAGGACGTGAGCCAAACAGGGCACATGGGTCAAGTGTCCCTGTCGAAGGGCGGAGAGGAGGTTGGTGCCATTGTCGCAAACCACCATTCCTGGCTGAAGCTGGTGTGGCGTCAACCACCTCTGAGCCTGCCCCTGCAGAGCTGACAGAATCTCTGCCCCAGTGTGGCTCCTGTCCCCTAAGTAGACCAACTCAAGCACCGCATGGCATCTTTTTGCCTGAGTGCTTGCATAGCCCCTAGAACGCCTACGGAGCACCGCTGGTTCTGAGGACAAATCAGCACAGGAAGAGGCCATAGAGGAAGAAGAAGAGGAGGGGGTGGAGGAGAGAGGTGTGGCAGAATCACCACTACCAGCATTTTAGAGGCGTGGTGGCGGAACAAGCTCCAACAATACTGCACCCTGTCCTGCATCCTACCCAGCTGCCATGAGAGTTACCCAGTCCACTGTGAAAGAAAGGTAGCGTCCCTGTCCATGCCTGGACCATGAGTCAGCGGTAATATGCACCTTACCGCTGACCGCCCTGTCCAACGAGGCCAAGACATTGCCTTCCACATGCCGGTAGAGAGCCGGAATCGCCTTCCGTGAAAAAAAATTGGCGTTTCGGAACCTGCCACTGAGGTACCGCACATTCCACAAACTCGCGAAAGGGGGCAGAGTCTACCAGCTGAAAAGGCAGCAGCTGGAGTGCTAGCAATTTAGCCAAGCTAGCATTCAGCTGCTGGGCATGTGGATGGCTGGGAATTTCTTTCGCCAGTTTAGCAACTGGGGTAGGGAAATTTGCCTGCTACAATCGGACGTTGGTGTAGCGATAGCAGATTGCCCGCAAGTACTTGGCACACCTATTTCTACACCTTCATTCCTCTCAGTGCAGGTTTCTGAGAGGACTGAAGGTATACTGAGGTTGGAGATCCTAGCTGATGAGGAGCAAGGAGGGGTCTGCCTTGTTCTTTGGTGTGGGTCTTTTAAGTAGTTTTGCCAACGGACTGCATGGGAGTTCGACATATGGTCAAGCATGTGGTGCCCAAGCGGCTGCTGTTTTGGCCACGCTTGATACGCTTCAGACATATGTTGCAAACAGCAATGGTGCGATCTGCTGCACACGTCTCAAAAAAGGCCCACACCAAAGAACTTTTGAAAAAACGCACAGAGTCAGCAGTGCCCTGCACATGCAAAGCTCTGTTTTGTGATGCAGTCGGTTGGCTGCCCTTAAGCTGGCCCTTGGAGGGCATCCTGCCTCGTTGGAGATGTACCGCTGCCTCCTCCTCCTCCTCCTCTCTCCTATCAGGCACCCACGTAGAGTCAGTGACCTCATCATCCCCTCCCTCCTTGTCACTGGAGAAAACCTGGCAGTATGCTGCAGCTGGGGGAACATGACTGCCAGTTTGATGTCCTTCTTGGGCACCCACTCTCTCTGGGTTAACGTTACTGCCTTCCATGGGTACCATCATCGGAGCCTTCAAAACGCTGCACATCCTCCTGCAGCATGTACCCAACACTGTGGATGCATGATGGTGGGGCTAGGGAAGGAGTAACTGATGACCTTGAGCCGATGGAAACGGCCGCTTTGGCACCTGCATTGGCTGCCAAGGTACTCTGAGCATGGGTGACAGAGGATGAGGAGGATGAGGACAGCTTGGTCATCCACTCTACCAAGTCTTCTACCTGGAATAGGCAGAGAGCACGTATAGTCCTGAGGGGTAAGCAAGCAGGACTATACATGCTCTATGCCTATTCCAGGTAAACCCCTGTTTGGAATTTGGAGGATTTTTTCTCCTTTACAATTTTGGGGTGCATTCAAGTGCATGAAAAATTTGAACTTGAAGTTGGATTGCTATTGAGCTGTTTTCCCTGCCTTCATTTTGGTCCCTGCCTGTTGTTTCATCATATTGATGATTAGCATTCTTCCTGTTGATACCAAGCAGGGACCCTCGCTGGAGGTCATTGGGGGGCTTTCTTCTCGGACCAGAGAATAACTTTTCCATCACAAGCTGTGCACATTTTTATCGAGCATGTGAGATACCAAATATAATCTTTAAATAATACATGTTGACTCCACACGTCTGTAAATCCCCTGAAGAAGAAGGGTACTAAACCGAAACGGCCATTGGGCCTTACCAAGAGTCTTTCATATGTATTCAATCAACATTTTGTCTGGATTTGTATATCTCACATGTCATTTTAATCCATGAATGTTTTTTGTACTATATTCTATTATTAATTATATTTTTATATACTCCCACTGCTTCTGGTCACTTATAAAGTCCCATCCAAAGGGGGTTTTTGCCTTTTTTTCATGTTCTATATCGGGATGTGGTGACTTTTAGCAGTGCTTTTTTTTCTGTAAATATTGGGTGTTTTTTTCTATTTACTAGACATGTGCATTAGTTTTCATCCGAATGCATTTTCGTCCGAATTTCGGGTATTTACATTATCCTTTTAACAAACGAAAACGAACGTGCAGAATCCGAAATCCGAAAGATCCAACATAAAAAATGCTTTATTTTCGTTTTCGTTGCTACAACAGTTCGATATAGATAGGAGATTTGACATGACGCTGACAATAACAATCTGTGTCTATCAAACCTGTGGTCGAATGTGCCTAACCTTAACTCTATTAGTCCAAGATTATTCTACATAGAGAGGAAAGATTCGACATAGAGAGAAAAGATTCAACATTATAGAGACAGTGTTGGGGCCGGTAGACCATTCGACATGGACGAAGATTCGATGAAGCAGAGAAAAACATACAAACGTCGAATCTGTCATTGAAGGCTTATGGTGTCTGTCGAAAGTTCTAAGAAGATTCGACGAAGCAGCTAAACTGTAGGACACCGCAATCGTACATTTCCGGGCAAAAAGCTCGCCCAGTAGGCTATAGAAGAATTTGAATGTTGGTTGACTTATAATTTATAAATATAATTATTACTAGTGTCATACAACATTAGAATTCTTCTATAGCTTGTAGGCGAAACATTTGACCGGAAATGTACGATTGCGGCATCGTACAGTTTAGCTGCTTCGTCGAATCTTCTTAGAACTTTCGACAGACACCATAAGCCTTCAATGACAGATTCGACCTTAATTAATTCAGGTTTTCGGACGAATGCATTTTTTAACGAAACAAAATAAATAAAAACGAATTTCGGGAGTAACTAAATACATTTTTCGGACGAAAACGAAATTCCGAAACAAAATATTTCAGTGTGCACATGTCTAATATAGACACTGGGGTTGATTTACTAAAGGAAAATCCACTTTGCACTTGAAAGTGCACTGAAAGTCCACATGGAAATGCAGATGCTGTAGATCTGAGGGGGACATGCAAGGAAAATAAAAAACAGCATTTTAGCTTGCACATGATTGGATGATAAAATCAGCAGAGCTTCCCCTAATTTCAGAGCTTCCCCTCAGATTTACAGCGATCTACAGCGACTGCACTTCCATGTGCACTTTCAAGTGCAAAGTGGATTTTCCTTTAGTAAATCAACCCCACTGTGTTTATTAGTTTTATATACTAAGTATTTATGGTTTATTCACATTCTTTTTGGTTATAATTATGAATTTTGGTCTATAAGAGCCCTTTCAAACCGAGCCGCGCTGAGCGTCGGCGGTAAAACGCCGCTATTTTTAGCGGCGCTTTACCGTCGGATTTGCAGCGCCTTTTGTCTGCTAGCAGGGTGCTTTTAACCCCCGCTAGCGGCCGAAAAAGGGTTAAATCAACCCTCAAAGCGCCGCTACAATGGGCAGGAGCGCATTAGGAGCGGTGAGTTCACCGCTCCTAATGCGCTCCAAAGAAGCTGCTGGCAGGACTTTTTCTAAAGCCCTGCCAGCGAACCACTCCAGTGTGAAAGCCCTCGGGCTTTCACACTGGAGTGAATGGAGCCGCTGTTTTAGGGCGCTTTGCAGGCGCAATTTTTAACGCTATAGCGCCTGCAAAATGCCCCAGTGTGAAAGGGGTCTTACTGCAACAGAGATAGGGTGTAGTATAAGGAGAGATATACATCTCATACCAGTGGCGGCTGGTGCTCAAAATTTTTTGGGGGGCGCAAACAAACTGAAAAAAAAAACATCAATTGCAGCCACTGTGCCCATCAAACGCAGCTACTGTGTGAAACGCAGCTACTGTGCCATCAAACGCAGCCACTGCCCATAAATTGCCACCAATGTGCCCATCCATTGCTGCTAGTGTGCCCCATCAAATGCTGCCAGTGTGCCCATCAATTGCCGCCACTGTGCCCCATCAGATGCTGCCAGTGTGCCCACCAATTGCCGCTACTGTGCCCCATCAGATGCTGCCAGTGTGCCCCTCAATTTCCACTACTGTGCCCCATCAAATGCTGCCAGTGTGCCAATCAATTGCCGCTACTGTGCCCCATCAGATGCTGCCAATGTGCCCATCAATTGCCGCTACTGTGCCCTAACAAATGCTGCCAGTGTGCCCATCAATTGCCACTACTGTGCCCCATCAAATGCTGCCAGTTTGCCCATCAATTGCTGCTACTGTGCCCCATCAGATGCTGCCTGGCACTTACCTGTCTCTCAGCGGGGTCAGCGGCGGTCTCCTGCACGTCCTCCATGTCTTCTTCCGTCCTCTCTCAGGCGTCCAATCACAGCGCCCCTAACAGACCCGGCAACCTGATTGGCTGAGAGGCGGTTCAGTGTTAGCAAAGCAAATTCCTTCGCTTTGCTAACATACAGCTTAGTGAACAGCGAACACCCAGCATGGTGCCCGCTGTTCACATTTTTGGGTGCCTATTAGAGCCTATGGCTCTAATGAGGCATTTCAAAAAAACACCCCTGCCGCTGTAATTCAGGTGCTCTGCGCCCGAACATGGGCCGGACACCTGAATAGGGGGTGTCAGCGGCGACCATAGATAGATTCATGCAATGCATGAATCTATCTATGGTGATAGAGAGGTGGCAGGAGAGAGGGGGCGGCAGTCTCATACTAGTGCCCCTTTTAGCTTCAGCTGCAAGAAATTCCAGGCAGGAAAATCCAGTCCAGCCAATTGAAAGTCCTCCTTTTCCTTCTTGTGAAGCAATGACTAACCACACTGCAATAACTTTTATATGTTTTTAAGGATGATGGATCGGTAGAAGAAGACTGAAGATTGGAGAGATCCAGTGTCTATCATGCTGCGCACCACTAGGCCCATAATGGATTCCCTGCAAACGTCTGAAGTTTCCTTTATGTCATTATTACACCTACTGCTACCTAATAAAGATAATTAGAAGGGTCACAGTGTTACATAGTCTTATTATCTGTTCTAGGTGAAGAAAACAACTTTCAAAAATGTTGAATGCTTACAGAGTTTTTTCTCTCCTTTTTGAAGCAGTTAATATGAAAATTGGGTCCTTAGAAAGGTCCCTGGCCATCTTCAGTTCTTCTCTGCTGTGATGTTTCTGCCTTGCTCTGGAATAGAGGTTCTCCAGAAAACAGACACCTTTGGGGGATCATGTAGACGGTAGGGTTGCCACCTGTCTGGGATTCACCCGGACAGTCCAGGTTTTGAAACATGTGTCTGGGTTTCAGGCGGACTGAAACCCAGACACATTATTCAGACCGGGCTGTGGCTCCCCAAGTAACCAAAGATAGTCACACACAAATCTGTTGCCATCTGGGAGCATCCGGCGGCTGTCCGGGGGTGGGTTCAGCATCATTGGGGGGGGGGCAAAGCTATCAGCAAGAGCAAATTGATCACACCCACTGTTTGCTGCTGCACACTATGCGCACCACATTACTACTCTCCTTGGGGTCAAAGGTGTCCAAGGCCACTAAAGTGTTTGGGTTTGGCTTGAAGAAAGGGTGGTAGCCCTAGTAGAACACCCTGGTGTCTCCGCTGCACATAAAACCCAAATCACCAGATCCCCAATTTATTTCAATGGTTCAATGTGTTGGCAGTTCTGGGGCTGTGTTTGACCTGCTTTGTGTTTCTCTGAATGCAGTACGACCTATTGAGATTCCTTTACATTGCAGACAAAGCAGTTCAAACACAACCCCATGCCATACCTTCCACGTTCTCTGATAATGATTTAATATCATTTGTTTGTAGCGCTACCCCCAGTTAAGAGAGCCGCTGATTTGATTTCGGGCCCTGCGCACAGTACCGCCAACCCCCGGCAATCTTACTCGACCCACTCTGGCACAGTCAGTCTAGGGTTAAACTCCTATCACTCTCAGGTGTATTATACTTAATAATCTCTAAACAGTCAGACAACACGCTGAGGCAAGAATATAAAATATATATATCAGATTTACTGGTATCGAAAGATTCAAGGTATAACATGCAACATATACATGGGCCTGCAGAGCCCTGCATCAATCAATGTACTAGGTGCAGCACAATAATATGGCGCCGCGCAGTGTCCACCACGCGGAGCTATTATGGCATGCGCTCGCCTATGGCGTAGTAACACAAACTTTCTAACTCCCCGCCTAAGTCAGGCCTGACATGAAATGGAACTGAGTCTCTTTCCCCTAAGGGATGAAGGTTTCTTCACCGGCCAGCTTTCGTTGGTGCACTTGAAGAAATAAACATTTGTAATCCACATTGGGTGTTAACTTGAGATAAAAGGGCAAAACGGGGGGGGGGGTAGGTACTTCAACTCTGTCCCGCTACCGGACCCCCCAAGAAACACTGGTGAGCGAACAACGGGCCTAGGCAGTCTATAGGCCTGAATACAACTCAGTCTATTGATATGGGCAGGTGCCCGCGCACCACTCCAGGCGCGATCCCAGACTGGGTCTTCCACCTCGTGTGTGTCGCACACAGCGTCTGCTCCGATCGAGTCCCCGATCCAACTCACGTCCTATCACGACGGGTCAGGATCCACCCAGGATCTGCAGTATGGTGGAAGGCTCTTCGGACTTCAAGCAAGGCCTCAGGCTTCAGGCCTTGCCCCACAGCCGATCCGCACAGGATGACTTGTTGCTTGAAGCGCCATGTCCCAAGAGAGCAAGCTCCGCCTCGCCTCTCACTTAAAGCGGAGGTTCACCTTACATAGAAACTTTATATTCCCAATATCTTAACACTATTTACATTAGTATGTCACTTACCTTTTTTAATTTCGGAGGCTCTAATTGTAGATAAGCAGCTGTGTTCCGTTCCACTTCCTGGTCTTCCTCCCGCGGGAGTAGGCGGGTCTTTCTGTTTCCCCGGCGGCGCTAAGTGTGCTGGGATGTCGGCACAATGTCTCCTGGGAGCAAAGTGTCATGCTTCCCAGGAGACGCCATCCAGCGAAATCACGTGACTCATATACCCCGTCATACGCGCATTCACCGCTACCCGGAAGTCTGGCGGAAGTCTGTGCTTGTGGGCTTCACGATGCCCACAAGCAAAATGGAAAAGACAGGAACACTTTTTATAAATCTTTCTTTTTACCGAAAACGGACGTGGGACGATTGAAAGCGCAGGACAAGTGAGTACTTATTAGTCATCTGTAACCACATGTAGTAGACATAAAAAAAAAAAAAAGTATGGACCGCGGAACCTCCGCTTTAAGTAACCCCTCCCATGAGTCTCTGCGGTGGAACCTCCGCCCTGGGGCCGAATGGGGTTCTGGGCAACATAGTCCTGGGGCCTTAAAAGAGACCCCGCTACATGTTTATAACCCTGATGCAGGGAATATATGAAGACCGCTATAATGTCCCTCAAGTAGGCAAAGAAAAACACTCATTTTACCACTAAGAGCCCTGAAAAAGGAGGAGCCTTAATCCCCTGAAATATGTTGGCTGCACACCTTTTACCAACCATTAACAGTCTGGAAGTCTTGGAATCTCCTCCAAAAAAATGTTTGCTGTTGCAATCTGACTTCTTGAGATGGCCTATGGGATTTTTATCATGCATACAGCATGACAGTAAACAAACTGAAGTAGCTCAGGAAGGATAATAAAGAGTAAGGCAAAGAGGTCAGATAAAACACCACATCCCAATAAATAACTAGAGCAAAAAGAGGGGAGAGGAGGTAACAAAACTCGGGACTTTAAAGGTGTTCAGTGGAAAAAGTGTGAAACACAATTTCAAATGAATAAAATTCAGATATTTTATTACAAAGATAAAAAACATGAGGAAAATGTTCCATCCATATCAAGAGTTGTATGTTCTATTCAGAGGCATATATACAGACACTACCACTCAACATGTTTCGCTTTTTGGAGCTTCTTCAGGAGTTCAGGTGTGATGTATAACATGCTATAGACAACAAAGGAGACAGGAATGAAGACTCATGTTGGTTGTTTAACAGAAAAAACAAATCAATCAAATTGTTGGCATATTGTAAGTATGCAGATAATCATACTGGTTTGCCGCTGGTTTGCTTTTGGGCCCTGTACACAGCACAGCCAACCCCCGGCAATCTACTCAGCCCTTCTCTGGCACAGCTAGTCTAGGGGTGGTATTTCTATATAACTCTATAACAGTTTACACAAAATCCCACAATACCTTTCTTCAAGTGCTAAAATATATATATATATATATATATATATATAGGGACTCCAACACCAGATTTGAGAAAAGGTAAAAGGTTTACTTGTAGATAAAAGGGGGTTAACAATTAATATTACATATAACACATGCATGCAGAGCCCTGCAGTAATACTAACAGTAGTTAATGATAATGCGCAATTAGTTCTAACACACACCAACATATAGCTTGGGTCCCCGTTAGCAATATGGCGCCCAAAAGTACTATCAACTCCCAGTCAGGCCTGACTTAGCTAAAACTCAGTCTCTAGAGAAGGAATCTTCGCATGCCAGATGATCGGTGATGCACATACAGAAACAATATTTGTAATCCAACAAGGTCTAAGGAAATGGAACAACTCCCCGGAGAATATGTGACTCAGTCCTCGAACTAGTCTCCTGACAGGAAAAGGGAAATATCACCCGATGGGCCAAGTCAGTCTATAGACCTAGTAAAGTACTCAAGTATGGTTGTGAGCAGGTGCTCTCTCACCCCTCCGGACTCGATCCCAGTCCGGGACTCCCACCGCTGTGTTCACACACACAGGATCTGCCACCGCCTGATCTCCGGTTCACTGACGTCCCTCAAGCAGGTAGATGTCTGTCGCCGCACAGGCTCCGCAGGGAGGTGGAAGGCTCTCTGGAAGTGCGCAAGGCCCAGGCCTCAGGCCTTGCACTCACAGCAGGTCCGCACAGGAAGTCCTCTTGCCAGCCGCACGGTGTCCAAAGAGGCCGGGCTAAACCTCGCCCTCCCCTTTTATCCCCCACCCATGAGTCTCTGCGGCAGCCCAATGCACCCTGGGTGCCAAACGGGGTTCTGGGTAACGTAGTCCATGGGGCCTCAATGGAGACCCCGCTACACAAAAATTTAAAGTGGGGCGGCCTGAATATGCATGGGATGTATATTTCTTCATCTAAAATAACGTTTTTTTGTACTGTTTTAAGCAGCCTTGGTGAGATTCATCTCTTCCCACATCTATATCTATTGATATCTGTCAATTGTAGCTCCCTTCTAAAAACAGCACTCGGGTATGCCACACACCCGCAGACCCCGATTTGTTAATGGGATCTACTGGTTTCGTTACTTTGGGTCTGCAGCAAAATACCTCCCACGAGTGGATCCTTTAGCTCCGTTGTCTAGGCACACCGACGACTCCACACTTGAGTAAAACCTAATCAGCAAGGCTTTATTCTTTTTCTGCACTTTGAGGTAATTTTGAAGAAAATAGTAGAAGAGTTGGAAGAAGTGGGGAAAGGTTCAGGCACGCAACACTTAAGTCCAATATCTACACTCGTCGCCACTCAAGCCTGAGTGGGTATTGCTTACCCGGATAGTCCCTATGAAAGCAGTCCTAGCAGCCAGGATGGAGCACGGACGTCAGAGATGATGGATTCCCCTTTAGGTAGGCCTCCAGACCTCTCCCAGAGACAGCAGTCCCATTGCTATCTCCGCCGGGACTGTTCTTCCCCTGGAACTCCTTTCCTAAAGATGGGCCCCCTACAAACGGGCAGCCTGGGATCCTTCTCTGAAGTGTAGGCCCTAGTCAGCGGAGCTGGGCCTACAATGCAGCAACAGGGCCTCGGGCTGAAGGTGCCCAAGGCCTAAGCACTCTAGCGCACCTCGTGCCATGCGGGCCACGAGGCACACTCACTGGACCAGAGGTCCCCCCTGTTCGCCCTGGGGTCCCCCTGGAAATCGTCTCACGCCAAAAGGTGTCTGCCCCTTTTGTACCCTCTCCCAGCATGCACAGCGGGTAGACCATGCCCACTGCAGGGCTGCCGAGAGAGGACACCCAAGGTGCTGTGATACCCCCGTAATCCAGCCCGTGCCCACGGTGACAGCGCCACCTGCAGGTAAAGGAGAATAACACTGCCGGGCAGTATCACACCCCGAGCAGAACAACAACTTGAACACAATTGGTCTGAGCCCAATTACTAGCTCAGACTGCCCCTTAAATTTCACATAGCGCCCCCAAAAATTGGGGGGGGAGGCGCTACACATTAATGTTATTTTTTTTTTCATTATCTGCATACTTACAATATGCCAACAATTTGATTAGTTTTTTCTGGTAAACAACCAACATGAGTCTTCATTCCTGTCTTAAAGACTGTATATAGGAAAGTTGCCCCTGGAGTTGTTTGTGGGGGAACCCAGCGGCGGCCCATCTATTAGGGACGCACGCACCCCCCCATCCATGCGTCCGGCCACCTGATCTACATATAGGGCGCCTACCTTTACTAAAGCCAGCCACCTTGTCAGTGCACTTCAGCCAGGTACAAGGGTCTGGGCAGACCCTGTGAATAAGAAGCAGCCCCCCCCTCTCTCCACCCCCCCCTCCCTCATTTTGTGTAATCAGATGATCAGGACAGGAACTGCAGCCAACTAGGAGGTATAACACTGTCCTTTGATTGCTTCAGAGGCTTGCAGATGTTTGCAGTTTAAAGGTGTCTGATTTACCACTTCAGCCCCGGAAGGTTTTACCCCCTTAATGACCAGACCATTTTTTGCGATAAGGCATTGCGTTATTTTAACTGACAATTGTGTGTGACGCTGTAGCCAAATAAAATAGATGTCCTTTTTTCCCCCCAAAAAATTGCTATTTTTTGGTGGTATTTGATCACCTCTGCGGTTTTTATTTTTTGCGCTCTAAAAAAGAGCGACAATTTTGAAAAAAAAAGGAACAATATTTCTTATTTTCTGCTATAATACATATCCAAAAAAAAAATATGTCAACAATCGAATTTCTTCATCAATTTGGGCCAATATATATTCTTCATACTTTTGGTAAAAAAAATACCAATAAACGTTTATTGATTGGTTTGTGCAAAAGTTATGGCGTCTACAAACTACGGGATAGATTTAGGGACTTTTCATTTCTTTAATTGTTTTTACTGGTAATGTCGGCGAACAGCGTTTTTTAGCAGGACTGTGACATTGCAGCGGACCAAATCTGACACTTAAGCCCTGTACACACGATCGGATTTCCTATGGATTTTAAACCGATGGATTTTTCCATCGGAAATCCGATGAAGCTGACTTCCATCAGTCTTGCCTACACACCATCAGTCCAAAAAACGATCGTCCCAAACGCCGTGACGTAAAACACTCAGACGAGCCAAGAAAAATGAAGTTCTATGCTTCTGAGCATGCGTCGACTTGATTCTGAGCATGCGTGGCTTTTGTATCCGATGGAGTTCCACACAGACGATAGTAATTTGCTATCGTTTTTTTTTTCCATCGGATAAATTTAAAACATGTTCTATTTTTTAACACCGATGGAAAAAAGACCGATGGGGCCCATACACGATCGGTTTGTCCGAGGAAAAAAGTCCATCGGACTGTTTTCATCGGTAAAACCGATTGTGTGTACAGGGCTTAAGTGATAGTTTTTACAGTGATCAGTGCTAAAAAAAATAATTTTTTTTTTTTTTTGCTGTAAAAGGCCCCTTTCACACTTTGACGCTCGTAGCGTCGGCGGTAAAACGCTGCTATTTTTACCGCCAACGTTATGGGTGGATTTGCGGCGCATTTCAGCTGCTAGCGGTGCGGTTTTACCCCCCGCTAGCGGCCGAGAAAGGGTTAAAACCGCCGGCAATGCGCTGCTGAAGCAGCGCATTGCCGGCGGTATAGCCGCGCTGTCCCATTGATTTCAATGGGCAGCAGCGGTAAAGGAGCGGTATACACACCGCTCCTTTACCGCCCCAAAGATGCGGCTAGCAGGACTTTTTTTCTCGTCCTGCCAGCGCATTGCCTCAGTGTGAAAGCACTCAGGCTTTCACACTGAGACTGCAGGGCAGGAGTTTTTCAGGCGGTATTTAAGCGCTATTTTTAGCGCTAAAACGCCTGAAAAACTCCTCAGTGTGAAAGGGGTCTAAATGACACTGGCAGGGAAGGGGTTAACATCAGGGGCGATCAAAGGGTTAAGTGTGTTCCCTGGGTGTGTTTTCTACTTGTGTGGGGGATGGACTGACTGCAAGAACACAGGGATCCGTGTTCCTGCTTACAAGAGAAGATCTCTGTGTACTTCCCTTGTCAGAATGGGGATCTGCCTTGTTTACATAGGCAGATCCCTGTTCTGCCTCTCTGTGGAGAGATTGCAGCTTGCCGGACGCCTGACCCACTGATCGGCTCCCCCTCCGTGCAGTGCACGTGCGTGCCCACAGTATCTATTGCGTGAAGTCACGTAAAGGTAAAGTTGTTTCGCGCAACAGAGCCGCCCTGCCGCAGATGAAGGAGGAAGTCGAGGGGAACCTACAGTAGTTCCTCTATGGTTTCCTCGGTCACAGGGAGGCATCTATCTGATTAGATGCTCGCACCCCATGTGACTTTGGTGGCCATCTTGGGTCAGGCAGAGAATATTTAAGACAAAACTCTGACACTCTGCACCACACTGTTTCAGAAGGGAAAAAAAAAAAAACAATCTGATATGATGGTGTATGTGGGGCTGTAAATTAGCTTATGGAAACAAACAGACCTATGTGTTATAGCCAATGTCTGAGTCGAATAGCTTTATAGGACACCACAGTTAATAAGACGGAATAATCAGTAATACATCAAATTTGAAAACAAAACTCCCGGAGGTATGAGTCTTTGACTAATTATTAGGAAACTGAGTTGACTGGCTGGGAGGGCTGCCTCTCCAAGTGGGCTGGGAAATCGAACACTGCAAAAGAAAAATGGAGGGGGAATGAAGAAAGGGCTCCAAGTCACCAATAGCGCAGTGAAGTTTATTATGTTAAAGAAAGATAAAACACAGAAATAAACATAGCCTCTATAACATAATAGTGGATGTGAATGAGTTTGGGGTACATAGTACATCAAAAATGTGTAAAAAGTAAATAAAGACAGTAAACAAGTTTTTAACAATTCTTTTATTAAAAAATAAAAAAATAACGTCCACAGATGTAGAGCTATCTCACCGCCGAACCCAAAAAATAAAACAAAAAAAACTCTGGTCTTGTTAAGCGTTCCCCAGGGACTGCCTGCTTCTCCCCCCTGACATTTGTTATAAAGGTAAGGGGCGGGGTCACCTGGTGACCCGGCCCCCTTGTGATGTCATCGAGCCAGTATGCTCTGGTTGGTGATGTCACAAGGGGCAGGGTCACCCACTGAGGTTCACCCCTTAGCTATACTCCACATAAGGGGGGCAGGATCTGGGGGGCCCCTTGTTAAAAAGGGCTTTCAGATTCCAATAAGCCCCCTGCCTGCAGACCCCCACAACCACAGCCCAGGGTTTTAGGGAAAAAACTCTTGTCCCCCCCTGCCCCAAAGCACCCACCTCTCCATGTTGAGGGCATGTGGCCTGGTATGGATTAGGAGGGGAGAGAGCCCCCCTTTCCTGACCTGCCAGGCTGTATGTTCGGATAAGGGTTTGGAATGGTTTGTGGGGGAGAAGGGGTGCGGTCCCCCCCAAAATCTACTCCAGACCCTTATCCGAGCATGCAGCCTGGCAGCTGGTGTAACGTTGCATACTGCACATGCGCAGATCAGATCGCCAGGAGGCATTATCCAATGGAATGCAATTTTCGATAGAGCACTGGCATTGTTGTACTTATATTTCAGCTGTCAGTGGGGAAGCCAGCTGACAGCTGATGACTTAACTGTTGTTAAGGACGCGGCGCCTAGCTTCCTGGTCCGCTGCTTAACAACCTGCTATTAGGGATGAGCTTCGAGTTCGAGTCGAACTCATGTTCGACTCGAACATTGCCTGTTCGCCCGTTCGCCGAACAGCGAACAAATTGGGGTGTTCGCGGCAAATTCGAAAAATCTATGGGAGAAATCTAAAGTGCTAATTATAAAGGCTAATATGCAAGTTATTGTCCTAAAAAGTGTTTGGGGACCTGGGTCCTGCCCCAGGGGACATGTATCAATGCAAAAATAAGTATTAAAAACGGCCGTTTTTTCGGGAGCAGCGATTTTAATAATGCTTAAAGTGAAAAAATAAAAGTGAAATATTCCTTTAAATTTCGTACCTGGGGGGTGTGTATGATATGCATGTGAAGTGGCGCATGTTTCCCGTGCTTAGAACTGTCCCTGCAAAAAATGTCATTTTTGAAAGAAAAAAAGTCATTTAAAACTGACTCGCGGCTATTAATGAATTGTCGGCTCCCGGCAAAACATACAAAAGTCATTGATAAAAAAAAAAAAAAAAAAAAGCGTGGGGGTTCCCCAGAATTCAATTACCAGGCCCTTCAGGTCTGGAATGGATATTAAGGGGAACCCCGCCGCAAATTAAAAAAAAATTGACGTGGGGTTCCCCCAAATATCCATTCCAGGCCCTTCAGATCTGGCATGGATTTTAAGGGGAACTCCACCCCAAATTTTAAAAAAAATGGAGTGGAGTCCCCCTAAAAATCCATACCAGACCCCTTATCCGAGCACGCAACCTGGCCGGCCGCAGGGGAAAAGGGGGGGACGAGAGAGCGCCCCCCCTCCCTCCTGAACCGTACCAGGCCACATGCCCTCAACATGGGGAGGATGTCCCCATGTTGATGGGGACAAGGGCCTCATCCCCACAACCCTTGCCCGGTGGTTGTGGGGGTCTGCGGGCGGGGGGCTTATCGGAATCTGGAAGACCCCTTTAACAAAGGGGACCCCCAGATCCCGGCCCCCCCCCTATGTGAATTGGTAAGGGGTACGTTGTACCCCTACCATTTCACGAAGAAAGCGTAAAAAAATGTTTAAAAAAACACACAAACACCTTGAAAAAGTCCTTTATTAAAAAAAAAAAAAAAAAAAACATTCCAGCGGTGAAATCCAGTGTCCCGCGGCGATCCCGATGTCCAGCGCTGTCCTTCATTGGTTGTGCCTGAGCGGACCTGATGGGGAACTCCCTCTCAGTATTTTAAATGTATAGACCCGCCCCTTCTAAAGTTCCCCATCAGGTCCGCTCCCTCGGTATGTCGGACCCGCCTACGTCATTAGCTTGAGCGGGGAACTTCCTTCACTGTGTAATTTAAATTTACATAGTGAAGGAAGTTCCCCGCTCAAGCCAATGACGTAGGCGGGGTCTGACATACCGAGGGGGCGGACCTGATGGGGAACTGCTCTCACTTTGGTAATACATGTATTTTTTATTTAAAAAAAAAAAAAAAAACATTCCAGCGGTGAAATCCAGTGTCCCGCGGCGATCCCGATGTCCAGCGCTGTCCTTCATTGGTTGTGCCTGAGCGGACCTGATGGGGAACTCCCTCTCAGTATTTTAAATGTATAGACCCGCCCCTTCTAAAGTTCCCCATCAGGTCCGCTCCCTCGGTATGTCGGACCCGCCTACGTCATTAGCTTGAGCGGGGAACTTCCTTCACTGTGTAATTTAAATTTACATAGTGAAGGAAGTTCCCCGCTCAAGCCAATGACGTAGGCGGGGTCTGACATACCGAGGGGGCGGACCTGATGGGGAACTGCTCTCACTTTGGTAATACATGTATAGACCCGCCCCTTCTCATGTTCCGCATCTGGTCCGCTGAGCGCACCTGATGGGGAACTTTAGAAGGGGCGGGTCTATACATTTAAAATACTGAGAGGGAGTTCCCCATCAGGTCCGCTCAGGCACAACCAATGAAGGACAGCGCTGGACATCGGGATCGCCGCGGGACACTGGATTTCACCGCTGGAATGTTTTTGTTTTTTTTTTAAATAAAGGACTTTTTCAAGGTGTTTGTGTGTTTTTTTAAACATTTTTTTTACGCTTTCTTCGTGAAATGGTAGGGGTACAATGTACCCCTTACCAATTCACATAGGGGGGGGCCGGGATCTGGGGGTCCCCTTTGTTAAAGGGGTCTTCCATATTCCGATAAGCCCCCCGCCCGCAGACCCCCACAACCACCGGGCAAGGGTTGTGGGGATGAGGCCCTTGTCCCCATCAACATGGGGACATCCTCCCCATGTTGAGGGCATGTGGCCTGGTACGGTTCAGGAGGGAGGGGGGGCCGCTCTCTCGTCCCCCCCTTTCCCCCTGCGGCCGGCCAGGTTGCGTGCTCGGATAAGGGGTCTGGTATGGATTTTTAGGGGGACTCCACGCCATTTTTTTAAAAAAAATTGGGGTGGAGTTCCCCTTAAAATCCATGCCAGATCTGAAGGGCCTGGAATGGATGTTTGGGGGAACCCCACGTCAATTTTTTTTAAATTTGCGGCGGGGTTCCCCTTAATATCCATTCCAGACCTGAAGGGCCAGGTAATTGAATTCTGGGGAACCCCCACGCTTTTTTTTTTTTTTTTATCAATGACTTTTGTATGTGTAGCGGCCTCACCCTCTCTCCAACTTCTTCATCTGTTACACACCAACTCATGTCTAGGGGTTTCTGAGTTGTGAGAGTGAGATGCGCCACGGCCCATGTCCTCCCCATTACAATAGGGAGGTGAAGGCCACTTCCTGATGTTTCCTCGGGCCAATGTGTTCTGCGAATGTACCGAGTCTGTACTTACAAGCTCACCAGCCTTCCATCTGTTTCCAGTAACCGGAGTTCACACACCGAAGAAAGGTCCAACACTTGTTTATTTGGCACTCCAATAGCAAAGCACGATAAACAGTTCTTTTAACAGCAGACTGGTTGGGACCTATAACCTTGCCAACGGTGGGATGAGCAGATCAAGGCACTTCCTAACGTTTCAGTTCTATGCCACTATACTATGACCAGCGGCGCCTAAGCCAATCCGGCTGTTACAGAACAGGAAGGATGGGGTCTCTTCCAGCAACCCCTATGAACAGCAATGGAGCCCTCTTCGATGCGCTGTGGCCCCTATCAGGGGGATGTGTCCTCCCAAGAGAGTTCCCAGAGGCCCACTGTCACCGGGTTGGTGCTGCTCCGGGTCTCCAGTGGGTAACCTCCCCGGCCTCCTCACCTCAGGTACGAGTCCCTCCGCTCAGGGACCCTCGGACAGTCCACCCTAGCGGGACCCAGTCGAAGGTACTGGGCCCCAGGCCTCCTCGATAGTACCTCACCCCAGGCTAAAGGTGCCTGGGATGGACGCCAACATGACTCCGGACCAGGCCATGGGCACCTGGACCAGACTCCTGGATCTCCCGCACCCAGGCCTAAGGGCCCTGGGTGCAGACCGCAACCCTCCTCCTCCGAGGACCTCCTTCCCCGCAAGAACACGACCTCATGGTCAGGGCGTCTCCCCCTTTTATCTCCTCCCTTCAACGGCCCGGCGGGTTCCCCGCCCCAGCCATACCATCTCAGGGAAGAGACCAAACAGGGAGCACTGCAGGGGATGATTCTACCTGAAGCCTGTGGGTACTATGCCACCCACAGGCAAAGGAGAATATTACATCCTCCAATCCTCCACGAAACAAAAAGGGGTCTGAATCCTAACACAATTATACACCTGGGTTACACTATTGCCCAGGTGTATCCCATCAATTTGAGGACCCCGCTACACACTCCCCCCTGTAATTTGCCGCTGGTCCCCAGCGTCAGGTGCACACCCATGCCTCCCATAAAGTGGTGACATGGAGTGAAACCCCTGAAGCAATTCCTCTAAATTTTTTTCCCAAGTGCCAAGACCTGCTCAGGGAATGGGGAACATATAAAACAACTTATGTCATAAAACATTTTTAACATCTGCATAATCACAACCCCTCTCCCACACTGTCTAAGAGCCACCCACTCTCAATGGTCTTGATTGACGATTCTCCTGCAGGGGAAAGAAAAAACAACATCCTAACATAATTTTGTGTCATTTGGGATGAGTGGGCCCGTCAGCCGAGAGACCCACTCACTCCAACAAGCAAGGTGATGTGTGGGTGAAATATTTTCAAACATTTGTTGCGCAACACTGCCACCTGGTGACAACGCCGCGGTCATGACGCTCAACGAATCTTCGTTCTTCCAGCTTTCCCTACTCTGCCACTATTCCCAAATGTCCTTGCCTTTGGCACATGAAGAAAAGGGGAAACACGAAAACACAACAGTCCCCAAGTCTCCAACGAGAAAAAAAGAAAAGCCCAAACAAAAACAAAAGCAGGGCACAGTCCTGCGTGTCTGGGAATGGCTCTTCCAGAAAGTTCAAGTGCACAAAAGAAATAAACAGGAGTTCTTTTCTCCTATAAGTAAAACTTTGGATCCGGCAGGTACAGGGGTTTCAGGTGTTTGTCAAATGCCTCTATCGAATACTTGACATCTTCTCCGCAGTCAGACAGCGACTCTAGGTCGGAGGTGTCATACATCTCCGCAGGCAGATATCTACCCGTGGACACAGAATCATCTTCCCTGGGGGGTTCCACCTCCAATGGGCCCCCGACACCTCCAACCACCACCACAGTCCCAGCCCCTGGCTCACCTGACCCTTGTAGAAGACTGGGATGTCCGGGACTTCCATCTCGACCGGCGCCATCCAGGCCAGGCAAGCAGCGGGGTGAAGCTCGACCACGTCCATAGGATGCCTGTACTAGGCCAACTTTCCTCTTCGGTGGTGGAAGCAAAGAACTTGTGGCGACCGAGGCAGCATCCTCGGATTTTTCTCTGTTGGGCAGTCCATCGCCCTGGTCAGCGCGCACAGGAACCTCGACAAAGGCCTTGATCTCCCCTTCCGGAGTAGCGGTACCCGTGAGGTGGTTGAGGCGAAGGGCCCGGGGCCTTGCTGTGGACGACTCGACCTCAAAAAGGAATTCTCTGCACTCCTCACATCGCCCGAATGGCTTCAGGGTGACCACCAGTCCCGAGCAGCCGGGACAGATCACACCGAGGGCCTCCGTGTCTCTGCAAGTGTACAGAGCCAACCGCCCTCGGGGCCTAAGTCTTATCCCCGTGTCTGTGATGGGGGCAGCAAAGGAAGTCATTCTCGTGGGGTGAGGAACCATAATCCACGGGGCACTTGAGGTCATCCCGACTGTTTGCTGCTCCATCATGCACTGACCCCGCGCCGGAGTCTCCACGTGTATCCCCACACTTGGCCAGACTCCTCCCATGAGCTGTACATTTTCGCGGGCTTCCTCTTGACTCCGCCCACGAACGATGTCGCCATGGGGTGCCTCGTGGCGCAGTGCGTTAACAGTCCCCACGTGCAGTACGTCACACGGCTGGACCTCTCCCTTTTTCCGCTCCTCCGCATGGGCCTTTCCCGTGTTAGGGTCATTTCCACAACTCCGAGCAGGGACGCACTTTGGCCAGTAATTTGGCCGATCTGCTCGGAACTCCTCTGGGCAGCAAAGTTCAAATGTAGACATTCTCAAGTCCATCTTTAGAACACACTGTATCCCGGACTCACGAGCCCCCACGTGTAGCGGCCTCACCCTCTCTCCAACTTCTTCATCTGTTACACACCAACTCATGTCTAGGGGTTTCTGAGTTGTGAGAGTGAGATGCGCCACGGCCCATGTCCTCCCCATTACAATAGGGAGGTGAAGGCCACTTCCTGATGTTTCCTCGGGCCAATGTGTTCTGCGAATGTACCGAGTCTGTACTTACAAGCTCACCAGCCTTCCCTTTGCTTCCAGTAACCGGAGTTCACACACCGAAGAAAGGTCCAACACTTGTTTATTTGGCACTCCAATAGCAAAGCACGATAAACAGTTCTTTTAACAGCAGACTGGTTGGGACCTATAACCTTGCCAACGGTGGGATGAGCAGATCAAGGCACTTCCTAACGTTTCAGTTCTATGCCA
Source organism: Rana muscosa (assembly GCA_029206835.1). NCBI lineage: Eukaryota > Metazoa > Chordata > Amphibia > Anura > Ranidae > Rana > Rana muscosa. Next base: position 39,402,292 of record JARGYO010000094.1, read on the forward strand.
CTATACTATGACCAGCGGCGCCTAAGCCAATCCGGCTGTTACAGAACAGGAAGGATGGGGTCTCTTCCAGCAACCCCTATGAACAGCAATGGAGCCCTCTTCGATGCGCTGTGGCCCCTATCAGGGGGATGTGTCCTCCCAAGAGAGTTCCCAGAGGCCCACTGTCACCGGGTTGGTGCTGCTCCGGGTCTCCAGTGGGTAACCTCCCCGGCCTCCTCACCTCAGGTACGAGTCCCTCCGCTCAGGGACCCTCGGACAGTCCACCCTAGCGGGACCCAGTCGAAGGTACTGGGCCCCAGGCCTCCTCGATAGTACCTCACCCCAGGCTAAAGGTGCCTGGGATGGACGCCAACATGACTCCGGACCAGGCCATGGGCACCTGGACCAGACTCCTGGATCTCCCGCACCCAGGCCTAAGGGCCCTGGGTGCAGACCGCAACCCTCCTCCTCCGAGGACCTCCTTCCCCGCAAGAACACGACCTCGTGGTCAGGGCGTCTCCCCCTTTTATCTCCTCCCTTCAATGGCCCGGCGGGTTCCCCGCCCCAGCCATACCATCTCCGGGAAGAGACCAAACAGGGAGCACTGCAGGGGATGATTCTACCTGAAGCCTGTGGGTACTACGCCACCCACAGGCAAAGGAGAATATTACATCCTCCAATCCTCCACGAAACAAAAAGGGGTCTGAATCCTAACACAATTATACACCTGGGTCACACTATTGCCCAGGTGTATCCCATCAATTTGAGGACCCCGCTACATATGTATTGCCGGGAGCCGACAATTCATTAATAGCCGCGAGTCAGTTTTAAATGCAATTTTTTCTTTCAAAAATGACATTTTTTGCAGGGACAGTTCTAAGCACGGGAAACATGCGCCACTTTACATGCATATCATACACACCCCCCAGGTACGAAATTTAAAGGAATATTTCACTTTTATTTTTTCATTTTAAGCATTATTAAAATCACTGCTCCCAAAAAAACGGCCATTTTTAAAACTTCTTTTTGCATTGATACATGTCCCCTGGGGCAGGACCCGGGTCCCCAAACACTTTTTAGGACAATAACTTGCATATTAGCCTTTATAATTAACACTTTAGATTTCGAACGTTCGAGTTCATTGTATTTAATAGGGTTCTAAAGTTTACACGAACATTTTGTCTGTTCGCAGGTTCTGGTGCGAACCGAACAGGGGGGTGTTCGGCTCATCCCTGCCTGCTATTCTTCACACAGAATTTGAATTGGTCAACCATTTTTCGACCGATCCCAATTTGAATCGTTCTAAAAATTTGGAATTGGTTAGAAAATTTTAAAACAAAATTCCAAAACCACACTAAACTAATTCCGAAACTAAACAAAATTAGTAACATAACAAATATACAGTGGAACCTCGGATTGCGAGTAACGCGGTTAACGAGCGTTTCGCAATACGAGCACTGTATTTCTAATAAACCCTAACTCGGTTTGCGAGTGTTGTCTCGCAAAACGATCAGGATTCAGGCCAAAGCAGTGTGCAGTACCGCTTTTGGCTTGAGGTGGGGGGGGGCGCCGGAGCCGAACGGAAATGCACGGAAAGGCCCGAGGACAGTTCGGCTGACCTCGGCAAACTTCGGAAAGGTTTGTGAACCGAGTCTTTCCGAGGTTTGCCGAGGTCAGCCGAACTGTCCTCGGGCCTCCGGCGCCCCCCGCCTCTGGCCGCATGCGGTATTGCATGCCATTGATGTCAATGCGGAACAAGTTATTTTCATTTTGACTTCAATGGGGAAACTCGCTTTGATATGCGAGTACTTTGGATTACGAGCGTTCTCCTGGAACGGATTATTCTCGTAATCCCAAGGTTCCACTGAATACGAAATGAAACAAAACTAATTTTGCCGTTCTGCACATATCTATCACACACCACTCCAATGATTCCAGAGGAGCAAATAACAACATTTACCTGAAGGAGAGAGTTACCGCTCAGATGTGACTGGTGACTCATTCACAAGATCCAGAGCCGTGGGTGCAGGCAATGCATATGACAATCCAAAAAATCTGAGGAAAACGCTTGGACAGCCGCACTCCAAAAAAGGTTCTTTTATTTAAAACAAAAGCACAAACAACATGCCACAGCAAAAAAACAGCAAGTATGAGCTGACGTTTCGCACTGCGATTCAGTGCTTAATCATAGCTCTGAATCGCAGTGCGAAACGTCAGCTCATACTTGCTGTTTTTTTGCTGTGGCATGTTGTTTGTGCTTTTGTTTTAAATAAAAGAACCTTTTTTGGAGTGCGGCTGTCCAAGCGTTTTCCTCAGATTTTTTGCAACAACATTTACCTGGACCTCTCTAGAAGGGCGCTACACTTCTATGCAGGATAATGTGATCTTCTGGTTCTCTTACACTACTAGTTGGGTTTCGTAAAGGAATGACTGCTTAGTAAAACATTCAGAAAATAATTGTACCAACTGAACATATTGTTATTGAGTAAGCTGGGAGGTGCAATATGCCTGAAGGGCTTTCAGTGTGAATTGGGCTGGAGACTAGTATGCGTTTCTGGTGGCCCCCTGGACATAAGATGATGAGGAGTTCCCCAGCAAGTGATAAGGATCAGTAACCAAGGCCCTTTGTGTTCCATGGCTCTACAGGAGGACCATCTCGTTTGGGAACTGGCATAACCACTCTACACTAGGGATTCCTCCTCCATCACAGCCTTATCACCCAGGCGTTCTGTCACAGACTGTGTCAAAAATGTAAATATGTGGTTTGAGGAATGCTTAGAGGGGGAAGGTTGTCCAGTAGCTATAGTGACGATTTCACCTGTAGGAGGAGGAGTGACTGTCCATTTTTTATTGACCATCAAGGACACTGCAAGGCTGCATTTATGTGGACAGCATTGATATTTAACGTAGTGCTTCTCATTGTGCCCTCTCCGGAGTCCTGTAGCGTCATCTCTCTGGTGAGTAGTTGGCCAATGGCCCTGGGCATGTCAGGTGGGGTTAGCAATGGTCACAGCAGACTGGGCACCTGTCATGGGGTCCCGGGGCACTGGAGCTGTACAGTCTGTCTGTGTCATGTCTTATCGAGGCAGAGATATCTGGTGGGAGATCATTTAGGCTCAACTCAGAAAGCTAATTTACTAGTGATCTTTATTTTTAACTACTTTAATACCAGGCATTTTTACTCCCTTCCTTCCCGCCCAGGCCAATTTTCAGCTTTCAGCACTGTCGCACTTTAGCCTCATACACACGATCGGATTTCCATTGGACAAATCCGTGGAATTTTGTGCGAAGGGCGTTGGCCGTGAACTTCATATGCATACAGACGGCAGAAATTTCTTAGCCAACATATACAAAACTACGTGGTTTTTCAGATCTTTAGCGCCACCCTTTGGGCAACTTCTGCTAATGTTGTGCTATGGTTAGCATTGGTTCGGAGCATGGATTTTTTTTTCCGACAGACTTGTGGGCACACAATCGGATAATTCGACAAGACACAATTGTTAAAGGGAGTTTTTACCGCTCCAGGTGAGTATGCTCCAACAATCTATGGTCTCAGGAACACCGTGGGTGCCAGCAATGCACGCAGCATATGAAAAGGAAAATAAGGATATGGACAGCCGCACTCCAAAAAACCTTGACGGTCGCCTTTATTGTAAAGGATTGGATAAAATACACCAAAAAATCACAGCATAACTGGGGTAACAGCTAACAGCTTTTTTGGTGTATTTTATCCGATCCTTTACAATAAAGGCGACCGTCAAGGTTTTTTGGAGTGCGGCTGTCCATATCCTTATTTTCCTTTTCATTTGTTGTCAGAAAATTTGAAAGCATGCTATAAAACATTTGTTATCGGAAAATCCGACAACAATTGTCCGATGCAGCATACAAACGGTCGGATTATCCGACAACACTCTTCCATCACACATTTGTGTGTACGGGACTTTTGAATGACAATTGCGCAGTCATGCAACACTGCACCCGTATCAAATTTTGCACGCAAATAGAGCTTTTTTGGTGGTATTTAATCACCACTGTTTTTTATTTATTTTTTTGCTAAATAAATGAAAAAAAGACCAAACATTTTGAAAAAAATTATGTTTTTTCTTTTTTTTTTTTATGTTTCTGTTATAAAATGTTTGAAAATAATCTTTCTTCATAAATTTAGGACAAAATTCATTCTGCTACATTTCTTTGATGAAAATAACCCAAATCAGTGTAAATTATTTAGTCTGTAGGAAAGTTATATATAAGTCCACAAACTATGGAATATGTATCTGAAAATTCAATCCTGATGTACTGACGGTCGAACTCATTTCTTGAGGTCCGAAAACACCAGGACAGTGCAATTATGAACCAAATGACCCCCCATTTTGGAAAGTAGACAGTCCAAGGTATTTAGTAAGAGGCATGGTGAGTTTTTAAGTTGAAATTTTTGACACAATTTTTGGGAAAATTAAGAAATTAAAAAGATGTATTTTATCACCACTGGGTTTTTAATTTTTTGGTAAATAAAAAAAAAAAGCCCAAAAATTTAGAAAAAATAATGTGTTTTTTTGTTTCTGTTATAATTTTTTTGTAAATAAATAATCTTTCTTCATAAATTTAGGCCAAAATCTATTCTGCTACATTTCTTTGGTGAAAATAACCCAAATCAGTGTAAATTATTTAGTCTGTAGGAAAGTTATAGAGACTGCAAACTAGGGAAAATATATTTGAAAATTCAATCCTGATGTACTGACGGTCTAACTCATTTATTGAGGTCTGAAAACACCAGGGCAGTACAATTATGACCTAAATTACACCTTTTTAGAAAGTCCAATCCAAGGTATTTAGTAAGAGGCATGGCAAATTTTTTGAAGTTGTAATTTTTGTCATAATTTTGGGGAAAATTAAGAAATTAAAAAGATGTTTTTTTCACAATTTGTTTTATCTTTTTTTGCATTCTGTCTCTAGTGCAGTACAGTGTCATCCTATAACTGGTGTGGCGGTGATCAGGGACACTGACTTCTGACAGCATGGGGAAAAAATTATAATTTAAAACTCTTTTTTTTCAATATTTTTTATCAAATTTTTTTTTTTTCAATTTTTTTTTACATACTGTGACCAGAACAATACACTACTCCTAGATTGCAAGCTCTAACGAGTAGGGGCCTCTGAATCCTTCTGTATTGAATTGTATTGTACTTGCACTGTGTGCCCTAATGTTGTAAAGCGCTGCTCAAACTGTCAACACTATATAAATCCTGTATAGAAAAATATTAATTGCCACTGTAACACTGTACTACTCTCTGGGGTGATCAGAATTATTTTATTTTTTTATACGCAAATATTGTTTTTAACCACTGTTATAAGCAACCATTTTTTTCTGAATCAGATCTATTCATTCAGCGTTTACTATTGTGGTTAGCTGTGGTTGGCATCAGCTAATCATGGTCTGTGATCGGCCCTGTCTGTACCATGTGATCACTGTGATAAACACAATAGTACGCAAAGAATGGAAGCCATCCATTGTGTACAATTGTCATGTGATCTGCTGTGATTGGTCACAGCAATCCCATGGTAACGGCACAGCAATCTGTCATCCACTGTGTCCGGTAGACAAAGAGGGGGATAGATTGTGCCGGAGCGTGGCCCGTGAGGCACGCGCAAGGCACGATTCTGGGAGGATGTCATATGAAGTGATGGTTATGAACTGTCTGTTTTCTGTCCCATTACGTCTTCTGGCTGAGAACCTGTCTGACCAGAGACTCCTGTACGTGTCTGGTGAGTGATCGTTATCTCCTCCATCCTCCAACTCCATCCCTCGACTGTAGATGGGAATAACCTGTCTTTGTAATCCTTGCTCTACTCATTTACATCTTTAAAAAGAAAGTAATTAGCAACCTGAAGAAATCTTTATGAGCTATTCTCTTCATTTTTAACCTAATCGTAAAATTCAGTCTTGACCTAAACTCGACAATTTTTTTTATTTATTTTTTTTGGCGATAGAGTTGATATCACAGATTTTTTTATCATTTTTATTCCAATGTTTTTTATTGTTTTCAATTGGTTTTTAAAAGGCGCAAAAACAAAATAGTTGCCCACGCAGGAACAACAACATGTAACAGTAGCATTATATGCCAAAGAGAAGCAGGAGAGCCAAACAGGGAGGGTAGTCCAAAGTACAACAGGAGTCTATACAAGGAGGTCCTGCTGTTCTCGGAAGGGTGTCCTCCTATGATAGGGTGACTGGATGTTCCTGGTTTTCAGGGAAATCCCCAATTTTAGGGGACCTTGTGGGCAGGGCTTAGGCACCCTAGTGGAGGGACCCTAGAACTACATTCGCTAATTTTAGGGGGGCCGGACTGTGGCCAGCAGGAGTAGAAAATGTCCTGGTGTCAGTGGAAGTAAACAGAGCCCCATCTTTTTTATTAGGAGGAGGATTAGTGTCCCATCTTTGATGTCAGTGGGAGGAATTGTGCCCCATCATTGGTGTCAGTGGAAGGAATAGTGTCCCATCATTGGTGTCAGTGGAAGAAATAGTGTCCCATCATTAGTGTCAGTGGGAGGAACTGTGCCCCATCATTGGTGTCAGTGGGAGGAATAGTGCCCCATCATTGGTGTCAGTGGGAGGAAAAATGTCCCATCATTGGTGTCAGTGGGAGGAATAGTGTCCCATCATTGGTGTCAGTGGGAGGAAAAATGTCCCATCATTGGTGTCAGTGGGAGGAATAGTGTCCCATCACTTGTGTCAGTTGCAGGAATAGTCCCCCCATCATTGGTTGTCGGTGGGAGGAATTTGCCCCATCATCTGTGTCAGTGGGAAAAATAGTGCCTCATCGTTGGAGTCAGTTGGAAGAATAATGCACCTGTCATTGGTGTCAGTGGGAGGAATAATGCCCCATTGTTGGTGTCAGGGGGAGGAATAGTGTCCCACCATTGGTCTCAGAGGGAGGAATAGTGCTTCATTGTTGGTGTCAAGGGGAGGAATAGTGCCCCATCGCTGGTGTCAGAGGCAGGAACTATGTTCCACTTCTGCTAACAGTAGGGGAAAATGTCCCAGTGTCAGTGAAAGAAAACAAAGCCCCATCTTTGGTATTATGAGGAGGAATAGTGCCCCATATTTGGTGTCAGTGGGAGGAATATTGTCCCATCATTGGTGTCAGTGGGAGGAATAGTGAAAAATCTTTTGGTGTCAGTGAGAGGAATAGTGCCCCATCATTGGTGTCAGTGGGAGGAATAGTGCCCCATCTTTGTTGTCAGTGTGAGGAATAGTGCCTCATCATCAGAGTCAGTGGGAGGAATAGTGGCCCATCACTGGTGTCAGTTGGAGGAGTAGTCCCCCATCATCAGTGTCAATGGGAAGAATAGTGCCTCATCGTTTGAGTCAGTTGGAGGAATAGTGCCCCGTCATTGTTGTCAGTGAGAGGAATAGTGTCCCGTCATTGGTGTCAGTGGGAGGACCAGTGCACCATTATTGGTCTCAGAGGGAGGAATAGTGCTTCATTGTTGGTGTCAAGGAGATGAATAGTGCCCCATCTTTGGTGTCAGAGGTAGGAACTATGCCCCACTTCTGCTAACAGTAGGAGGAATAATGCCCCAAGGGTTGAATAAAAGCAAGCAAAGGGCTACATCCGGCCCCCCGGCTGCAGTTTGGAGACCACTGGCCTAGGCCCTAGGCAGGAGTTTGCTTCCATGCAAAAATCTGCATTAAGACTCCAGACTTAGAAGCGAGCCACAATGAACACAGTTACCTGTTAGCAACCCCAGACTAACTGACTGTACTGTTATACTAAGCACTACAAACCCTATCACAGTTAGAGAACACCAACTCCCAGGTTAGCAACATTCAGGAACCAGTGCCGCTCAGCCTGCACCAGCATCCATCAACCCAACAATACCTGTCACCTAATTTCTAGTGACATATCCACAGTTACTGGTGGATACAGGAAATGAACCTCACTCTGTAACTATGTGCTTTCTCTCTATCTCGGGTCCCCTCTTTATATAATATCCTTTCCTGTGACTCCCAAGCTAGGTCCCTAGGTACTCTGTGCCACAGGTCTGGTCCCAAAATGTGGGAAACCAACCGCTAGTGAAGGGGACAGGCACAATACCCCTTCATTACCATAATAACTGTCACCCTATGCCAGTCACTCATTTCCTGGCTAGTTGGTTGCCTTAAGTTATGATACAAGTACGGCTGTCCCTAGCAATGACAATAAAGCCTACACTAGACATCAAACTGCATGCTGGACTAAAGTATCTACCCTAATCTACAGTCTCCTTATTCTTATGCCCCGTACACACGATCGTTTTTCATGCCGTTAAAACTGCCATTTTAAAAAATGGCCCTGAAAAATGACCGTGTGTATGCTCCAGAGCATTTTTAACGACGTGAAAAACGGCCATTAAAAATTCCGGACATGCTCTCTTTTTTCACGTCGTTTTTCATGTCGTTTTTTTTAACGACGTGAAAAACGATAGTGTGTATGCTTTAACGACGTGAAATATAATGCGCATGCTCAGAATCAAGTATGAGACGGGAGCGCTCGTTCTGGTAAAACTAGCGCTCGTAATGGAGATAGCACATTCATTACACAGTAACGGACTGAAAAGCGCGAATCGTCACCCAACAAACTTTACTAACATGAAGGGTGGCGCCATTCGAACGGAACTTCCCCTTTATAGTGCCGTTGTACGTGTTGAACGTCACTGCGCTTTGCTTGAGCGTTTTTTTTAATGATGGTGTGTACGCAAGGCAGGCTTGAGAGGAAACATGAAAAAAAACGAGGAGAAAAACGTCGGTTTAAAAAATGACATTAAAAACGATCGTGTGTACGGGGCATAAGGATACTTCATATAATGCACCACTGAAGAACAGATTTTAGACCAGGCATTAAACAGTTACCAATAACTTTACTGAAGAAAGGCAACACCTAGGAACAGTTCTTATCAGGCGGTTTCTCTGAATTCCTGTACAAGGTACTTTAGTTCCCAAAGTGTAATCATACATGAATAACAGTCCTTAGTGCCCATTAGAGGCAGAGTCCATGATTGATAAATGATCCACCTGAGGCAGCACAGAGTCCATATAGTTCATGTTTGGCAAAGATCCTTAAGACAGAAAGGCCAAAATTGGTGGTTAAGAGGCCTTGGGCTCACAGTCCTTCAGTAAGCCCTGAGTGCCGCCCCCCCCCCCCAGCTGGGGGCACCGGCCAGAAGCATAACAGCCTACATCTTGTCCGTATTTCCAGAAGCTCTCCCCTGGGGCACTGAAGGGATCCTTTTTATGTGGATCTGTGGAAAATTGGTGAGAAAATTTAGCCAATCAATCCCTCAAATCCACCACACATCATCATTGTAACAGTACAAGACAGCAGACTTGACCCAGATTACTGCACAGAAAAAAACATTGATGCCCCGTACACACGACCGGTTTTCCCATCTGGAAAAAAAACAATGGTTTTCCCGACGGAAGTCCTGTCAAGCCTGCCTTGCATAAACACAGTCACACAAAAGTCCGGTGAACTTTTGACTGCCAAGAACTCGGTGACGTAAAAGACTACGACGAGCCGAGAAAATTAAGTTCTATGCTTCTGAGCATGCGTCGATTTGTTTTTTGAGCATGTACGTTTTTTTCCCGTCGGAAAAGCATGCAGACGAACGATTTTCCTGCTAGGATTTTTTCCTGGCGAGAAAAAAGAGATCCTCAGAAAAACTGTGAGGGAGCATACACACAGTCGGAATTCCCAGCCAAAAGCTCTCATCGCAGTTTTTCCGACGAGAAAACCGGTCATGTGTACAGGGCATAAGCCTTCTGTAGGCACCTGCCAACAGCAAGTGTAACGGCACCCCAATTACGAAAGGGGGTAACGCCGTTTAGATCCCTTCCCTCTCCTGGACACAAATTCCCTGTCGATCCTCCACAGCCAGACGACCACTTCCCATAGGAATTAATCCTTCTGGAAGAACGAGATGCACTCTGTATCTTCCTAGCATCGAATGAATTTATTGAGAAAAACATTGTAACTTTTATAACCATCCAATACTGCATTAACCTAAAATGAACAATGGTCCAGCTCCACCCACAACATAACAGACCCAATACACACAAGTATGCAGGTGATTCATCAACATCTCTTCAATTAACCCGTCTGCTGCTAGTTCCACAACCTATAATTATAGGCTTAATTCCCCCAAACCACAATGGACAATATAATGTAAATCACCACAAACAATGAACAGGTCTTTTAGAAGCTGGGATTAGCATTACACTAGGCAGACAGGTGATTGAGGCTGAACACCTCAGTATCTCTCAATTAACCTGTTGAGTTCAGAAACAGTAAAAAGTCCTTTACAGCAAGGTAAGAATATGAAATATTTGCAAGATAGTCAAAGAGGGAGGGTGTTCAAAAGGACAACAGAAGTTTATACAAGGAGGCCCTGTTGTCCATGGAAGGGCGTCCTCCTACGATAGGGTGACTGCATGTTACTGATTTCTGGGGACAGTCCCTAAGTTTAGGGGTCTGTTCCCAGGAAAAAAGTCCTTGATTTCATACCCAGTTAAAAGAACGTGTCCCCCATTTAATTTCAGCATTAATAATTGTATTTCTGGCCCAGGGAGATCAAGGATAATCCATCTTAGCAATATTTTTGTGATTGGCCTGGAACAGGAGGAGGGAAGGGTGCATCTGCTCCTAGCTATGTCTGCAGGTATCGATGATGTCACATGCCAAAATGACATGGACTTTCCAGTCCCTCCCCTGTTGGCTTGTGCAGGAGGTAATGATATGCATTATTTGGTGCCTTGCCCTTGCTTGTGGTGGTGACCTGCAGTGCACACCTGGTCCTGGGCTCTTGAACCAGAATAAAGTAGGCCCCAGTCCGATTAAACCATACCCCTTTAAACCCTTTCCAATGTTGGTCACATCCAAAATTTGGCGTGTTGCACTTCACATGCCGCTATTATCTCCATTCCCAGTAAAAGTGGGCGTGGTCTATAGGGTGTCCCCAGATCTCATTTTGAAAATATGGTCACCTTTTGCTACGGAGAAGTAGATTCTTGGTTGCTGGTACTAGCTGGGGATGAATGGATAGTCAAAAGGATTCCAGGAAGGGAAACAGGAGAAGATACGGTATCTGGAAATGGGGATGGGGAGGAGGGAAGGTGGGGAGGAGTCGGATAGAAGGTACCCAAGGTACACTTAAAGAATATCTAAATAAAAAAATAAAAAAACAACCATGGGCCACCTATGTTGGTGCCCCCAGATGATTTCATATCATTACTTACGGTGAGTATGGGCCCCTTGGGGGCTGGCGGGGAGGGGGAACTACACCTCTTCATTCCTCTCTCTCTCTCTCTTCTCCTCTTGTTTTCTACTTTTCATTCCTTCCACTCTTCACATTATTTTGGAGCTCTCAGCTCTGTGAGATCTACAAAGAGCCCAAGGAATGTTTCCTGTGAGGTCTATTACATAACATCCTGAAAACGTTCGAAGTTAGACTAATCAATTGCTTTCCTAACAAACCAATGGGAGTTTAACCTCCAGCATGAACCAACCACTTATCTCTTGTTAAAAAATTAGAAGAATTAACCGGATGACGTGCTATATTTTTTACTCCCACATTCTGAACTCACTCAGGAAATTATTGTTTCACCGCTATTGTTCACCATTAGATTTAATTTTAGATTTAATTTTCCTTGACTTCTTGTTGTATGGTCGTAATGATCACCACATTTATTGTATGGTTTATTGTTCTTTATGTAAAAAAATGTAGCGGGGTCCTAAATTGAGGTTATGTTATACCAAATTAAGGGGTGACTTGAGTGATAGTTGGCTCAAGTCTTTTCAAATACTGGACTCTGCCTTGCTGCTGCTTCACCTGGTTTGCAGTTCCCCTAGGTGGTATAGGTGACGCTGTCACTTCTACTCAGGGTTGAACCACAGGTGTTGGAGTGGCGATTTGGTGTCCTCTCTCGGCAGCCATGCAGTGGGCGGGGTCAGCCTGCTTTGCATGCTGGGAGAGGATACAAAAGGGGCGGACGCCATGGTTAGGGAGTTTCAGTGATCCAGGGACCTGTGCCCGAGGGAACCTGTGGGTTCGGGAGGCGAGTGCGTGGCCCTCCAAGCCATGGGGCCACGTACGCCTCAGTCCCAGGCACCTTTAGTCCTGGGACTGCAACTTCAGCCCTGGGCTCAGCACCTTTAGCTGAAGCCTGCTTCGGAAGGAAGAATCTCAGGGTGCTGCCTTGCGAGGAGACCTGTTCCTGGAAGAGGAGGCTGTGGGAGGATGGTTCCGAAGGACTGGTGTGAGATCACAGTGAAGGAAGGGGCCCAGTAACTCTCCAGGGGGATGTCATCCATCCGGAACCCAGGGGCCTAACAATCTGGACCACCAGGAGGTTTTGGGACACTATAGATCCTGTGGCAGAGGATCTCCTAGACGCATCTATTAGGGATCTAGATTGACTGTTCGAGCTACACGCCGGCTGCTAGCACCATTGGTGGCTATCCGGGTGACCTATACCCACTCGGGACCGAGTGGCGATGAAAACAGAAGTGCCTGAATGCTGTCTATCTTTCTAACGCCTTTCTCTGTTCATGCAAAGAAAATAAAGCTCTACGTTGGAGTGATATACTGGTGTGGACCTTGGAGTTACTTGGGTTATAGAGACTCTGTGCTCGCACACCGAGGACAGAAACCAACTTTGAGGAGAACCTCGCTGCAAGACCCGTAGGTGAAACAAGTGTGCTTAACCTCTGCAAACCAGAGGGTACGGGCATGGTGGCAACTTGCGCCTTTTCCTCTCATGAGTGAGCCAAAGAGACGGGAGGAAAAGGGTGAGTGCGCTACATATACAATAAACATTTTGAAAGTAAAAAAACAAACAAACAAACAAAAAAAATTATATATATACAGTGCCTTGAAAAAGTATTCATACCCCTTGAAATTTTCCACATTTTGTGAAGTGGAAGGAAATTAATAAATAGTTTTCATTTTTTTTTACAAATAAATATGTGAAAAGTGTGGCGTGCATTTGTATTCAGCCCCCTTTACTCTGATACCCCTAACTAAAATTTAGTGGAACCAATTGCCTTCAGAAGTCACCTAATTAGTACATAGAGTCCACTTGTGTATAATTTAATCTTAATATGAATACAGCTGTTCTGTGAAGCCCTCAGAGGTTTCATAGAGAACCTTAGTGAACAAACAGCATCATGAAGGCCAAGGACCGCACCAGACAGGTCAGGGATAAAGTTGTGGAGAAGTTTAAAGCAGGGATAGATTATAAAAAATATCTCAAGCTTTGAACATCTCACGGAGCTCTGTTCAATCCATCATCTGAAAATGGAAAGAGTCTGGCACAACTGCAAACCCACCAAGACATGGCCGTCCACCTAAACTGACAGGCCGGGCAAGGAGAGCATTCATCAGAGAAGCAGCCAAGAGGCCCATGGGAACTCTGGAGGAGCTGCAGAGATCCACAGCTCAGGTGGGAGAATCTGTCCACAGGACAACTATTAGTCGTGCTCTCCACAAATCTGACCTTTATGGAAGAGTGACAAGAAGAAAGACATTGGTGAAAGAAATCCATAAGAAGTCCCGTTTGCAGTTTGTGAGAAGCCATGTTGGGGACACAGCAAACATGTGGAAGAAGGTGCTCTGTTCAGATGAGACCAAAATTTAACATTTTGGCCCGAAAGGAAAACGGTATTTGTGGCGGAAAACGAAAACTGCACATTACCCTCAAACACCATCCCCACCGTGAAACATGGTGGTGGCAGAATCATGTTGTGGGGATGTGTTTCTTCAGCAGGGACAGGGAAGCTGGTCAGAGTTGATGGGAAGATGGATGGAGCCAAATACAGGACAGTCTTAGAAGAAAACCTGTTAGAATCTGCAAAAGACTTGAGACTGGGGTGGAGGTTCACCTTCCAGCAGGACAACGACCCCAAACATACAGCCAGAGCTACAATGGAATGGTTTAGATCAAAGCATATTTATGTGTTAGAATGACCCAGTGAAAGTCCAGACCTAAATCACATTGAGAATCTGTGGCAAGACTTGAAAATTGCTGTTCACAGACGCTCTCCATCCAATCTGACAGAGCTTGAGATATTTGGAAAGAAGAATGGGAATAAATGTCCCTCTCTAGATGTGCAAAGCTGGTAGAGACATCCCCAAAAAGACTTGTAGCTGTAATTGCAGTGAAAGGGGGTTCTACAAAGTATTGACTCGGGGGGGGCGCCATACAAATGTACCCCCCACACTTTTCACATATTTATTTGTAAAAAAATGTGAAACCCATTTATCACTTTCCCTCCACTTAATACTTATGTGCCACTTTGTGTTGGTTTATCACCTAAAGTTCCAATAAAATAAATTTACGTTTTTGGTTGTAACATGACAAAATGTGGAATATTTCAAGGGGTATGAATACTTTTTTAAAGCACTGTGTAAATATATATAATTTTTTGTGTTTGTTTTTTTGAATTTAGATATTCTTTAAGTGTACCCTGGATACCTTCTACCCGCCTCCTCCCCACCTTCCCTCCTTCCCTCCTTCCCATCCCCGTTTCCAGTTACCGTATCTTCTCCTGTTTCCCTTCCTGGAATCCTTTTGACTATCCATATATATATATACTGTAGCTTTTATCCCTTAGATGTGGTGGCTGCACTCGTTTTCTTTTTTTCTCATGATAAGCACATTTTCTGCTGATACAGAAGAATAGTATTTAAATTATACCCGTTGATTCTAATCTGGTGCACTTGTAACTTCCAGGGCACTAAACTAAAATCATAGGGCGGTATTCAAAAATGTAACGTATTGCAACTTACCAGTCTTTAGGTATGGTGGCTACATTAGTGTTCTTTTTTAGGCATTCTTTCCTTTATTATCACCTGGCGATCCTGCCAGTAACACACTTCCTGTCTTAGGGTGTCTCTACTCTGGATGAAGGAGCAACGGAGACACTATTTGACATTGTCAGTGTCTTTGCGAACGTCAGAGCAAGAGAAACAATTCTAGCACCAGACCTCCCCTGTAACTGGTAACCTGTAAACACTCATTATTTTATTCTCTTTGACCCATGTTTAAAAAAATATATATATATAATGTTTGGGGGTTCTAGCAAACAAAAATTGTTGATTTTTACATTTATTTGAGAAGTGTCAGTATAGGGTTGGGAAGGAAGTGGTTAAGAAGGGGCGGGAAGATGTCCGCGATGACGGAAGACATGGGCAGCCAAAAACGCAAAGGATGGCTGCAAATGTAGACAGTGTGTGAACCCCCGTATGCTCAGATCGAGGATTGAGTGTGCGAATGATGGCAGAAGAATTGGTGGTGCCTCCAATCTTGACAGTCAGAAGATTAGAAAGAACGTTGTCTTCAAATTTCATCCCATCCTTTGAAGAATGTGGATGTGTTTGATATATTTTGTCTTTTACAGTCATTCCAGGTGTAGCACATGGATCCTTTTCCCCCCTCTTACCTTCTTAAGCAGGGGGAGAAGACACACCATGCCACATGCCCGTGTCCTCTAGATTATAGAGGTCAGGCGGTGTTACATACTTGGGTCCTGCAGGTAATAACTCCCTTCTTCTGGTTCTCCCCTCTAGGTTATAGAGGCGAGTCTTTATCTTTCCCAAATGAGGTCAATGTCCACACAACACATCAACTCCAATGTGAGTTTATTTTATCTTGTTTTCAGGAACCAGAGAATTGAAGAGAGGAAAGGGGTTAGCAGATAGAAATGGATTCAGGCACACTCTTGGCTTTGTCGCCACTCGGTCCCGAGTGGGTACAGCTCACCCGGATAGTCACTCAATAGAACTAGCAGCCGGCGTGATGCTGGAACAATGACTCAGTCCCCTCCAAGGACCAAATCAAGGAGATCCCTCCTGATCTTTCAACACTCCGCAGAGGCAGTCTGCGAAGTGAGGAATCCTTCCCTCCGACAGGTCACCAGGCCTTTTACCGAGTCAGCAATACTCTATTACTCGCCCTCTTGTTATGGGATTGATCCTCCCCTGGTTTCCTCTGTGTCAAAGCGGTCACCCTCACGCGGGTTCCTTGGAACTCCTCTTCGGTTGTAGACCCAGTCAAAGGTACTGGGCCTACCTGGAACTCTGCAGTCTCAGGCCGAAGGTGCCTGAGACTCCTCCATCAAGATGGGGCGCACCCCCCTCTGAAGGGTAGCTCCCTCCGGGCATGGGCCCCGGGAATTGACTCTCCAGGCATAGGCCCCGGGAATTGGCTCTCCGGGCATAGGCCCCGGGAATTGGCTCTCCGGGCATGGGCCCCGGGAATTGGCTCTCTGGGCATGGGTCCCAGGAATTGGCTCCCCGTGTAATGGCGTCTGCCCCTTATATATCCTCTCCCGGCATGCACAGCAGGCCAGAACCGCCTACCAGCGGTAGCCGAGAGAGGACATCCAATACCCACTCCATCACCTGTGGTTCAACCCCGAGCATAGGTGACAACACCACCTATACGCCAAAAGAGGAACTGCACGCCAGGTGACACAGTAGTAAGGCAGAGTCCAAACAATCAAAAGACCCGAGCCAACTATTGCTCTGGTCACCTCTAAATTTAGGTATAGCGGGGTTAAATTTGGGGACCCCGCTACACAGGAATTAAATTGTCATATATTTCCTCTTGGACTTAGATACAGTTGAATCCACCACTTAAGCCTTGTACACATGGCCGAGAATCTTGTCAGGAAAAAACCCGTAGTTTTTCCTGATGAGATTCTTGACAAGAATCTTGTGCCGGCCGAGTGTACACACTCCATTCCAAAGAACCGCCGTTCTTTTGAATGGAACGAACGCGGTGACGTCATCGACTACAACGAGCCTGCGCTCGTCACATTCAATGCCGTCGCCGCCATCTTGCTTCACCCTACCTATGCCTTGGAAGATACCGCGCATGCGTCAAAGTCATTTCGAGCATGCGCGGGCTTACCGGAGGACAGGTAAGTTTGTTGCTGCATACACACAAACAGTTTTCTCGTCGGGAAACAGGCCGACGAGAATCCCGAAGAGAAAATAGAGAGCAGGTTCTCTATTTTTCCCGTCGAGATTCCCGGCAGTTTTCTCAACGAGAAGCCTCAAAGCCTCGTACACACGCACGGTTTTCTCGGCAAGAAAGCTCTCCCAGCAGTTTTCTTGTTGTTTCTTGATGAGAAAACCGGCTGTGTGTACGAGGCTTAACTGAAGAGATAAGGAGGAGAGGAGCAATGAGGAGAAGGCTCAGACCCAGCAGACATACAGGCTGGAAATCTGGACAGGTTATCTGACCTCTGTTTCTACAGTAGGTGTGTACAATCACGGTTGACTTCTCTCATAGCAAACCTCCATTATCCACAAGGGTGGTACAATAGGTTGAATTTATGACTCGTTACCTTCATTCTATTCCATGACATAGCGGTGTTGTGGAATGAGCAGAATGTGCTGCAGGAAAGGGGGGACTCCAAGGAAGTGTTGAAAAGAGACGTCACCTTGCTGCCCATGTCTCTCTGCAGAACTGGAATATCCACCAATAAAGCCGGACATTCACCAGTAGAATTTCGGACTTTATCTCGTCCTTGACTAGGGCAGCAAGATAACTTACTGCACCTAACCACCCATGTACCAAACCCATATTACTTATAAATGACAACACTGACAGCTGCTGGATTAAAATGGCCTATTCGGCCTATTTATTTTACAAATAACCAAAATAAAACCATATATCAAATATATATATAAATATATATATATACATTAACCATATTATAATAATTTAACATTTTTATTATTATCAACTCTTTTAACACTTTAAGGGTCTGTGGTACCTTTAGTTAGCATCTGGTCCCCAGCCGCTAGACTCGCCTCGAGGACCACTAACTGACCACAGACCTACCAACTTCTCACCGGTGGTCCAGACTAACACCAGACCAACCAGGAGGACTCCATACCAAAGATGGGTCCCACTGTTTTTCATACCTCCCATTTTTTCCAAAATTCAGGGACCCAACCGCTACCCCTTGTCACCCCACAACCCTCAGCCCTCGTACACACGGCCGAGATTCTCGTTGAAAAAAACATGTCGTTTTTTTTGACGAGATTCTTGGACAAGAAACTTGTCCCGGCCGAGTGTACACACGCTCGTTTCAAAGAACCCGCGGTTCTTTGAATGGAGCGTACGCGGTGACGTCATTGACTACGACGAGCATGCGCTCGTCACATTCGATGCCGTCGCCGCCATCTTGGTATACCCTACGTATGCCTAGGAAGCTACCGCGCATGCGTCAAATTCATTTCGAACATGCGCGGGCTTCCGGGAGGACAGGTAAGTGTACACACACTCACTTTTCTCGTCGAGAAACATGCAGAGGAGAATCTCGACGAGAAAATAGAGAGCAGGTTCTCTATTTTCTCGTCGAGGTTTCTTGTCGGTTTTCTCGACGAGAAACCCGATAGCAGCGTACACACGACCGATTTACTCGGCAAGACCTCTCTGCCAGCAAGTTTCTTGCTGGTTCTTGCCGAGAAAATCGGCCGTGTGTACGAGGCCTTACTCAAAAAACACTACCCTGAAAAAAGGGGTGGGAGGGCGGGACTTCTCACCTCGCTTTCTTCACCGACTGCTTGCCCCCACCCCTTCCTCTCTCTGTACTCACTCTGCTACTCCTCCCATAATTTCTCCTCCCTCCAATCCCTTATCACCAACCTTTTCCCGGGACACCTCCCTACTTCTTAACCTCTTCCTCTCCTGTCTGTTCCTTCCACCCTGTCATGTCTGTCCTCCACCTGCATTTCATTTCGGCTACGTACATGTCTTTATCTCGCTCTTTAGCAAAGAACATGGTACAGTCGACAGATAATAGACTTCATGAAACAAGGATAACAGACAATATCTTGGTACAACGTGACTAGAGGAGATTAAGACCACAACAAGAACAGAGATCCTATATCTGTCAATTAAAATACCAAAAGTCCAGATTAGTGTTGGGCGACCTGAGCATGAGTTCAGGCCAAACAATGTCTGTTCGCCCAGTTAGGGGAACACCCGAATTTGCAGGGTGATCGGCAGGTGTTTGCCCCGCCGAGCACGCTGCACAGTACATTCTGCACCCTGATTGGACAAAGCTTTAAAGTAAAAGTTGGTTGTTAACCACTTCAGCCCCGAGCCTCTTTCTGAGATTTGGTGTTTACAAGTTAAAAACATTTTTTTGCTAGAAAATTACTTTGAACCCCCAAACATTTATATATATATATATATATATATATATATATATATATTTTCTAACACCCTTAAGCATAAAATGGTGGTTGCAATACATTCTGTCACACCGTATTTGCGCAGCGGTCTTACAAGCGCACCTTTTTTAGGAAAAAATACACTTTTGTGAATAAAAAAAATAGAACCCAGTAAAGTTAGCCCAATTTTTTTTTTATATTGTGAAAGATAATTTTACGCCGAGTAAATTGATACCCAACATGTCACGCTTCAAAATTGCGCTCGTGGAATGGCGACAAACTTTTACCCTTAAAAATCTCGTTAGGCGATGTTTAAAATAATCTACAGGTTGCATGTTTTGAGTTACAGAGGAGGTCTAGGGCTAGAATATTGCTCTCGCTCTACCGATTGCAGCGATACCTCACATGTGAACCGGATCCCGTCCTACATACCCAGTATAAGGGTTTAGGAATATGACTATCTGGCAGCTAGCTGCTGCCATAACAAAGATATCCTTCTTCAAAGTGCCAACGTATATTGGCGTGCGGCGGTCCGGAAGTGGTTAAAAAAAGTTTGCATTGTTTCATGTCCCCCAGGGCACCACCCAGACCCCCATACCCCTTTTATGGCCAATTACTTGCATATAAGTCTTCAAAATGGGCACTTTTGTTCAGCTCCCATAGACATCAATGGAGTTCGCTATTCGGGGCAGAACTTTTCCCCTGTTCTGGGGTTCTGCTGCAAACCGAGCAGGGAGGTGTTCGGTCCATCTCTAGTCCAGATCAATGCAAGACTATGTTACAAATGAAGCCCTTAGATAGTCATATTCCTAAACCCTTATACCGGGTATGTAGGAGGGAATCTGGTTCACTAGTGATGAAGCCTAAAGAGCGCCTTTTCAAAACGTAGATAGTTGGGGAACAAGTATTAAAGCGAAAACTTCAATCAAGATGAACTATTTTTAATCCTTATGCTGCTAGCATTAGTAAATAGATAGGAAAATACAGTATACTGTATCATGTTTACTCGTTTAAAACAGTTTTTCATGCCTAGGAAAATTATGTCATACATCCCAGGAGTCTTCAAGAGGGGGGGAGGGGTTTACTCAGCTATGCACACCCTCCTGCCTGCATGTCTGAGCCAAGGGTAGATGGATTGCAGGAAGTAAGTTACATGACCGCTGAATTACCAGTTTAAGCAGTGTAGTACGGAATAGCAAAAAATGGCCTGATCATGAAGGTAAATCTTTCCAGAGCTCAAGTGGTTAAAGTGATTGTTATTTTAAGAGAAACACATTTAAACGTTTACAAACATGTTATACTTATCTGCTCTGAGCAAGATGAAGGTCCCTCCCAGCTCTCCCGGACTCCTCCGCTAGCCCTCGCACCCCCCCCCCCCAGATGGGGATGAGGCCCCTGCTACTGCCTAGTACTCCATTCTCCACATCTCCCGGCCGACAACTCCCCTCCAGTGGGCTGGACCTGATCTTATATGGGAGGCATGCCCCCTGCAAATTCCAGTTGGGGATTGGTCAAGGCTCCTCACATAAGCTCCCTGCCACTCCAATATTGTGCCCTGCCCCTCTTCCAGATCATTCTCCCTGGAAGCAGGGGAGGCGCCCCAGAACTAGAGCACAGGTGATCACACCCACTGCTACACTAACCACTCCCTGGCCACAGATCAAAACAAACAGGCCTAGCCTGAAGCATAAGCCTGCCTAAATTTACCTGCATTGACAGTTTCCCTTCCAAAAATCCTCACTCTAGCACCTACCTACGGTTAGTAGTGTATTTAGGTTTTGTGCTGCCCTAGGCCTGACTAAACTTGTGCACCCCTAATTTAAATATGACCCACCCCTTCCTGTCAAGGCCATACCCTGTGTTGTTTAAGACCTGCCCTGAAATTTTCAAGTGGGGACACTAGTCCTGAGGGCCTGGGGGGGGGCAATAGATTCCCCTAATTTGCATAGATTTCCTCTCACTTCCTGTTTGGCTATGGGGCAGGAAGTGAAGGGAAATCTCTGCAATGGGACAGGGATGGTAAAAAATAGGGGCTCTAACCCTCCCTTACTCTATCCAAAATGAAAAAATAAAGTGTTGCCTATAGTTCTACTTAAAGTAGATGGTGCAGCAGAAAAGTATAGCACAGTGAGGAAGGTTTGTGGTCCAGGATGATAGGACAGTCAAAATTGGAAGCGCCCCCCCCCCCCCCCACAGTTGCGGAATGCTGGCCGCCCGCATACCGGAAGCAGCAGCTTTATGGGGGTGCTACACTAATTTGCCTAACAGTGTAGCGCAAGCCGGCGGGGACTCTTTTCGTGCTGCCCCCCTGCAAAGTGCTGCCCTAGGCCTAGGCCTTGTTGGCCTAGGCCAGGATACAGCGTTGCCTACGGTAGAGGGTGCTACACTTGTTATACAATGAAATAATTGTGCCAACTCTTCTACACCGGTTTGTGGAACTATGGTGGGATTTAAACAAGAGGAGGAGGAGGAAGCAGAGGATGCATTAGCAGCAGCTATAGACAACTGGCTGCTCTGCACCTGGGAGGAGGAAGAAGAAGAAGGCGGCTTTGTCAGCCACTCAACTACCTTCTGTGTTTTGCTGGGGATTGCCTACATTTAATGACAGCTATGACAATAAGGGGAATAAAGATGTGGTGCTTTGGTGTACAATACATTATAATACAAGTATGCAGAGATGTGCTACAAACAAAAGGCAGCTTTTTTCTTTGACAGTAAAAACTGCACAATGCAGACCCTGAAATAAAAAAAAAAGGGGGTTATAAATAAATAAATAAAATAACTCCCCCCTAAAATCAATCCAAAATCGCTAAACTCCAACTTTTTATTTTTCATTTTTTTTTGCTTGTTGCTAAACAGAAACTTTGGTTGTTAATGACACTAATGCCGCGTACACAGGATCGGAATTTCCGACAACAAATGTTCGATGTGAGTTTTTGGTCGGATATTCCGACCGTGTGTAGGCTCCATCGGACATTTGCTGTCAGAATTTCCAACAACAAATGTTTGAGCGCAGGTTCTCAATTTTTCCGACAACAAAAGTTCTCGTCGGAAATTCCGAACGCGTTTAGCCATTTCCGACGCACAAAAGTGCTGCGCATGTTTGGAACCAATTGGACGCATGCTCGGAATCATTTTACTTCATTTTTCTCGGCTCGTCGTAGTGTTGTACGCCTCCGCGTTCTTGACCATCAGAATTTCCGAGCAACATTTGTGCGACCGTGTGTAGGCAAGACAAGTTTGAGCCAACGTCCGTCGGAAAAAAAACACGTTGTCGGAAATTCCGATCGTGTGTACGCGGCAAAACACTCAAAAAATGATTCCTCAAAATTGTTGTTGAGTCTCTGCACTGTGAAGAGTTTCAAGATGGAACCTTAACCAGTTGTCTACCGCCCACCGTCAAATGACGGCGGGCGGAAGACTCTCTTGTTATGACATGACGTCATATGACATCCTGCCTTTAAAAGCAGCTAGGGGGCGTGCGCGCACCCGCCGCGCTGCTGGGGACCCGATGCGCGTGCCCGGCGGCCGCGATGGCCACCGGGCACCCGCGATTGCCCAGTAACCGAGCAGGACAGTGGATCTGTGTGTGTAAACACACAGATCCACGTCCTGTCAGGGAGAGGGGACCGATGGTGTGTCCCTTGTACATAGGGACAACCATCGGTCACCTCCCCCAGTCAGTCCCCTCCCCCCACAGTTAGAACACATCTAGGAAACACATTTAACCCCTTCCTCGCCCCCTAGTGTTAACCCCTTGCCTGCCAGTCACATTTATACAGTAATCAATGCATTTTTATAGCAGGGATCGCTGTATAAATGTGAATGGTCCCAAAAATGTGTCAAAGGTGTCCGATGTGTCCGCCGCAATATCGCAGTCACAATAAAAATCGCAGATCGCCGCCATTACTAGTAAAAAAAAAATGCTATAAATCTATCCCCTATTTTGTAGACGCTATAACTTTTGCGCAAACCAATCAATATACGCCTATTGCGATTTTTTTTTACCAAAAATATGTAGAAGAATACGTATCTGCCTAAACTAAGGAAAATTTCAAAATAAAAAAAAAAAATGGATATTTATTACAGCAAAAAGTAAAAAATATTGTGTTTTTTTTTTTCAAACTTGACGCTCTTCTTTTGTTTATAGAGCAAAAAATAAAAAACGCAGAGGTGATCAAATACCACCAAAAGAAAGCTCTAGTTGTGGGAAAAAAAGGACGCAAATTTTGTTTGGGAGCCACGTCGCATGACCGCGCAATTGTCATTCAAAGTGTGACAGCGCTGAATGCTGAAAAATGGCTTGGGCAGGAAGGGGGTTTTGGTGCACAGTAGGCAAGTGGTTAAATATACTTTACATGTCAGTAGTCTATGTTTCTTTTTTTTTCCTAGGCATTGGGACACAGAGATAAACATCAAAGACAACTCTCATTCAACAGTCAAATTCGAGGACCCACATCACTTCCATATGGATTTCCTGAAACAATACTCAAAAAGGACTTTGGTCTACTTCAGCATGTTCTTACTGACAACCATTTCCTATGTTGTATTTGCTTGTTTTCATATAGAAAAACAATTGTTTAAAATAAATGTTGAGATAAAACACAGGCCAAAGGTGACATCAGACTCTGTAAGAGAGTTCTCAATGGTAACAAATCAATTGACTGTGACAAAGCCACCAACGCCAACTGAGACCTTGGAGACCTTCAATAGGTCTCTGCTGACCATCTTACTTTGGACGTGGCCATTAGGTTATCAGTTTCCGCTAAATAGGTGTCCAAGAAATGAAAACTCTGGTTGTTTCTACACAGTGAACCGCAGTGCGTACTCCATAGCAGATGCTGTTGTTATTAGTCATCGGGATGTATATATGTCAGAAGAGCTTTTACCTCCAGAGCCAAGACCAGCCGACCAATACTGGATCTGGTTTAGCATGGAGTCTCCAACCAACTGCCCAAATTTAGAGCTCATGGACAACAAAATAAACCTCACCATGTCCTACCGACTTGACTCAGATATTTATACTCCATATGGATTGCTAGAAAAGGTTGATGGAGAAAAAATGTTTACAATCCCCCAAAAGTCAAAGTTGGTGGCCTGGGTGGTGAGCAACTGGAAGACAAAGTACAGGAGAACCCAATATTATGAGGAGTTAAAGAAATACATTCCAATCGATGTCTATGGAAAATACGGCTTGCCTCTTCCACGGAACGAGACTTTGCAAACTCCGGCCAGATATAAGTTCTACCTCGCCTTTGAGAATTCCGTACATGAGGATTACATCACGGAAAAGTTCTGGAAAAATTCACTCATGGCGGGAACTGTGCCCATCGTCATGGGTCCTCCACGTAAAAATTATGAGCGTTTTATGCCACCCGACGCTTTTATTCATGTTGATGACTTTTCGTCTCCCCAAGAACTGGCCGAATATCTTCTGGTTTTGGATAAAGATGAGAAAAGATACCAAAAGTATTTTGAATGGAGGTTCAGATATCAGCCAACACTATCCAAAACTGGTTTTCTACAAGCATACTGCAGAATATGTAAAGCATTGAAAGAGGCCCCTCTTTATAGGACAATACCAAGTATTGCTGAATGGTTCAAGTGAATTTATTGCATCCCTGTCTATCCAAAACCAAGTATTGTAACTAACAGAAAACCAAATACAATAAAGGATCAGTTTATTATGAGCTGATGTTTCACTTAGAGTGTGTCTAAAGCATTTTTTTTTAGAAAGAGTGTTGAGGGATTAGGCAGGTGAGGTAGCACTGGACCTGGTCAGAGGTAGGTAAGACTTGGCAGCCCAACTCTTGACAAGTCCTTAGAAATTTTTTTTTTGGTCAGGTCCAGCCTACAGCAGCCAATCTGCTCAATACTACCCAAAAGATCCAGACACTAAATCCAGCCCCCTTGGCTTACAATTACAATGTTACTGTATCTAAAGCCCTTAAAGTAGTGTTCCGGCCTGTGACGGGAAAAAAATAAAATTAAAAGCCAGCAGCTACACATACTGCAGCTGCTGGCTTTTAATAAATGGAGACTTACCTGTCCTGCAGTCCCTCGATGTCGGCACCGCAGCTGATGTGTCCCATCAGCTGTCGGGTGCTTCCGTCGCCATTGCCGGTAAGGGAACCTGGCAGTGTAACCTTTCGGCTTCACGCCGGGAGCCCTACTGCGCATGCGCGAGGCCTGCTCCTCTCTCCTATTAGCCCAGCGGCCAGGGGAGGAGGAGGAGGAGGGAGCCCCGCAGTGATGTCACGGTCACGTCACGGCCGCGGCCTGACTCCAGGAAGTGGGAAAGGATACCTGTCTTTGACAGGTATCCTGTCCCCCCTCCCCCCTATAAGGTGCCAATTGTGGCACCGGAGGGGGGGAGGAATCCGATGAGCGGAAGTTCCATATTTGGGTGGAACTCCGCTTTAAGAAGGGGGAGGCTTAAAGCGGAGGTCCACACAAAAATGGAACC
Source organism: Rana muscosa (assembly GCA_029206835.1). Lineage (NCBI taxonomy): Eukaryota > Metazoa > Chordata > Amphibia > Anura > Ranidae > Rana > Rana muscosa. Next base: position 39,427,964 of record JARGYO010000094.1, read on the forward strand.
TCCGCTTTTCGGAACCCTCCCCCCCTCCGGTGCCACAAATGGCACCTTTCAGGGGGGGTGAAGATCCCTGTATAATACGGGTGTCTACGTCAAATCCCGTCGTCCCCCGCTGTCTTCTGGGAGACAGAAGACAGGAGGGACCATTTTGATTGCGCAGTAGGGAACCGGGAAGTGAATCTGCAAGGCTTCATTTCCTGATTCCCTTAGCGAAGATGGCGGCGGCAGCATCCAAGGACCGAGGCACGAGTCGGCCTCGGGTGCCGTCATCGCGGGCGTGCTGGACAGGTAAGTGTCCATATTTTAAAAGTCAGCAGCTGCAGTTTAATAATTTCAGCAGACCTCCGCTTTAAGCCGTCCATACATGGATCTAAATTCGGCCAGTTCAGCAGGAACTGTCCGAATTTTGATCCATGTATGGGCCATGTATGGTCATGTATGGGCACCCTGGTTGTACGAGGGTTCTTCAAAAAGTTTCCGAGTTTTTTGCAAGTTTAGTAGCCATCCTCACTAAAGTGTGACAACTCCTATACTAATGCCTCGTACACACGTTCCGATTATCGTACGACGTATCGCTCGCATTTTGTTGTATACAACTTGACGTAATTGTAGCCGTATTAGTGCAATTGTGACAGAGAAAATTAAGTACTGTCCGTGATACTTTTTTTATTTGCACTAACATAGAATTTTTCAGGACAAGCTTTCGGGGTATGTCCCCTTCTTCAAGGTCCAAGCAGTACTGATTCACAATTGTTTTAGCAGAATGTTAAAACAAAGCAAGAAAAAAATCTCAGAGGGAAAGGAAAAAAAACACATACAAATCAATGGTAATAAAGAAAAAACTCCAAAAGCTACACCAAGAGCAGATCTTTTGGATACAACCTAAACAACACAAAACAAACACAACTTCTATAACTCCTGCTATCAGCAACTTGGAACCCGATCCAGAATCCCAAGGTATCCCTTGTGTAAATGCTGACCTGACAGAAAATGTGGATATAACAGAGGATCTTGGAATCATAAATTTGTCAGCTCATAAACTTTCTGCACCAGAAACAACAGTCCTCTCCAAAGGCCTCACATTCTGCCCAACCACCAAATTGGATAATTTACAGGTATGGTCAGATATGGAGGAATTCTTTAGGAGACTGAGGCTCAAAGAATATTTTCACAGTAATGAAAGGAATCCTAGGACAATAGGAGGTGATAAAAAGAAAAAGAACAGCAACTTCACACCTCCACAAGGACGCAACCCCAAACTGGATACCTATATTGACAGCTTCAGGCTGCGAGTAACATCCCTGATATCCACCCAGCAAAAGAAAATATTATACAACCTTTCACCACTGGAGCGAAGAGCTGTACACGATCTGCGCAAGAATCAGGCCATAACCATCAAACCAGCAGATAAAGGGGGAGCAGTCGTGATGGATACAGACAAATATATACAAGAGGGTCAGAGGCAGCTGGCAAATACTACTTACTACAAAAAACTGGATTATGATCCGACCCAGGATTTTACAAAGCAATTAAAAGGTCTGATTGCGACAATACCAAGCCACCTGCATTCAGAACTCATCAATGCGATTCCAGATAATCCAGATATTGGAGACTTCCACATGCTGCCCAAAATTCACAAGCCAGGAAATCCAGGCAGACCCATTATAACAGGTATGAATACACTTACCGAACATATCTCAGGCCTTGTAGAAAAAATGTTAAAACCGTTAGTCATGAACACTACTAGTTTCCTGCAAGACACCACTGATTTTCTGAACAAGCTTAACAATATACAACAATTACCACCAAATACACTTCTAGTCACTATGGATGTAGAATCTCTGTACAGTAACATCCCTCACAAGGATGGGTTGGCAGCATGTCACAGATTCTTATCATCCACACCAAACCACAAATACACGGCTGAGGATGTTACACAGCTCATCGAATTTATTCTTACACACAACTACTTCACTTTCAACAATGACATCTATCTCCAATGTATGGGTACTGCTATGGGAAGCAAAATGGCACCCCAATATGCAAACTTATTTATGGCTGACCTGGAGGACAAATTCCTGAACAGCATACAACAAAAGCCATACAGATATTATCGCTATATTGATGATATCTTCATGATATGGACTGAAGGTGAAGAAAATCTAAACCAATTCTTCTCATTGATCAACACTTTTCACCCATCTATCAAACTAAAAATGGACTATTCGAACACACATGTCAACTTCCTAGACACTACAGTATACATCAGGGATGACAAGCTTCACACTTCCATATACAGAAAACCGACTGACCGATGCAGCTATCTTCATAGTTCCAGTTTTCATCCCCAACACACTAAACGAGCCATCATACACAGCCAGGCCATCAGATACCACCGAATTTGTTCAGACCCAGAAGTCAGAGATAAACATCTCAGAACACTGACAGGCTCTTTCCAGAAGAAAGGATATAAAGACAAAACCATCAACAACAGCATAAACACAGCCTTGAAAACCCGAAGAGAAAATCTCCTCCAATACAAAGAGAAAAAAACAAATAACAGAGTACCTCTGGTCACCACATACAACCCAACACTAGAAGGGATCAAAAAGATAATCAAAGATTTACAGCCCATTATAACAGAGGATGAAACTCTGAAAGAAATATTCCAACAACCCCCATTATTGGCTTTCAGACAACCACCCAACCTCAGACACAAACTAATCAGCAGGAAACTTCACTCTGATTATGAAGTCACAAATAATGGAAGCAAACCCTGCAATAAAAAACGCTGCAAACTGTGCAACCAGATCAATCCATCCAAAAGTGTCACACACACAAATGGGACCTTCACCATCATGGGATCTTACAACTGTACCTCCAGTAATGTTGTGTACCTCATCCAATGCAACAGGTGTGGCACTGGCAAAGGATCTTATGTTGGTGAAACAGGACAGAAGCTGCAAGCGAGGATGAATTTTCACAGACATACCATCAAAGAACATAAAGAAGACAGTTTCTGCACACCTGTGGGACATCACTTCTCACAACCAGACCACACTATAGAAGACCTCAATGTTTTAGTTCTTAAAGGGAATTTCAGAACTATCCAGGAAAGGAAAACATTTGAACTAAGAATGATAATTCTTTTTGACACAAAAACGAATGGCCTAAATTTAGATATTGGTTTCCTTACCCATTATACTAAAGTTTTATGACCCCCTCTGTGACTAGCATCTCCCCCCTCAAGTCTATAGCTCTCCCTCTGTCTTATCTCACTAACTCTGTCTTATCTCACTAACTCTGCTGCTATCTTTATTACCATTGATTTGTATGTGTTTTTTTTCCTTTCCCTCTGAGATTTTTTTCTTGCTTTGTTTTAACATTCTGCTAAAAAAATTGTGAATCAGTACTGCTTGGACCTTGAAGAAGGGGACATACCCCGAAAGCTTGTCCTGAAAAATTCTATGTTAGTGCAAATAAAAAAAGTATCACTGACAGTACTTAATTTTCTCTGTTGTATAAAACTAATATCGAATACAACATTGCAAAATGTGCTCTACGAAAATTACGATTTTTGTTGTACGATTCTGGAAAAACCTTCTGGTGTGCGTAGCTACGTATCTGAAATTATGTCAAGGACCCCTGTGTCCTTCTGGTTTATTTTCGTGTTTACGATCATGCGCAGTGTTCGTCTATCGATTTGTAGCGGGCGCATACTGTACTGATTACAAGATTGTCGTACGATGGGCTGTCGTCCGAGCAAAGTTTTCGTGTTTGTCCCTTCAGATTTTGTTGGGCGGACTGTCGTGATCGGCTGTCGAAAGCTGTGTACTAACGATCAGATTATCGAACAATCTATCCGAAAGCGATTTTTATCATCCGATAATCGGAACGTGTGTATGGGGCATAAACTGCAAGGTCAGACATGACCAATTGCTACTCCTCCCACCCTCACCGTTTGCAACAAAAATATAAAAATGCAGAAACTTTTTGAAGACCCCTTGTATACACGTTGATTTATCAATCAACTTGTGTACAACCAGCTTGTCATGTTTCTTGTTCATACATCACGGGACACAGAGCAGCATAGTCATTACTATGTGGGTTATATAGAATTACCTTCAGGTGCTGGCACTGGCAACTTCCAAAACAGGAAGTACCCTCCCCTATATAAGCCCCTCCCATCCGGGAGTACCTCAGTTTTTTGCCAGTGTCTAAGGTGTTGGCCAAGGTTAACATGTATTCATCTGGGCTTGTGTACAGGTTCTCTGGGCCTTAGCAAGCTATTCCAGATCCGACCAAAAAAGCTTCATAGCTAAACGGTCGGTACCCGGGCCTTGCAGAGAAGAGCAGGGTTTTGCCTGTAATGCCTCTCTTAGGAGGGCTGGACCCTGGGATCCAGAGCTCTGGTCATACCCAAAACCAAGAGGCTATCTGTGCAGGGTGCTATACAGGTCCAGGGGAGTGGAATCCTTGGGAACCCGGTCCCTGAAGGTCTAGTACAATGCCTGCCGTGAGAGGTGAAGTTTGGGCTTCTGTGGACCAAACAAAGTCCTGCGGCGGGGAAAAGGTAAGTGGGGGCCCCTCAGGAACTTGGTTCTATTGAGGGGACCCCCAAGCCTAATATGTCTTTCTGCCTGTTACCTAAAGGTATTCCCGCTAATAGCTGTATATGCCTAAGAAATCCAAGAAATGTCTTTTCATAAAGGAAGTTTTAAAAACTGTAAACCTGGAAATGTTTTTCATAAAGGAGGTTTTAAAAAAAAAAAAAAAAAAAAGACAAAAGTGCGGTACCTGTGTTTGTCCACTAGAGGCCACTGTGGAACGTCTTTTTTTCTTGGGACTATTCCTTCCATGGTGAAAGTCCAGGCAGATGAGTGAGCTCTCTATCAGGGAAGCTGCATTCCTCTGTCATGCTGCCAAGTAGTTTCCTTCCATCCCCGAGTCCTGGTGAAACAGGGACCCTGGCTCCTCTCCCTACAGGGCGCCAAGAGCGCACACGTGCACGCGCGCGCGCACACGCTTTCTTTTTATAGATTTAGTTTCAAAAAAGTGGGCGGAGCCTGGCGGATGACGCGCTCTGTGCGCCCAGCGCTTCTGCGCATGTGCGGGCGTCCCAGCAAGATAAAAGGACTCAGTCCACGCTGCTTGCTATGGACACAGAGCATGAAAAGGAGCTGGTAGCATGGTATAGGGGCTTACAGCGGGCGGTTGATACAGGCATCCCCAGAAAGACGCATTAGTAGACACCCACTGATGTACATAGCAGCAAATTGCATTAGACTATTTCAGTAAAGGGGTGTATTGCGGCTGGAATACCTCAGCTTTGAACTAAGGAATATGCCGCCTAAAAAACTCCGAGATATACCTCTCAGGAAGTGTAGGGGGTCTCCATCGGGCTCTGAGGATCTGGAGCAGTCATCTGCACCCTCCTCCCCTGAGAAATCAGAGGTTAATACCCATAAGGAACCCCTGGGAGTGCCAGGTACTGCGGCTGTCCTCAGTCCACCTGCTCCTGCATATATAACAGAGGAGGTTTTTGCCTCAACTCTGGAGGGATTGGAGCAGAGATTGGCAGCATTGATCGCTTCTTCTCTGCAGGAAAGAAAGCGCACCAGATCTCCATCACCTCCATTAGAGTGCCTGTTGGCAGAGCAACAGTCCCAGGAAGGGACCGACCTACCTGAAGGGGATCAGGAGGAGGTTAACTCTGTTTTTGAGGAATCGACAGTAGATGAACCATTTTCAGCATCACAGACTGAAAGATTGTGGGTCCAGACCCTAACTGATATGGTTCGATCTGCATTTAAAATGCCTCTTGTTGAACCATCAACTACTGCTGTCTCCTCATTGGGGTCGCTAAAAGCTCCCCAGGTTAATTGCTCCTTTCCAATACATCCATTATTGGAAGGACTTATATACCAGGACTGGGAACATCCTGATAAACTATTTGTTCCGCCTAAGAAATTTCCGGTGATCTATCCCATGGAGGTAAAGTTCACCCAGAGATGGAATGTTCCTACGGTGGATGCAGCCATCTCTTCTGTGAACAAATCACTGACATGCCCAGTAGATAATGTTCAAATGTTCAAAGATCCAGTAGATAAAAAATTGGAATCTTTATTAAAATCTGCTTTTTCCACAGCAGGGGCTGTTACACAGCCAGCAGTGGCAGCTATTGGGGTCTGCCAAGCTTTAAAGGATCAGATGAAAATGGTCCTGAGGGATTTGCCAGACCAGCAGGCCCAGGCTCTGGCTGATCTGCCTAGAGCATTATGCTTTGCGGTTGACGCCATCAAGGATTCTATCCATCAGGCCTCCCGCCTCACGCTGTCTTTGGTACATATGCGTAGGCTTCTGTGGCTCAAAAACTGGTCTGCTGAAGCTCCCTGTAAGAAGCTCTTAGTTAGCTTCCCATTTCATGGGGAACGCCTTTTTGGCGAGGACCTGGATAAGTATATCCAGAAGATTTCCAGTGGTAAAAGTACTCTCTTACCGAGTAAGAAGAGGTCTAGGGGTCCATCTTTTAAGAGGACTACCTCTCCTATCCCTGCGACGTCTGCTACTAAGCAGTTCCGACGGCCTCCTCGGTCAAACTCAGGGGGTAAAAATCAGGGACAGTCACAGGGTAATAAGAAACCCTGGATCCGAAGGGGTACTAAACCAGCCTCCAAGTCAAGCCTCTGAAGGGCTGCCCCCACTCAAACGGGTGGGGGGAAGACTTCAGTTGTTCGCAGAGACCTGGCGGGAGACGATAAAAGACAGATGGGTGCTCTCCGCAGTAACTCTGGGATACAAGTTGGAGTTAAAAGAGTCTCCTCCTTCCCATTTTATGTTGTCAGGCATGCCAAGAGACCCTCTGAAAAGAGGGTCTCTCCTATTGGCGTTAGAACAACTATTGCTCCAAGGAGTAATTATGGAGGTTCCTATGGAAGAGTGGGGGTTGGGTTTCTACTCAAACCTTTTCACAGTCCCGAAGCCAAACGGGGACATAAGACCCATATTGGACCTAAAGAGTCTAAACAAATTTCTAAACGTCCGGTCTTTCCGGATGGAGTCGATCCGATCGGTCACCGCTGCCCTACAGGGGGAGGAATGGTTAGCCTCGATCGACATCAAAGATGCTTACTTGCATGTTCCCATCTTTCCAGGTCATCAAAAATTTCTACGCTTTGCAGTAGAAGGGCGCCATTTTCAGTTCAGAGCCTTACCATTCGGTCTGGCCACAGCACCACGAGTGTTCACAAAAATTCTGGCCCCACTGTTGGCCGATCTAAGAACACGAGGTGTAACGATAATGGCATACCTAGACGACCTGTTGTTGATGGACCACTCAGTTGCCAAGCTAGAAGTGGTAATTGTCGATACAATCAAGTATCTAGAATCTCACGGTTGGGTCATCAACCTGGACAAGTCAGCCCTACAGCCAGTGAAAAACCTGGTATATCTAGGGCTACAGCTGGATTCAGACCAGAGGAAGATTTTCTTACCTCTAGACAAGGTATCCTCTTTGAGGGGCTTGGTCCGTCTGCTTTGTGCAAAAAGACAGCCGTCCATACGCCTGTGCATGAGGCTGCAAGGAAAGATGGTAGCATCATTCGAAGCTGTGCCATACGCCCAATTCCACTCAAGGAATTTACAGAGGGCCATATTGTCAGCCTGGAACGGAAAAATTCAGGCTCTAGACTTCCCGATGGCTTTGTCCCCTTCCGTTCGGAAGAGTCTCTGCTGGTGGTTGATCCCCCAGAATCTCCAGAAGGGAAAACCCTTCAGTCCGATATCCTGGAAGGTGGTCACTACAGATGCCAGCATTATAGGCTGGGGGGCAGTACTGGAGCAATGGTCTCTCCAGGGCAGATGGTCAAATGTAGTAAAAACCCTGCCCATCAATCTCTTAGAGATACGAGCAGCCCGGTATGCCCTAGTAGCCTGGACATCCAGACTCCAAGGGTCCCCTGTCAGAATTCAATCAGACAATGCCACAGCAGTGGCATATATCAATCATCAGGGAGGCACCAGGAGTCGTGCAGCCCAGAGGGAAGTAAGTCACATCCTGGAATGGGCAGAAAAGCATGTCCCATGTATATCAGCTGTCTTCATTCCAGGGGTGGAGAATTGGAAGGCGGACTTTCTGAGTCGCCAACAGTTATGCCCAGGGGAATGGTCCCTTCATCCCGAGGTCTTCCGAGCAATATGTCAGCGGTGGGGAACACCGGATGTAGATCTGCTAGCATCCCGATTCAACGCAAAGGTGGACAGATTTGTCTCCCGGACAAGGGATCCCCTCGCTTGCGGCTCGGATGCTCTGGTGTTCCCTTGGGATCAGTTCAGACTGATATATGCATTCCCTCCGCTACAATTGTTGCCTCGACTCCTTCGCAGAGTCAGGTTGGAAAAGAAGCCGGTGATCCTGGTGGCTCCAGCGTGGCCCCGAAGGGCCTGGTACGCGGAGATCATCAAAATGTCTGTGGAGAGTCCTTGGACCCTTCCACGTCGTCCATGCTTTTGCAAGGACCGATATACCACCCTTCCTTACTAACTCTAAGTTTAACGGCCTGGCTATTGAATCCCACATCCTAAAGAAGAGAGGTCTCTCTAACTCTGTGGTATCAACTATAATCAATGCCAGGAAGCCTGTATCCAGGCAGATCTACTATAGAGTTTGGAAGGCGTACATCACTTGGTGCGAGGCCAGAAAATGGCATCCACGTAAGTACATTATAGGCAGAATTCTGGACTTCCTGCAGTGGGCTGTAGACAGGAAGTTTGCCTTAAGTACTATCAAGGGCCAGGTTTCGGCCTTATCAATACTATTTCAAAGGCCCCTGGCTATGCATTCACTTGTCAAATCCTTTATGCAAGGGGTGACTCGTATTATTCCACCGATTAAAGCTCCCATATGCCCATGGGATCTAAATTTGGTTCTGTCGGTTCTGCAGAAGCAGCCGTTTGAACCTTTGCGGCACATTTCCTTGGTTCTACTCACCAGAAAATTGACATTTTTAGTAGCCATATGCTCGGCTAGAAGAGTGTCGGAATTAGCCGCCATGTCCTGTAAGGAGCCATATCTGGTTATTCATAAGGACAGAGTAGTATTACGCCCTCACCCAGCCTTTCTTCCTAAGGTGGTATCGAGGTTTCACTTGAACCAGGATGTGGTTCTTCCTTCTTTTTTCCCCAAACCAAGCTCGGTAGAGGAAAAGTTATTGCATTCTTTGGATGTAGTAAGAGCAGTTAAAGCTTATCTAAAAGCCACTGCTCAGATTCGTAGAACGGATTCTTTGTTTGTTCTGCCGGAAGGCCCCAGAAAGGGTCAGGCAGCATCAAAATCTACTTTAGCCAAGTGGATTAGACAGGTCATAATACAAGCCTATGGCTTGAGAAGTAGACCGCCTCCGTTCAAAGTTAGGGCGCACTCCACGAGAGCAGTTGGAACTTCATGGGCAGTGCATCACCAGGCCTCCCTGGCTCAAATTTGTAAGGCCGCAACATGGTCTTCAGTACACACGTTTACTAGGTTCTACCAGGTGGACGTTAGAAGTCAGGAGGATGTCGCCTTTGGGCGCAGTGTGTTGCAGGCCGCAAAAGATCCTCATGCCTGATGGCGCCCAGCTTATGTATGGTGTATCCCCCCCCTCATTTGGCATTGCTTTGGGACGTCCCACATAGTAATGACTATGCTGCTCTGTGTCCCGTGATTTATGAACAAGAAAGTAGGATTTTTAAAACAGCTTACCTGTAAAATCCTTTTCTTGGAGTACATCACGGGACACAGAGCTCCCACCCCTCTTTTGGGGACACGTATTGCTTTGCTACAAAACTGAGGTACTCCCGGATGGGAGGGGCTTATATAGGGGAGGGTACTTCCGGTTTGGAAGTTGCCAGTGCCAGCACCTGAAGGTAATTCTATATAACCCACATAGTAATGACTATGCTGCTCTGTGTCCCGTGATGTACTCCAAGAAAAGGATTTTACAGGTAAGCTGTTTTAAAAATCCTACTTTTTCCTGAATGATTGGTGCTGCCGGCTATAGCAACACTAAACATTGTGTTCTGTTGGCAGGAAAGACTTCCAGCACTCCCCGCCGGAAGAACACAATAGAACTGTGGGAGGGATTCCCTTATCAACATAGTCATCCACCTGTGGTGGAAGGAAAGAAAATTGCATAATCATGGCTTGCCTTGCTCCCCCATAACACATAGGATATTGTTTATACACTAGTAAACATAACATTGTCTTATAACCAGTTGAAGTTCACAAGATTTTTATTTATGGCACTCGTCACCAAACCCCAAAAGTTTTTTATTGCTATCTGTAGGGATGAGCCCGATCGGGTGTTCGCTCGTTCGCCGAATCTAGAACATTATGGGGCGTTCGCGGCAAATTCGAGCGCCGCTGAACCATAATGCACTGCGAGATCGCAGTGAATTGGCGTCTTATGATTGGCCAAAGCACGCACCTGACCTGCATGCTTTGGCCAATCACAGCGCGATCTGCTGAGAGAGCCATGATTGGCCAAAGACAGGATGCCTTTGGCCAATCTTGGCTCAGAGAGCTAAGTCCACACCCAAAAACTATATAATGCTGCTGCTTACACAGAGGCTGTATAGTGTAATGAATGAAGAGAGATTAGGCAGCTTAGTTAGTGGCATGCAGGCAGTGTATTTGATATGTATATACAGTTTGGTATATATATATATATATATATATATACTCTGCATTCAGTGTAGATTAGATATTCAGTGTAGAATCTATATTCAATCAGTGCAGGCAGTGTATTTGATATACAGCCTAGTGTATACTCTGCATTTAGTGTAGATTAGATATTCAGTGTAGAATCTATATTCAGGCAGTGTAGTATATATAATATAATGTATTGAAGATGTTAAGGGGAACCCTGCGCCAAAACTTAAAAAAAAAAGCGTGGGGGTCCCCCCAAAATCCATACCAGGCCCTTATACGAGCAAGCAACCTGGCAGGCTGCAGGAAAAGGGGCGAGAGAGAGCCCCCCTCCTAAACTGTACCAGGCCACATGCCCTCAACATGGGGAGCAGTGGCGGAATTATCAGGGTCGCAACAGTCGCACTTGCGACTGGGCCCTGTAGTTCTTGGCCACTTCAGGGGGGCCCGCCGACCGCCCGTTTGTCAGTGTGACTGTGAGGGACCCGCCCGCCGCTTGAGGGGCCCACCTGACTGTCCAGTGTGTGTGACAGTGTTCATTCGTCATCATGTGTCGGACGGTCCATGCCGCGGGGAGGGGGGCTTTCGCTCGCTGAGGGGAGTGAAAAAAGGCAGAGGCAGCGCAGCGCTGAGACAGACTGTGTGTACCCCCTACAGTACCACCACCACCCCCCCTAAGTACCACCACCACCACCCCCCCACCAGTACCACCGCTACCACCCCCCTCCAGTACCACCGCTACCACCCCCCTCCAGTACCACCGCTACCACCCCCCTCCAGTACCACAGCTACCACCCCCTCCAGCACCACCACCCCCCCCCCCAAGTACCACCACCACCACCACCACCCCCCCTCCAGTACCACCGCCACCACCCCCCCTCCAGTATCACTGCTACCACCCCCTCCAGTACCACCGCCACCCCTCCAGTACCACCACTACCACCCCCCCTCCAGTACCACCACCCCCCCTCCAGTACCACCACCATCCCCCTCCAGTACCACCGCCACCACCCCCCCTTCCAGTACCGTGACATTTTGCACTGCAATCGATCCCAACCTCCACCACCTCTGCCTCTTACTGATCCCCACCACTGATCATATCCCTTTCCCCCCGCCCCATCCATCACCACTACAACAGAGGTGATGATGGGGGGGATAGGGATGAGATCAGTGATGGGGATCAGTAAGAGGCAGAGGTGGTGGAGGGAAGAGGATGGCTACCACCACCCCTCCAGTACCACCACCACCCCCCCCGCAAGTACCACCACCACCCCCCCCCCAAGTACCACCACCACCACCCCCTCCAGTACCACCACCCCCCCCCAAGTAACACCACCACCGCCACCACCCCCCCTCCAGTACCCCCGCTACCACCCCCTCCAGTACCACCGCTTCCACCCCCCTCCAGTACCACCGCTACAGCCCCCTCCAGTACCACCACCACCCCCCCAAGTACCACCACCACTGCCCCCCCTCCAGTACCACCGCCACCACCCCCCCTTCAGTACCACCGCTACCACCCCCCTCCAGTACCACCGCTACCAACCCCTCTAGTACCACTGCCACCACCCCTTCTCCAGAACCACCACCACCCCCCTCCAGTACCACCACCACCACCCCCCCTTCAGTACCACCCCCTCCAGTACCACCACCACACCCCCCAAGTACCACCACCACCACCCCCCCAGTACCACCACCGCCACCACCCCCCTCCAGTACCACCGCTACCACCCCCCTCCAGTACCACCGCTACCACCCCCTCCAGTACCCTCACCACCACCCCCCCCAAGTACCACCACCACCACCCCCCCTCCAGTACCACCCCTCAGCCCCCCAATACTTACCTGAGCCTGATCCCGATCCAACAATGTGCATGAGAGTGGCTGCTCTTCCAGGTCTCTGCCTCCTCATTGGCTGAGACACAGCAGTCAGAGCGTTTGATCAATCACAGCCAGTGAGGAGGCAGCAGGTCAGTGGCGGCCGGTGCTCAAAATTTTTGGGGGGCGCAAACAAACTGAAAAAAAAAACATCAATTGCAGCCACTGTGCCCATCAAACGCAGCTACTGTGCCATCAAACGCAGCCACTATGCCCATCAATTGCCGCCACTGTGCCATCAAATGCAGCTACTAGGCCCATCAAACGCAGCTACTGTGCCATCAAACGCAGCCACTATGCCCATTAAATGCAGTCACTGTGCCATCAAACGCAGCCACTATGCCCATCAATTGCCGCTACTGTTCCCATCAAGTACTGCCAGCGTGAATCCCCCCTCGCCTGGCACTTACCTTGTCTCGGTGGGGCAGCGGGTCACGACAGAGATGTCCTCCACGCTCCTCGGTCTCTTCTCCCGCCCTCTTATCCGGTCCACTGCTATGATTGGACGCCTGATAGGCGCCTGTCGTTTCAGCCAATCAGGTGACAGGTAACAGACCCGCGCACCTGATTGGCTGAGAGGCGGCTCAGTGTTATCAAACTGAGTTCTTTCGCTTTGCTAACACAACGCTGAGTGAACAGTGAACGAACAGCATTGCGCCTGCTGTTCACCTTTTTGGGAGCCTATTAGAGCCTATGGCTCTAATCAGGTGCTTCCAAAAAACACCCCCGCAGCTGTATATCAGGTGCCCGGCTCCCGAAAAGGGGCCAGGCACCTGAATAGTGGGTGTCAGAGGCAACCATAGATAGATTCATGCAATGCATGAATCTATCTATGGTGATAGAGAGGAGGCAGGAGAGAGGGGGTGGGCGCCTGTGCACCCTTTATGGACGCACCGCCACTGCAGCAGGTTCGGGCCGAGCCCTGTTCTGTGTGTCTTATGGACACACAGAGCAGGGCTTGGTTTTGGGAGTTTACTATTGGGGCACTCGGCAAGGGGGGAGGAGCGCAGAGTTCACTGGAACTTGAGTTCAGAGTTCAGGTTAGAGATGAGTTTGGAGAACCCCCAAGCTCATCTCTCTTAGCTACTACCACTTGGCTGTGTACCAAACCCAGCCTCCTAAGAATCCCAAACTTGCCTTGTGTTTCAACTACTGTACTCCGATTCTTTTTTCCCTATAAATTATAGCACTTTACTTAAAGCGGAGTTCCCCCCAAAAATGGAACTTCCGCTTTTCTGAATCCTCCTCCCCTCCGGTGTCACATTTGGCACCTTTCAGGGGGGAGGGGGGAGCATATACCTGTGTAAGCCAGGTATTTGCTCCCACTTCTGGGCATAGGTCGCCGTACGCCACGTCCGGCACCTCCTCTGCTCCCGCCCCCGATGTCTTCTGGGAGACACACAGGTCCCAGAAGACAGCAGGGACCAGTGGGATTGCGCAGCACGACTCACTTCGCAAAGCTTCACTTCCTGATTCCCTTACCAAAGATGGCGGCGCCTCTACCCGAGAGCTGAGGGACAGATCGGCTTCAGGTGCCGACATCGCGGGCGCCCAGGACAGGTAAGTGTCCATATAATTAAAAGTCAGCAGCTGCAGTATTTGTAGCTGCTGACTTTTAATTACTTATTTTTTCGGCAGAAGTCCGCTTTAATGCTTTCAGATTCACTGTCTATTTTGTTTATTTCTTTCTTATTTTTATTTTTTTCTTTAAGATCTTTTTATTTATTTTCTTAACCACTTCCCATTCCAGTCATTGTAATATGACACCCGCCGAGTGGCTCTGCCATCCTGGGCGGACGTCATATGAAGTCTTTGGCTGTAGGGGCGTGCGCACGCCTGGCGCGTCACTCGGGAGTGTAAACACACAGATCCACGTCCTGTCAGGGGAGAAGAGACCGATCGTGTGTTTCTAGTAGACTTGTGCACAACGGAAAAATTTGTTCCGTTTCGGTTCGTTTCTTTTCGGTCCTGTTGATTCGTAATCATTCGTAATTTTGCTAGACGGGATTTTTCGTGTTCGGACTAATTCGTATTTTCGCAAGCGACATTTTTCGTTGAATTTTTTGTTGCTTTATAATTCGTACTTTCGGTAGAGTACGTTGTTTTTCGTTGATTCTGGACACAACTCCTACTTTCGTAACTTTTTTTGGGTTCGTTGATTCGTAATTTTCCGTGTCTCTCTCACAACGACGCTGCCTACTATGCCTAATGTGCTTCGAATGGATTTGTACTTTTCTAAATACATTGCGGTTATTTGTAACGATTCGAAATCTCGTATTTTACTTTCGTTTTTTACATGCGGCTATAGGCTCCGCCCCTGTACACCATTTTGAGAGGGTTCAGCATGGTGAGGGAGAAGCAGAGAGCAGAGCAGAGTGAGTGTTATTGTGCTTCGAATGGATTCGAAATCTCGTATTTTACTTTCGTTTTTTACATGCGGCTATAGCCTCCGCATTCGCTATTTTGCGGTATAATTTATTTCGGATTCGGTTTTATTCGTAATTGCTTTGTTCGGAAATTCGAATGCTTCCGAATGTCCGAAAGTTGCTAAATTCGGACGAATTTCGATTTGTTACGAAACGAATTGCACAAGCCTAGTTTCTAGTATATAGGAACACCGATTGGTCTCCTTCCCTAGTCAGTCCCACCCCCTCCCCACAGTTAGAAACACTCCCTAGGTAACACATTTAACCCCTTGATCGCCCACTAGTGTTAACCACTTCCCTGCCAGTGACATTTACACAGTAATCAGTGCATTTTTTATAGCACCGATCGCTGTATAATTGTCAATGGTCCAAAAATAGTGTCAAAAGTGTCCACCGCAATATCGCACTCCCGATAAAAATCGCAGATCGCCGCCATTACTAGTAAAAAAATAATAATAATAAAAATGCCATAAATCAATAACCTATTTTTAGGCGCTTTAACTTTTGCGCAATCCAATCAATATACGCTTATTGCAATTTGTTTTTTACCAAAAGTATGTAGAAGAATACATATCGGCTTAAAATGAGGAAAAATGTGTTTGTTTGTGTTTTAAATTGGGATATTTATTATAGAAAAAAGTAAAAAATATTGTTTTTTCTAAATTGTCGGTCTTTTTTTGTTTATAGCGCAAAAAATAAAAACCGCCAAAAATGAAAAAACTGCAGAGGTGATCAAATACCACGAAAAGAAAGCTCTATTTGTGGGGACATTTGGGTACAACAATGCACGGCCGCGCAATTGTCATTCAAAATGTTACAGCGATGTGTCCATCAAACGCAGCTACTGAGCCCAACAAGTGCCGCCACTGTGCCATCAAACGGAGCCACTGTGCCCATCAAACGGAGCCACTGTGCCCATCAAACGGAGCCACTGTACCCATAAATTGACGCCACTGTGCCATCAAACGCAGCTACTGTGCCCATCAAACGCAGCCACTGTACCCATAAATTGCCGCCACTGTGCCTTTAAATGCAGCCACTGTACCCATCAATTGCCGCCACTGTGCCCATCAAATGCTGCTACTGTGCCCATTAAATGCCTCCACTGTGCCCAGCAAATGCTGCCACTGTGCCCATCAATTGCTGCCACTGTGCCCATCAATTGCCGCCAGTGTGCCCATCAATTGCCGCCAGTGTGCCCATCAATTGCTGCCAGTGTGCCCATCAATTGACCCTACTGTGCCCATCGATTGCCACTGTGCCCATCAATTGCCGCGACTGTGCCCATCAATTGCCGCTACTGTGCCCATCAATTGCTGCCAGTGAGCATCCCCCGCCCACCCGGCACTTACCTGTCTCGGTGGGGCAGCGCGTCACGGCGGCGGTGTCCCCCACGCTCCTCAATGTCTTCTCCTGTTCTCTCTTCCTGTCCTCTGCTATGATTGGATGCCTGATAGGCATCCAATCACAGCGCTTGTCGTTTCAGCCAATCAGGTGACAGGTAACAGACCCGAGAACCTGATTGGCGGAGAGGCGGTTCAGTGTTAGGAAAGCGAATATTCATTCGCTTTCCTAACACAACGCTGAGTGAGCTGTGAGCGCCCAGCATGGCGCCCGCTGTTCACCTTCTTGGACGCCTATTAGAGCCTACGGCTCTAATCAGGTGCTTCAAAAAAATACCCTGCCGCTGTAATTCAGGCTCCCAGCGCCCGATAAGGGGCCGGGCAACCCGAATAAGGGGTGGCAGCGGCGACCATAGATAGGTTAATGCATTGCATAACTCTATCTATTGGTTATAGTGGGTGGCAGGAGAGAAGGAACTGTGCCCATGTGCCCCTTATGGACGCACCGCCACTGACAAATACATTACTACTAACATCAGCAGAACAATTATTATCAAGTGTCAGTGACTGACCACTTTGATCAATGACAATGTCATAACATGTTAAGGACCGATCTTCCGCACTGACTTACCCTCTATATCTCTGCCCCTAACCCCACATACCCATCTTACCAATAACGACTGACAAGGTTGTGGAGTAAAATTGGCCTTGCGGCCTATTTATTTACCAAATTCTTATATATAAAAATAAATAACCATTTAAATAACATTTAACATTTTCCAATACCCTGGTGGTCTTAGAGACCACAACTCCAACTTGGACACTGGGACCAAACTATATCCCCTAGGCCTCCAGTCGCAAGACACCGACTCGGAGGCGGTACACATGTCCGCAGTGCCCCAACATTTTCCCCCTTTCTGGTTAACCCTTGTTGACCGGAAGGTACCCAATAAACCCCATACCACCTATGGGTACCACCTTTTTTCCAGAACTTCCACTTTTACCTCCTTTTCCAGCAACCAAACACCGCCACCACCATACTGACTTTCCCCACTACACCCCCCCCCCTTTTTACCACCTGGGGAGGGTGGGTGGGAAGCTTCTTCCTCGTGGGTCCTAGAAGAATGCTGAAATCGTCACTTCCTCCCCACACTAAACTTCTGCTGACCTTCCTCCCGGCCCCTAAACCACTCCCCTTTCCTTAAAGCAACACAGCCTAACTAAGCTGCTGCCTGTCCCACTTGTCATGCCGTCCCTGCACTCATTCTTTTGCTGTGTCTGCTCCGGGACTCTCTTTATCCACAGCATTAACCGATACATTAGGTAGAGCAGGAACAGAATCATTTTACAGAAACAGTCTCCAAATGAGGGGAGACGGTCTTAGTATCAGTGGCCGCCCCCTCTCTCTCCTGCACCCGTCACTCAAGTCAACAATACATAGGTTCATGCATTGCATTGCTGCCGCCCACTATTCAGATGGCCGGCCCCCTGGTGAGCGCCAGCCATCTGAATAACAGCGGCTGGTTGGTTTTTGGAAGTGTCTATCAGAGCCAGCGGCTCTGATAGGCTTCCCGATTACAGCCTGTGGGCTCTAATCAGCTTCCGAATAGTTAACCAGAGGACGCACATGGTGTGCGTTCCTTGGTTAACACTGACACGCGTCTAAGCCAATCAGGTTCACCGGGTCTGGTTACTGGTAACCTGATCGGCTGAAGCGACATTGAGGGCGGGAGAAGGCATCAAGGGAGCGTGGAGAGGAGGGTGCTGACCCGAGGAAGGTAAGTGCTGGGCTGGGAACAAACTGTCTGTATTTGGGGGGAAACTGGCAGAATTTGGGGACAAACTGGCAGCATTTAGGGGGGGACTGGCTGTATTTGGGGAGAAACTGGCTGCATTTAGGGACAAACTGGTGACATTTGGGGGAAACTGGCTGCATCTAGGGAGAAACTGGCTGCATTTGGGGGGAAACTGGCTGTATTTGGGGGGAAACTGGCTGTATTTGGGGGTAAACTGGCTGCATTTGGGGGGAAACTGGCTGCATTTGGGGACAAACTGACTGCATTTGGGGAGAAACTGGCTGCATTTGGGGGGAAACTGGTTGCATTTAAGGGGGCAAACTTGTGGCGTTTGATGAGCACAGTGGTGGCAATTGATGGGGTTTTTTTTCTCAGTTTGTTTGCGCCCCCCCAAAAATTCTGAGCACCAGCCGCCACTGCTTAGTATGCAGCACAGATGATGTTTTCTTCTTTTGGGCGGCCTTTGAACAGCGCTTACCCGATGAATGTTGTCTGGGAGGAGATAGTAAGTCAAAGCGACGAGGTCTCATCTTCTTTCTGTATGAAGGAGCAGGAGCTAGGACCGCACTAACATCAGATCCGACAGCCAGCTCTTGGCTCTGTGACGGTGTTTCGTCAGATATGATATTTGCCAGCACACCATGGATCGACAAAAAGTAGCGTCCAAATAGGTAATTTATTGCATGATCACAACATAAGAAGAGTGCAACGTTTCGGAGTAACGCAGGACCCCTTCATCAGGCATGTGATCCGAAACGTTGCACTCTTCTTATGTTGTGATCATGCAATAAATTACCTATTTGGACGCTACTTTTTGTCGATCCATGGTGTGCTGGCAAATATAAATTTTTTGACTTGAACCAGCAGTATCCAGCTGGTTGTTGCTGCAGCACCCAAACTTTCTAAGCTTATCCAGGAAAGTGTGCGATTGGAATATGAAGTATTATTCGTCAGATATGGCGACCCGTCAGAAAGTATAACTGAAGTGACGTTTCGTCGCCGCCATCTTACTACACCCCGCACTCCTCCATAGTAAGGCTACACTGAGAAGGGGGTAAGCGGACATCTTGTTACACCCACCGGAGTTTTGCATTTTATACTTTTTTTAACAGTAAACTGAGTTTATATAGTGAAATACAGTACTTAGAATTCTGTCTTACTGTTTAGATGTTGTATTTTAAAAGCTGCGGCAAGCGTGCTCATCTCACAGGTTTGTTAAGCTGACAGAAGTTTGCTGCTTTTAAAAATCAACATGTAAACATTCACACGGAGTTCTTAGTACTGTATTTCACTGTATAAAATCAGTTTACTGTTAAAATAACGTGTAATATGCAAAACATTGGTGGGTGTAACAAGATGTCCGCTTACCCTAGGGTGACCAGACATCCCCGGTTTCCTGGGACAATCCCTGGATTAGGGATGAGCTTCGTGTTCGAGTCAAACATACGTTCGACTCGAACATCGGCTGTTCGATCGTTCGACGAAGATCGAACGATTTGGGCCGTTCGCGCCAAATTCGAGTGACGCGAACGGCCCACAATGCACTACGCCATCGCAGTGTCATCCAGGCGCTGTGATTGGCCAAGCATGCACTGTGACCCCGCATGCTTGGCCAATCACAGCGCCGGCAGCGAGGAGAGCAATGATTGGCCACAGGCAGGATGCCTGTGGCCAATTATTGCTGAGGGTGTTTAGTACACGCCCCACACCATAAAAGGCCGCCAGCACGGCGGCCTAGTGTAGTGTGTTCCGGAGCAGGGAAAGAGAAGCATAGGCAGGGACAGTGACATTTATTTATTTCTTGCTTAACCTGGATTCCTTTAGTTTAGGGAAAGAGAAGGATAGGTAGGGAGAGTGTCAGTGTGTTTTACTGTGCGAATCCTTGTTTCTAGGGACAGGGAAGGACAGTGAGGGAATTCTCCTTGTGCTATAGTGTGCTTTAAAAAAACATTTTTTCTAGGGACAGAAAACTATAGGTAGGGAGAGTGTCAGTGTCTTTTACTGTGCGAATCCTTGTTTCTAGGGACAGGGAAGGACAGTGAGGGAATTCTCCTTGTGCTATAGTGTGCTTTAAAAAAACATTTTTTCTAGGGACAGAAAACTATAGGTAGGGAGAGTGTCAGTGTCTTTTACTGTGCGAATCCTTGTTTCTAGGGACAGGGAAGGACAGTGAGGGGAATTCTCCTTGTGCTATAGTGTGCTTTAAAAAAACATTTTTTCTAGGGACAGAAAACTATAGGTAGGAAGAGTGTCAGTTTCTTTCACTGTGATAATCCTTGTTTCTAGGGACAAAGAAGGAAAGTGAGGGAAATTCTCCTTGTGCTATAGTGTGCTTTAAAAAAACATTTTTTCTAGGGACAGAAAACTATAGGTAGGGAGAGTGTCAGTGTGTTTTACTGTGCGAATCCTTGTTTCTAGGGACAGGGAAGGACAGTGAGGGAATTCTCCTTGTGCTATAGTGTGCTTTAAAAAAACATTTTTTCTAGGGACAGAAAACTATAGGTAGGAAGAGTGTCAGTTTCTTTCACTGTGATAATCCTTGTTTCTAGGGACAAAGAAGGAAAGTGAGGGAAATTCTCCTTGTGCTATAGTGTGCTTTAAAAAAACATTTTTTCTAGGGACAGAAAACTATAGGTAGGGAGAGTGTCAGTGTGTTTTACTGTGCGAATCCTTGTTTCTAGGGACAGGGAAGGACAGTGAGGGAATTCTCCTTGTGCTATAGTGTGCTTTAAAAAAACATTTTTTCTAGGGACAGAAAACTACAGGTAGGAAGAGTGTCAGTTTCTTTCACTGTGATAATCCTTGTTTCTAGGGACAAAGAAGGAAAGTGAGGGAAATTCTCCTTGTGCTATAGTGTGCTTTAAAAAACATTTTTTCTAGGGACAGAAAACTATAGGTAGGGAGAGTGTCAGTGTGTTTTACTGTGCGAATCCTTGTTTCTAGGGACAGGGAAGGATAGTGAGGGAATTCTCCTTGTGCTATAGTGTGCTTTAAAAAAACATTTTTTCTAGGGACAGAAAACTATAGGTAGGGAGAGTGTCAGTGTGTTTTACTGTGCGAATCCTTGTTTCTAGGGACAAAGAAGGAAAGTGTGGGAAATTCTCCTTGTGCTATAGTGTGCTTTAAAAAAACATTTTTTCTAGGGACAGAAAACTATAGGTAGGGAGAGTGTCAGTGTGTTTTACTGTGCGAATCCTTGTTTCTAGGGACAGGGAAGGACAGTGAGGGAATTCTCCTTGTGCTATAGTGTGCTTTAAAAAAAACATTTTTTCTAGGGACAGAAAACTATAGGTAGGGAGAGTGTCAGTGTCTTTTACTGTGCGAATCCTTGTTTCTAGGGACAGGGAAGGACAGTGAGGGAATTCTCCTTGTGCTATAGTGTGCTTTAAAAAAACATTTTTTCTAGGGACAGAAAACTATAGGTAGGAAGAGTGTCAGTTTCTTTCACTGTGCGAATCCTTGTTTCTAGGGACAGGGAAGGACAGTGAGGGAATTCTCCTTGTGCTATAGTGTGCTTTAAAAAAACATTTTTTCTAGGGACAGAAAACTATAGGTAGGAAGAGTGTCAGTTTCTTTCACTGTGATAATCCTTGTTTCTAGGGACAAAGAAGGAAAGTGAGGGAAATTCTCCTTGTGCTATAGTGTGCTAAAGCATTCCTCATCAACCATCTTTGAAATCCTTGTTTTTTTGGACAGTCAGGGAAATTGTCGTTGTGCTATTCTGTGCAAAAGC
The DNA here is from genome assembly GCA_029206835.1 of Rana muscosa. Lineage (NCBI taxonomy): Eukaryota > Metazoa > Chordata > Amphibia > Anura > Ranidae > Rana > Rana muscosa. The sequence continues at coordinate 39,449,820 of JARGYO010000094.1, forward strand.
AATCATCCTCAACCATATTTAGAAATCCTTAAGTAAAGGGACAGAGAAGGACACCTGAAGGTAGCCCTTATTGCTTTTTTCCCATCTCCCTGCAGGCCATCTATTAGAATGTCTGGAAGGCAAACAAGGAGAGGCAGACAGTCAGGAGGCAATAAAAGAGGGCAAGCAGGCTCTGTGTCTGGGGGCAACAGTGCTGGTCGTGGACGCGGTGCATTGTCATCAGCACATGGCCATGGGACACGCTTGTCCTTCTTTTCGGCAGCTGGACATGTTGAGCCACATCATGCCGAAGACTTGGTAGAGTGGATGACCAAGCCCTCCTCCTCCTCCTCATCCTCTCTCACCCAGGCTCAGGGTACTGGAAAAGCAGCTGCCAAAGCGTCCTCTTCCCTGGTATCAATGTCAGACTCATCATCAGTCACTCCTTCCCTAGACCCACCATGTCCTCCTCCTGAGGAGTCCCCCGAACTGTTTGAGCACAGTGTTGGGTACATGCTCCAGGAGGATGCCCAGCGTTTCGAAGGGTCTGATGATGAAACCCAGCTACAGGAAGGCAGTAGCGTGAGAGCAGACAGAGGGGATGCTCAAGAAGGACACCAATCTGGCAGTCATGTTCCAGCAGCTGCAGCATACTGCCAGATTGGCTCCAGTGATGAGGAGGGAGGGGATTATGAGGTCACTGACTCCACGTGGGTGCCTAATAGGAGAGAGGAGGAGGAGGAGGATGAGGAGGAGGCACATCTCCAACGAGGCAGGATGCCCTTTGGTGGCCAGCGTAAGGGCAGTACACCGACGGAATCACACCGCAGAGCTCCGCCTGTGCAGGGCGCTGCCTCTGCCCGTCATTCAAAAAGTTCTTTGGTGTGGGCCTTTTTTGAGACTAGTGCATCAGATCGCACAGCTGCTGTTTGCAACATATGTCTCAAGCGTATATCGCGTGGCCAAAACATCAGCCGCTTGGGTACCACATGCCTGACCAGACATATGTTGACCTGCCATGCAGCTCGTTGGCAAGCCTACCTCAAAGACCCACACCAAAGAACAAAGCGGACCTCTCCTTGCACCGCATCAGCTGGGATCTCCAACCCCACTATAACTTCAGTCCTCTCTGAAACATGCACTGAGAGGAATGAAGGTGTAGAATTAGGTGTGTCACAGCCAAGTACTTGCGGCCACTCTGCTAGCAGTACACCGACGTCCGATTCTAGCAGGCAAATTTCCCTGCCCCAGCTGCTGGACCGTCGAAAGAAGTTCACTCCCAGCCATCCACATGCCCAGCGGTTGAATGCTAGCTTGGCTAAATTGCTAGCGCTTCAACTGCTGCCTTTTCAGTTGGTAGACTCGGCCCCCTTCCGTGAGTTTGTGCAATGTGCGGTTCCTCAGTGGCAGGTTCCCAAACGCCACTTTTTCTCACGGAAGGCTATTCCGGCTCTCTACCGGCATGTGGAAGGCAATGTCTTGGCCTCGCTGGACAGGGCGGTCAGCGGTAAGGTGCATATTACCGCTGACTCATGGTCCAGCAGGCATGGACAGGGACGTTACCTTTCTTTCACGGCCCATTGGGTCACTCTTTTGGCAGCTGGGAAGGATGCAGGACAAGGTGCAGTAGTGTTGGAGGTTGTTCCACCGCCACGCCTCCAAAATGCTACTACTGGTTGTGACACACCTCTTTCCTCCACCCCCTCCTCTTCTTCTTCCTCCATGGCCTCTTCCTGTGGTTTGTCCTCGGAACCAGCGGTGCTCCGTAGGCGTTCAAGGGGCTACGCAAGTACGCAGGCAAAAAGATGCCATGCCGTGCTTGCGCTGGTGTGTTTGGGGGACAGAAGCCACACTGGGGCAGAGGTCCTGTCTGCTCTGCAGGGCCAGGCCGAGAGGTGGTTGACGCCACGCCAGCTTAAGCCAGGAATGGTGGTTTGCGACAATGGCACCAACCTCCTCTCCGCCCTCCGACAGGGACAACTGACCCATGTGCCCTGTGTGGCTCACGTCCTTAACCTGGTGGTGCAGCGGTTCTTGGGCAGGTACCCGGGCTTACAGGATGTCCTGAGGCAGGCCAGGAAAGTCTGTGTGCATTTCCGCAGATCTTATAATGCCAGTGCTCGCCTGGCTGAGCTGCAAAAGGAGTTGAACCTGCCCAAGAACCGCCTTATATGTGACATGCCCACCAGGTGGAACTCAACGTTGGCCATGCTGCAGTGGCTGCACACGCAGCAGAGGGCCATCAATGAGTACCTGTGCGACTACGGCACCAGGACAGGGTCAGGGGAGCTTGGTTTTTTTTCTCCACGCCAGTGAGGCATGATCAGGGATGCATGCACTGTCCTGGCACCATTTGAGGAGGCCACGAGGATGGTGAGCAGTGACAGTGCATGCATCAGTGACACTGTACCTCTTGTCCACCTGTTGGAGCACACGCTGCGTGGAATAATGGACAGGGCACTTGAGGCAGAACAGAGGCAGGAAGAGGAGGACTTCCTTGCCTCTCAAGGCCCCCTTTACCCAGACAGTGTTCCTTCTGTCCCACCCATCGCACAGGAAGAGGAGGAGGAGGAGGAGGAGGAGGATTGTGTCAGCATGGAGGTGGAGGCTGGCACTCAGCATCATCAGCAGCAGTCTTTTAGGGATGATTTACAGTCCCAAGAAACCAGTGGACTTGTACGTGGCTGGGAGGAGGTGGCTGCGGATCATGTCGTCCTTAGTGACCCAGAGGACTCCGGAGCGAATGCCTCAGCAAACCTACGCTGCATGGCCTCCCTGATCCTGCAAAGTCTGCGGAAGGATCCTCGTATTCTTCGGATCAAGGAGAGGGACCATTACTGGCTGGCCACTCTCCTTGATCCACGGTACAAGGGTAAGGTTGCGGACCTTATGTTACCGTCGCAGAGGGAGCAGAGGATGAGACAACTCCGGGAGGCCTTGCAGAAAGGTCTGTGCAACGCGTTCCCAGAGACTGGGAGGTTACAAACTCCTGGTCCTGGACAACGAGTTGCTGAGGCTTCGGCCAGTCAAAGAAGGAGCGGTGGGGAAGGTGGCCGTCTGACCGATGCGTTCAGACAATTCTTTAGTCCGCAGCCCCAAAGTATGATCGGTTCCAGCAACCATCGCCAGCGTCTGATAAACATGGTGCAGGAATATCTAGGGGCAAGGTCAGACTTGGACACCTTCCCCACCGAAAATCCTCTGGCTTACTGGGTCTTGAGGATGGATCACTGGCCAGAGCTTGCACAGTATGCAATTGAGCTACTGGCCTGTCCTGCATCCAGCGTTCTTTCGGAACGCACATTCAGTGCTGCTGGAGGATTTGTCACGGATCACAGGGTGCGCCTGTCCACCGACTCGGTTGATCGACTGACTTTCATCAAGATGAACCAGTCTTGGATCACCACCAGCTACCACACACCTGATGCTGATATAACAGACTAATTGATTTTAACATGTCACATCCCTTCAAGACTGATGCTGATGCTGAGTGCCTGTGCTGTTATGTTGACTGGCTATCCTCCTCCTCCGAGTCCTCAATGATACGATTGATGATGATAGCTTGGAAGATCATTTTTGTTTATGGGTGCCGCCACCAGTGGCTAAGGCCCAATTTTTCAGCCCCTGTTTTACAGGGGCGTGTAATTACAATTTTTTTAGCAATAATTTGCCATAGGGCTCATTGCTGTGCTCCAAGTACAGTATCTGTGAGGGGTTGGAGTGTTGTGGCACCAGTGCCTAAGGCCCAATTTTTCAGCCCCTGTTTAACAGGGGCGTGTCATTACAATTTTTGAAGCAATACTTTGCAACAGGGCTCATTGCTGTGCTCCAAGTACAGTATCTGTGAGGGGTTGTAGTGTTGTGCCACCAGTGCCTAAGGCCCAATTTTTCAGCCCCTGTTCAACAGGGGCATGCAATTACAATTCTTGATCTAATAATTCACAGCAGGGCCCATTGCTGCACCCACCAAGAGTAACTCTGAGGGCTTACAGTGTTGTGGCAACACCACCACCACCACCACCACCACGAAAGGCCCAATTTTTCAGCCCCTGTTCAACAGGGGCATGCAATTACAATTCTTGATCTAATAATTCACAGCAGGGCCCATTGCTGCACCCACCAAGAGTAACTCTGAGGGCTTACAGTGTTGTGGCAACGCCACCACCACCACCACCACGAAAGGCCCAATTTTTCAGCCCCTGTTCAAAAGGGGCATGTAATTACAATTCTTGATCTAATAATTCACAGCAGGGCCCATTCCTGCACCCACCAAGAGTAACTCTGAGGGCTTACAGTGTTGTGGCAACACCACCACCACCACCACGAAAGGCCCAATTTTTCAGCCCCTGTTCAACAGGGGCATGCAATTACAATTCTTGATCTAATAATTCACAGCAGGGCCCATTGCTGCACCCACCAAGAGTAACTCTGAGGGCTTACAGTGTTGTGGCAACGCCACCACCACCACCACCACGAAAGGCCCAATTTTTCAGCCCCTGTTCAAAAGGGGCGTGTAATTACAATTCTTGATCTAATAATTCACAGCAGGGCCCATTCCTGCACCCACCAAGAGTAACTCTGAGGGCTTACAGTGTTGTGGCAACACCACCACCACCACCACCACCACGAAAGGCCCAATTTTTCAGCCCCTGTTCAACAGGGGCATGCAATTACAATTCTTGATCTAATAATTCACAGTAGGGCCCATTGCTGCACCCACCAAGAGTAACTGTCAGGGCTTACAGTGTTGTGGCACCAGCACCACCATCAAAGGCCCAATTTTTACTACCACTGTTCAACAATTATATGTAATTAAAATTCCTGATATAATAGTTGACAGCAGGGCGTTCCAGCACCAACCAAGAGTAACTGTGAGTGCTTACAGTGTTGTGCCAACACCAACAACTAAGGGGCCTATTTCTGCAGAGTATATACGGCAGGTCCCTACTTTCAAACATCCAACTTACAAACGAACCCCCCCCCCCGGTTCTCCTCTGCTCTCTAGGGGGCCCATGCCTTAAGCTGTGTAAGGGGCCCCAAAATTCCAGATGGTGGCCCTGCTGTGCCCACCCAAGTGTGCTGTGTTGGCCTCCCCGCCCAGGGACTCCTGTAGTCCAGCCTGTCCCCCATGATCCCACTGGTGCGGGCGGCCCATGTGTGTGTGAGGGGAGGGGCGGTGTAGAGTGTACGGCGGCTATTGGAGAAGCTCTTGGCAGGGGATACTGAGGAGCGGCTGGGTGTCGGGAACAGTACCTGGTGCTGGGGAGCCCTTCTCCAATTGATTATCATGGAGGCCATGGAAAGGTGAGCAAAATCAAATGATCTACACTGTTCATGTAGGGTCAGTATAGGAATCAGGTAGGTCAGTGTAGTGGTCAGTGTAGGAATTAGGTAGGTCAGTATAGGAATCAGGTAGGTCAGTGTAGTGGTCAGTATAGGAATCAGGTAGGTCAGTATAGGAATCAGGTAGGTCAGTGTAGTGGTCAGTATAGGAATCAGGTAGGTCAGTATAGAAATACGGTAGATCAGTGTAGTGGTCAGTATAGGAATCAGGTAGGTCAGTGTAGGGATCAGGTAAATCAGAGTAGGATTCACGTAGGTCAGTTTAGTGGTCAGTGTAGGAATCAGGTAGGTCAGTGTAGTGGTCAGTGTAGGAATCAGGTAGGTCAGTGTAGTGGCCAGTGAAGGAATCAGGTAGGTCAGTGTAGTGGTCAGTGTAGGAATCAGGTAGGTTAGTGCAGTGGTCAGGTAGGTGTAGGAATCAAGTTGGTCAGTACTACTGTACTAGTGGAAGGGACTCAGGGAGTGCTAAAAGTCTGGCAGGGGGTGAAAATGTCTTGACAACCCACGCTACACCAATGACTGCATATATAATTTGAGGAAAATATGCGTATAAAATAGTTTACCATTTGCCCATAAAAAAAAAAAAAAAATGTTTTCATTTAAAAAATCTGGTCACCTTAGCTTACCCCCTTTTCACTCTATTCTTACTGTGGAGAAGTACGGGGTGTAGCAAGATGGCGACGACGAAACGTCACTTCCGTTACACATTCTGACGGGTCGCCTAATCTGATTAACAAACAACAGAATAGGGCAGACTAGGGTGACCACATTTCCAAACTACCATTCAGGGACACCCCCTCCTTCCCAAAAATCAGCTTGTGCTGTAACGAGTCACAGCACAGTGATTGGACACAAGAGGCAGGATTTATGATTTCTCCAATCACGAGCAGGGTGCAGGGATTGTGCTCCTCCAGGCATTCCTGGCCAGGACGAGTACTGTCAGTGAGTAAAGCAGTGATGTGGCGGCCTTTTTTGGGTGGCATCAGGCTGTGTCAGTTTCATTCTGGGACACTGAATTGTCTTGAAATTAAAGTGCCCGGGACAGACCTGCAAAATGCGGGACTGTCCCGGGCAATCCGGGACAGGTGGTCATCCTAGGGCAGACATCTGAGAAGGTAGCAGGAAGAGGAGCCACAGAAGGCAGCTTCTAACAGGAAGATAACACTGCAGGGCTGGAGAACTCCCTCCGGGGCACAGAGAAGATGTGTAGCTGATTGTGAAGGTACTGAAAGTGCAGTGGGATGTCAGTATGTGGAGGATTAATAGCCAGGTAGCGACGCATCCATTCATCATCACCATCGGCTGGTCCAGCCCTTTCAAGCAGCTGACACAGTAACGTTTTCATAGTAAGTGGCCAGGAAGCTTCTTCTTCTCCTGCTGAGCGCCGACTGAGAACTGTTGCACAGATCTTTTAAATTTAAATAACTTATATTACCATGTGCCCTGACAGTTGTGAGTGACCATGTGACCTACTAAACCAATTACATTGCACCATTTACAGAGGAAGTAAACCCTGGAAAAAAAAACCTGCAAAAGAAAGCCATAATGAGCAAGTATGCATAGCATACTCGCTCATTATGAATGACTTACCTGAGATCGAAGCCCCCGCAGCGGTCCTCGGTCACCTCCGCCGCTGCCGCCATCTTGCCTCGATGTTCCGTCATTGATGTCAATGTATCGCCGCTCCGGCGCTGTGATTGGCCGGAGCGGCGATGACGTCACACGTATGCGCGCTCAGGCCAGCAAGAGCCCATTCAGAAAACCGGCAATGAAGCCGGCCCACTAGTGCGCATGCATGTGATGTCATCGGCGCATCAATTTATAGTAAATATCTCCTTAACCATGTAGGCTAAGGAGATATTTCTTGCACCTACAGGTAAGCCTTAATCTAGGCTTACCTGTAGGTGCAAGTGGGTTAACAACCACTTTAAAGACTGCCTCTTTGTATGGGCTTTAAACAATGCTTATAACTGTCACACTCTAATTGGTGTGCGAGGCAAATTAATTGCTCGCACATTTTTTATTCCCACTCCACCCAATTCAGAGCTATTATCGCTGGATAAAAAAAAAAAACAGGTATTGCAGCCAAAACCCCCCATAAACGTATTTTGTGAATTGAAAGGAATATGATGAGGGGTGCTGTTGTTTTACTTAAGCAAAGCAATAATGTAATGCTGCGTACACACGATCATTTTTCCCGTCGAGGAAAAACGCCGGGAAAAACGGCATTAATCACTACGAGAAAAATTAGAACATGCTCTAATTTTTCTCGTCGTGATTCCCGTAGTTTTTTTCCACGGCAGTTTTCCCATAGGGAAACACTGCCGCGGAGCCCACACACGGTCGTTTTTTTAGACCCAAAAAAAACGGTCGTGTGTGGGGGGAACAAGCTGTTCCTCGTTTTTCACGTTGATTTTCTCGACGGTGTTTTCACCGTCGAAAAAAACGATCGTGTGTACGCGGCATAAGAGTAAAATAATCTATTATGCATTCAAAATATGTCAGAATTCCGAGCCACTGATGCTTTCCGTGAGAAATGAATGGGGTGGGCAACTACATGGCAAATGAGGTTCAATGTAGAAAAATTTAAAATAATGCATTTGGGTGGCAAAGATACAAATGCAATTCTATACACTGGGGAGGAGAACCTTCGGGGGAATCTAGGATGGAAAAGGACCTGGGGGTCCTAGTAGATGATAGGCTCAGCAATGGCATGCAATGCCAAGCTGCTGCTAACAAAGCAAACAGAATATTGGCATGCATTAAAAAGGGGATTAACTCCAGAGATAAAACAATAATTATTTCCCTCTACAAGACTCTGGTCCGGCCGCACCTAGAGTATGTTGTCCAGCTCTGGGCACCAGTCCTCAGTAGGGATGGGCTATCTGTTCGAGTCGAACATGAGTTTGACTCGAACATTGGCTGTTAGCCCGTTCGCCGAATAGCGAACAATTTGAGGTGTTCGCGGCAAATTCGAAAAGCCGCGGGACACCCATTAAAAGTCTATGGGAGGAATCTAAAGTGCTAATTTTAAAGGTTAATATGCATGTTATTGTCATAAAAAGTGTTTGGAGACCTGGGGGTTTCCGGCGGCTTCCCCGTGCTGTCACGGGTGACCCCGCCCCCTCTGGCACATCACAGGAAACCCTTTTTTTTGTGAAATGGTAGGGGTACAATGTACCCCGCTACCAATTCACATAGGGGGGCTTCAAGATTTCGATAAGCCCCCTGTCCGCAGACCCCCACAACCACCGGGCAAGGGTTGTGGGGATGAGGCCCTTGTCCCCATCAACATGGGGACAAGGTGCTTTGGGGGTCACAGACGGTTCAGGAGAGGGGGATGCTCTCTCACCCCCCCCTCTTTTCCTGCGGCCTGCCAAGTTGCGTGCTCGGATAAGGGTCTGGTATGGATTTTTGGGGGGAACCCCACGCCATTTTTTTTTTTTTTGGCGCAGAGTTCCCCTTAATATCCATAACAGACCTGAAGGGCCTGTTAATGGAATTTTGGGGGACCCCCACGCATTTTTTTTTTCAATGACTTTTTTCTGTATTCCCGGGACCCGACAATTCATTACAGCCGCGAGTAGTTTTAAATTACTTTTTTTCATTCAGAAATGACATTTTGTGCAGGGACAGTTCTAAACACGGGAAACACGTGCTACTTTACAGGCATACTATACACACTCCCTAGGTACGAAATTTAAAGGAATATTTCACTTTTATTGTTTTACTTTAAGCATTATTAAAATCACTGCTCCTGAAAAAACAGCTGTTTTTAAAACTTTTTTTGCATTGATACATGTCCCCTGGGCCAGGACCCGGGTCCCCAAACATGACAATAACTTGCACTTTAACCTTTAAAAATTAGCACTTTAGATTTTTCATGTTCGTGTCCCATAGACTTTAACGGTGTTCGCGCGTTCGAACAAATTTTTTGCCTGTTCGCTTGTTCTGGATGCGAACTGAACCGGGGGGTGTTCGGCTCATCCTTAGTCCTCAGGAAGGATGTACTGGAACTGGAGAGAGTACAAAGAAGGGCAACAAAGCTAATAAAGGGTCTGGAGGATATTAGTTTAGAGGAAAGGCTGAGAGCACTGGACTTATTCTCTCTGGAGAAGAGACGCTTGGGAGGGGATATGATTTCAATTTACAAATACCGTACTGGTGACCTCACAATAGGGATAAAACTTTTTCGCCGAAGGGAGTTTAACAAGACACGCGGCCACTCATTAAAATTAGAAGAAAAGAGGTTTAACCTTAAACTACATAGAGGGTTCTTTACTGTAAGAGCGGCAAGGATTTGGAATTCCCTTCCACAGGCGGTGGTCTCAGCGGGGAGCATCGATAGTTTCAAGAAACTATTAGATAAGCACCTGAACGACCACAACATACAGGGATATACAAGGCAATACTGACATATTATCACACACATAGGTTGGACTTGATGGTCTTTTTTCAACCTCACCTACTATGTAACTATGTATCGGCCCTTTAACACCACATACAGCTTAATGGCATCTTCCAAGCATGTGTTGGAAAAGATTTGAGTTTTTCCCATCTCACCCTAGAAGTTCCGTAGAGGAGAATCCTCTCCCTACTATTTAAAAATAAAATTGCCATTGGTATATGTCCTCCTTGGCACTGCCCAGTTCCCTATGCCATGAAAATAATAGCTATTAGCTGTGAAAATAGGCGGAATAATTTATTTTCAAAATTTGCCCACTTCCCTCTAACTTCAATAGGGTTCAAAGTATGTAGTTTCCAGTTTTTTTGATGAACTCTACCACTGGCCCGTGAACCTAACCCTAGCAGATTAGCTCATCCCCAATACCAATATACTGTAACTTTAGACTTATACATTGGAATGAAGATAATACAATATAATAAAATTGCAGGTTAATTAGCTCAGATTTAATGATCATATAATAATAATAGACATTATCTGGGAGAGAGCTAGTATATAGTAATATATCAGTATGGACAGCATCTGAGACAAAGGTATCATATAATAATATAACTGTGTAGCGCCCACCCCATTTAGGGGTGCTACATACCCAAATTTAGGGGCTGGTCTGAGATAGTAGTTGGGCTCAGACCGTTCTCAATTTATAGGTTGTGCTATTTTATTCTCCAGGATGGTATACTGGTGTGCAGTTCCCTGTGGCCTATAGGTGGCACTGCCATGGCGGGTCAGGGTTGAACCATCAGTACTAGTGCTGTGCCTTGGGGTGTCCGCTCTCGGCAGCGGTACAGTGGGCGTGGTTGGCCTGCTGTGCATGCTGGGAGAGGATACATAAGGGGCAGACGCCGCCTGTCCTTATGTACCAAAAGCTGAGAGGTTCGGGGTCTGATAGATTCTGTGGCAGAGAGTCTCCCGATCGTATCTAGGAAAAGAACCTGATTAATCGTTCGAGTATCACTTCGGCTGCTAGGATCCACTTTGCAGGAGACTATCCGGGGGAGCTAAACCTATTCTGGGATAGAGTAGTGAATGTAAAATCCATTTGTGCCTGGACTAACCTCCCAAAACCTTGCTGTCCTGTCTCTTATCCACCCTTTTCCTATCTGCTGAACATTGAGAAAAATAAACTCAACGTTGGAGTTTAGAGTGGTGTGGACATTGGAATTACTTGGGGGGAAAACAGAGACTTGTCCCTATATCCTAGGAGATGAGAACCAACTGATGGAGAACCTAGCTGTGGGACCCAAATACATAACACCGCTCAACCTCCTCAACCAGGAGGGTACGGGCATATAGTACGGTGTGCCCTTTTCCTGCAAGTGAGCCAAAGGTAGGAAAAAGGGTCCGTGTGCTACAACTGTATAGACATCTGAAATGGAGCTATCATATAATAATATAACGGTTTAGACATCATCTGGAATGGAGCTATCATAAAATAATATAATTGTATAGACATCATTTGGGATGGAGATATTATATAATATATCACATATAATATGATATCTGTATAGATATTAGCTTGGATAGAATTATAATACCAGTATAACTTAAAATGATGGACGGTGTGATCAGCAGACCTCTCCCCTCCCTCCACTCCCTCTTGTTCTGCACACAGAGATATCATAGTAAATTCTCCTCTGACCCCCTCCCTCTGATCCCCTCCCTCTGACTCGCTCCCTCTGACCCCCTCCCTCTGACTCGCTCCCTCTGACCCCCTCCCTCTGACTCACTCCCTCTGACCCCCTCCCTCTGACTCACTCCCTCTGACCCCCTCCCTCTGACTCGCTCCCTCTGACCCCTCCCTCTGACTCGCTTCCTCTGACATCCCCCTCCCCTCTGACTCACTCCCTCTGACCCCCTCCCTCTGACTCACTCCCTCTGACCCCCTCCCTCTGACTCACTCCCTCTGACCCCCTCCCTCTGACTCACTCCCTCTGACCCCCTCCCTCTGACTCGCTCCCTCTGATCCCCTCCCTCTGACTCGCTCCCTCTGACATCCCCCTCCCCTCTGACTCGCTCCCTCTGACTCACTCCCTCTGACCCCCTCCCACTGACTCGCTCCCTCTGACGTCCCCCTCCCCTCTGACTCGCTCCCTCTGACCCCCTCCCTCTGACTCGCTCCCTCTGACCCCCTCCCTCAGACTCACTCCCTCTGACCCCCTCCCACTGACTCGCTCCCTCTGACGTCCCCCTCCCCTCTGACTCGCTCCCTCTGACCCCCTCCCTCTGACTCGCTCCCTCTGACCCCCTCCCTCTGACTCGCTCCCTCTGACGTCCCCCTCCCCTCTGACTCACTCCCTCTGACCCCCTCCCTCTGACTCACTCCCTCTGACCCCCTCCCTCTAACAAAAAAACATCGACTTGATTTCGTTTCTCTCTCCTGCAGTCAGCGATGGCGTTCTCTGATGCGAGGAAGGAGCTGGACTGTTCCATCTGTCTGAACATTTATACCAATCCTGTGACACTGAGATGTGGACACAACTTCTGCCAGGACTGTATAGAAGGTGTTCTGGATACACAGGGGAGGTCTGGAGTTTATTGCTGTCCTGAATGCAGAGAGGAATTCCAGGAGCGACCTGAACTTATCAGGAACATAACACTGTGCAACATAATGGAGAGTTTACAATCTACCAAACCAAAGGGGAAGAAGGAGAGCCAGATCTTCTGTACACAATGTTTTCACTCTCCTGTACCTGCTGTTAAATCTTGTCTGCATTGTGAAGCTTCTCTGTGTGACGACCATCTGAGAGTCCAAAGCAAGTCACCCCAACATGTCCTATCTGACCTCACCACTCCCCAGAAGAACAGGAAATGCTCTGTCCATGAGAAGATCCTGGAGTATTACTGCACCGAGGACTCGGCCTGTCTCTGTGGGTCCTGCAGGCTGCATGGAGACCATCAGGAACACCAGGTGGAGACACTGAAGGAGGCCTCTGAGAAGAGGAAGGAGAACCTGACCAATGCTCTGCAGAAGTTGGTGAAAAAGAGAGAAGAGATGGAGGAAAGCATCAAGAGTCTGCAGAAGTACAAGAGAAAAGTACAAGACGGTGCAGACGGTGTAACCAAGAGAGTCACCAACCTGTTTAGAGACATCAGGAGACAACTGGACATCCTGGAGAGTGGAGAGTAGAGTTCTTAATAAGATCTCCAGGCAGGCGGAGAAAGTCTCATTCCCAGCCTCTGATTTATTCCAGGATCTGGAGATAAAGAAGGACGAGCTGTCCAGGAAGATTCGTCACATTGAGGAGATATGTAACATGACGGATCCACTGACTTTCTTACAGGAATCAGACACAGGTGACTTGTGTGATACTGAGGATGGAGATGAGGAGGACAAAAAGAGACGCGATAAACTTCTTCATGGTGGGGGGGATCTGGATGTGTCCGGAATCTCACACACATTACATAAAGGATTATCTGATATAATAACAGGGGTAAATAAAGGGATAAATATACCTGAACCTGCATATATAATACTGGATGAAGATACGGCTTATGATTATCTATATATTTCAGATGACAAGAAGACCGCACGCAAGGTAGCCGGAAACCGAAATCGCCCTGTAACAACAAAGGGATACAAAGGAATGATACCTCAGGTGTTGAGCAGTCAGATTTTCTCCTCAGGGATTCATTACTGGGATGTGGATTTTGGGGGATCATCACAGAGTTGGGATGTGTTACCCCAGTATACTTCACAAAGGACTCTATACGGAAATTGGATATAATTCCATGTCTTGGTGTCTGGAGAGGAAGTCTAATCAGTTATCAGCAAAACATGACAACAAACCCATCACTTTACCTGATAATTTAATAACCAGAGTCAGAATAAATTTGAATTATGAGGCCGGGCAGATCTCTTTTTATGAGTTGGGTATCCCGATCCGACACCTCCACACCTTCACCGCCACCTTTACTGATCCCCTCCATGCCGTGTTATTTCTAGGCGAAGGTTGTGTAAAGATATGTAGATGGGAGGTGTGACAAATTTACCCCAAGACTGGTGGCCTCACTGGCATCCAGATTGGTGGACCTAGGTTCCTGCAGGGTACTGAAGATCATAGGCATGCACAGGGGGGGGGGGGGTGGCGGGTGTGCCTGGGCACACCCTAATGCCCTGACATACTTGTCTACACCTGGATGAGAGGGGCAGCGGGCGGCATATACAACAACCGATGCTCTGCATTTTCCGCCCTACAGCCGTTGAATGCCTTCGGGAAGAAGAGGACGAGAAGGGATCATTCAGGGGCTGCATGGAGGAAAATGCAGAGCATTGGTTGTTCTATATGCCGCCCCGCTCATCCAGCCTGGTGCTATATGTTTCCATCGGCTACTGTACTAGAACTGCTGGCTCCGCCTCCCAGCTCCCCCTGACTCCTTCATTCTAAGTAACTGCTGCAGGACCGCCCACCCAGCTTCTCAGTGGCTCTGCTCATTGAATTTACAGCAGCAGGCAAATGTGGGGAATGGCGTCCAGGGGACTGGAAGAGCCAGCTGATCCAGTAGGAAGAGCGGAGGAGGTCTCCACTGTGTGAGGAGTCTGGAAGGAGCCGGAGACACAGCAAGCATGGTGTCCACACTGAGAGCAAGTGAGTGTCACCGATCCCATCCATCCCCCCACCCAGCACTGCCACTGATCCCATCCATCCCCCACCCAGCACTGCCACCGATCCTATTCACCCCCCCACCCAGCACTGCCACCTATCCCATCCATCCCCCCACCCAGCACTGCCACCGATCCCATCCATGCCCCCACCCAGCACTGCCACTGATCCCATCCATCCCCCACCCAGCACTGCCACTGATCCCATTCACCCCCCCACCCAGCACTGCCACTGATCCCATCCATCCCCCACCCAGCACTGCCACTGATCCCATTCACACCCCCCACCCAGCACTGCCACCGATCCCATCCATCCCCCACCCAGCACTGCCACCTATCCCATCCATCCCCCCACCCAGCACTGCCACTGATCCCATCCATCCCCCCACCCAGCACTGCCACCTATCCCATCCATCCCCCCACCCAGCACTGCCACCGATCCCATTCACCCCCCCACCCAGCACTGCCACCGATCCCATCCATCCCCCACCCAGCACTGCCACCGATCCCATCCATCCCCCACCCAGCACTGCCACCTATCCCATCCATCCCCCCACCCAGCACTGCCACCTATCCCATCCATCCCCCACCCAGCACTGCCACTGATCCCATCCATCCCCCCACCCAGCACTGCCACCTATCCCATCCATCCCCCCACCCAGCACTGCCACCGATCCCATCCATGCCCCCACCCAGCACTGCCACTGATCCAATCCATCCCCCACCCAGCACTGCCACCTATCCCATCCATCCCCCCACCCAGCACTGCCACCGATCCCATCCATCCCCCCCACCCAGCACTGCCACCGATCCCATCCATGCCCCCACCCAGCACTGTCACTGATCCCATCCCCCACCACACTGCTGCCACTGATGCCATGCCCCCAGCACTGCCACTCATCCTATCTCCCCCACTCAGCACTGCCACCAATCCCATCCCCCACCACTTCTGCCACTAATCCCATGCCCCCCCAGCATTGCCACTGATCCCATGCCCCCAGCACTGTCACTCATCCTATCTCCCCCACCAAGCACTGTCACTGTCACCCTTCCACTGCCTTCCACTGCCACTCACCCCCCCCCAGTACTGCCACAAATCCCCCCCACCACCGCCACTGATCCCATCAACCCCCAGCTTTGCCAATTATTCCCCCCAACATTGCCACTCATCCCATTCCCCCCAGTACTGCCACTGATCCCATTACCCCCCCTCCCCCACCACAACCACCATTAACACCACTGATCCCATCAACTTTCCAACACTGCCACTGATCCCATCAATCCCCCAGCACTGCACTGATCCCCACCTCCCCCACCACTGCCACTCAACCCACCCCAGTACTGCCACTCATCCCATTACCCCCCAATACAACTGCCACTGATCCCATCAACCCCCTAGCACTGCCACTGATCACCCCCCCCTCTCCAGCGCTGCCACTGATCAGTCCCCCTCTCCAGCACTGCCACTGATCCCATGCCCTCCAGCACTTCCCCTCATTTCATCCCCCCAGCACTGCCAACTGATCCCATCTCCCCCCTCTCTCACCCCCACTTTCTCCCTCTGACCAGCTCTGCCATAAGATGTAAAATGTATTGAAATATTAAAAATTGTTTTAACACATTTCAAAATGTTTGTTTACATTTATTTAAAAGAGTGTTTGTCTGTATATGTGTCATATATATATATATATATATATATATATATATATATATATATATACACTCACACACGTGTGTGTTTGAGTTTTGGGGTGCACACCCTAATCCAATAGGCTGCGCACCCCTATGCTGAAGATGTTGTGGTCACTGACATGCCAGCTTTTGGACTACAGCTCCCAGTATGCCTCCTAACATGGCTGCACAGATCTCATCAAGCAGGGCAACATGGTTTGATTAACCACTTGCCGACCTGCCACAGTACATATACTGCAGTGGTACAGCACCTGCAGGCATAATCACGTACATGTACATCATTTGCCTTCTCTGGACATAGCCGATTCTGGATCCCGATACTTTGGGCCAGTGATCATGTGACCGCATAAATAGGCTTGGTCCTTAAGTGGTTAATCTTTCACCTCAGACTGCCTCTACCTAAAATCCCAACTGTCTCCTCTATCACCCAAAATCCCAACTGTCTCCTCTCATACTAGTTCCTTTTTAACTTGCTCACTGCTTTTCCCAGAAGCTTGCACAGAGGTAGAGGTTTAAAGTGGTTGTAAACCCTCTCTGACACCTTGCACCTACAGGTAAGCCTAGATTAAGGCTTACCTGTAGGTGCAAGAAATATCTCCTTAACCTACACGGGTAAGGAGATATTTACAGAAAACACTGCACCGATGTCTACGGCGCATGCGCACCGAACACAACAGCGCAGGCGCACTGAGCGTGACGGTTTTCTGAATGGTATAATGCCGGAACCTTGCGCATGCGCGGGAGTGACGTCATCGCCGCTCTGTCCAGTCACAGCTCCAGAGCGGCGATACACAGAAGACGCTCTGAGGCAACATGGTGGTGGCAGCGGAGGGGAACGAGGAGCACTTCGGGGGCTTCGATCTCAGGTAAGTGCCACATAATGAGCTAGTATGCTATGCATACTAGCTCATTATGCCTTTCTCTTGCAGGGTTTTTTTTTCCAAGGAAAAAATAAATTGGGTTTACTTCCTCTTTAATGACGGCAAACCCCTACAGGGTTTTAGAACTAAGTGCACCCTCTCTGGTGGTATACCTGCAATCACACCTCACCTTCACTGAAACTCAGCAGTCTTTGACCTACTGTATGTCTGCACAACAGAAGCAGATAAGAATTTTCACTAACACTTGATAAAATGCTTTCAAGGCATAGAGCTGGCCTTAAAAAGATATATTCCTATGCTAATATATGTTATTATCAAAGTAAACCTGTCATTTTCCCATTCAATATAAGGTAACAGGTCTGTGATATGTCTGCTAATATATATATATATATATATATATATATATACAATATTTACCTTACAGTATTTACCTTCCCAACACTACCTTCGCCTCACTGTTCGACTGCCACAGCCCATTGAAAGTTTGGTTCTTTGGTAGGGGGATCATGCAACTCCATATACAGTATATATGTATATACAGTATATACGTGGGAACTTTTTTGCAGTGTCCAAGCCATTGTTGATGGGGAGGTGTTGGTGGTCAAGGAAGGTGGGTGGATGTTAAAGGGGCAGTGGGTGTTGGTCAGTGCATGTAGGTAAATGTTGAAGGAAGAGGTTGGTGGGGGCTGATGAAGGTGGGTTGACGTTGAAGAAGGGGGCTGGTGGTGGTCTATAAAGGTAAATGGATTTTAAGATGGGGAGTTGGTGGTGGTAGATGAAGGTGAGTGAAAATTGATGGTGGCCAGTGAAGGTGGGTGGATGTTGAAGGAGGGGGTTGGTGGTGGTCAATGAAGGTGGGTTGATGCTGGAAGTGGGAGTTGGTAGTGGCCAATGAAGGTGGGTTCATGTTGATGGTGGGGGTGGTGGTGCCCAATCAAGGTGGGTAATTGTTAAAGGAGGGGGTTGGTGGTGGCCAATGAAGGTGGGTTGATGCTGGAAGTGGGAGTTGGTAGTGGCCAATGAAGGTGGGTTCATGTTGATGGTGGAGGTGGTGGTGGCCAATCAAGGTGGGTAATTGTTAAAGGAGGGGGTTGGTGTTGGCCGATGAAGGTGGTTGGGTGTGGAAGGAGTGGCCAATGTTGAAGGAGGTGATCTGTGGGATCCGCGCTTAGGATGTGGATAGGCTGCTGCCTCCACTTAGATCCCTGTTCCCAGGGACTGGTGTATAAATAGCTATATGAATGGGGTAGGTGGCGCTGCCGAATATTTAGGGGTAGTTAAATAAGATTAGAGTGCTGTATCTCAATAAGATAAGTAACTCAAAATGAAAAACTCCAAGTGTAGTTGGTTAATCGTGATAATCTTACACTTCCTGTGATAAAGTGACTGTGTGCTGTGCAAAACAGTGATGTGCAAAGCAGAATTGCTTGAAGTGGTTGTAAACCCACTTATGCAACTTGCACCTACAGGTAAGCCTAAATTAAGGCTTACCTGTAGGTGCAAGAAATATCTCCTAAACCTACACGGTTTAGGAGATATTTGTAATAAAAGACATGCACCGATGTCTACGGCGCACGCGCGCCGTAGACAACGGTGCATTAACAGGGTTAATCCCATTCACAAATCCGGCTGTGCCGGATTTGACGGCTCCCGTGCGCATGCGCGGAGTGACGTCTTCGCCGCTCCGGCCAATCACCGCGCCGGAAAGCCACGATCTAAGGTAAGTGATGCATAATGAGCTAGTATGCTAGTCATACTAGCTCATTATGGCTTTGTCTTGCAGGTGTTTTTTTTTCAGGGTTTACAACCACTTTAAATGTGACACTTAGAGGTGTCCCCCCAAAAGGGACGTCTTCCAGGTATGACCGTCTAGCCACACTAAAATGAAATAATTAAGTGTGCAAAATTAGCTGGTTTTAAAATAAAACTCCACAAATGGGCCCCTTGTGGAGGGCTGCCCACCTAATGAGGTGATTATGAGATTAATATGCAGCCTAACAGGCCACAAGTGCCTAATGCCTTGTTTCCACTGAGCAGAACGGTTCGGGTCGGTACAGTTTGGAACGGTTTGAATGGTCCGGTTTATTCTGGTGAGTGTTTCCACTGCAAGTCGGACCGTCAGGGGCCATTCAAAGTTTATAAAAAATGCCTAGCGTGTCCGCCAATCAGTGGAATGTATTGTAGCTCCGCCCTAACCGAACCGTTCCATTTTCTATGGCCCCAAATCTGAAGCAGGACCCAGAATGGTGCGGTACGGTTAAGTTTTGTGGCACGCTTTCATAATGGGAACACCCAAAATAGCGTACCGTACCAAACCGATCCGCTCAGTGGAAACGAGGCATTAGTGTATAACGTAATGATATAAATTAAATCCAAGATAAATAGAACAATCAAAGTGACATATTCAGAAGCTGCCACCAGGGGCAGTACACTAGTAATAGAAATTCATAAGTCTAAATAATAAAGAGACAGCTGCGTTCCACACAGCAAAGGTAGTCAGTGTGACCAGTTGGCAGATGAGTTCTCTGCTTGTATGTTAGAATCACTTTCCGTGGTCAATGTGGCAATAGGTATAAAACAATGGATTTCTTAAAACCAGTTCAAAACAGCAGTAGCTGTAGAACAATAAACTTCTTATTACCAGTTCAATTATAAGCTGAAAACTTGTGACGTTAGTGGGTATCCTTAGTTGCTGACAAACTTCAGGTGACACTTGCGCTCCCCCTTATGGTTCCCTACTCACCAGAAGTAGAAACCCCTGCAGGGGTGACAGGCACATAGAGTGGGTAACTTGTTCCTCAGGCAGCCGTATGCTCCTCCTCCGCTCCATTCCCGTCCACCTTCCAGATGTTTGTGTGTCAGCTGTATTTGTCCTCATAGGACCAATAGAAAACGGACTCCCATAGTGTAATCCAGTAGGTTTATTTTTATAAAAAGTTTATAAAAGTAAAAAAGCGGTGAACCGCTTGTTTGCATGCATACAGGTTTAAAAATCAAAATCAAAAAACCCCGCACACACTGCCTGGGATCAGCTGGGATGTGGCGTGCGTTCCACCGCTCTGATCCAGCACTCTAATCTAATTTAACTACCCCTAAATAATCGGCAGCGCCACCTACACCATTCATATAGCTAATGTTGAAGGAGGGAGTTCATGATGGTCGATGAAGGTGGGTGGATGTTGAACATGACACGAACATGAAAAATCAAAAGTGCTCATTTTAAAGGTTAATATGCAAATTATTGTCATAAAAAGTGTTTGGGGACCCGGGTCCTGCCCCAGGGGACATGTATCAATGCAAAAAAAAGTTTGAAAAACTACAGTTTTTTCGGGAGCAGTGATTTTAATAATGCTTAAAGTGAAACAATAAAAGTGAAATATTCCTTTAAATTTCATACCTGGGGGGGTGTCTATAGTATGCCTGTAAAGTAGCGCATGTTTCCCGTGCTTAGAACTGTCCCTGCACAAAATGTCATTTCTGAAGGAAAAAAAGTCATTTAAAACTACTCGTGGCTATTAATGAATTGTCGGGTCCCCGGCAATACAGATAAAGGTCATTGAAAAAAACGGCATGGGTTTCCCCCCAGTCCATTACCACCGAACCAAAATGTAGAAAAAAAAATGCGTGGGGGTCCCCCAAATTCCATTGCCAGGCCCTTCAGGTCTGGTATGGATATTAAGGGGAACCCTGCACCATTTTTTTTTAAATGGCGTAGGGGTCCCCCTAAAAATCCATACCAGACCCTTTAGGTCTGGTATGGATTTTAAGGGGAACCCCGAACCAAAACAAAAAAAATGGCGTGGGATTCCCCCCAAAACTCCATACCAGACCCTTATCCGACCACGCAACCTGGCAGGCCGCGGGAAAAGAGAGTAGTGCGAGAGTGCCCCCCCCTCCTGAACCATACCAGACCACATGCCCTCAACATGGGGAGGATGTCCCCATGTTGATGCTGACAAGGGCCTCATCCCCACAACTCTTGCCCGTTGGTTGTGGGGGTCTGCAGGCGGGGGGCTTATCGGAATCTCGAAGCCCCCTTTAACAAAGGGGACCCCCAGATTCCGGCCCCCCCTATGTGAATTGGTAATGGGGTACATTGTACCCCTACCATTTCAAAAAAAGTGTCAAAAATGTTAAAAACCACACAGACACAGTTGGGACAAGTCCTTTATTAAAAAGAAAAGAAAAAAAAAGAAAGAAAAAATTCCAACGATGTAATCCAGTCTCGAGCGATACGGAGAAAAAAAAAAGGCAGACTTGATCCTCTCTCCATGTGAGGTACCCACGGAATGATGCTCTCCCTCCGTTACAGTTCTTTTATAGCTGAGGGCGGGGCCACCCATCACTTGCGGGGGTGACCCTGCCCCCTCTGACACATCTGGGAAATGCCGGGGTTACTTACCCAATGACATGTACAGGTGACCCCGCCCCCTCTGTCGCGTAACGGGAAACCTGGGAAACCCGTGACGCGCCAGAGGGGGGTCTTTGGATAACCCCGGAATTTCCCCTGTTGTGTCAGAGCGGGTGGGGTCACCCACGCAAGTGACGGGTGGCCCCGCCCTCAACTATAAAAGAACTGTCACAGAGGGAGAGAGTCATTCTGTGGGTGCCTCCCATAGAGAGAGGATCGAGTCAGCTTTTTTTTTTTTCTCTGTATCGTTTTAGACTGGATTACATCGTTGGAATTTAATCTTTCTTTTTTTTTTTTTTCTTTTTAATAAAGGACTTGTCCCAACTGTGTCTGTGTGGTTTTTACCATTTTTGACCCTTTTTTGTGTGAAATGGTAGGGGTACAATGTACCTCGTTACCAATTCACATAGGGGGGGTCGGAGTCTGGGGGTCCCCTTTGTTAAAGGGGGCTTCCAGATTCCGATAAGCCCCCCGCCTGCAGACCCCCACAACCAACGGGCAAGGGTTGTGGGGATGAGGCCCTTGTCCCCGTCAACATGGGGACATCCTCCCCATGTTGAGGGCATGTGGCCTGGTACGGTTCAGGAGGGGGGGAGCTTCTCTCGCCCCCCCTGTTTTCCTGCGGCCTGCCAGGTTGCGCATTTATTTTTATTTTTTTCATACCGTTTTTTTCAATTACTTTTCTCTGTATTGCCGGGACCTGACAATTCATTATAGCCGCGAGTAGTTTTAAATTACTTTTTTTTCCTTTAGAAATGTTATTTTGTGCAGGGACAGTTCTAAACACGAGAAACATGCGCTACTTTACAGGCATACTATAGACACCCCCCAGGTATGAAATTTAAAGGAATATTTCACTTTTGTTGTTTCACTTTAAGCATTATTAAAATCGGTGCTCCCGAAAAAACGGCAGTTTTTCAAACTTTTTTTTGCATTGATACATGTCCCCTGGGGCAGGACCCAGGTCCCCAAACACTTTTTATGACAATAACTTGCATATTAACCTTTAAAATTAGCATTTTTGATCTCTCCCATAGACTTTTAAAGGGTGTTCCGCGGCTTTCGAATTTGCCACGAACACCCCAAATTGTTCGATATTCGGCGAACGGGCGAACAGTCAATGTTCGAGTCGAACTCATGTTCGACCCGAACATAAAGCCCATCCCTAGTGGTGGCCGATGAAGGTGGGTGGACAATGAAGGAGGGGGTTTGTGGTGGCCGATGAAGGTGGGTAGATGTTCAAGTAGGGGAGTGGTGATGGCCAATGAAAGTGGGTGGATGTTGAAGGAGGAGGATGGTATTGGCCTATGAAGATGGGTAAATGTTGAAAGAGGGGGAGGGAGTTGGTGGTGGTGATGAAAGTGGATGGATGTTGAAGGCATGGGGAATGGCAGGATATTTCTCTTAAAAACAGTGGGTGACACCCCCCACCCCCGCCTCTATAAAAACATGCACCACCCCCTTTTGACCTGTTCGGTGTTTGTATGTGAAATATCTAAAGGACCAGAACTAGTAAACCACATGAAATGCCGGCTGGTATGTGCACGTGCTATTATATAGGGCAGAGGAAGGTCTCCGGCCCTGTGTAACATGGGTTTTAGGGAGTGAATGTGGTGGAGCAGTGTGGGAAAGGTGAATATAAGTAACAAAAGAGGTTGGGCTAAAAAGAGAACCTGATACTTTGTCTTCATTGCATCACTTCAGCTCAGGGCAGCCATCAGAAATTTTTGGGCCCCTTACACAGCTTTAGGCCTGCCCCCCCCCCCCCCCCCGAGCCTGACCATCAACATTCCCCAGAGTTTGCCCATGGGCCATCCTACCGAATCCACACACCGGCCACCTCACCTGTACACACTCAGCCCCCCCTTAATCCTGTATATATGTCAGTCCCCCTCACACCTGTATATATGCCAGCCCCCCCACACACACCTGTATATATGTCAGCCCCCCACACACCTGTATATGTGTTAGCCCCCCTCACACCTCTATATATGTCAGCCCCACACACACACCTGTATATATGTCAGCCCCACACACACACCTGTATATATGTCAGCCCCACCCCCCACCTGTATATGTGTTAGTCCCCCTCACACCTGTATATATGTCAGCTCCCCCCTCACACCTGTATATGTGTTAGTCCCCCTCACACCTGTATATATGTCAGCCCCCCCACAAACCTGTATATATTTCGGCCCCCCCATACACCTGTATATATGTTATCCCCCCACACACACCTGTAAATATCAGCCCCCCGCACACCTGTATATATGTCAGCCCCACCCCACCTGTATGTATGCCAGCCCCCCCCACACCTGTATATATACCAGCCCCCACACACGCCTGTATATATCAGCCCCCCTCACACCTGTATATATGTTAGCCCCACCCCCACCTATATATATGCCAGCCCCCCACACACCTGTATATATGTCAGCCCCACCCCCCACCTGTATATATGCCAGCCCCTCACACCTGTATATATGTCAGCCCCCCTCACACCTGTATATATGCCAGCCCCCCACACCTGTATATATGTCCGCCCCCTCACACCTGTATATATGTCAGCCCCCCCACACACCTGTATATATGTCAGCCCCATCCCCCACCTGTATATATGCCAGCCCCCCACACACATCTGTATATATATCAAACCCCTTTCCACCTGTGTATATATATGTCAGCCCCCCCCCACACACCTGTGTATATGTCAGCCCCCCTCACACCTGTATATATGTCAGCCTCCCCTCACACCTGTATATATGCCAGCCCCCCACACACATCTGTATATATATCAAACCCTTCCACCTGTATATATATGTCAGCCCCCCACACACCTGTGTATATGTCAGCCCCCCCTCACACCTGTATATGTCAGCCCCACCCCACACCTGTATATATGCCAGTCCCCCCCACACCTGTATATGTCAGCCCCCCTCACACCTGTATATATGTCAGCCCCCCCACACACCTGTATATATATGTCAGCCCCACCCCCACACTTGTATATATGCCAGCCCCCCACACACACCTGTATATATATACAGTATATATGCCAGCCCCCCCACAAACCTGTATAATATGTCAGCCCCCACACACCTGTATATATTTCAGCCCCACCCCCCACCTGTATATATGCCAGCCCCCCACACACACCTGTGCATGTCAGCCTCCCCCCCACACCTGTATACATGTCAGTCCCCCCCACACCTGTATATATGTCAGCCCCCCACACACCTTTATATATGTCAGTCCCCCCCACACCTGTATATTTGTCAGCCCCCCACACACCTGTATATATGTCAGCCCCACCCCCACCTGTATATATGCCAGTCCCCCCACACCTGTATATGTCAGTCCCCCCCACACACCTGTATCATAGTTCCCAACATTGCAAAAAAAAATCGGGGACACTTTTTTTGCATGGAGGCGGAGCATTGCTATAATTAGAGGGCGGGGCATTCATTTGTAGGTGTGTCATACCGAATATGAAAATGTGGCGAAAAACGGGCGTGGTTTACGCGTTATAGTGGGCGTGGCTTAAATGGGAGTGGCTCAGAAGGGGTGTGGTTTGAGTCCGAAAGGAAGAAAGAAAGGAAGGAAGGAAGAAGCCAGATCCTACACCACAATAGAAATGTGTGTTGTCCAGAAAGTTTAACAAAATCGGCAGATAAGGATACTCCAAAACACCTGATGTTGGCGCTTCAATCATCCCGTCACCATGGTTGTTATGGTGTCAGGGTGATTGAAGCGCATTATTTCTATTATTACATTGTTATATAAAATGAAATCATTCAACTCACCATAATGCCAAATCAGTGGAAGTGTGTCACCTGCCACCAGATGGCCTCCCCAGCAGAGTCTGTCCTTGCATCAGGTGCCTCCCCAGCAGTCCGTCCTTGCATCAGGTGCCTCTTCAGCAGTCCGTCCTTGCATCAGGTGCCTCCCCAGTAGAGTCCCTCCTTATACCAGGTGTCCCCGGCATGGTCCCTCCTTATACCAGGTGTCCCCGGCATGGTCCCTCCTTATACCAGGTGTCCCCGGCATGGTCCCTCCTTACACCAGGTGTCCCCGGCATGGTCCCTCCTTACACCAGGTGTCCCCGGCATGGTCCCTTCTTATACCAGGTGTCCCCGGCATGGTCCCTCCTTATACCAGGTGTCCCCGGCATGGTCCCTCCTTACACCAGGTGTCCCCGGCATGGTCCCTCCTTACACCAGGTGTCCCCGGCATGGTCCCTCCTTACACCAGGTGTCCCCGGCATGGTCCCTCCTTACACCAGGTGTCCCCGGCATGGTCCCTCCTTACACCAGGTGTCCCCGCCATGGTCCCTCCTTACACCAGGTGTCCCCGGCATGGTCCCTCCTTACACCAGGTGTCCCCGGCATGGTCCCTCCTTACACCAGGTGTCCCCGGCATGGTCCCTCCTTACACCAGGTGTCCCCGGCATGGTCCCTCCTTACACCAGGTGTCCCCGGCATGGTCCCTCCTTACACCAGGTGTCCCCGGCATGGTCCCTCCTTACACCAGGTGTCCCCAGCAGAGTCCCTCCTTACACCAGGTGTCCCCAGCAGAGTCCCTCCTTACACCAGGTGTCCCCAGCAGAGTCCCTCCTTACATCAGGTGCCCCCAGCAGAGCCCCCTCCACACTTGTGTCCCCATCAGAGCCCCCACCACACTTCTGTGTCCCCATCAGAGCCCCCACCACACTTCTGTGTCCCCATCAGAGCCCCCGCCACACTTCTGTGACCCCATCAAAGCCCCCCGCCACACTTCTGTGACCCCATCAGAGCCCCCACCACACTTCTGTGACCCCATCAAAGCCCCCCACCACACTTATGTGACCCCATCAGAGCCCCCACCACACTTCTGTGTTCCCATGATGAGCCCCCACCACACTTCTGTGACCGCATAAGAGCCCCCCACCACACTTCTGTGACCCCATCAGAGCCCCCACCACACTTCTGTGTCCCCATGATGAGCCCCCACCACACTTCTGTGTCCCCATGATGAGCCCCCACCACACTTCTGTGTCCCTATGATGAGCCCCCACCACACTTCTGACAGAAGTGTGGTGGGGGCTCATCATGAGGACACAGAAGTGTGGTGGAGGCTCATCATGGGGACACAGAAGTGTGGTGGGTGCTCATCATGGGGACACAGAATCATCTGTGTCCCCATGATGAGCCCCCACCACACTTCTGTGTCCCCATGATGAGCCCCACCACACTGAGTTCACTTGCCAGGCATCAGAGTCCCCTCCACACGCGGGCCCAGCGATCAGCGTTGGCGGCAGCGGGGGGATGAGGATCACAGTCTGGTCTCACTCTGTGTGAAGGGAGGGGTCGCCGAAAGAGAGAGAAGCCGTGATTGGCTGCCCCTCTCCTCACACTAGAGGTCAGAGAAAAGAAAACTTGTGGCGGCGGCGGTGGCCATTTTGGTGTAGCCGCCGCCGTTTTAAGCCCTAAACATTCCTGAATTTACCGGGACAAAACGGGACAAAAAGAATTGGGCTTGTCCCGAATCGGGACAAGCCCAATTCGGGACAAGGGTCCAAAAATCGTGCTTGTCTTGGGAAATTCGGGACTGTTGGCAACTATGTTGTATATATGTCAGCCCCACCCCCACCTGTATACATGCCAGTCCACCCCCACACCTGTATATATGCCAGTCCCCCCCACACCTGTATATATGCCAGTCCCCCCCACACCTGTATATATGTCAGCCCCCCACACCTGTATATATGCCAGCCCCACACTTGTACGTATGTATATATATATATATATATATATATATATATATATATATAAATATGGCAGCCCCTCACATACACAAACCTGTAAACACACAAGGCTCTTGCCCCTCCCTGTACACAAAACAGCCCCCCTTCTTTCCCTCACAGCCCCTACTTGTAAAGAAGGTCTTCCTACCTGGTCCCCGCTTGTTTTTACAAATCTGACATGTTGCTGAGAAGCATAGTACAGATCACACGAGGGGTGCACATGCACATAGTAGCCAGAGGTGGCAGTAAAGAGCTTGATGTCTGAGCTTAATGACACGAGAATAGCAGAAGCTGTGAAATTGTTTCTGTAATGCACAACACGGTTCCCTTTCATCCGTCCTGCCTTCGTCTGGCCAGGCAGGCCCTTCGGGCTTCGGGGCCCCTTACAGTTGTGATGGTTGTACCCCCCTGATGGCGGCCCTGCTTCAACTATAACTATTGTAATATTAGGCCTGCTTTGCACTACTGCAATTTAAAGTGGTTGTAAACCCACTTTTTCAACTTGCACCTACAGGTAAGCCTAGATTAAAGCTTACCTGTAGGTGCAAGAAATATCTCCTAAACCTACACGGTTTAGGAGATATTTACTAAAAATGACAGGCGCCGCTGTCTACGGCGCATGCGCGTCGTAGACAACGGCGCATTCATAGGGTTTATCCCATTCACAAAATCGGCTACTTCCCAGCAATAGCTGGGCGTAGCCGAATGAAAAGGCTCTTGCGCGCATGCGCAGAGTGACGTCTCCGCCGCTCCGGCCAATCACAGCGCCGGAGCGGCGCTGTGATTGGCTGGTGCGGCGATACCCGGAAGTAACATTCCGGCTATCGCCGCAGCGATGGATACGGCTCAAGGCAGGGACACGGACGGCTTCGGGGGCCCCGGTCTAAGGTAAGTGGTACATAATGAGCTATTATGCTAGTCATACTAGCTCATTATGGCTTTCTCTTGCAGGTGGGGTGCAAAAAAAAAAAAACGATAAGTGGGTTTACAACCACTTTAAGATGTAACTTGATTCGCACAAAATCGTATGACAATGGAAAACGCATTGTTTTCTGTTACAGTGTATGAATATAATAAAAATCCATACTACACTATATCACTGTTCTTGACTATCGTATAACAGATGTCCTTATTATACTACCCCTTATTTACTATCTTACTTATGACTAAGTAAACGAGACCACACCAGGAGTTGGAGAAATATATATATAGGCCGTAGCAGCCTTATTTATTAAAACGCTGTATAACTTTTTTTAACAGTAACCATAAACTCTGTCCTAAAGGACCCTCAGTAAATTACTGGTGTCGATCTCTGCAGGAACCTCTATTAACATCTGTGTCTATTATTGCACTGCGGTACTTCTCAAAATCCGCTAATAGGCCTCAAGCCGACATGCTGGCTCAGAGACAACCCTGACCGCAGTGCACCATCCCAATGCTTCAAGCTAAACCTCCGTTAACTGTAAGCCCACCGTCAGGACTAGACATGTGCAAAAGGAAAAAATTTGTTTCGTTTCGTTTCGTTTTAATTCGTTAATTAATTAATTTCGTTTAGTTAGATTTGTTAAATTTGTTAAATTCGTTTTCGGATTTCGTTTTGTTTTCGACCGAATTCGAAAATCAGTCGCATTCGAAAATATTTCAACCGAATTCGAAAATATTTCTACCGGATTCGAAATTATTTCAACATGATTCGAAATTATTTCAACCGCATTTGAAACTATTTCAACCGGATTCGAAAATATTTTGCGACCCGAATTTGGGTCCACGTATCTCAGGGTCACTTAGTAATAGAAACCCCAAATTTGGAGATGTTATAGTGCTAGTTCTACTGTGTTTGCATACCAAATTTGGGGTTTCTAGCTACAAGTGGCCCCGAGATATGTGGACCCAAAGTCGGGTCGCAAAATGTCAAGCACTTTACTGGAGCAGAGAATGACATTTTGCGACCCGATTTTGGGGCCACATATCTCTGGGCCACTTGTAGCTAGAAACCCCAAATTTGGTATGCAAACACAGTAGAACTAGCACTACAACATCTCCAAATTTTGGGTTTCTATCACCAAGTAACCCCAAAATACATGGACCCAAATTCGGGTCGCAAAATATTTTCGAATCCGGTTGAAATAGTATCAACATGATTCGAAATTATTTCAACTGCATTTGAAACTATTTCAACCGGATTCGAAAATATTTTGTGACCCGAATTTGGGTCCATGTATCTCGGGGTTACTTGGTGATAGAAACCCCAAATTTGGGGTCATTGTTTTTCTAGTCTATTTTCTATTTTATTATAATCTTTTCTATCCAAAGTTAAAATTAATTAAATAATTAAAAAAATTGAATTCATACTATTCGAAATTCAAATTTATTCTATTCGAAATTCGAATTTCAGAAGATGGTTGTATATTCTTTCTATTTTATTCTTCTAAATTATATTTTTTTTCTAGTCTGTTCTAATCTTTTCTATTTGAATTATAAATTTTGGAAGAAGGTTATTTACTTACTTATATACATCTGTCACATAAAAAAAAAGATGTGAAATGGCTGTCACGGATGTCGATCGCAAGGCAAGTACATATGCTGTATGTCATTGTCCACTTACCACAACACCTGCCATGAGTGCCACGACACCGGCCACGAGTGCCACGACACCGGCCACGAGTGACACGTGACCTGCCACGAGTGCCACGTGAACGGCCACGAGTGCCACGTGACCTGCCACGTGACCTAGTTGTGGATTGTCTACTTGCCACGTCACCTGCCACAAGTTATGGGGCTCCTGGCACCAAGTGACCCCCAGATATGGGCGATATTTCAAGTACTTTTCTGCAGCAGAGAATGACATTTTGTGACCCGACTTTGGGGCCACGTATCTCGGGGCCACTTATAGCTAGAAACCCCAAATTTGGTATGCAAACACAGTAGAACTAGCATTACAACGGGGTTACTTGGTGATAGAAACCCCAAATTTGGGGTTATTGTAGTGCCAGTTGTAATGTGTTTACATACCAAATATTTTGGGATTTCTAGCTATAAGTGGCCCCGAGATACGTGGCCTCAAAGTCGGGTCACAAAATGTAATTCTCTGCTGCAGAAAAGCACTTGACAGATCGCCCCTATCTGGGGGTCACTTGGTGCTAGGAACCCCATAACTTGTGGCAGGTGACGTGGCAAGTGGACAATCCACAACTTGGTCACGTGGCACTCATGGCAGGTGTTGTGGTAAGTGGACAATGACATACAGCATATGTACTTGCCTTGCGATCGACATCCGTGACAGCCATTTCACATCTTTTTTTTTATGTGACAGATGTATATAAGTAAGTAAATAACCTTCTTCCAAAATTTATAATTCAAATAGAAAAGATTAGAACAGAATAGAAAAAAAATATAATTTAGAAGAATAAAATAGAAAGAATATACAACCATCTTCTGAAATTCGAATTTCGAATAGAATAAATTTGAATTTCGAATAGTATGAATTCAAATTTTTTTATTAATTAATTAATTTTAACTTTGGATAGAAAAGATTATAATAAAATAGAAAATAGACTAGAAAAACAATAACCCCAAATTTGGGGTTTCTATCACCAAGTAACCCCGAGATACATGGACCCAAATTCGGGTCACAAAATATTTTCGAATCCGGTTGAAATAGTTTCAAATGCAGTTGAAATAATTTCGAATCATGTTGATACTATTTCAACCGGATTCGAAAATATTTTGCGACCCGAATTTGGGTCCATGTATTTTGGGGTTACTTGGTGATAGAAACCCAAAATTTGGAGATGTTGTAGTGCTAGTTCTACTGTGTTTGCATACCAAATTTGGGGTTTCTAGCTACAAGTGGCCCCGAGATATGTGGCCCCAAAATCGGGTCGCAAAATGTCATTCTCTGCTCCAGTAAAGTGCTTGACATTTTGCGACCCGACTTTGGGTCCACGTATCTCGGGGTCACTTAGTGATAGAAACACCAAATTTGGTATGCAAACACAGAAGAACTAGCCCTACAACATCTCCAAATTTGGGGTTTCTATCACCAAGGAACCCCGAGATACATGGACCCAAAGTCGGGTCAAAATATTTTTAGATTCGAAAAAATTCGGATTCGGTTAAATTCGTTAGTATTGTAATTCGGTAATTCGGATGCATCCGAATGTCCGAATAATGAAAAATTCGTCCGAATTTCGATTCGGAACGAAACGGAATGCACATGTCTAGTCAGGACCCATACCAACGACAGGTCCTGAACCCTTCTTTCCGAGGTATCATCCTTCCCCTGCAAAGAACAGACACCCGCCACTGCCACGACATCTGCAATGACCCCACTTGTACCTGTAAAACAAAATGTAAAGACAACATCCCCAACCCCGTCCAAATTCAGGGGAGGGTGGGCGGGAACTTTCTTTGCGCCGCATG
This sequence comes from Rana muscosa, assembly GCA_029206835.1. Classification (NCBI taxonomy): domain Eukaryota; kingdom Metazoa; phylum Chordata; class Amphibia; order Anura; family Ranidae; genus Rana; species Rana muscosa. The sequence continues at coordinate 39,481,395 of JARGYO010000094.1, forward strand.
TTATCCGGGGAGGGGGCGGAGTCCTCCTTTATACCCTCAATGCCCCCTCCCACACAAATTAACCCACCAATCTTATCCCCTCTTCCTCAGCCTTAACCCACCAATCCCCTAATCCTTCACATAAGTCCCTGTTTCCCTAGTCATGTCCGCCCTCCACCCATCCATTGCATTCCTTTGCTCCGGGCTTTTCTTGACTATCGTATAACAGATGTCCTTATTAGGCTTGTGCAATTCGTTTCGTAACGAATCAAAATTCGTCCGAATTTAGCAACTTTCGGACATTCGGAAGCATTCGAATTTCCGAACAGAGCAATTACGAATAAAACCGAATCCGAAATAAATTATACCGCAAAATAGCGAATGCCCGAAGGTCTTCGGCATAATTCGTTATGAAAAAAGTTAAGAATGTACGAATCCATTCGAAGCACAATAACACTCACTCTGCTCTCTGCTTCTCCCTCACCATGCTGAACTCCCTCTCAAAATGGTGTACAGGGGCGGAGGCTATAGCCGCATGAAAAAACGAAAGTAAAATACGAGATTTCAAATCCATTCGAAGCACAATAACACTCACTCTGCTCTGCTCTCTGCTTCTCCCTCACCGTGCTGAACCCTCTCAAAATGGTGTACAGGGGCGGAGCCTATAGCCGCATGTAAAAAACGAAAGTAAAATACGAGATTTCGAATCGTTACAAATAACCGCTATGTATTTAGAAAAGTACAAATCCATTCGAAGCACATTAGGCATAATAGGCAGCGTCGTTGTGAGAGAGACACGGAAAATTACGAATCAACGAACCCAAAAAAAGTTACGAAAGTAGGAGTTGTGTCCAGAATCAACGAAAAACAACGTACTCTACCGAAAGTACGAATTATAAAGCAACAAAAAATTCAACGAAAAATGTCGCTTGCAAAAATACGAATGAGTCCGAACACGAAAAATCCCGTCTAGCAAAATTACGAATGATTACGAATCAACAGGACCGGAAAGAAACGAACCGAAACGGAACGAATTTTTCCGTTGTGCACAAGTCTAGTCCTTATTATACTACCCCTTATTTACTATCTTACTTATGACTAAGTAAACGAGACCACACCAGAAGTTGGAGAAATATATATATAGGCCGTAGCAGCCTTATTTATTAAAACGCTGTATAACTTTTTTTAACAGTAACCATAAACTCTGTCCTAAAGGACCCTCAGTAAATTACTGGTGTCGATCTCTGCAGGAACCTCTATTAACATCTGTGTCTATTATTGCACTGCGGTACTTCTCAAAATCCGCTAATAGGCCTCAAGCCGACATGCTGGCTCAGAGACAACCATGACCGCAGTGCACCATCCCAATGCTTCAAGCTAAACCTCCGTTAACTGTAAGCCCACCATCAGGACCCATACCAATGACAGGTCCTGAACCCTTCTTTCCGAGGTATCATCCTTCCCCTGCAAAGAACAGACACCCGCCACTGCCACGACATCTGCAATGACCCCACTTGTACCTGTAAAACAAAATGTAAAGACAACATCCCCAACCCCGTCCAAATTCAGGGGAGGGTGGGCGGGAACTTTCTTTGCGCCGCATGTTATCCGGGGAGGGGGCGGAGTCCTCCTTTATACCCTCAATGCCCCCTCCCACACAAATTAACCCACCAATCTTATCCCCTCTTCCTCAGCCTTAACCCACCAATCCCCTAATCCTTCACATAAGTCCCTGTTTCCCTAGTCATGTCCGCCCTCCACCCATCCATTGCATTCCTTTGCTCCGGGCTTTTCTTGACTATCGTATAACAGATGTCCTTATTAGGCTTGTGCAATTCGTTTCGTAACGAATCAAAATTCGTCCGAATTTAGCAACTTTCGGACATTCGGAAGCATTCGAATTTCCGAACAGAGCAATTACGAATAAAACCGAATCCGAAATAAATTATACCGCAAAATAGCGAATGCCCGAAGGTCTTCGGCATAATTCGTTATGAAAAAAGTTACGAATGTACGAATCCATTCGAAGCACAATAACACTCACTCTGCTCTCTGCTTCTCCCTCACCATGCTGAACTCCCTCTCAAAATGGTGTACAGGGGCGGAGGCTATAGCCGCATGAAAAAACGAAAGTAAAATACGAGATTTCAAATCCATTCGAAGCACAATAACACTCACTCTGCTCTGCTCTCTGCTTCTCCCTCACCGTGCTGAACCCTCTCAAAATGGTGTACAGGGGCGGAGCCTATAGCCGCATGTAAAAAACGAAAGTAAAATACGAGATTTCGAATCGTTACAAATAACCGCTATGTATTTAGAAAAGTACAAATCCATTCGAAGCACATTAGGCATAATAGGCAGCGTCGTTGTGAGAGAGACACGGAAAATTACGAATCAACGAACCCAAAAAAAGTTACGAAAGTAGGAGTTGTGTCCAGAATCAACGAAAAACAACGTACTCTACCGAAAGTACGAATTATAAAGCAACAAAAAATTCAACGAAAAATGTCGCTTGCAAAAATACGAATGAGTCCGAACACGAAAAATCCCGTCTAGCAAAATTACGAATGATTACGAATCAACAGGACCGGAAAGAAACGAACCGAAACGGAACGAATTTTTCCGTTGTGCACAAGTCTAGTCCTTATTATACTACCCCTTATTTACTATCTTACTTATGACTAAGTAAACGAGACCACACCAGAAGTTGGAGAAATATATATATAGGCCGTAGCAGCCTTATTTATTAAAACGCTGTATAACTTTTTTTAACAGTAACCATAAACTCTGTCCTAAAGGACCCTCAGTAAATTACTGGTGTCGATCTCTGCAGGAACCTCTATTAACATCTGTGTCTATTATTGCACTGCGGTACTTCTCAAAATCCGCTAATAGGCCTCAAGCCGACATGCTGGCTCAGAGACAACCATGACCGCAGTGCACCATCCCAATGCTTCAAGCTAAACCTCCGTTAACTGTAAGCCCACCATCAGGACCCATACCAATGACAGGTCCTGAACCCTTCTTTCCGAGGTATCATCCTTCCCCTGCAAAGACCAGACACCCGCCACAGCACCCGAATGTAAAAGCCTTTACAATTGGGTGCCCCTCCACACCCTGAGAGCCCTCTGTATACCATCCTGTAACCCTAACGCCCATAGGTCTAAACCCACATCACTGAGGTGTACCCCATCACCCCGAAGGTACCGCCATGTCTCCAACTCCAGCTCAAAATGACGTATCACCAACCCCCCATTCCTAACCATGAACCTGGCCACATCCCGATTAACTTTCCTCCGCGCCCTATTGATGCCCTCTATGGATCTAGCCGTCCGCCATGAAGTACGAGCCACCATGTCGGACCACACTATCACCATTTCCGGGAATGCCATACGAAGACGAAGAATATCAAATTTGATATCTTTCGTCACATCCAGCATAGATCTAACACCTAAGTCATTCCCACCTACGTGCAGAATTAAAACGTCAGGTGGGCGGTCCAGTCGCGCATAACGATGCACTTCTGGAACTGTCCTACTCCACAACATTCCCGGAATTCCCAGCCAGCGAATCCGGGCCTCCTGCCTTGGAAACCCCAATTGCCGACCTTCCGGTCTTGCCTCAGCCCTCTTACCCCCCCTGTACACGTAAGAGTGCCCCAGTATCCAGACCAACGCCGGCGCCACACCTGAAAGAGAGAAAAACATGTATCCACCGTAACCACAGCCAAGCCTGACAACGTAACCTCATTATTTTCTTTTCTTTATATATATATATATATATATATATATATATATATTTTTTAAACTCCAATCAGCCCTACTCCTACTCTCCTCATACCCCTACTCCTACTCTCCTCACACCCCTACCACTAAGTGAGGGCGAATGTAAGATCGAAATCTCCTCGATTCCCATCTCCCAATGCGCTTGACCGACTCCATATCCAACCCACTTCGAGCCGCTTCCGTAGCCGCCCCAATTCTGAACGAATGTGACGAAAATTCTTTCGCCTCTAAACCTAGGCACCCCAAACATTTTCGGAAAACCGATATGAACTGAAACCTGGACAACGGACACCCATCCGCATGTATCAGAAAGGAACCCACGTTCTCTGGGCGTACCGCCAGAAAACCCCGAACGGCCCCAACTGGACAAAGCGGTGAGCCCGGCAATGAAAAGATCTGAACTCTCTTGCCCTTCCCTTTTTGATCCGTTTTTGATCTACGTAACCACAAAGACACCCTGTCCTCCTGGCAACGCACTTCATTAGCCCCAATCCCCCCGTGCACTTTCTTAGACGGGCTAACCAGCTCGCCAATCCTGAACGCCCCAAAAAATGCCAAAGAAAATGCCACTCGGAACAAGGCAGCCTCGTATTCCGAGGTGCAAACCTCCGGAAGCTTAGCCAACACCCCCCTCAGGACCCCAAAGGACACAGGGCGTCTGGTGTGTTTTAACGGCCTAGCCCACCTATAACCTTTGAGCGCTTGTCGAACCCAGAAGTCTTTCGTGAAATCAGGCAAACCTTGCCATTTAAACAAAAATGCCAACCCAGCAACCTTTTTATCCAGCGTGGATACCGACACCCCTGCTTCCATGCACCTGGAGATAAAGTACAAGACTAGCAACCTCACCTCCGGCCCATCAATATCCACTCCCGCCATTCTACCCAAATCCGCCCATTCCAGCCAAACTTTCTGATATGCAGCCCACGTCGTCTCACTCACCGACTTTCTGATCCATCCGGCGACTAATCTAACGCAATCTTCCACAGCCAGTCTGGACAAGGTACCCCTCGTTGCTCCGCGTCCGGTGCCAACTCTCGGAACCTGTCCCACTGAAAGCGAGATAAAGCGTCAGCCACCACATTGTCCACTCCAGGAAGGTGAACAGCATATATGAAGATGTTTAACTGTAGGCATCTCAACACCAGCTGTTGTAGCAGGCGAACCACCGGCGGCAATGTCGCCGATGCTCTGTTAATCACCTGCACCACGCCCATGTTGTCGATGTGGAAACGCACCTTCCTATCCCGGAAAGCCTCGCCCCATAGTTCCACTGCCAGTACTACTGGAAACAGCTCCAGCAGCAACATATTCTTTATGAAGCCCGCCTCCACCCAACTCTGTGGCCACGAACCCGCACTCCATCGGCCTTGGAAAAAAGCCCCAAAACCTGCTGAGCCTGCAGCGTCCGTGAACAGATCCATATCAAAGTTGCTGACCGGGCCCGACATCCATAGTGCCCTACCATTGAAGGACTCCAAGAATGTATGCCAGACCTGCAGATCAGACCTGTGGGAACGTACCAGCCGAACAAAATGTCGCGGCGACTGCACCCCAGCCGTACTTGCTGACAGCCGTCGGCAAAACGCTCTCCCCATCGGCAAAATGCGACAGGCGAAATTCAGCTTCCCCAATAAAGATTGCAGCGTCCGCAGCTGTACCTTGCGCAAACCCAACATCAGTTTAATTTCTTCTTTCAGAGCCGCGAGCTTATCTTCCGGTAAACGGCATTCCATGGCTTCTGAATCCAGCGTTATCCCCAAAAACGTAATGACCGTTCTTGGCCCCTCCGTCTTGTCAGGCGCCAACGGGACGCCAAAACGATCCACCATATGCTCCAGCGTTGCTAACAGAATCGCACAATTCCTGGATGAAGCCGGGCCCACGCAGAGGAAGTCATCCAGATAGTGTATGACCGAATTTACCCCTGCCACGTCCCTGACCACCCATTCCAGAAAGGAGCTAAACTCCTCAAACAATGCACACGATATAGAACAGCCCATAGGCAGGCACCGGTCCACATAAAACTCCCCGTTCCAGTGACACCCCAATAATCGAAAACTATCAGGGTGAACCGGAAGAAGCCGAAAGGCCGCCTCCACATCTGATTTTGCCATGAGAGCCCCCTTTCCATAATGCCGGACCCAACCAACCGCTGCATCGAATGATGTGTAACTCACTGTGCAAGCTTCCGGCTCAATGGCGTAATTCACCGACCCCCCTTTTGGAAAAGAAAGGTGGTGAATGAGCCGAAATTTATTCGGCTCCTTTTTTGGCACCACACCCAGCGGAGAGACCACCAAATCCTTTAACGGGGGAACTGGAAAAGGGCCGCTCATGCGGCCCAACGCAACTTCCTTTCGTAGTTTCTCAGAAACTACGTCGCAATGTAGCAACGCCGATCGCAAATTGCGCGGCACGGGGGGGACCTCCCTCAACGAGCACGGAATACGAAAACCCTCCGCAAACCCCCTTTCCAACAACCGCGCAGCCGCCCTGTCAGGATACCTACCTAGAAACGGCCGCATCCTTTCCACCATCACCGGCGTCTTCCCTCTTATTCGTAAGCTCTCCGGAACGGTTCTTCCCTTGCTTAAAGCATCTAGACGAGGGGTGGGAACCCCCGCATCCGGAACACTCATGTTTGAAACGGCACGTTCCTCCAAACTTGCATGTACCCGAATTAAACTGCCAACAAACCCCTTTTGCCTTACCGGCCGGTTGTCCAGGGGAAGACGATCCACCGGCCCCCCCTGAAAAAACTGGTTCGGGGCCCTCGCCGAAGCCATCAATCGCATCCACAAACTAATGTCTTTGTGGTCCCATCTCAACTCCGGCTGCATCGCCATCCTCTGGCGAAACTGCTCGTCGTACCTCAACCAAGCCGTGCCCCTGAAGATTCTGTATGCTTCCCCTACGGCATCCTGGTAGCAAAACAGAGCAGAGCAGAACTCCGGCTTCTTTACCCCTATCACACTTGCCAAAATGCCAAATGCCTGCAGCCAATTTGTAAATGTCCGTGGGATAAGTCGATACCTACGCTTCTCCTCATCTTCCTTCTTGGAGTCATCCGGCTTGACTCTGTCCAAGTTGAACTTCCCCAACGGCAGCAGTGAGAATATCTCCACATACTCACCTTTCCAAATCTTTTCACGTACCTCCACCTTTAAATGCGCTCCCAACGGTCCCTCAAAACAGATATAGACCTCGCACATCGCCGCGTCAGCCAACCTCACCAGGTCCTGCCTGCCAGCCTCCCCCACTGCCGCAGGCGTATCAACCCCCTCCTTCCTTAGTGGAGGACTGTCCGTCCCCCCTGCTGTGGCACCACCACCGCTGCCCCTGCCACCCCGCTCCTGCCATCCCCCCCACCGGGGGAACCCATGCCGCTGCCGGGCATGGCGCCCCACCTGCTGCATTTTCAAACCTGTCCACCAGTTCCTTGATCCCTGCTAAAAACCCCCTCATACTTGTATCCATCCCCACTACCGACCTCTGACCCTGGCCTGCCAAGTCACCACCCCCAGCCGAGCACCCCCACACTGACGTCCCAGCATCACCCCCACCACTGCAGCCCCCAGCACCCAACACCTGTGACTGACCCAGGGAAGATAAAGGAAAAACAAACTTACCGGGCTGCCTAGGAAGAGACCCACCAGCCGACCATCCCGCCTCCATCGATGCTGACCGTCCGAGAGGCTCACGTTCCTCCTCCGATTCCGACACTGCACCGTCCGACCGTTGCTCCTCCCCTTCAGCACCAGATGAAAGCCCTCCAGGGGAAGGATCCCTGGATGCCGAGGGTCCCGCTGCCCACCGACTCCCTCTTCGTGCTCTGGACCCACCCACCGATTTTTTCGTTGCCTTGCCCGGGCCGGGGGGGGCTCCGTCCAGCCCTGTCGCCTACATCAGCTGCCTCTGCCCTCTGCTCCTCTGCCGCAAGGTCCCCGGCCGCCGCAGTGGAAGGCCCGGCCACCGCCACACTGGATCTCCCCGCCGAGGCGCCGTCCCCGGTGACATCACTCTGGGGGCGGGGCCCGCTGCCTCCGACTCCAAGCGCCGTGCGGGCCTAGTGGCCGCTCCGGAACTCCCGGAACGGCCGCCCGCGGAGCTCCGACTCTGCTGGGGATTCCTTCCGGCGTCCAACCCGGCGGCAGCAGCTCGCTTCGCGGGAGGACCCGAAGGGGCCCGCGAATGGGGATTCCCTATTTCGAACATTATGGGCCGTTCGCGCCAAATTCGAGTGGTGCGTCACGGCCCATAATATACTGCGGCATCGCAGTGCATTGCTGGCAGATGATTAGCCAAGCATGCACTATGACCCGCATGCTTGGCCAATCACAGCGCCGTCAGTACAGAGAGACGTAATTGGCCAAAGGAAGGGTGCCTTTGGCCAATCATGAGAGAGATGGAGAGAGAGAGAGAGAGACAGTGTCATTTCTTTTGAGTTAGATAGAGCAGGCAGGCGAGTCAGTTAGCTGCAGTTAAAGTGTATGCAGTATATATATGCATCCTAGGAGTTGTGTGTGTGTATATATATATATATATATATATATATATATATATAAATATATATATATATATATATATACACTGTATTCAGTATAGCTAGATCCGTTCCTGTTATTCTCTTTCTAATACACTGACAGGCAGGCAGCAGCAGTATTTTCAGTCAGTGTACTGTGTCCTGTGCAGTGTGCAACTAAAGCTAACTGCAGACAATTGCTGGTGTTCTCTTCCTAATATACTGACAGGAAGGTAGCAGCAGTATTTTCAGTCTGTGTACTGTGTCCTGTGCACAGTGTGCAACCATAGGCATGCGCAAGGGGTGTGCCAGGTGTGCCTGGGCACACCCTAATCCTGGAGTTGGCAACCCATCAATCGTAGGCAGGTGACAGGTAAGCCACGATCCTTACTAGCCGACCCCAGAACCTGGACAGGCTAGGTGGCGGGGGTGGAAATTAGAGAAACCGACCTGTATTTTCTTCTGCAGCAGCTGAAAGTAGGCTTCTCCTCCTCTTCCTCTAACCAACATTCAGCTGCCACAGGAGGAAAATACAGGGGATTGGTACCAATGTATGCCACCCCTCTTGTTCCAGTTCCTCTTCTTTCTGCTGCCCAGGTCCCTCTGTGTGCTCCCCCCCTCCCCTATTGTTCATTGTTTTAGAATGATGAGCGGGGAAGAAGCCGGTTAATATGTCACAAACGTATATGTGTTGGAGCTTTGAGGTGCACACCCTAATGCAATAGGCTGCGCACACCTATGTGTGCAACTAAAGCCAACTGCAGACAATTGCTGGTGTTGTCTTCCTAATATACTGACAGGCAGGCAGCAGCAGTATTTTCAGTCAGTGTACTGTGTCCTGTGCAGTGTGCAACTAAAGCTAACTGCAGACAATTGCTGGTGTTCTCTTCCTAATATACTGACAGGAAGGCAGCAGTAGTATTTTCAGTCAGTGTACTGTATACTGGCCACAGTGTGCAGCTAAAGCTGACTGCAGACAATTCCTTGTGTACCTACTGTCAGGGTCACCTGTGGCCAGGTGACAGATGCACACCGTAGGGGGACAGGAGTGCACCGCGAGGTAGTGAACCCTATGGCTGGCTTCTACGGATATGAAACTGGGTGGTTGTGGAAAGCGGGACCAGAGGAGCACAACCGGGATCCAAACGGAAGCTAGAGCCAAGATTCCCCAGGGCGCGGAGTCTAAGACCCAGCTGGTCTTCTCCAGGGCCTCTAGTGGTGAGGATGTTAGCTGCAGGCTGGGACCAGGTCGCGGCCCCTGGAGTTTCCTAGCTCACGCCCCGTAGGATAAGGGGAAAAGAGGGGAAGCAGCAGCACACGATAAGAGAGAACCGAATAACAAGCTGAAGGTCAGGGGCCACAAGCAGACAAGGATAACGAAGAACGAGCCGAAGGTCAAGGGTCACGAGCAGACAGGGATAGTCGGGGACAAGCCAATAACGTAACAGAGAGACAGACGTAGCACACGGCAGGCAGGAACCCAAACACACAATGCCTAACAAACACGTTGATCAGCAAAGCAGGCTTGCAGTGCACAGGTTAATATAGTGTTCTGTGATAGGGCCTGGGGTGGAGTCAGGCTGGGAGGAGATTATAAAGGAAGCCAGGTGAAGGAGGTCTGGTCTCTAGATGAACACATGAGGAGGAAGGTAAGATGGCAGACAGACATTAATGCATATCCATGACAGTACCCTCCCTCTTACGAGGCCTCCCCCTTCCCCGCCTGGGCCCAGGTTTAGAGGGAAACTTCAGATGAAACTCCTTTAACAGACGAGGTGCAAAGACCTCAGATGCAGTGATCCAAGACCTCTCCTCAGGACCAAACCCTTTCCAATGAACGAGGTACTGAAGAACGCCTTTACAGAGCCGGGAGTCCAGAATTTGACTGATCTCGTACTCCTGATTATCCTCAGAGACAGGCGCCACGGTAGGGAGAGGACGAGAGAATTTATTGAGGACTAGAGGCTTTAGAAGAGCAACATGAAAGGAGTTAGTGATTTTAAGGCTCTTAGGAATCTGGAGTTTGAAACAAACCGGATTCAGTTTAGCAGTTACCGTGTATGGACCGATGAATCGTGGAGCATACTTCAGAGAAGGAACTCGGAGCTTGATGTTCCTGGTAGAGAGCCAGACTTTGTCCCCTGGCTGAAGAGAAGGCGGTTTACGCCTGCGGCGGTCGGCAAAGCCTTTGAATTTTTCAGCAGCTGCCCGGAGGGAATCATGAACGTGACCCCAAACGGAATTGAGAGACTCCTGAACCGAAGCCAAAGCTGGAATGTCTGGAGAACAGATCATGGGAAGAGGAAGTTGAGTGTGTTTTCCATAAACTGTGAAAAAGGGTGTCTTCTGCGAACTGGTATTCACATGATTGTTATGGGAAAATTCTGCCCACGGGAGTAGAGAGGACCAATCGTCATGGTGAGAAGACACAAAGGTGCGAAGAAAGACCTCTAACTCCTGATTAACCCTCTCAGTCTGTCCATTGGATTGGGGATGGTAAGAAGAAGAAAAATCCAAGACAATATTGAGGGATTTGCAAAAGGCTCTCCAAAAACGAGACGTGAATTGGACTCCCCTGTCGGAAACAATATGAGAAGGGACCCCATGTAGGCGGAGAATTTCCCGAATGAAAATGGGAACCAAGGCAGGGGCAGAAGGAAGACCAGGAAGAGGAACAAAATGAGCCATCTTGGAGAATCGATCGATTACCACCCAAATGACAGTTTTATTCTCAGACAGTGGGAGATCGGTGATAAAATCCATGGCAATATGGGCCCAGGGTTCCTTAGGAATGGGCAAGGGCATGAGGAGACCAGCAGGAGCTTGTGTGGAGGATTTGGACTGAGCACAGACATGACAAGCTTTAACGTAGTCTTTGACGTCTGAGCGGAGATTAGGCCACCAGTAGTGACGACTGATAAGTAGGAAGGATCGGAGGAATCCAGAATGCCCTGCCACCTTGGAATCATGTCCCCAACGAAGGATCTTAGCTCTTAGCTCAGTGGGGACAAAGGTCTTACCAGGCGGAATTTTTGACTTCAGGGTGGTAGAGTGGGCAACAATGCATGAGGTGGGAATGATCGGCTCAGGTTCAGGGGCGGACTCCTCGTCCAAAGTGTCAAATGACCTAGAGAGCGCATCAGCCCGACCGTTGCAGGAACCAGGTTTGTAGGTAATCGTGAAATTAAAACGGGCAAAGAAGAGACTCCACCTGGCCTGTCTAGGATTCAGACGTTTAGCATTCTGTAGATACTGTAAATTCTTGTGATCAGTAAAGATCGTTATGGAGTGAGGGGAACCCTCCAAGAGATGACGCCACTCCTCTAACGCCAATTTAATTGCGAGAAGTTCCCGATCACCGATGGCATAATTCCTCTCTGCCTGAGAATTTTTTTTGGAGAAGAACGCACACGGTTGGCGTCTCTTCTCAAAGATTTGAAGAAGCACAGCTCCCACCCCCATTGAGGAAGCGTCCACTTCAATAAAAAATGCATTCCCAGGATTTGGTCTCCTCAAGAGGGGGCCAGAAACAAAGGCCTGTTTCAGGTTGTGAAATGCAGAGACAGCTTCGGGAGGCCAGTCTCTGGCATTCACACCCTTCTTGGTCAAAGCGATAATAGGCGCGGCAATGGAAGAGTAATTCCTTATGAACTGCCTATAATAATTAGTGAAGCCAAGAAAGCACTGTGTGGCCTTGAGGCTAGCAGGAAGAGGCCAGTTGGTGATAGCCAAGACCTTCCCAGGGTCCATACGAAGACCCGAACATGAGACGAAGCACCCCAAAAACAGGACCTCAGAACATTCAAAGGAACATTTCTCCAGCTTGGCATAGAGATTGTTCTCTCTAAGACGTTGAAGTACAGTGCGGACATGGTTTCTGTGGACGAGCAGATTTTCAGAAAAGATCAGAATGTCATCCAGATAGATGACAACAAACTGGTACAACAGATCTCTGAAGATTTCATTGACAATGTTTTGAAACACGGCTGGAGCATTACACAGACCAAAAGGCATCACCAGATATTCGTAATGCCCGTCTCTAGTGTTGAATGCAGTCTTCCATTCGTCACCCTCCCGTATTCGAATGAGATTGTACGCGCCTCTGAGATCCAACTTGGTGAAAATGGAGGCACCCTTCAACCTATCGAATAGCTCAGATATTAAGGGTAAAGGGTATCGATTTTTAATAGTAACCGCATTTAAACCCCGATAATCGATGCAGGGTCTTAAGGTACCATCCTTTTTGGCAACAAAAAAGAACCCTGCCCCTGCAGGCGATGAGGATTTCCGGATGAAACCTCTCTCCAGATTCTCTACGACATACTCCGACATGGCCTGGGTCTCTGGGATGGACAGAGGGTAGGTACGACCCCTGGGTAGAGTTGCTCCGGGGACAAGATCAATAGCACAGTCAAAAGACCTGTGGGGAGGAAGCACCTCAGCTGATTTCTTACAGAACACATCCCGGTAATCGCTGTATGCAGCAGGAAGATCAGAAGAAACAGAAGTGGCAGCAACCGGAAGACTCTCCTTGGGGGTCACCTTGAGGAGACACGACGAGAAACATGAGGAACCCCAGGCCAGGATCTGCCCAGAGACCCAGTCCACATGTGGAGAGTGGAGCTGTAGCCAAGGGAGGCCCAATACAACTGGGGTAGAGGCCTTGGGTAGAATAAGAAAGGATATCCACTCCTGGTGGAGAATCCCTACCGACATCCTAATGGGTAGCGTCTGGAAGCGAATAGGGCCCCCTGGGAGAACAGTGCCATCAATTGCCGAGACTACCAATGGGGTAGTGAGAGGTGAAAGGGTAAGCTTCATAGAAGAAGCAGTTCTCCAATCCATAAAATTGCCGGCAGCCCCGGAATCCAGGTATGCAAGGGTTGACTGAGGAGAAGTGCCTACATGAAGGAACACCGGCAAGAGCAGGCGAGAAGGTGATGTTTCTGGGTCTAATACTCCACCTTCCAAATGTATTAGACCCGAGCGTTTCCCGGACGAAGCGAGCAGGAGTCACGAAAATGACCCTTGCCCCCACAATAGAGGCACAAGCCCAGAGTTCTGCGCCTAGCACGTTCTTCGGGGGTTAGTCTGGTCCGGCCCAGCTGCATAGGTTCTTCAGCAGGTAGAGGATGCTCCACGGAATGAAGGGAGGGGAGCTCAGACTGGCTAGGACCCAGAGAGTGCTGGCGTCTTTTTTCTAAGGACCTCTCTTGAAAACGAATGTCGATCTGGTTGCATAATGAAATTACATCGTCCAGACCGACGGGAATGGCTCTTCCCGCTAATTCGTCTTTCACTCGGTCAGAGAGGCCATGTAAAAAGGTAGCGACCAGGGCCTCATTATTCCAGCTCAATTCAGCTGTGTGGATACGGAACTGAAGAGCATATTGCCCCACTGAACTAGATTCTTGGCGAAGACGTAAGACAGCACTAGCCGCTGAAGAAGCCCGAGCCGGCTCTTCGAAGATGTTACGAAAGAGCTTCAAGAAATCGGACAGACTGGAAACCACCGGATCGTTCCTCTCCCACAGGGGGGCAGCCCAGGCCAAAGCTTCACCGGAGAGGAGGGAAATGATATAGGCTACCTTAGCCCGGTCAGACAGGAAGCTTTGAGGCTGAAGCTCAAAATGAATTGTGCATTGGCTGAGAAAGCCCCTGCAGGCCTTGGAGTCCCCAGAGAAACGGGACGGAGCTGGCAATCTTAGTGAGTGTGAGGCTGCGACTGGTGCGATAGGTACAGCCGCTGGTTGTACTTGGGGTTGCGGATTCGGGGTTCCCAAGGAGACCTGAAGCTGCTCGAATCGAGAAGCCAGATCCTGGAGGAATCGCATCACCTGAGTCTGATTTGATTCCTGGGTCTCAAGTCTGCGAACTATGCCCTGCAATGGATCATCCGTGGGGAGCGGGATGTCAGCCGGGTTCATGGCTGATCAAACTGTCAGGGTCACCTGTGGCCAGGTGACAGATGCACACCGTAGGGGGACAGGAGTGCACCGCGAGGTAGTGAACCCTATGGCTGGCTTCTGCGGATATGAAACTGGGTGGTTGTGGAAAGCGGGACCAGAGGAGCACAACCGGGATCCAAACGGAAGCTAGAGCCAAGATTCCCCAGGGCGCGGAGTCTAAGACCCAGCTGGTCTTCTCCAGGGCCTCTAGTGGTGAGGATGTTAGCTGCAGGCTGGGACCAGGTCGCGGCCCCTGGAGTTTCCTAGCTCACGCCCCGTAGGATAAGGGGAAAAGAGGGGAAGCAGCAGCACACGATAAGAGAGAACCGAATAACAAGCTGAAGGTCAGGGGCCACAAGCAGACAAGGATAACGAAGAACGAGCCGAAGGTCAAGGGTCACGAGCAGACAGGGATAGTCGGGGACAAGCCAATAACGTAACAGAGAGACAGACGTAGCACACGGCAGGCAGGAACCCAAACACACAATGCCTAACAAACACGTTGATCAGCAAAGCAGGCTTGCAGTGCACAGGTTAATATAGTGTTCTGTGATAGGGCCTGGGGTGGAGTCAGGCTGGGAAGAGATTATAAAGGAAGCCAGGTGAAGGAGGTCTGGTCTCTAGATGAACACATGAGGAGGAAGGTAAGATGGCAGACAGACATTAATGCATATCCATGACACCTACATATTCCAATACATCAAATAAAGTATGTCTGGAAGGCCAACAAGGAGAGGCAGACAGTCACAGGCCAATAAAAGAGGGCAATAAGGCTCTGTGTCTAGAGGCAACAGTGTTGGTCGTGGACACGGTGCATCCTCATCAGCACGTGGCCTTGGGGCACGCTTGTCCTTTTTTCCGGCAGCTGGCCGTGTTGAGCCGCAACATGCCGAAGACTTGGCAGAGTGGAAGACCAAGCCGTCCTCATCCTCCTCATCCTCTCTCACCCAGGCTCAGGGTACTTTGTCTGGCAAAGCGTCCTCTTCCCTCGGTTCAATGGCATCAGTCACTCCTTCCCTAGCCCCACCATGTCCTCCTGAGTAGTCCCCCGAACTGTTTGACCACAATGTTAGGTACATGCTGCAGGAGGATGCGCTGCGTTTTGAAGGCTCCGATGATGGAACCCAGCTAGAGGAAGGCAGTAACGTAAGCCTAGAGAGAGGGGGTGCCCAAGAAGGACAGCAAACTGGCAGCTGCAGCATACTGCCAGGTTTGCTCCAGTGATGAGGAGGGAGGGGATGATGAGGTCACTGACTCTACGTGGGTGCCTGATAGGAGAGAGGAGGAGGAAGAGCAGGCACATCTCCAACGAGGCAGGATGCCCTCCAGGGGCCAGCTTAAGGGCAGCACAACGACTGCATCACACCGCAGAGCTCCACATGTGCAAGCGCTGCTGTCTGCGCGTTATTCCAAAAGTTCTTTGGTGTGGGCCTTTTTTGAGACATGTACAGCAGATCGCACCTTTGCTATTTGCAACATATGCCTGAAGCGTATCTCGCGTGGCCAAAACAGCAGCCGCTTGGGCACCACATGCTTGACCAGACATATGTCGACCTGCCATGCAGTCCGTTGGCAAGCGTACAGAAAAGACCCACACCAAAGAGCAAAGCGGACCTCTCCTTGATCCTCATCAGCTGGGATCTCCAACCCCACTATACCTTCAGTCCTCTCTGAAACCTGCACTGAGAGGAATGAAGGTGAAGAATTAGGTGTGTCACAGCCAAGTACTTGCGGGCAATCTGCTATCGGTACACCAACGTCAGATTGTACCAGGCAAATTTCCCTGCCCCAGCTGCTGCACCGCTGAAAGAAGTTCGCTCCCAGCCATCCACATGCCCAGCGGTTGAATGCTAGCTTGGCTAAATTGCTAGCACTTCAACTGCTGCCTTTTCAGTTGGTAGACTCTGCCCCCTTCCATGAGTTTGTGGAATGTGCGGTTCCTCAGTGACAGGTTCCCAAACGCCACTTTTTTTCACGGAAGGCGATTCCGGCTCTCTACCGGCATGTGGAAGGCAATGTCTTGGCCTCGCTGGACAGAGCGGTCAGCAGTAAGGTGCATATTGCCGCTGACTCATGGTCCAGCAGGCATGGACAGGGACGTTACCTATCTTTCACGGCGCATTGGGTGACTCTGCTGGCAGCTGTGAAGGATGCAGGACAAGGTGCAGTAGTGTTGGAGGTTGTTCCGCCACCACGCCTCCAAAATGCTACTACTGGTGATTCTGAAACACTTCTCTCCTCCACCCCCTCCTCTTCTTCCTCCATGGCCTCTTCCTGTGCTGATTTGTCCTCGGAACCAGCGGTGCTCCGTAGGCGTTCAAGGGGCTATGCCAGTACGCAGGCAAAAAGATGGCATGCGGTGCTTGAGCTGGTGTGTTTGGGGGACAGGAGCCACACTGGGGCAGAGATTCTGTCAGCTCTGCAGGGGCAGGCTCAGAGGTGGTTGACGCCATGCCAACTTAAGCCAGGAATGGTGGTTTGCGACAATGGCAACAACCTCCTCTCCGCCCTCCGACAGGGACAGCTGACCCACGTGCCCTGTTTGGCTCACGTCCTTAACTTGGTGGTGCAGCGGTTCCTGGGCAGGTACCCGGGCTTACAGAATGTCCTGAGGCAGGCCAGGAAAGTCTGTGTGCATTTCCGCCGGTCATATAATGCCAGTGCTTGGCTGACTGACCTGCAAAAGGAATTTAACCTGCCCAAGAACCGCCTAATCTGTGACATGCCCACCAGGTGGAACTCAACGTTGGCCATGCTGCAGCGGCTGCACACGCAGCAGAGGGCCATCAATGAGTATCTGTGCCAATATGGCACCAGGACAGGGTCAGCGGAGCTTGGGATTTTTTTTCCACGCCAGTGGGTCATGATCAGGGATGCATGCACTGTCCTGTCACCATTTGAGGAGGCCACGAGGATGGTGAGCAGTGACAGTGCATGCATCAGTGACACTGTCCCACTTGTCCACCTGTTGGAGCACACACACGCTGCGTGGAATAATGGACAGGGCACTTGAGGCAGAACAGAGAGAGGAAGAGGAGGACTTCATTACCTCTCAAGGCCCCCTTTATCCAGACAGTGTTCCTGCTGGCCCACCGATCACACAGGAAGAGGACGAGGAGGAGGAAGATTGTGTCAGCACGGAGGTGGAGCCTAGCACTCAGCATCAGCAGCAGTCTTCAAGGGATCATTTACAGTCCCAAGAAACCCATGGACTTGTACGTGGCTGGGAGGAGGTGGCTGCGGATCATTTCGTCCTTAGTGACCCAGAGGACTCCGGACCGAATCCCTCAGCAAACCTACGCTGCATGGCCTCCCTGATCCTGCAAAGCCTGTGAAAGGATCCTCATATTCATGGTATCAAGGAGAGCGATCATTACTGTCTGGCAACCCTCCTTGATACACGTTACAAGGGTAAGGTTGCGGACCTTATCTTGCCGTCGCAGAGGGAGCAGAGGATGAAACATCTTCAGGAGGCCTTGCAGAAAGGTTTGTGCAATGAGTTTCCAGAGCCTGGGAGGTTACAAATTCCTGGTCCTGGACAACGTGTTGCTGAGGCTTCGGTCAGTCACAGAAGGAGCGGTGGGGAAGGTGGCCGTCTGACCGATGCGTTCAGACAATTTTTTAGTCCGCAGCCCCAAGGTATGAGCGGTTCCATCGCCAGCGTCTGATTCACATGGTGCAGGAATACCTAGGGGCAAGATCAGACTTGGACACGTTTCCCACCGAAAATCCTCTGGCTTACTGGGTCTTGAGGATGGATCACTGGCCAGAGCTTGCACAGTATGCATTTGAGCTACTGGCCTGTCCTGCATCCAGCGTTCTTTTGGAACGCACATTCAGTGCTGCTGGAGGCTTTGTAACCGATCACAGTGTGTGCCTGTCCACCGAATTGGTCGATCGGCTGACCTTCATAAAAATGAATCAGTCTTGGATCACCAGCTACCAAGCACCTGATGCTGATGTAACCGAATATTTTTTTTTGAATGTGAGATCCCTTCAAGACTTCCTATGCTGATGCTGATGCTGTTATGCTGAGTGACTATCCTCTTCCTCCTCAATGTTCATGCTGATAGCTTGTAAGAACATTTTTGGTTCTGGGTACCACCACCAGTGGCTAAGGCCCAATTTTTCAGCCCCTGTTTAACAGGGGCGTGTAATTACAATTTTTGATGCAATACTTTGCAGCAGGGCTCATTCCTGCGCTCCAACTAGAGTATCTGTGAGGGGTTGCAGTGTTGTGGCACCAGCACCAGTGCCTAAGGCCCAATTTTTCTGCCCCTGTTTAACAGGGTATGTAATTACAATTCTTGATCTAATATTTCACAGCAGGGCCCGTTCCTGCACCCCCAAAAAGTAACTGTGAGGCCTTACAGTGTTGTGGCAACACCACCACCACCACCACCAAAGGCCCAATTTTTCTGACCCTGTTCAACAGGGGCATGTAACTACAATTCTTGATCTAATATTTCACAGCAAGGACCGTTCCTGTGCCCACCAAGAGTAACTGTGATGGCTTACAGTGTTGTGGCAACACCAACACCTAAGGCCCAAATTTCTGCAGAGTATATACGGCAGGCCCCTACTTTCAAACATCCAACTTACAAATGACTCCTACTTGCAAACGGAAGGAGACTACAGGAAGTGAGAGGAAATCTACCCCTAGGAAGGGAAATTCTCTCCTGTAAGAGTTCCTTGTTTCACTAAAAACCCCAAATTTTCAAAATCCAATTGTCATTGGGACAGAAAGTGAGATGAAATGTTCTGAACAGGTGCACAGACAGCAAAACAAATGTTACAGGGGTGATAACCCTTTCCTATGTTTTCCAAAAAGCTTAAAAATAGATTTTTGGGCTAGAGCTACACTTTAAAAATGTACCAGTTAAAAATTACAAACAGATTCTACTTAAGAACAAACCTACAGTCCCTGTCTTGTTTGCACTGCCGGTATACTGCTGTTCAGAGTATATAGGGCCTGGGGGCCCCACACCTTTCCTTTTTTTAATTTGGGTGCGGGGTTCCCCCTTAATATCCATACAAGACCCAAAGGGTCTGGTATTGGGCTGGGGGGTGGGGGGGTACCCATGCCGTTTTTCTCAATGATTTTCATCCATATTGCCCGGACCAGACATGACATTAAGGCCTCATGCCCACGGACGTTTTTACAGCCGCGTTTTTGAGCGTTTTTTACAGCTTAAAAACGCCTGTCCATGTTAGTCTATAGCTTCATGCCCACCTAGACGTTTTTGAGCTGCAAATAGCATAGACGTTTTTAAGCTGTAAAAAAAACCCAGGACCAGTGCGTTCCTCAGCGTCAGAATTAGGCAGAAAAAAACGCGAGCGTCAAAAAACGCGCAAAAACGCGCACTAACGCACGGTCGCGTTTTTAGCTCCGAGGTTTTTTTTTTTTTTTTTTTTAAATAAATAAAAATAAAATAAATTATTTACAATAACATGGACAGGCGTTTTTAAGCTCTAAAAAATGCAGCTGTAAAAACGTCAGTGGGCATGAGGCCTAAAGCCGCACGCAGTTTTAAATTACTTATTCCTTTAGAAATTTCATTTTGTCCAGGGACAGTTCTAAACACGGGAAACACGCGCCACTTTACAGGCATGCTGTAGACACCCTCTAGGCACGATATTTAAAGGAATATTTCACTTTTATTTTTTCACTTTAAGCATCATTAAAATCACTGCTCCCCAAAAAAACAGCAGTTTTTAAAACTTTTTTTGCATTGATACATGTCCCCTGGGGCAGGACCCAGGTCCCCAAACCCTTTTTAGGACAATAACTTCCATATTGGCCTTCAAAATTCGCACTTTTGATTTCTGACGTTCTAGTCCCATAGACTTTAACGGGGTTCGAAAGTTTGTGCGAACTTTCGGTCCGTTCGCAGGTTCTTGTTCGAACCGAACCGGGCTTTTTTTCGGCTCATCCCTAGTTACAATGTATCATTACAATGAATTGTCACTGTTCCAATGTATCATTATTATGAACATTTACTGCTCTGCTGGATCACTAATATAATCTATCACTAAAATTAAGGAAACTATTCCAGTGTATCACCATTTGCATCACTGATCCCATGTATTAGGACAAGTGGAGAGATTTTGGCAAAATTACTGATTTTGTGTTTGCAAAATGTTCTGCTTAATTAGACTGTGGTTTCTTTATACAGTATTTTCCGCTAAGGCATAATTTGCTTGAAAATAAAATATATACCCTAGTTGTTTTGCAAAGTGTTTTTCTTTTTTTTTTTGATTTATTGTTACTTGATTTTTTTTTTTTTCACAAAAAAAAAAAAAATTAAAAGGAAGATAATAAATGTAAAGCATGGTAAATTATAGTATAATTCTTCATAAAGCAGTACAGGGGGTAGGGTGGTGTGTAGTATTGGATTGTAGTAAAGCCAGGGCTGGCGCTAGACTATTTTGCGCCCTAGGCATGACCAGATACTTACACCCCCCCATGATGAGGGGGGGGGTAGGTGAGGCAGCATGGAGGGGTAGATGAGGCAGTATGGGGGTGGGTCAGGCAACATGAGGGGTAAGTGAGGCAGTATGAAGGGAGGGTGAGGCAGTACGGGGGTATGTGAGGCAGTATGGGGGTGGGTGAGGCAGTATGAGGGGTAAGTGAGGCAGTATGAGGAGTAGGTGAGGCGGTATGTGGGGTGGGCGAGGCAGTATGAGGGGTAGGTGAGGCAGTATGAGTGGTGGGCGAGGCAGTATGAGGGGTAGGTGAGGCAGTTTGAGGGGTGGGCTAGGCAGTTTGAGGGGTGGGTGAGGCAGTATGAGTGGTGGGCGAGGCGGTATGTGGGGTGGGTGAGGCAGTATGAGGGGGGGCGAGGCAGTATGAGGAGTAGGTGAGGCAGTATGAGGGGTGGGTAAGGGAGTATGAGGATTAGACGAGGCAATATGAGGGGTAGGTGAGGCAGTATGAGGGGTAGGTGAGGAATTATGGTAAGGTGGTGGGGGGGGGGATGAGATTGGAAGACATTTTACAGGTACCAGCAGCAGGATATTCAGCTCACCTAAGTCCCTCAGAGTCGATGGTCAGCCTGGAACATCTACGCAGAGCCCATCTGTATCCCTGTTCCATGCCTGCGGTAATGTCACTCCCTGGCCGGGAAGGTCTGATGGAGGAAGTTCCATCCTTGCCCTCCTCCTTCTCTGAATGTCGGGGCCTGTGGGGTGGAGCAAGCATGTGATTGGTTGCTAGGACAGCCAATGTCCTTGCAACCAATCACGTGCTTGCACCGGCCCCCGGGCCCGGGTTTTTATAGAGGGAGGAAGGCAAGAATAGCTCTATGTGGCAGCAGGGACTAACTGGGTATTAGGCAAGGTGTCCGTGGGAGGGGTTCAGACCCCCCTAATCCCCCCCTTATCTACATCCCTGCGGCAGAGAGTAGGAAAACCAGCGGCTGCAGCTCCCTTGTTTGCCTAGCGGTAGCGCTGGTCCTGAGTACAGTGCTGCATCAGGCAGTCCAGGGCACATAGTAAATACCTCCATTACCAGGAGAGGTGCTGAGCAAATAAACAAAACGTTGTTGGTCATCAGAAGCTGATCATCATCTACTTGGTCATCAGAAGTAAAAGTAAACAAAAATACATTTTAAAAAGTTTAATAAAAAAAATATTTTAAAAGCCAAAACAATTAATAAAGTCCCCTCCCCCATTCAGTTATATCTAAACTCATGAGATGCAAAGCTTTAAAAGCATTACCTATGGACAACTTTGGGTACTGTAGTATTTCACCATTTCAGGGGCGCACATTTATAAGGCTTGACACGTTTGGTATCTATTTACTTGACACAACCCCATCTTTTACCAAAATAATTGGACTGTATAGCACAGATATTCAGTGACATAAAAAATTGCAACTGACACTATTGTATTCTACAGCGTCTCTGCTTTCAGAAAATATATAATGATTTGAAGGGTTTTAACCACTTCATCTACGGAAGATTTAACCCCCTTAATTTTTTGTGATACGGCACTGCGTTACTTTAACTGACAATTGTGCAGTCGTACGATGTTGTACCCAAATAAAATGTAGGTAATTTTTTTCCCACAAATAGAGTGTAGCGTTACCCTCAACTAAGAGGGCCGCAGATTTGGTCTGGGCCCTGAATACAGCTCCGCCAACCCCCGGCAATATACTCGACCCTTTCTGGCACAGTTAGTCTAGGGGTATACACATTTAATACTTATACTTTATGAGAGACTCAGACACGGAGTAGTTATAAAGGAATAACAGATTTTTACTTTCAGCTATGCAAAGGGAATGAACAGTGATAACAACTTGACCATTAGAATATTCACAGAGCCCTGCAATATTACAATATCAGTCACACTACACCATGGAGAAGGGGGGGGGGGTGAATAAGGAGACGCCACGTGGGGCGACTGTTAACTAGGCGCCCTGTGGCGCAATAACCAAACTAGGTCCCTAATGAATCAGGCCTGATTCCTAATTCTAGAACTCAGTCCTGTATGAATGATGGATTCTTCACCGGCATCTGTAGAGGTGGTGCACTTAAGAATAAACAACAATTGTAATCCAGGAAAAGGGAAAGTTGATAACTGACAACACTTCACTGGAGATCCTCTGGATCAGTCCTGCTGTGGATCTCCAGTGAGAGTCTTTAACATGAGGTAGTAGGCCTCGTCAGTTTATAGGCACAGTACTAGCAAACAGGTTAGGGAATGAGCTTACGCTCGCTCACCCGCCGGACACGATCTCCGTCCGGGACTTCCACCGGCTGTGACTTCACTCGCCCACAGCGGTTGCTGCGATCGGGTCTCTGATCCAATCTAGGCTGTAAGTAGAGATGTCGGATGCCACCCAGGCTCGCAGTGGGGTGGAAGGCTCTTTGGTCGGCTGCGGAAGGCCCCAGGCTTCAGGCCTTACCCAGCACAGGTCCGCACAGGTGTATCAGTCTCTGCCGTCCCGTGTCCAAAGAGGCCGAGCCAGGCCTCGCCCCTTCCTTATATATCCCCACCCATGAGTCTCTGGGGCAGAAGCAAAACATCCTGGGAACCAGTGGGGTTCTGGGAACAGTAGTTTGAGAGCATTTAAAGGAACCCTGCTACACACTCCCCCCACTTAAACTCTTTGGTCCCCAAAGATAAACTTCAACAATTACTGTTTACCATTTTGGACAGTGTCGAGTATGATGTTGGCATAGGGAATTCCCACCAAAACTTTGGGATGGAACTCTCTTGCCCACAGGTCACACTACCATGAGTGGCCTGCCTAACTGTGCCAGAGAGTGAGCTGGGGTTGCCCTCCACCAAATGGACAGTGGAGGGATCAGGTTGCTCAACACTTCTCCTAGCCGTTACAACAGAGTCCTCTTGGGGGTAAGTTAGTTTCTTGGGAGGCCTGATGACTCTGCGAGCCCTCTGTTCTCTTGGTGCTTCTGACTCTGGCACCACAGGCTCTTCTTCAGAAGTAAGTTCAGGTAACATTACTGGTTCTGGAACCTCTGATTCAGAAGTCGACTGACGTATGGAATCTCTAGGGTCCTCCTCTGCGCAAGTGTCAGGAACATCTTCCCAGTAATCAGCTGAGGGACTGAAGGGTATGAATTCAGTAGCCTCCGGATTCAGCGTTGCATCTGGGGTATCCCCTCCATTTGGGAGATCTATGGTGGACGTTCCCAGAGTCGAGGGAGGCCACAGCCAGTCCAGTTCTCCACCTTCATCTGTACTCAATTGAGAGGCCTCCCCATCTTCAGCTCGAGAGGTCTGGGACCGAGTGCTCGGCCTAGGAGTATCCAGGATAGAGGCCGGTTCAGGGGAGTCTCTCACGGGAGGTATTCTGACTGCCTCAGCAAGCGGGAGCAGGTGGTTTCGATGCCACGTCTTCAGTGGACCCACCTTTCCTTCTGGCTTTAGTTTGTAGACAGGCAAACCGGGCAACTTCCTACAGACGACATAGGGTTCAGATCTCCATCTGTCGGCAAGCTTGTGTGTTCCAGGGACCCCCAGATTGCGTAGCAGTACTCGGTCCCCGGGCTGCAGATCTTGCACTCGAACCTTCAGATCGAAATTTCTCTTGTTGCGGGCTCCCCTTTGATCCGAAGCCGCCTGGGCTTGTTCATAGGCCACCTGCAAGCTACGTCTAAGTCTGTCAACGTATCCCTTGTGGGATGTAGCTGAGGTATTGTCTACAGAAGTGCCAAAGGCCAGGTCCACGGGTAGCCTTGCTTCTCTCCCAAACATAAGTCGATAAGGGGAGTAGCCAGTGGCGTCACTTGTGGTACAGTTATAGGCATGTACTAGGGCCGATATGTGTTGACTCCAGTGTTGCTTCTTCTCTGTTTCTAAGGTTCCCAACATGTTGAGCAGGGTCCGGTTAAATCTCTCCGGCTGAGCATCTCCTTGTGGGTGGTAAGGCGTGGTTCTGGTCTTCTTTATTCCCAATGAATTCAAAAGTCTTCGGATCAACCGACTCTCAAAGTCCCTTCCTTGATCTGAGTGGAGTCTCTGTGGTAGTCCGTAATGGACAAAATACTTCTCCATAAGTATCTTGGCCACGGTGGATGCCTTCTGATCTTTGGTGGGAAAGCTTGAGCATAGCGGGTGAAATGGTCGGTTATTACCAGAACATTCCCCAATCCACTCAGGTCGGGTTCGAGGCAGAGAAAGTCAATGCATACCAGATCCATTGGGCCTTGACTCTGTAAGTGGCCCATTGGGGCAGCTTGATGGGGTAGGGTCTTTCTCTGAATGCATCGTGCACAGGAATGGCAATACTCCTCTACTTCTGCCCTCATGCATGGCCAATAGAACCGATTTCTGACAAGCTGGAAGGTCCTTTCTGCCCCTAGGTGACCATGATGGTCATGCAGGGCAATTAGTACATTCTCTCGGTGCTTCTCTGGAAGGAATAACTGCCACTTATCTTCTGAGTCATCAGAGGGGCCCCTTCGGTAGACCACTCCCTGATGCACCTGCAGCCTGTCCAATTCCTTCCTCAACAGGCGAGCCTCCTTTGAGGGGTGATGTAGGAGTTTGTTGGGATCCTGATTCTCCAGGGCTTCGAGGACCAATCTCCCCATGGGGTCTTCCAATTGGTCACACCTCAACTCCTTCTTGGACAGTCTCGGTAGGTTGTCTTCCTCCAGTTGAGTTACTCCACAATAGTGTTTGGGGACTCCTACCATGGTAACCCCTATTTCTTCTGCTCTGGAGACTCCTCTGGCTTGGAATTCAGCCCCTTGACAAAGGGCCCGCACCCCGTCCGGTGCCACTTGGGTCCAATCTTCCTAGTCATTTGTCGTGGCATGAGACCTCCGGGACAGGGCATCTGCATCCCTATTACCAGCTCCTGGTCTGTACTTCAGACTGAAGTTGAATCCAGACAATGCGGCCAACCACCTGTGTCCGGTGGCATCTAGTTTTGCGGTGGTGAAGAGGTAGGTCAGGGGGTTGTTATCTGTCTTCACAGTAAACTCTGCCCCATACAGGTAGTCTTTTAGCTTGTCTACTACCGCCCATTTGAGGGCCAGGAATTCCAGCTTATGAGTTGGGTAGTTCTTTTCTGAGAGGGTCAGGCTCCTGCTCACATAGGCCACTGGTTGCAGTTGTTCTTCATGTTCTTGGTAGAGCACACCGCCTAGACCCTCATGGTTGGCATCCACATGTAATTCATAAGGTCTGGTAGGGTCGGCGTAGGCCAGGACTGGGGCAGTGGTTAAGCTCCTCTTCAGGGCCTGGAAGGCCTCTTCACACCTTGGGTTCCACTGATCTTGAACTGACTCACCAGGCCTCCTGGGCCCTGAGTCATCCTCTCCCCCTTCTGCCTTTAGCAATTCATTCAACGGGCGGGCAATCCGAGCAAACCCCTCCACAAACCTCCTATAATAGGAGCAGAACCCCAGGAAGGATCTGAGCTCTGTTACTGTGGTGGGTCGTGGCCAGGAGGTGACTGCTTCCAACTTCTCAGGATCTGTGGCCACCCCTTCTTCAGACACTATGTGCCCCAGATAGTTCACAGAAGACTGGTAGAACCGACACTTCTCGGGGGAAAGCTTAAGTCCCTCTTCGCTGAGTCTTCTCAATACTTTCTCCAGCCTGGCTTCATGTTCTTCCAAGGTTCTCCCGAAGACAATGACATTGTCCAAGTACACAAGGACTTCTATAAGATTCATGTCTCCAACAGTCTTCTCCATAAGGCGTTGAAAGGTGGCAGGAGCTCCAGACAGCCCCTGTCAGGGAAATTCCCCGTCTGTTGTCACCAATCTGCGCTCAGTGCGCATGCGCGGCAAAACGGCGCATCGGCGCATGCGCGTGCGTGGCGGGACGGCGCTTCGGCGTGCTCGGGTGCGCGCACCGGCGCAACGACGAATGCGCGTGCGCAATAGCTCGCCAATGGGACTACAGGCGGGCCTATTTAAACAGACGCAGTAACACTATCTGGTTGCTGGTTTGTCAGCTTTACTGTGTTTCTTGTGCCTGAAAGAAGTTAAAGTTCTCCTGCTGTGACCCGGACCGGATTTGACTACGCTTCTGCTTCTCCTGAACCTGACCCCTTGGCTTGCTAAACGGACTTCTACCTCTCTCCTTGTGCTTGACCCTCGGCCTGTGACCCGGATCTGCTGCCTGTCTCCAGCCCTCTACCTTCTGCCTGTACCCTGGACTTCTTGCCTAACCCGACTATACTGGTGCTTCCTGCTAAACTCCTAAACGGACTTGTGCCTTGCTACTGGTTGCTGTTTGACCCTGTCTACCCTTGGTGTTTGACTCCTGGCCTGTTCTTCAGACTCATCCCTGCTAGATTCTTCAGCAAGACACCTCTACCTGCTGGTGGCCAGTGCTCCCTCGTGCTGTCCTCTCCCTGTCTCACCTTCAGGGGGCGGAGTGCGCTTGGGTGCAAGGGTGAACCACTCTGGGCATCTCGGCCTCGGTAAGTACGTAGCCTGATAGTACAAACCAGCCAGATGTCTGAGGCCGACAGAGTGCGTTCCCCATTTGACACCCTCTGCCAGCAGGTCTCCACCCTAACAGACACTGTCCAAAGACTCCAAGAGGGATATACCCAGATTGATGGCCGTCTTCAACAGCTCACTGGTCTCCTAGGGCCAGGCCCCACAGCTGCCACCTCTGCCAACACCGCCACCAACTCCCAAGTACCTACGAGTTCTACAGTAGTGATGGCCACCCCTGAACCCAGGGTCCCTATTCCGGAACGTTTTTCGGGTGTCCGCAAAAAATACCGGGCCTTTAAAAACGCCTGCTCCCTCTACCTTGCCCTCCAACCAAGGACCTTCTCTTCGGAAGCAGTAAAGGTGGGGTTTATCATCTCTCTCTTAACGGATGACCCTCAAGCCTGGGCCCATGGCCTGATGGAGCAACAAAGCCCCATATTGGACTCAGTAGAGACATTTTTTGAACATATGGCTCAATTATACGATGATCCCCAGCGATCAGCCACGGCCGAGTCCGTCCTCCATAACCTAACTCAGGGGAGAAGGCCGGTGGAAGACTATACGTCGGAATTTAGGAAATGGTCCGCCGACACCAAATGGAATGAGGCGGCCCTCAGATACCAATACCGCCAGGGACTATCTGAGACTCTCAAGGACGAGCTGGCCAGGATCGAAACCCCCACTACCTTGGAGAACCTGATCCAATCCGCCATACAACTCGATAGGCGTCTTCGTGAACGACGGGCAGAGCGATTTCAATCTCCTCGTCCCAACTGGCCTCCATCCAGGACTGTACCTCACTACCCACCAACCTCTGCGCCTGCAGTCACCCCTCTTCCTGAGCCAGAACCCATGCAGCTCGGGTTGGTTCGGGCTCCCCTGACTCCTGAGGAAAAACAGCGAAGGCGCCAGGCCAATCTGTGCCTATATTGCGGGGGTGCCGGCCACTTCCTCCTCAACTGCCCCGTAAGACCTAGTAAGTCTATCTCTAAAGACACTTTAAACTATCAACTCTTTGACAACCCTCAGTCTTATGTCATTCTCTTTGTGTCTCTACAGCTGCCGGAAGGGGCAATCCGCCTCCCGGCAATTATTGATTCTGGAGCCTGCAGCTGCTTCCTGGACTCTGCCTTAGCCTCAAGATTCCATGTCCCCACTCAACCTAAGGACCACTGCCTTCAGATCCACCTGGCGGATGGGTCCTTGCCCCGTTCAGGGCTGATCACGCAGGAAACCAAACCTATCCTTGCCATCTCTGACTCGGGTCATCAAGAACTTCTCCGGTTAGACCTCATACCTTCCCCGATGTTCCCCATCATCCTGGGTCTTCCCTGGCTACAGGCACACGAGCCCCTCATAAATTGGGTGAAGAAAGAGGTTAGCTTCACCTCCTCCTATTGTTCCCAGAACTGTCTTGCCTCTGCCTCTACGGTCTGCGCTTCCATGATTGCCAAGCCGGACAACCTACAGCATGTTCCTTCCATCTATCTAGAATTCCGGGACGTGTTCGATAAGCAGCAAGCCGACCATCTACCACCTCATCGGCCCTATGATTGCCCTATCGATCTCTTGCCGGGCTCCAAAATTCCGTTCGGACGTATCTTTCCACTGTCCGAAACCGAGTTGAAAGCCCTTAAGGCTTATATTGATGAAAACCTCCAGAAGAGATTTATTCGCCCTTCCTCCTCTCCAGCCGGTGCAGGAATCTTCTTTGTGGAAAAGAAAGACGGGTCCTTAAGACCCTGTATCGATTACCGGGACCTAAACAAGATAACCATTAAGAACAGGTACCCACTACCCCTTATTCCGGAGCTATTTCAGCGCTTCCGATCTGCTCGGGTCTTTTCCAAACTGGATCTACGGGGGGCCTACAATCTTATCAGAATCAGGGCCGGAGACGAGTGGAAAACCGCCTTCAGATCTCGTTTCGGACACTTTGAGTATTCGGTCATGCCGTTCGGTCTTTGTAATGCTCCAGCCACCTTCCAACACCTAGTCAACGACATTTTCAGACAGCACCTTGATGACTTCTTAGTAGTGTACCTGGACGATATCCTCATCTTTTCCACCAACATCGAACTCCACCGGGCTCATGTCATGAAGGTCCTCACCATCCTTCGGAAGCACAAACTCTACCTCAAAGCTGAGAAATGCGAGTTCGAAAAGACCACCGTACAGTTCCTCGGCTTTATCATTTCCATCGATGGGGTCGCAATGGACCCGCAGAAGGTGAAGGCCATTCAGGACTGGCCAGCCCCAACCGACAAGAAGGGGGTACAGCGGTTTATAGGCTTCGCCAACTTCTATAGGAGATTCATCGTGGGCTTTTCCTCCATTGTGGCCCCAATAACCCAACTTACCCGGCAAAATAACCGTTTTCACTGGTCTCCAGAAGCTCAGGAGGCCTTCTCTCGCCTCAAGGACGTCTTCACTTCAGCACCAGTACTTCAGCACCCGGATCCTCTACTGCCGTTCACCCTGGAAGTGGACGCCTCTGAGACAGCCATCGGAGCCATCCTCTCTCAAAGACGAGGCCCCAAGGCTCTCCTGTATCCAGTAGCCTTTGCCTCTAAAAAGTTGACTCCCCCGGAGCGAAACTATGATGTAGGGGACCGGGAATTACTGGCCATAAAATTCGCACTGGAGGAATGGCGATACCTTCTGGAGGGGGCAGTACACCCCATCATGATCTTCACAGATCATAAAAATCTAGAGTACTTAAGAACAGCTCAACGTCTACGCCCCAGGCAGGCCCGTTGGGCCCTTTTCTTCACCCGGTTCAACTTTCACATTTCCTATAGACCCGGCTCCAAGAATGGGAAGGCGGATGCGCTATCCAGGATGTTTCCGGAAACCCCTCAGTCGGCCCAACCGGGCACCATTCTGTCAGCTCAGAACTTTCTGTTGATTCCCCGGGCCGATCTACTCACCTCTATTAAAATCGCTTCCGGGCTCTGCTCTGATCCGGTTACTACCTCCCTTGAGAAGCGGGACGGCCTATTCTGGTCCCAGGACAAGATTTTCGTCCCTCTGGAAACAAGACCGCTGGTCTTGAGGACCTTCCACGATCTCAAACTGGCAGGTCACTTCGGAGCACGTAAATCGTCGGAACTTGTCTCCCGCTCCTTCTGGTGGCCAGGCTGGAGGCAAGATTGTAAGTCTTATGTCGCTTCCTGCACTCAGTGTCAGCGTAACAAGGGGCCAAACACCAGGAGTTGGGGCCTGCTCAAACCCTTACCCATTCCTGAGCGCCCTTGGGCGGACGTGTCCATGGACTTTATCGTGGACTTGCCTTCCTCCGAGGGGTATACCACGATTCTGGTCGTTGTGGACCGCCTCTCAAAAATGGCTCACTTTTTACCGATGATTGGGACACCTTCAGCCATGGATACCGCTCAAATCTTTTTTAAGGAGATAACCAGGCTTCATGGAATACCAAAGAGTATCACCTCCGACAGAGGGGTCCAGTTCACTTCAAAATTCTGGAAGGAACTCTGCAAGTCACTAGAAGTCAAAACCTGCCTCTCGTCAGCGTACCACCCCCAAAGCAATGGCCAGACGGAAAGAACCAATCAGACCCTGGAGCAATACCTCCGTTGTTTCTGCTCTGCTTCCCAGGATGACTGGGCATCTCTACTTCCTTACGCAGAGTTTGCCTATAACAATCCAATGCATTCTGCTACCAATCAAACCCCCTTTTGGGCCAATTACGGTTTTCATCCCTCCTTTCTCCCTGAAAACATCCCCGAGAGCCCTGTTCCCGCGGTCCAGGACCGAGTGGCTTCTGTCCAGGCGAATTTCCAAAGACTCCAGGAGATGATGCGGAATGCCCAAGGATCCTACAAGAAATTTTATGACCGGGGAAGGAAGGAAAACCCGGCGTTCAGAGTCGGGGAAAAAGTTTGGCTTTCCGCCGCCAAGCTCAGATTGCCTATTCCCTCTCGAAAGCTCGGCCCTAGATTTATCGGGCCCTTCAAGATCAAACGAGCTATTAATCCTGTGGCTTTTGAACTAGCATTACCTGATTCCTATAGGATTCACCCAGTGTTCCACTCATCTTTATTAAAACCCGTCATTCCCAACGCCTTTCCTGGAAGAGATGAACCTCCTCCACCACCAGTTGAAGTAGATGGGGAAAAGGAATTTGAGATGGAATCCATCCTGGGCTGTAGGAAAAAAGGCAGACAGTTACAATACTTGGTTAAATGGAAGGGGTACCCCCCGGAGGACAACTCCTGGGAACCATCCAGGAACTTGCATGCTCCTCGCCTAATACGAGCCTTTCACCAAGAACATCCGGAATTAATGGCCAGTCTGGGCGTCCGGAGTCCGCCCCTCGGGGGGGGGGCACTGTCAGGGAAATTCCCCGTCTGTTGTCACCAATCTGCGCTCAGTGCGCATGCGCGGCAAAACGGCGCATCGGCGCATGCGCGTGCGTGGCGGGACGGCGCTTCGGCGTGCTCGGGTGCGCGCACCGGCGCAACGACGAATGCGCGTGCGCAATAGCTCGCCAATGGGACTACAGGCGGGCCTATTTAAACAGACGCAGTAACACTATCTGGTTGCTGGTTTGTCAGCTTTACTGTGTTTCTTGTGCCTGAAAGAAGTTAAAGTTCTCCTGCTGTGACCCGGACCGGATTTGACTACGCTTCTGCTTCTCCTGAACCTGACCCCTTGGCTTGCTAAACGGACTTCTACCTCTCTCCTTGTGCTTGACCCTCGGCCTGTGACCCGGATCTGCTGCCTGTCTCCAGCCCTCTACCTTCTGCCTGTACCCTGGACTTCTTGCCTAACCCGACTATACTGGTGCTTCCTGCTAAACTCCTAAACGGACTTGTGCCTTGCTACTGGTTGCTGTTTGACCCTGTCTACCCTTGGTGTTTGACTCCTGGCCTGTTCTTCAGACTCATCCCTGCTAGATTCTTCAGCAAGACACCTCTACCTGCTGGTGGCCAGTGCTCCCTCGTGCTGTCCTCTCCCTGTCTCACCTTCAGGGGGCGGAGTGCGCTTGGGTGCAAGGGTGAACCACTCTCGGCATCTCGGCCTTGGTAAGTACGTAGCCTGATAGCCCCTGAGGCATCCTATTGAATTCGAAGAATCCCACCGGGGTTATGAAGGCTGTCTTCTCCCTGTCTTCTGGGTGCATAGGGATTTGATAGTACCCACTCTTGAGGTCCATCACACTGAACCATTTGGCTCCAGAAAAACTTTGTAAGGCATCTTCTATCCTTGGCATGGTGTATTGGTCAGGGATGGTTCTCCTGTTGAGAGTCCTGTAATCGATACAAAGCCTCAACGATTCATTCTTCTTTCTGACCACCACGATTGGGGAGGCATAGGGGCTTCTAGACTTCCGGATCACACCAGTCTTCTTTAGTTCTGCAAGTTGTTCCCTCAGATCCTCCAGATCTGCCAGGGGGACCCGCCTGACCCTCTCTCGGAAGGGCTTATCTTCTTGGAGGCGGATCCGATGGGTGGCACTTCTTGCACACCCCACATCGAATTCATCTTCGGAAAAGATCTTCTCCCATCTGGTCAGCTGGGCCTTGGCTCTTTCTTTCCAAGCCCTGGGTAGGTTCGGGTTTTCCACGGACAGCTTCTCCCAAACGTCTCCTCCGTCACCCGTCCCCTTGACTTTGGACCAAGTGACCGGGGCAGCAGGGCTCACCTGGCCCAGCAACACTCTGGCAGGAATCTCCATGGGCCCTCCCGTAGTGTTCCTAACACTCACCGAAACTCTGCCAAGGGCCTTCTTCAGGGCCTTGAACGGAATCACTTCTGGTATCACTTCCAGGCCTGAGGACTCTTCCCTTGGGTCGGATTCCAGCATGACAAAGGGGCCAGGTTGTTCCCACGTAAGCTTCACAGTGGCCCTAAGACAGGTTACTCCTCCGGGCTGTAGCACTACTCCTTCTCTGCCAAGTCTCCACACCTTCCCTATCCCCTCTCCCGGGGTCTTCTGCTCTAAGACCAGTCGTTGGTAGGCCATCTTTAGCATGGGATGGATTTTGGTGGCTGAATGGTTTCTCTCTTTCACTAGAGGGGTCAGGAGTCTCCTGACTAGATCCGTGTTTGTCCCAATGATCAGGGAAATCTTGCTGGCTCCAGGCGGCCGAGGACACACAACTGCCAGGGTGTCAAACACTTCAGCCTTCCCAGCCACGGATGGGTCGAAAGTCATCTTTATGGGCAGGTACCCATCGTAAGGGAAACTCTGGGTTCCAAGTCCCCATATCTCCAGCTCTTCTATCTTCTGGATAGGCAGATGACTCAAGTGTCTATCATAGAAGTCCCGGTATAGTAAAGTCACCTGTGCTCCGGTGTCCAGAAGAGCTTTAGTATAGACTCCTTCCACTTGAATGGGCACAGTAGGAGACGGGCCCACCAGTTCCTCTGGGTATGGCCAGACTGGGGTCACCTTCCTCTTTGGGCTTTTCCTTGCCCTGCTCCTTTTGGACTTTAATTTTCCCTGAGCCTGGCATGCATTGACCTTCTCCTTCTCAATGGGGGCACAAACCCGCTGAGGGATGTTATTTTTCCTCTTAGGTGGATGTTCCTTCTTCGGGGTGCTGTATTTCCACTGAGGGGTCTTGCCCCCTCCCTCTGGGGTACATCTTGGTGGGGGGTACTATACCTCCTCCTAGGAGTTTTGTCTCCTCCATTCTTAGCCTTTTTTTTCAGTTTGGAGCGCACTGAAGATGATGGGCACCCGGTTGACTCCTTCACCGGGGCCCTTTGGAGTTTCCCGCCGGCTTGCAATTATCTGTTCTCTTCTTCTTTGGGCTGGAGCATACGTTAGCAAAGTGGCCACTCCCTCCGCAGTTATAGCAAATCACCTCTTCTCGGTCCTGTAGGGAGGCCGGTGCTGAGGTGTTCGGAAACAACTCCTTTCTTGGGCTTGGTTTCTCTGGTCTTCTTTGATCTTTCTCCATCAAAGAGGTCAGCATCTCCAACACTTGGGCCATTTGCGATTTCAAAGTGTCAACCTCCGCATCTCTTTCCGGGCTCTTGACCGAATGGACCAACACTGGTACAGGTGTGACATTCGCCTTGGCCACCTGCTGATCTTCCTGCAGCGCCTCTTCGTCCCTAATAATTTTTATTAGATCAGAGTAGGTTAGTGACATTCCTCCTCCTGAGGTTTTCAGGTGCAGCCAGACCGGGTCTGAGCGCCGCGCTCCCCTCATGATCTGCTTCATGCGTGCTTCATCTGCATCTTTGGGCAGCATTCCCTTCTTCAGTACAATCTTGCATAACTGCCTGTTCAGCCTTCTAACATATTCTGACAGTTTCTCATTCGGCTGCTGGAGAGTGTGTTCAAATTGATAGATCATCTCTGACACCTTCTCCAGCTGACCAAACTCTTCCTGCAGCATGGCCAGGCAATCTTGAGCTGTACAGTTTTCATTTCCAAACCGGAAGCTCTTCACCGCTTCTGCCGCGGCACCTTTCAGACTTTCCAAGACTCGCTGTCTCTTCTGTGCCTCAGGCACCTCCCATGCCTCTACTGCCTGTAATGCCTG
The DNA here is from genome assembly GCA_029206835.1 of Rana muscosa. Taxonomy (NCBI): domain Eukaryota; kingdom Metazoa; phylum Chordata; class Amphibia; order Anura; family Ranidae; genus Rana; species Rana muscosa. The sequence goes on from JARGYO010000094.1 coordinate 39,516,087, forward strand.
TTCCACCCAAGTGTCAAAATCTTCCTCCCCCGCAGGGACGGAAAGCTTCCCCGAGAATGCCTTTAGTGTCCGGTAGCTAGTCTCTACGTGCACCGTGCTTGCCTTCTGACAGTTTGTTAGTAGGTCCCCTAACGCCTTTATCAGTTCGGGTGATATGGCCGTGGCAGGTGCAGGCGTCACCGGAGGTGTCGCTCCATCTCTCCTCTCTGGTGAGGTACGGGCCGCAGTCTGCGGTGGTCCCGTTAGGGGTGGCTCCTTCTTAATAGCATGCGCCAGACTATAAGATCTGTTATCCGACGTCTGCGTATATTTGCGCTTGCAAACTTCTGGCTTCCCATCTGAATACTCCACTAGTGCATACTGGTGTGAGGTGTCTGGGTCTAACTTTGTTCCCATCACCCACGGTGTACCATCTGGGGTCACTGACTTCATTAATCCTTCCACCGTCTCGGTCGACCATTCCTGACCGGGCACGTTAATGACCACTGACTGGCTTGGATCTGTCTTAGCTACTCCACACCACGTTCTGATGTCTTTCGGGTCCATGCCGGTACCTCTTGGCGGGTTTTCTGCTCTATCAGGATCCCGGACGAGAACCCCCACGTGTAGCGTTACCCTCAACTAAGACGGCCGCAGATTTGGTCTGGGCCCTGAATACAGCTCCCCAACCCCCGGCAATATACTCGACCCTTTCTGGCACAGTTAGTCTAGGGGTATACACATTTAATACTTATACTTTATGAGAGACTCAGACACGGAGTAGTTATAAAGGAATAACAGATTTTTACTTTCAGCTATGCAAAGGGAATGAACAGTGATAACAACTTGACCATTAGAATATTCACAGAGCCCTGCAATATTACAATATCAGTCACACTACACCATGGAGAAGGGGGGGGTGAATAAGGAGACGCCACGTGGGGCGACTGTTAACTTGGCGCCCTGTGGCGCAATAACCAAACTAGGTCCCTAATGAATCAGGCCTGATTCCTAATTCTAGAACTCAGTCCTGTATGAATGATGGATTCTTCACCGGCATCTGTAGAGGTGGTGCACTTAAGAATAAACAACAATTGTAATCCAGGAAAAGGGAAAGTTGATAACTGACAACACTTCACTGGAGATCCTCTGGATCAGTCCTGCTGTGGATCTCCAGTGAGAGTCTTTAACATGAGGTAGTAGGCCTCGTCAGTTTATAGGCACAGTACTAGCAAACAGGTTAGGGAATGAGCTTACGCTCGCTCACCCGCCGGACACGATCTCCATCCGGGACTTCCACCGGCTGTGACTTCACTCGCCCACAGCGGTTGCTGCGATCGGGTCTCTGATCCAATCTAGGCTGTAAGTAGAGATGTCGGATGCCACCCAGGCTCGCAGTGGGGTGGAAGGCTCTTTGGTCGGCTGCGGAAGGCCCCAGGCTTCAGGCCTTACCCAGCACAGGTCCGCACAGGTTTATCAGTCTCTGCCGTCCCGTGTCCAAAGAGGCCGAGCCAGGCCTCGCCCCTTCCTTATATATCCCCACCCATGAGTCTCTGGGGCAGAAGCAAAACATCCTGGGAACCAGTGGGGTTCTGGGAACAGTAGTTCGAGAGCATTTAAAGGAACCCCGCTACAAGAGCTTTCTTTCTTTTGGTGGTATTTAATCACCTCTGCTTTTTTTATTTTTTGCGCTATGAACAATTTTGTAAAAAAAAAAAAAAAAAAATATATATATATATATATATATATATATATATATATATTTTTTTTTTTACTTTCTGCTATAAGACACGCCCAATAAAAATAAAAAAAAATCAGGTCTTCATCAATTTAGGCCAATATGTATTCTGCTACATGTTTTTGGAAAATAAATCCCAATAAGCGTATATTCATTGGTTTGCGCACAAGTTAGAGCATCTACAAACTATGGGATATTTTAATTTATTTATTTATTTTTTATATATATGTAGGGTCCCAAAGTTAGGGATTGCTATACTAAATTTAGGGGTGATTCGAGTGCTAGTTGGCTCGAATATTTAAATTTACTGGACTCTGCCTTGCTGCTGTTTCACCTGGCGTGCATTTCCCCTTAGAAGTATGGGTGGCGCTGTCACTTGTACTCGGGGTTGGGCCACGGGTGGTGGAGTGGCGGTTGGGTGTCCTCTCTTGGCAGCCCTGCGGTGGGCATGGTCTACCCGCTGTGCATGCCGGGAGAGGGTACGGAGGGGGCAGACGCCATTGGTCAGGTTCGTGTTGCTACCCCGGGGACCTGTACCCGGGGGGGAAGAGTGTTCCAGGTCCAAGTTCGAGTGCATGGCCCTCCAGGTCATGGGGACACATGCGCCTCAGTCCCAGGCACCTTTAGTCCTGGGACTGCAACTTCAGCCCTGGGCCCAGCACCTTTAGCTGGAGCCCACTTCGGGAGGAGGAATCCCAGGGTGCCTCCTTGCAAGGGGACACGTTTCTGGAAGAGGAGGCTGGGGGAGGACCGTTCCGAAGGACTGGTGAGAGATCACAGTGAAGGAAAGGGCCCAGTAACTCTCTGGAGGGATGTCATCCATCCGAAAAGGGGCCTAAAGTCTTAGCCATTAGGAGGTTTGGGACACTATAGATTCTGTGGCAGAGGATCTCCTGAACGCATCCATTAGGGAATCTGATAGACTGTTCGAGCTACACGCCGGCTGCTAGTGCCATTGGGTGACTATCTCCTACATGTAAAAATCATATTTTTTTTGCTAGAAAATTACATAGAACCCCCAAACATTATATATGTTTTTTAGCAGAGACCCTAGAGAATACAATGGCGGTTGTTGCAACTTTTTATCTCGCACGGTATTTGAAAGCACTTTTTCGAATGCTTTTTTTTTGTGCTTTAAAAAAAAAACCAGTAAAGTTAGTCCAATGTTTTTGCATGTTGTGAAAGATGAAGTTACGCCGAGTAAATAGATACCTAACATATCACCCTTCAAAATTGCACACTCTCGTGGAATGGTGCCAAACTTCGGTACTTAAAAATCCCCATAGGCGACGCTTTAAAATGTTTTAATGGTTACATGTTTTGAGTTACAGAGGAGGTCTAGGGCCAAAATTATTGCTCTTGCGCTAACGTTCGCGGCGATACCTCACAGTATGATTTGAACGCCGTTTTTTTATTGTTAATTATACTTTACTTTTTTTAGTTTGACACTTTTAAAAAATATATACATTTTGATCACTTTTATTCCTATTACAAGGAATGTAAACATCCCTTGTAATAGGAATATGACATGACAGGTCCTCTTTACAGTGAGATATGGGGTCAATAAGACCCCACATCTCACCACTAGGCTGGGAAGCCTGAAATCCCCCCCCCCCCCCAAAAAAACGATCTCGGCTTCCCAGCCGAGGCGGCGCCGATTGTTTGAATGCAGAGGTTGGGCGTGATGTCATAGGGACTCCAGGGACAATCTGGTCCACCGGGGATTGTGCTCCTCCAGGCATTCCCGGCCAGGGCAAGTACTGTTAGTGAGTAAAGCAGTGATGTGGCGGCCTTTTTTGGGGCATCAGATTGGCCCGGGGGGGGGGTAGCTGTTTCATTCCGGGACACTGTATTGTCCTGGAATGAAGGTGCCCGGGACAAACCTGCAAAATGCGGAACTGTCCCAGGCAATCCGGGACACGTGGTCGCCCTACAAGGACGTCATATGACGGCCGGCGGGTGGGAAGTGGTTAAGCAATATGCTTTGCAGGGAAAAAAAAAACAGCACATTACTGCTGTCAGAAGAGACCCCTGAGCTCCCTTCGGTAATAACGGGAGCTGATTGTTGGTTGCCGCCGACCAATCAGCGGCCGGCACCCGCAGATTGTTTCGTGCTGTAGCCAATAGTGAGTGCGCTCCCCACCCTGGCGCGCGAGTGCGCTCTCTACCCCGGTGTGCTGATCACGTACTAGGTACTTATCAGGCACAGAGCGGCTGCCCCGCCACAGTATATGTGCGGTTGGGCGGTCGTAAAATGCTTACAATCTTAAGGCCTAAAATGTGCATTTAACGTGTGCAATTTTTTTTTTTAAAGAATGGCTCTGCCAGCAAAAGGATTAAAGCTAGACAAAGGAGAAAAATACACCAGGGCGGGGCAATATAAACACAGTGCAAAAGGGGTCCTCAGTCAGCACACTTTCATGCTAACCAGAATAAAAGGGGTGCTGGGGATCCCCCTTTCAACTGTTCTGTATATTGGAAAAGAAAAGAGTAAGTAGGCGACGTTCTGACGTCACCGCATCATACGCTAGACCTGGAAGATATGGGCAACCAGATCGAGGAGCCGGCCGGCTTGATCGTTTTTGCATGCTTTGTTTCATCTTACGTCTGTAAGTGTGCTTTTTATTACTTCTTATTAAAAGTCTTAAGGATTTTATGCTATGTGAGCCTTTTTTTCATTTATGTGGCATATCCTGATTGACTACTGCTCATGAGTCATCCAAGCAAGTAGCGCTGCCTGCTGAGGACACCTCTTATTGGGATTATCTGTTTATGCGCTGACTGATCTCCTGTAATAAGAGATCATGCACTTCTGGTAAGCGGCAATGTGTCATTAAGGTGGAAGCACTTTTCTATCACCACTCTTTCTGGATGCTGTGGGTTCATTTGCACAGTGGAGACCTATTTAAAGTTTTATGGACTGTATGCAAATATTTACTTGGTTTTCATACATCACATATGGACTGCAAGTTTTGCTTCTGTTTTTTGCACTTTAGGTCTTATTGACCTCCTACATTGAGTTTTATGCTAATTCATTGTTTTCTCACCCTAATTTTTATACTAGCGCAGCTTTTTTTTTTCTTTTCCATTTGTTCAGTGTTTGTATAACATTTATAGTTGCTGCTCTTCTCCCCTTTTTTCACTCCCCCTTAGGCCCCTTTCACACGGACGGATAGAATGGTGCTTTTAGCTGCGGATTTTCTAGTTTTCTACCGCAGCTAAAAGCACACAATGCTTTCCTATGGCCCCATTCACACACAGCGTTTAGCTGCGATTTCGTTACATGCGGTTCGGTGCGAATAGAAAAAATAGAATTGAATGTGTCCAGGTGCGATGTAGCGCAGCTATCTGCACATAACTGCAGGTAATCGCAGTGCACTGTGTCAGCTGTGGATAGCAGCTTGAACAAAATAAAAAAACAACAGGAAGCACATCAAAATAAAAATGGTTGCTATGGGGATGACAATAATGGCCAAACGTAGCTAAACGCAGCCGCATGTAAACGCACGTAAACTCAGCTAAAAGCAGTGTACAAATGCAGCTGATCGCTGTGCCTGGGGTCTTGAATTTCAAAAGAAAGAAACATGCTTTTAACTGTGGCAGAACAGCCGCCCGTGTGAAAGGGGCCTAATTTTGAACAAGCGCAGTTATTTTATTGATATTGTGTGTTCTGTATATTGCCCTTCCCTTGTGCACCTTTCCCTTTTTTGCTGCTTTTATAGAGATCAGAGTTTCTACCATATTTGCTTTTTGTAGTACAGACACACAATGGAGACCTTCAGCTGCCATGCAAAGGAGATGTCTGGTCTTTTGGTGGATTGCTGTAACTTTGCCTTGCCTCGCCCTGCCTTGGAGGTTTGTATAAACTGGGCTTACAGCCAAAGCACACAGTTGCAATCAGACATAACAGAAGTATTACATGACAAAAAAGCAAATATGGCTGCCGCTCTTATCTGTTTAAAACCAGCAAAAAGACAAAGGTGCTTAAATGCCCGAAATGGTTCAGGGGGGGGATGCATTAGTGATCAGTGGCAGTTAGTTAACTCCTTTGTGCTGCATTAGTGCCCCTTTAGCAGTTGGTTAACCACTTTGTTCTGCATTGGTGGCCAGTGAAATGTTTATTAATCCCTTTAAGCTGTGATACAAAGGGGTTAATAAACACTACCACAGGCCACTAATGCAGAAAGAAGAGGGTTTATTAACACCACCACTGACCACCAATGGGAAGGGATGTTTTAAATAGTACTCTCACTGACCATCAATGCAAGAAAGTTAAGAAGCTACCAGTGAAGGGGGGTTAAATAGTATAACACCACTGGCCTTCTATGCTGGAGGCTATTATTGTGGAAACCGACCCCACGCTGGGGGCTATTATTGTGGAAACTGGCACTAATGCTGGGGGTTATTATCGCAGAACCTGGCACTGATGCTGGGGGTTATTACTGCGGAAACTGACACCAGCGCTGGAGGTTATTATTATGGAAGCTGGCACTGATGCTGGGGGTTATTATTGTGGAAACTGGCACTGATGCTGGGGATTATTATAGTGGAAACTGGGGGTTATTATTGCGGAAGCTGGCACTGATGCTAGGGGTAATTATTGTGGAAACTGACACCAACGCTGGGGGTTATTTTTTTGGAGACTGGCACTGATTCTGGTGGTTATTATTGTGGAAAATGTCACTGATGCTGGGGGTTATTATTGCAGAAGCTGACACTGATGCTGGGGGTTATTATTGTGGAAACTGGCACCAATGCTGGAGGTCAATTTTGCAGAAACAGTCACCAATGCTGGGAGTTATTATCGCAGAAACAGGCACCAATGCTGCGAGCTATTATCGCGGAAACAGGCACCAATGCTGGGAGTTATTTTCGCAGAAACAGGCACCAATGCTGCAAGCTATTATCGCGGAAACAGGCACCAATGCTGGGAGGTATTATCACAGAAACAGGAACCAATCCCGGGAGTTATTATCACAGAAACAGGCACCAATGCCGGTAGTTATTATTGCAGAAACAGGCACCAATGCTGGGAGTTATTATCGCAGAAACAGGCACCAATGCTGCGAGATATTATCGCGGAAACAGGCACCAATGCTGGGAGTTATTATCACAGAAACAGGCACCAATGCCGGGAGTTATTATCACAGAAACAGGCACCGATGCCGGGAGTTATTATTGCAGAAACAGGCACCAATGCTGGGAGTTATTATCACAGAAACAGGCACCAATGCCGGGAGTAAATATGGCAGAAACAGGCACCAATGCCGGGAGTTATTATGGCAGAAACAGGCACCAATGCTGGGACTTATTATTGCAGAAACAGGCAAAAATGCAGGGGGTTATTATTGCAGAATCTGGCACCAATACTGGTGGTTATTATTGCGGAAACTGGTACAGATGCTGGGAATTATTATTGTGGAAACTGGCACCAATGCTGTGGGTTATTATTGTGGAAACTGGCACCAATGCTGAGGGTTATTATTGTGGAAACTGGTACCAATGCTGTGGGTTATTATTGTGGAAACTGGCAACAATGCTGTGGGTTATTATTGTGGAAACTGGCACTGATGCTGGGGGTTATTATTGTGGAAACTGGCACCAGTGCTGAGGGTTATTATAGCATAAACTAACATTAATGCTGGGTGTTATTATCGCAGAACCTGGCACTGATGCTGGGGGTTATTACTGCTGAAACTGACACCAAAGCTGTGGGTTATTATTATAGAAACTGGCACTGATGCTGGGAGTTATTATTGTGGAAACTGACACCAACGCTGGGGGTTATAATTGTGGAAACTGGCACTGATGCTGGGGGTTATTATTGTGGAAACTGGGGGTTATTATTGCGGAAGCTGGCACTGATGCTAGGGGTTATTATTGTGGAAACTGACACCAACGCTGGGGGTTAATATTGTGGAGACTGGCACTGATTCTGGGGGTTATTATTGTGGAAAATGTCACTGATGCTGGGGATTATTATTGCGGAAGCTGACACTGATGCTGGGGGTTATTATTGCAAAAGCTGGCACTACTGCTGGGGGTTATTATTGTGAAAACTGGCACCAATGCTGGAGGTAATTATTGCATAAACAGTCACCAATGCTGGGAGTAATTATCGCAGAAACAGTCACCAATGCTGGGAGTTATTATAGCGAAAACAGGCACCAATGCTGGGAGTTATTATCGCAGAAAAAGGCACCAATGCTGGGAGTTATTATCACAGAAACAGGCACCAATGCTGGGAGTTATTATTGCAGAAACAGGCAAAAATGCAGGGGGTTATTATTGCAGAATCTGGCACCAATACTGGTGGTTATTATTGCGGAAACTGGTACAGATGCTGGGAATTATTATTGTGGAAACTGGCACCAATGCTGTGGGTTATTATTGTGGAAACTGGCACCAATGCTGAGGGGTATTATTGTGGAAACTGGCACCAATGCTGAGGGATATTATTTTGGAAACTGGCACCAATGCTGTGGGTTAGTATTGTGGAAACTGGCACCAATGCTGTGGATTATTATTGTGGAAACTGGCACTGATGCTGGGGGTTATTATTGTGGAAACTGGCACCAGTGCTGAGGGTTATTATTGCATAAACTAACATTAATGCCAGGTGTTATTATTGCAGAAACTGGCACTGATGGTGGGGATTATTATTGCAGAAACTGGCAGCAATTCTGGGGGTTCATTTCACAGAGAGCTGGAGGTTATTATTGTGGAAACTGGCACCAATGATCCCTTCCTCCTCCTCCTTCTTTATCTTTAGTTTCTGCATTATACACCTTACATCACATTCCCCTGGTACAGTGGTATCTTCTTCCACTAGAGTCAGTGAGAGTTAAACAAGAGGTCTGTCCTTTTATACCTCCAGCAGGAAAGAGACATTAGGGAAATGTGGGGTGATAGTGTGAAGAATACCTCCCATCTGTCCCTCATTTAAAGTGACTGTCTATGTTTAATCCCTCTGTCTCTCTTCTCTCCTCTAGTGTCCCCCCTCTTAGTCTGAAGTTCAGACCTCTATAAAATGTTCTATTTACTGACCAAAAGTGTTATGATGCACTAAACCTTTCATCCAACCTCCAAATGGTTGCATTTGTCACAATAAAAATGCGTAAATTCTTTAATTGACAGGCTTGGTTATATCTCATTGTATGCTTCTCCCCTGCATACAATCACTAAGTCAATTAAACATCACTGTGTGGCTGGTCCTTTGCTGATATCACTATACAGTACAACACTTGGCTTTCATAGCGCAGGTTCTGGTTCTCTTATTTATTTGCAGGTTTAGCGTACTGTCCTGTTTGGGAAGGGCCATTTCTCAGCCCAAAAAAATTATATATCTAGCCCAAAAGAGGGATAGATATACTTCACAACTGCAAACCCACCCACTTTCCCCATCCTTGCTCCAACTTTTCACGCTTGAAAAGACATGCATACAGGGAAGAGGCTGAACCAGGAGTTCCTGAGCTCCCTGTCCACTTCTTCCCTTCTATGGGGGTGCAAACTGCATGTGTTACCGGGGAAAGGGGGAAAAGGTACACACTTCTGGAATGAAAGGAAGCCAAACACTTACCTGTCCACCACCTCCATTACTACAGATCCCTACCAAGGTGGCAGCCATTTTCTAGAAGTCCAACATACAATTATTTTTTTTATTTCCTATATGTAGGATTTTTTTTTTCAACTGACCATTTTATTATGAACATGCGATCTCTATATGCGGCCGAAACTCCATTTATATCCCGAATTATTGTTTTACCAGAAGGATAAAATAGGGTAAGATAGCATAGGATAAGATTGGATAGGAAAGAACAGGACAGGAAGGGATAGTAAGATAAGATAAAATTAGATAGGATACGATAATATATGATAGGATAAGATAGGATAAGATACGATAGGATGGGATAGAGTAAGATAGAATAGGATAGGATAAAATAGGATAAGAAAGGATAGGATAAGATAGCTTAAGATAGGATGGAAAAAGATAGAATAGTAAAAAAGGGGGGGGGGTACTAATGCGCCTACCACTTGATGTAATTAAATAAAGAAACTACTGTCTAATAAAAAATATTAAAGTGAAAAATAATGACAGATAGCTGCTGAACTTCTATAGTGTACCAACACAAATAGAGATAAAGAAAATAGTGAAGCAGCGCCAGTAGTCAAAGTGTAATTAAATAAAACATATGCAAAGTGCAAAAAACAAATAAATAGTTCAAAAGAACCCACAATATTAGTAACTAAAACACCAACTTCCTTGAAGTCTTTGTGAATATAAGTAAAAAAACCTGAATTCTTCAGTGCATCCAAACATAATATAAACTGTATATAAAATGCAAAAAATTATGACGTAAGTCCAAACGTGATATATGTCCAAAACGGAAGTGTATCCAAACGTGATAATTATCAAAAACAAAAGTGTATGGTCATATAGTTTGTATAATCCATAACAATCTCCCTGGAAAGATGGAAATAATCCAGTAGACAAGGAGAGAGGAGAGGGAAAAGAACAGGTGTGGGAGTCCCAGTATTCCCATCAAATGGAAAACCACAGGTATATATATAATTCCACAATCCTCCCCCGGTAGCACCAGCCTCTCACCTTGTAGATAGACCCCTAAGGGTCAGATACAGCTCTGATCCCTCTCCAGCATAGACTCCACAGCAGATCACTGCAGCTTTTTCTTTTTTTCTTCCTCACCAACACTTCCACAGATCTTATAGATGTATCCAAAAGGGTCAGATAAACCTCTCACTGATTTCCAGCGTAAACACAACAGAGGATTTCTGCAGATTCTTTCACCACTGCATCCAGTATATAACCGGGGTCTTACAGTCCCTTTGATCAACAGCTCAATAATAAGAGAGGGACTCCATGGTGAAGTACGTTGTAATAAGCAGATAAAAAGCGTTTATTTAAAATTAAGGATAAAAACAATAGCGAAAAACGCCCAAATGACAAAAACGCTATAAAACAGCAAGCAACGGAAGTAGACGTCACTTAGCTCCTCCTCCCGACGCGTTGCGTCACAGATTACGGGACTTTATCAAGGGCGTAGGAGCTGAGTGACACAGTGGAGCCTAAATTCTTCCTGGTAGTCATGGAAACCCAATACTCATTGCTTCCATGCTAAATTTATGAAGTGAGAGCAGGGAGACCTAAATGAATGAAGTGAGAGCAGGGAGACCTGGGAGGACAACAGAGTACTCCAAACTCTCACTAAACAGAACAATGTTAAGAAACCATGGTATAAAAAGAGACATCTAATCACATAACATGGGTAATGGTGTCCTACATAAATACCTATACATAAAACATCACACGTCATGTTCCAAATACCGAAAATATAGATGCAGTATATAAATATACAGACAGCAAAACAAATGTTACAGGGGTGATAACCCTTCCCTATGTTTTCCAAAAAGCTTAAAAATAGATTTTTGGGCTGGAGCTACACTTTAAAAATGCACTAGTTCAATATTACAAACAGATTCTACTTAAGAACAAACCTACAGTCCCTGTCTTGTTTGCACCGCCTGTATACTGCTGTTCAGAGTATATAGGGCCTGGGGGCCCCACACCTTTCCTTTTTTTAATTTGGGTGCGGGGTTCCCCTTAATATCCATACAAGACCCAAAGGGTCTGGTAATGGGCTGGGGGGGTACCCATGCCGTTTTTCTCAATGATTTCATCCATATTGCCGGGACCAGACATTACATTAAAGCCGCAAGCAGTTTTAAATGACTTTTATTCCTTTAGAATTGTCATTTTGTGCAGGGACAGTTCTAAACACGGGAAACATGCACCACTTCACGGGCATACTATAGACACCACCCAGGTACGATATTTAAAGGAATATTTCACTTTTATTTTTTCACTTTAAGCATCATTAAAATCACGTCTCCTGAAAAAACGTTAGTTTTTAAAACTTTTTTTGCATTGATACATGTACCCTGGGGCAGGACAAGGGTCCCCAAACCCTTTTTAGGACAATAACTTGCATATTAGCCTTTAAAATTTGCACTTTTGATTTCTCACGTTCAAGTCCCAGACTTTAACGGGGTTCGAAAGTTTGCGCAAACTTTCGGTCCGTTCACAAGTTCTGGTGCGAACCGAACCAGGGGGTGTTCAGCTCATCCCTAGTAAACTCTATGTTGGTCCATGTCAGAGCTTACACTGGGCTAAGGACCTTCCTCCCGCTCACATGTGACATAGCTTGGGCCTGGTGATTGGATGCTCAATTTATCACGAGAGGAGGGGGAGTGGCTCCCATTCTTCCCCATACCAGAAAGTACCGGGGACTTCCCAACGGCTCCAGCTGGTGATTAATGTTGTGGGGGAGCTCAGGTAAGGTAAGTGTTAGTAGTAGAGAAGGTCCGCTACAAAGAAAACCTTTAATTGTAGTGAGAAGTTAGAATAGGGACTGCTAATAGTATTGATACATAAGAAAATAGACACTTTAGATTTGTAACTCATTTACTGGTTATATTTATATAAGAATAGACACATAATAATGATACATTAGATTTGGAATACTCTATCATTGTATTACATTAGAAGTAATTTATAATAATGATACATTAGACTAGGAGTACTCTATCATTGTATTGCATTAGAAGTAATTTATAACAATGATACATTCGATTAGGAATACTCTATCATTGTATTGCATTAGAAGTACAGGTAATTTATAACAGTGATACATTAGAATAGGAGTACTTTATCATTGTAAATCATTAGAGTACATTGCAGAGGTATTGTGATTTATGCTGGATTAAAATCAGGGATTTATTTATTTTTGTTAATAAAGGACTCTATTTCTAGGTCCCATTTTTGTGGGGATAGAAAGGGATGCTAGGACGGGTATTAGATTGGTGCCGACACAGGGATATGAAAATATGGCCTAACTTAGAACAGGCGCAATGTAGAGAACTACTAAGTAGAGCACCTTGGTGTTATAAAAATATTATAATCAGTACCAAGACGCACCCAACAATAGGGCCAACACTTCGAGTATGCAATAGTCTCTTTACAAGGGAGGAGTTATCGACATGTAGCTCACCATTGACGCCCATATTAGGAAACCCCCAATTTATACCGGGTATACAAAAAGGTCCCTTTGCGATGTTAATTGAACGTGGTCAGTTTCAGGCTTCGCACTAGGAAAATAGGAAGGAGAGTTAAAGGGAATGGTAAATAGGAAGGAGGGGACTGAGTATTTTGATATAAGGATTAAGAAGATGGAACCTGTGGGGAGCGTCGCCCCAGGCTGTAGGAAGAGGGGATGAATGGAGCAAATACTGCTCTTTGTCCCCGATTCCTCTTAAAGCCTCTTTTTGCTTTCTTCTTTTAGTTCATTATTTTTTACTCTCTATTTGTTTCCCATCAGTATCGGAGTGTATGGGGAATTAGAATAAGAATCATAAAGGTTCTATTTGGCCCTGAGTATAGAATATTTTGTGGGAAGCAAGTTAGAGTATCAACCGAACTATGGTAATGAGAGATATAAGAATCTATGTGTAGATTATGTAAGAATGACTTAACCATTTATGTGCATGTATATGAAATGGAATATCCTGTATAATTTGAAAAAATGAAAAATAAAGAAAGGGATGCTACATACTCCTTGATCTAAGGGCTCCCTTATTTTTAAAGGGGGCTTTCAGATTTCAATAGGCCCCTGCCTGCAGACCCTCACAACCACTGTGTCAGGGTTGTGGGGAAGAAGCCCTTGTCCTCATTAATATCGGGCCAAGGTGCTTGGCCAGGGAGTATGTGGCCTGGTATGGCTCATGGGGGGTTAGGGGCACATGCACATCCCCACCTTTAATGGCAAGCTAGGCTGCATGCTTGGATAAGGGTCTAGTATGGATTTTGTAGAGGGGCATGCAATTTTTCATTTTTTTTTGCATGTGGCTCCCCCTTCAAATCTATAGCAGACTCACAGGGTCTGGTGTGTCATTCTTGCTGTAGGATGTGCTACAGCAAAAGTGACATATATACAGAAAAAAAATATATACAGTTTAAATTAAATGTAATTTTCCAGCTGCTTAAAATAATAGTACAGAAACCCCCTCCATGGTCCCCTTAAGGGGCTGATAGGGTCGGTCCAGGGGGGGGGGGCAGGAGGGGCACCTGCCCTGGGTGGTGTCCAAATCTGTGATGAGGGGGCGCACTGAGAGTGTCTCCTGCCCAACGGGAGTGACTGTCATTCTTCCACCTGTTACTGCACAATATATCGATTCCCAGACTTCCACACAGCCGTTTGGCTGACACCCTTTCCATCCCAGTTTAGTTCTCTAACTGTCCTGTCTCTAAACTACAGCCTTAGCACCAGTGGAGGCTGGTGTTTTTTTTGGGGGGGGGCAGCAAACAACGCCCCCTCCCGAGTGGCTGCCGGCACCTTCCTCCCGCTGTTTGCCGGTCGGACCGGCACTTACCCCATCTAGGCGGGTAGCAGGTGGCGGGCAGCGTGCAGTGGCTCCGTATCCTCTCCTAAATTGGCGGTTTCCAACATGCGGCTCCTCCCCTCCTCCTAGGCGTCCAATAGGATCACCTGTCCTTTCAGCCAATCGAGTGACAGGTCTCATACCCGCTTCCTGATTGGCCAGGAGGAGGACCAGTGTTAGAATAGCGAATATTCCTTCACTATTCTAACGACCCTGAGTGGGCTGTGAGCACATTCTCTACGCCCGGAGTCCACCCTATTTTGAAGCCTATTAGAGCCTATCGGTAGATCAAAAAAACACCTCCGCCACTGTAATTCATGCGCCCAGCGTCCTGTAAGGGGCCGAACACATGGATAGCAGGGGCGGCGGCATGACTAGGGGAGGTGGCGCCCGTGCGTCCTTAATGGACGGGCCGCACCTGCTTAGCACTTTCTTTACAGTCCTTCGCTCTGCTATTCCTATTACCCAGCCCCCCTGCCTATCCACTGTTTCTTATCTCTAATAACCAGTGCCTTGCGGTTTGGCCACAGTGTGATTCTATGTTCGGTGTATCTGAGTTTTAGGTGCGCTTCCATCCATTGAATTCTATTACACAGTGCGTTTTCATGAAAGCTCATCAAATTCCTGCATTCTGCATCTTTGATTCAATTTCAGAAAACGCACTGTGTAATGGAATTCATTGGGAGCGCTCCTAAAACCCAGGTAAACCGCAAATAGAATCACGCTGTGGCCAAACTGCAGTGCACCAGTGTGAGCCCTCTATAAGGCGAGGTTCACACCTTTCCATGTCAGCCACAAAATCGTGTCTTTCCTGACACACTCAGAATACACACTGTCCATTAGTAGACGTGTGGCAGTGCCATTAAAGGAGTTGTTAAGCCACTCTAACCTGTAAACACCATCAGCACTGCCTTCTATTGTAGTATCCACTTCTGTGTGTGATTTTGAAAAAATAAATGCTGCAAATACCTAATTTCACTAATTGCGATCACATGACCAGCCAGCTTTCTTCTTTCCTCCTCTGAGAGATGCAGTGAGCGGTAGTGAGATTCCTCTGCTGACGTCAGTCTGGAGGGGAGGAGGAGGGGAGGAGAGAGCTGGCTGGTCATGTGATCGCAATCTCGGCTCTTAAAGGAGGTATTTACAGCATTTATATTTATAAATCATTCACAGGGGGGAAACTGCAATAGGAGGCAGTGCTGAGGGTGTATACAGGTTAGTGTTATGAGAGCAGCAGGAAGGGGGAGGGGCGCCCCACAAACAGACAGAGAGGGGAGTGGGGAGGAGAACACAGGAGCAGAGAGGAGAGCAGACAGCAGGCTGCACATAACAGAGGCATGTAAACTGACCATGGTGTCTGGTCTCAGCAGCCATGATACACCGTGGTCAGTTTACAAAGGGGTGGGGGGAAACTGGCAGGATCACATTTAGGTGTTACAGGGGGCCAAATGACTCAGGACAAGCACTGTGTCTTATAACATACTTTAACCGCTTACCGACCAGCCGCCGTCATTATACGGCGGCAGGTCGGCACGTCGTAGCTGTACATCGGTCCTTTTAAGCCGGATAGCAGGTGTTCGCACGCACCCGCTGCACAGCAGGGGAGCCGATGCTCGTGATCGGCGGTCGCGATGACTGCCAGCCATGAGCGATCGCGGGCACGAGAGGCAGAACAGGGACGTGTGTGTAAACACACACGTCCCAGTTCTCTGAGGAGAGGAGAGAGAGATCATGAATTCCTACGAGCTGAGTACCACGATCTCTCATCTCCTATAGTCAGTCCCATCCCCCACAGTTTGAACAGACACATAGGGAACACAGTTAACCTCTTGATCGCCCCCTAGTGTTAACCCCTTCCCTGCCCGTGACATTTACACAGTAATCAGTGGATTTTTATAGCACTAATCTCTGTATAAATGCCAATTGTCCCAAAAATGTGTCAAAAGTGTCCGATATGTCCGCCATAATGTCGCAGTCCCAATAAAAATCGCAGATCGCCGCCATTACTAGTAAAAAAAATAATACTAATAAAAATGCCATAAATCTATCCCCTATTTTGGAGACGCTATAACTTTTGCGCAAACCAATCAATATACGCTATTTGAGATTTTTATTACCAAAAACATGTAGAAGAATACGTATCGGCCTAAACTGAGGAAAAAATTTGCTTTTAAAAAAAAAAATAGGGCTATTTATTACAGCAAAAAGTACAAAATATTGTGTTTTTTTCAAAATTTTTGCTCTCTTTTTTTGTTTATAGCGCAAAAAATAAAAACCACAGAGATGATCAAATACCACCAAAAGAAAGCTCTATTTGTGGGAAAAAAGGACATCAATTTTGTTTGGGAGCCACGTTGCACGACCGCGCAATTGTCAGCTAAAGCGACGCAGTGCCATATCACAAAAAATGGCCTGGTCATTGAGCAGCCAATTCTTCCAGGGCTAAAGTGGTTAAATGAGCAGGATGAATTTTTATATATATTTTTGGGGTTAACAAATGCTTTAATTGTTATTGGCACCCCCACACATCTGCTAACACATGCACCAAACCACATAGTTCCTCAAAAGTGAAACATCTGGGGTCTGTTTGGAGCCCTGATATTTCATCAAAGCCCCCCAACAGGGCAGTTAAAAAATTTAAACAAAAAAATGATTAATTTCTAAAAACGATATTAAAAAATGTAAAAGAATAATAAAAAAATATAAATAGCAGTTATGTATTTTGAGGGACCTTTAGAGGGTTCTATGTGCTGTGTTAAAAAAAAAAAATAGGAAGAAACCAGCAGAGAAATGTAATTTTCTGGCAATTAAAAAAAAAAGCATTTCCTTTCCAATCACTGTGATAGGTTGTGATTGACTATCGCGATCGTGACTTAGTGAAAAAAACTAGCCATATATTCAGTTACTCTTCCTGAATGGGGAAATGGATTCAGATTCAGAATACTTTATTAATCCCAAAGGGAAAATTCTACATGGTTTCCTGGTCACAGGAGAAAAGTGTAAACCTAAAAAAAGCCATTCTTTAAAAAAATAATAAAAATAATAAAGGTAAAATAAATCAGGGCTTGATGTAGGTCGTAGTCAGAGGTTTTTTTTCTTTTTTTTTTAAAGGTGTTTATTTTTCAAGTTTTTTAAAAGAAACAACAAAAGAAAAACAAAACAGTGTCATAGTCAGAATTAGGGGCAATGGTCAAGGTTAGGCTCTGTGTGTTTTTAGGTAGGATTAAAAACTTTTTTTTTTATTAACTGCAAGTTTGTTTAAGTAAATAAAAAAAAAGGGAAGAAGCAAAATGTGCACTTTTGTTTCTTGGCCCTACTATGGGTACAAACAACAAATAATATACAGTAGACATAAGTGGTAGTTTTTGGTGGTGGTAAGAAATATACAGCTAAAGAAAATATATATATATATATATATATATATATATATATATATATATATACATATATATGTGTGTTTTTTAATTTTTTTACTATTTTGGTCCAGTTTTTCTTTAAAAAATTAGGAAAATAAAATAATCAGGAGAAATACATTAACATTTATCACCCAAGTTATCCTGGAAAAATTGCAGTATATTTCACCTGGATACACCAACTAGTTGCAATGATATGTACGGTGTTTCCTAACACATGTCAGCAAGGCAAAGCTATATTCAGGCATTAGGGGGCTAATCAATCTATTTGCACAGCTATGTTTTTAAAATGTAGTCTGAAAATGGATGAATCAATACCCGTATCAGTTGTCAATGGAAGAATTTTATGGATACATAGATTATAGGCGACTCAGCGGGAGGCCAAGCCCACTGCTTTATACTATGGAAGATCCCACCAATGAGAAAATTCCTCCCTGTGATGTCAGCAGTCTCTAGGCAGATTTGTCACATGTCCCGTTCCCACCCACCTAACTTTATATAACCTCCCCCTACATGTAATGCAGCATGGAGGGGCTCAGTGAAGAGGTCAGTGAAGGGGGCGTGGCCTGGCGGGACATGTGAGCGGACGTCTTTCCTAGCAGCTCTGAGATCCCTCTGAACAATCCTCTGCAATCCTCTTTACCTGCCACCCAATAACGCCCGAAAACCCCGCTACACCCTCGGGAAACACCCTGGGATACCTTCTGGTGGATTCTGGTGGATGGGAAAGAGAAAGGGAAGGAAACAGCCTGCGGTTAGAATGAGCATCACCACTCGCTCTGGCCAAGATGGCCGCCGCAACAACAGCACCGCTGCGCCATTCTCTTCACTGGCATCCACCCCAGATCTCTTTGAGGAGGAACCTGACTTGTCCATGCCACCTTCCCCCGGGACCTCCGCTACACCGGCGCTGCCGGCCCCTGCATCCCCTTGTGAGGAGGGCCTGGAGGAAGGCCCGGAACCGGAGCCCACGCTATTGACGGTTCTACAAACCATTAAGGTAAACCATTCAGACATTATGGGGAAGGTGGAGGAATTAAAGCTGGACATTACAATCATGCGCCAGGACATGCATAAGGTGAGGGACCGGGTCTCTGAGACAGAGCGCCGTATCAGTGCTCTGGAAGATACTGTGGGCCCAGTCCTTCCTGTCATTAAAATCCAGGACTCTAAAATACGGTCGCTAGAGGACAAGATGGACGATTTGGAGAACCGTTTACGCAGGAACAACCTGCGCCTGGTGGGTCTGCCTGAGCGGGTGGAAGGTTCTGATCCGGTCGCCTTCTTAGAAAGCTGGTTCTCCCAGGAGTTTGGGAAGGACTGCTTATCCCCCTGTTTTGTCCTGGAGCGAGCCCACCGGGTGCCTGGCAGACCACTTCCTCTGGGGGACCCCCCCCTGCACCATAATTATGCGTCTCCTTAACTATAGGGACCGGGATGTGATTCTGCGAGCGGCCCGCATTAAGGGGAGCTTGAAGATCAACAATGCTGCTGTGTCCCTCTTCCCTGACTACTCCCCTGCAGTCCGCGCTTCAAGAGCTAAATATCAACTTGTTAAACAGAAACTGAGGGAGAAGACCATCCAGTACTCCATGCTGTTTCCTGCGACACTGAGAGTGGTGCATCAAGGCCAGGTGCATTTCTTTCAAACCCCTGCGGACGCATTTACCTGGTTCGAGTCCCTGCAACAACCCGGTCGTGTGTCCGGCCGGGCGCCGGACACCTGAGTTTCTTTGATATTGTTACTTTTTTCTTATTTTTTCATTGGGTTCTGCCTTTGCTCCCATGATCTGGGATAGTACCTGAGGCAGGTATACATTGTACTTTCCAGTGGCAAGAGGATACAGATCTCCATCGGAAGACTGTGCTGCTTTTTGTTTAACGACCTTCACCCTTTTCTTTTTCCCCCTTTTTTCTTGTTTCTCAAACGTTTGCTTCTGCTCTACTTTTCCTGAGCAGGAGCTGATCTAACTGGGTCCGCTGGCGTGTCTAGACGGGCCATGTTTCTAGAAGGTTTTTGCAGTTTGGGATCAAAGCCAGCCCTTTGTTTTTGTTTTTTGGGCCTGGCAGGGGAACATGCTGGGCTGTTGCCTATGCTACAATTCTATCGGATTGTAATATCTCTGGTTGTTAGAATGAGTGCTGAATGTGTGTGTACGTGTGTATGTGTGTGTGTGTGTGACTGTGTTTGCCTGCCTACACCCCCACCTTTGCCCTGCTTGGCCTACTGCTGTCCATATCACTGTTATACTTTGTCAGCATGTCTACAGTTAAATGTATCTCCTGGAATGTCCGGGGGTTAAATTCCAAATTTAAACGGGCCTCCATGTTTGATTTCCTCAAGGTGCACAACCCTCATATCTTATGTTTACAGGAAACGCACCTTGTGGGGTCAAAGGTGTTGGCTCTGAAAAAACACTGGGTCATGCATGGGTATCACTCTACGTACTCTAACTATGCAAGAGGGGTGTCCATTCTGATTCGGAAGGGACTCCCCTTTTCATGTGAAAGGGTGGCCTTGGACCCTAAGGGTCGCTATGTTTTTCTCCAATGCAAAATATACTCTGTGTCTATTCTGCTGGTGGTTGTGTACGCTCCTCCCCCGGTCACAACTGAGATTTTTACTGATCTGAGTGTACAGCTTTCCACCTTCCCAACATTGGCTACTCTACTAGTGGGAGATTTCAACTCGGTGATTGATCCTGAAAGGGACCGGTTGAAGCCTCTACAGCATGACTCCAAACTTTTCAGTCAGTGGTGTGCCTCTTTTGGTTACGTTGACCTCTGGAGGCATGGCCATCCTTTGGACCGGGAATATACATGCCAATAGGGATGAGCTTCGTGTTCGAGTCGAACATACGTTCGACTCGAACATCGGCTGTTCGATCGTTCGACGAAGATCGAACGATTTGGGCCGTTCGCGCCAAATTCGAGTGACGCGAACGGCCCACAATGCACTACGCCATCGCAGTGTCATCCAGGCGCTGTGATTGGCCAAGCATGCACTGTGACCCCGCATGCTTGGCCAATCACAGCGCCGGCAGCGAGGAGAGCAATGATTGGCCACAGGCAGGATGCCTGTGGCCAATTATTGCTGAGGGTGTTTAGTACACGCCCCACACTATAAAAGGCCGCCAGCACGGCGGCCTAGTGTAGTGTGTTCCGGAGCAGGGATAGAGCAGCATAGGCAGGGACAGTGACTTTTATTTCTTTCTTGCTTAACCTGGATTCCTTTAGTTTAGGGAAAGAGAAGGATAGGTAGGGAGAGTGTCAGTGTGTTTTGTGCTTGTGCTATATTGTGCTTAAAAAAAACATTTTTTCTAGGGACAGAAAACTGTAGGTAGGGAGAGTGTGTCAGTTTCTTTCACTGTCAAAGTCCTTGTTTCCAGGGACCTGGAAGGACAGTGAGTGAATTCTCCTTGTGCTAAATTGTGCTTAAAAAAAACATTTTTTCTAGGGACAGAAAACTGTAGGTAGGGAGAGTGTGTCAGTTTCTTTCACTGTCAAAGTCCTTGTTTCCAGGGACCTGGAAGGACAGTGAGTGAATTGTCCTTGTGCTAAATTGTGCTTAAAAAAAACATTTTTTCTAGGGACAGAAAACTGTAGGTAGGGAGAGTGTGTCAGTTTCTTTCACTGTCAAAGTCCTTGTTTCCAGGGACCTGGAAGGACAGTGAGTGAATTCTCCTTGTGCTAAATTGTGCTTAAAAAAAACATTTTTTCTAGGGACAGAAAACTGTAGGTAGGGAGAGTGTGTCAGTTTCTTTCACTGTCAAAGTCCTTGTTTCCAGGGACCTGGAAGGACAGTGAGTGAATTCTCCTTGTGCTAAATTGTGCTTAAAAAAAACATTTTTTCTAGGGACAGAAAACTGTAGGTAGGGAGAGTGTGTCAGTTTCTTTCACTGTCAAAGTCCTTGTTTCCAGGGACCTGGAAGGACAGTGAGTGAATTGTCCTTGTGCTAAATTGTGCTTAAAAAAAACATTTTTTCTAGGGACAGAAAACTGTAGGTAGGGAGAGTGTGTCAGTTTCTTTCACTGTCAAAGTCCTTGTTTCCAGGGACCTGGAAGGACAGTGAGTGAATTCTCCTTGTGCTAAATTGTGCTTAAAAAAAATTTTTTTTCTAGGGACAGAAAACTGTAGGTAGGGAGAGTGTGTCAGTTTCTTTCACTGTCAAAGTCCTTGTTTCCAGGGACCTGGAAGGACAGTGAGTGAATTGTCCTTGTGCTAAATTGTGCTTAAAAAAAACATTTTTTCTAGGGACAGAAAACTGTAGGTAGGGAGAGTGTGTCAGTTTCTTTCACTGTCAAAGTCCTTGTTTCCAGGGACCTGGAAGGACAGTGAGTGAATTCTCCTTGTGCTAAATTGTGCTTAAAAAAAACATTTTTTCTAGGGACAGAAAACTGTAGGTAGGGAGAGTGTGTCAGTTTCTTTCACTGTCAAAGTCCTTGTTTCCAGGGACCTGGAAGGACAGTGAGTGAATTGTCCTTGTGCTAAATTGTGCTTAAAAAAAACATTTTTTCTAGGGACAGAAAACTGTAGGTAGGGAGAGTGTGTCAGTTTCTTTCACTGTCAAAGTCCTTGTTTCCAGGGACCTGGAAGGACAGTGAGTGAATTCTCCTTGTGCTAAATTGTGCTTAAAAAAAACATTTTTTCTAGGGACAGAAAACTGTAGGTAGGGAGAGTGTGTCAGTTTCTTTCACTGTCAAAGTCCTTGTTTCCAGGGACCTGGAAGGACAGTGAGTGAATTGTCCTTGTGCTAAATTGTGCTTAAAAAAAACATTTTTTCTAGGGACAGAAAACTGTAGGTAGGGAGAGTGTGTCAGTTTCTTTCACTGTCAAAGTCCTTGTTTCCAGGGACCTGGAAGGACAGTGAGTGAATTCTCCTTGTGCTAAATTGTGCTTAAAAAAAACATTTTTTCTAGGGACAGAAAACTGTAGGTAGGGAGAGTGTGTCAGTTTCTTTCACTGTCAAAGTCCTTGTTTCCAGGGACCTGGAAGGACAGTGAGTGAATTGTCCTTGTGCTAAATTGTGCTTAAAAAAAACATTTTTTCTAGGGACAGAAAACTGTAGGTAGGGAGAGTGTGTCAGTTTCTTTCACTGTCAAAGTCCTTGTTTCCAGGGACCTGGAAGGACAGTGAGTGAATTCTCCTTGTGCTAAATTGTGCTTAAAAAAAACATTTTTTCTAGGGACAGAAAACTGTAGGTAGGGAGAGTGTGTCAGTTTCTTTCACTGTCAAAGTCCTTGTTTCCAGGGACCTGGAAGGACAGTGAGTGAATTGTCCTTGTGCTAAATTGTGCTTAAAAAAAACATTTTTTCTAGGGACAGAAAACTGTAGGTAGGGAGAGTGTGTCAGTTTCTTTCACTGTCAAAGTCCTTGTTTCCAGGGACCTGGAAGGACAGTGAGTGAATTCTCCTTGTGCTAAATTGTGCTTAAAAAAAACATTTTTTCTAGGGACAGAAAACTGTAGGTAGGGAGAGTGTGTCAGTTTCTTTCACTGTCAAAGTCCTTGTTTCCAGGGACCTGGAAGGACAGTGAGTGAATTCTCCTTGTGCTAAATTGTGCTTAAAAAAAACATTTTTTTCTAGGGACAGAAAACTGTAGGTAGGGAGAGTGTGTCAGTTTCTTTCACTGTCAAAGTCCTTGTTTCCAGGGACAGAGAAGGACACCTGAAGGTAGCCCTTATTGCTTTTTTCCCATCTCCCTGCAGGCCATCTATTAGAATGTCTGGAAGGCAAACAAGGAGAGGCAGACAGTCAGGAGGCAATAAAAGAGGACAAGCAGGCTCTGTGTCTGGGGGCAACAGTGCTGGTCGTGGACGCGGTGCATTGTCATCAGCACATGGCCATGGGACACGCTTGTCCTTCTTTTCGGCAGCTGGACATGTTGAGCCACATCATGCCGAAGACTTGGTAGAGTGGATGACCAAGCCCTCCTCCTCCTCCTCATCCTCTCTCACCCAGGCTCAGGGTACTGGAAAAGCAGCTGCCAAAGCGTCCTCTTCCCTGGTATCAATGTCAGACTCATCATCAGTCACTCCTTCCCTAGACC
Source organism: Rana muscosa (assembly GCA_029206835.1). NCBI lineage: Eukaryota > Metazoa > Chordata > Amphibia > Anura > Ranidae > Rana > Rana muscosa. The sequence continues at coordinate 39,539,722 of JARGYO010000094.1, forward strand.
CACCATGTCCTCCTCCTGAGGAGTCCCCCGAACTGTTTCAGCACAGTGTTGGGTACATGCTCCAGGAGGATGCCCAGCGTTTCGAAGGGTCTGATGATGAAACCCAGCTAGAGGAAGGCAGTAGCGTGAGAGCAGACAGAGGGGATGCTCAAGAAGGACACCAATCTGGCAGTCATGTTCCAGCAGCTGCAGCATACTGCCAGATTGGCTCCAGTGATGAGGAGGGAGGTGATGATGAGGTCACTGACTCCACGTGGGTGCCTAATAGGAGAGAGGAGGAGGAGGAGGATGAGGAGGAGGCACATCTCCAACGAGGCAGGATGCCCTTTGGTGGCCAGCGTAAGGGCAGTACACCGACGGAATCACACCGCAGAGCTCCGCCTGTGCAGGGCGCTGCCTCTGCCCGTCATTCAAAAAGTTCTTTGGTGTGGGCCTTTTTTGAGGCTAGTGCATCAGATCGCACAGCTGCTGTTTGCAACATATGTCTCAAGCGTATATCGCGTGGCCAAAACATCAGCCGCTTGGGTACCACATGCCTGACCAGACATATGTTGACCTGCCATGCAGCTCGTTGGCAAGCCTACCTGAAAGACCCACACCAAAGAACAAAGCGGACCTCTCCTTGCACCGCATCAGCTGGGATCTCCAACCCCACTATAACTTCAGTCCTCTCTGAAACATGCACTGAGAGGAATGAAGGTGTAGAATTAGGTGTGTCACAGCCAAGTACTTGCGGCCACTCTGCTAGCAGTACACCGACGTCCGATTCTAGCAGGCAAATTTCCCTGCCCCAGCTGCTGGACCGTCGAAAGAAGTTCACTCCCAGCCATCCACATGCCCAGCGGTTGAATGCTAGCTTGGCTAAATTGCTAGCGCTTCAACTGCTGCCTTTTCAGTTGGTAGACTCGGCCCCCTTCCGTGAGTTTGTGCAATGTGCGGTTCCTCAGTGGCAGGTTCCCAAACGCCACTTTTTCTCACGGAAGGCTATTCCGGCTCTCTACCGGCATGTGGAAGGCAATGTCTTGGCCTCGCTGGACAGGGCGGTCAGCGGTAAGGTGCATATTACCGCTGACTCATGGTCCAGCAGGCATGGACAGGGACGTTACCTTTCTTTCACGGCCCATTGGGTCACTCTTTTGGCAGCTGGGAAGGATGCAGGACAAGGTGCAGTAGTGTTGGAGGTTGTCCCACCGCCACGCCTCCAAAATGCTACTACTGGTTGTGACACACCTCTCTCCTCCACCCCCTCCTCTTCTTCTTCCTCCATGGCCTCTTCCTGTGGTTTGTCCTATGAACCAGCGGTGCTCCGTAGCCGTTCACGGGGCTACGCAAGTACGCAGGCAAAAAGATGCCATGCCGTGCTTGCGCTGGTGTGTTTGGGGGACAGAAGCCACACTGGGGCAGAGGTCCTGTCTGCTCTGCAGGGCCAGGCCGAGAGGTGGTTGACGCCACGCCAGCTTAAGCCAGGAATGGTGGTTTGCGACAATGGCACCAACCTCCTCTCCGCCCTCCGACAGGGACAACTGACCCATGTGCCCTGTGTGGCTCACGTCCTTAACCTGGTGGTGCAGCGGTTCTTGGGCAGGTACCCGGGCTTACAGGATGTCCTGAGGCAGGCCAGGAAAGTCTGTGTGCATTTCCGCAGATCTTATAATGCCAGTGCTCGCCTGGCTGAGCTGCAAAAGGAGTTGAACCTGCCCAAGAACCGCCTTATATGTGACATGCCCACCAGGTGGAACTCAACGTTGGCCATGCTGCAGCGGCTGCACACGCAGCAGAGGGCCATCAATGAGTACCTGTGCGACTACGGCACCAGGACAGGGTCAGGGGAGCTTGGTTTTTTTTCTCCACGCCAGTGGGGCATGATCAGGGATGCATGCACTGTCCTGGCACCATTTGAGGAGGCCACGAGGATGGTGAGCAGTGACAGTGCATGCATCAGTGACACTGTACCTCTTGTCCACCTGTTGGAGCACACGCTGCGTGGAATAATGGACAGGGCACTTGAGGCAGAACAGAGGCAGGAAGAGGAGGACTTCCTTGCCTCTCAAGGCCCCCTTTACCCAGACAGTGTTCCTTCTGTCCCACCCATCGCACAGGAAGAGGAGGAGGAGGAGGAGGAGGAGGAGGAGGAGGATTGTGTCAGCATGGAGGTGGAGGCTGGCACTCAGCATCATCAGCAGCAGTCTTTTAGGTATGATTTACAGTCCCAAGAAACCAGTGGACTTGTACGTGGCTGGGAGGAGGTGGCTGCGGATCATGTCGTCCTTAGTGACCCAGAGGACTCCGGACCAAATGCCTCAGCAAACCTACGCTGCATGGCCTCCCTGATCCTGCAAAGTCTGCGGAAGGATCCTCGTATTCTTCGGATCAAGGAGAGGGACCATTACTGGCTGGCCACTCTCCTTGATCCACGGTACAAGGGTAAGGTTGCGGACCTTATGTTACCGTCGCAGAGGGAGCAGAGGATGAGACAACTCCGGGAGGCCTTGCAGAAAGGTCTGTGCAACGCGTTCCCAGAGACTGGGAGGTTACAAACTCCTGGTCCTGGACAACGAGTTGCTGAGGCTTCGGCCAGTCAAAGAAGGAGCGGTGGGGAAGGTGGCCGTCTGACCGATGCGTTCAGACAATTCTTTAGTCCGCAGCCCCAAAGTATGATCGGTTCCAGCAACCATCGCCAGCGTCTGATAAACATGGTGCAGGAATATCTAGGGGCAAGGTCAGACTTGGACACCTTCCCCACCGAAAATCCTCTGGCTTACTGGGTCTTGAGGATGGATCACTGGCCAGAGCTTGCACAGTATGCAATTGAGCTACTGGCCTGTCCTGCATCCAGCGTTCTTTCGGAACGCACATTCAGTGCTGCTGGAGGATTTGTCACGGATCACAGGGTGCGCCTGTCCACCGACTCGGTTGATCGACTGACTTTCATCAAGATGAACCAGTCTTGGATCACCACCAGCTACCACACACCTGATGCTGATATAACAGACTAATTGATTTTAACATGTCACATCCCTTCAAGACTGATGCTGATGCTGAGTGCCTGTGCTGTTATGTTGACTGGCTATCCTCCTCCTCCGAGTCCTCAATGATACGATTGATGATGATAGCTTGGAAGATCATTTTTGTTTATGGGTGCCGCCACCAGTGGCTAAGGCCCAATTTTTCAGCCCCTGTTTTACAGGGGCGTGTAATTACAATTTTTTTTAGCAATAATTTGCCATAGGGCTCATTGCTGTGCTCCAAGTACAGTATCTGTGAGGGGTTGGAGTGTTGTGGCACCAGTGCCTAAGGCCCAATTTTTCAGCCCCTGTTTAACAGGGGCGTGTCATTACAATTTTTGAAGCAATACTTTGCAACAGGGCTCATTGCTGTGCTCCAAGTACAGTATCTGTGAGGGGTTGTAGTGTTGTGCCACCAGTGCCTAAGGCCCAATTTTTCAGCCCCTGTTCAACAGGGGCATGCAATTGCAATTCTTGATCTAATAATTCACAGCAGGGTCCATTGCTGCACCCACCAAGAGTAACTCTGAGGGCTTACAGTCTTGTGGCAACGCCACCACCACCACCACCACAAAAGGCCCAATTTTTCAGCCCCTGTTCAAAAGGGGCATGTAATTACAATTCTTGATCTAATAATTCACAGCAGGGCCCATTGCTGCACCCACCAAGAGTAACTGTCAGGGCTTACAGTGTTGTGGCACCAGCACCACCATCAAAGCCCCAATTTTTACTACCACTGTTCAACAATTATATGTAATTAAAATTCCTGATATAATAGTTGACAGCAGGGCGTTCCAGCACCAACCAAGAGTAACTGAGTGCTTACAGTGTTGTGCCAACACCAACAACTAAGGGGCCTATTTCTGCAGAGTATATACGGCAGGTCCCTACTTTCAAACATCCAACTTACAAACGACTCCTACTTGCAAACGAAAGAAGACAACAGGAAGTGAGAGGAAATCTACCCCTAGAAAGGAAAATTCTCTCCTGTAAGAATAAATATGGGAGAAAGGGGTCTCATCTGTACTGATGCTTTATCAGCAATCCTTGTTTCAAGAAAAACACCACATTTCAAAAACAGTTGTCATTGGGACGGAAAGTGAGGTGAAATGTTCTGAACAGGGGCACAGACAGCAAAACAAATGTTACAGGGGTGATAACCCTTACCTATGTTTCCCAAAAAGTTTAAAAATAGATTTTTGGGCTGGAGCTACACTTCAACAATGTACCTGTTCAAAATTACAAACAGATTCTACATAAGAACAAACCTACAGTCCCTGTCTTGTATGCACCGCCTGTATACGGCTGTTCAGAGTATATAGGGCCTTTTTTATTTTATGTGCGGGGTTCCCCTTAATATCCATACAAGACCCAAAGGGGCTGGTAATGGGCTGGGGTAGGGGGGGGGGGGGTCATGGGGTAGCTATGCCATTTTTCTTAAAGAATTTCATCCATATTACCGGGACCAGACATTACATTAAAGCCGCAAGCAGTTTTAAATGGCTTTTTTTTCCTTTAGAAGTGTCATTTTGTGCAGGGACAGTTCTAAACACGGGAAACACGTGGCACTTCACAGGCATACTTTAGACACCCCCCAGGTACGATATTTAAAGGAATATTTGACTTTTTTTTTTTCACTTTATGCATCATTAAAATGACTGCTCCCGAAAAACGACCGTTTTTAAAACTTCTTTTTGCATTGATACATGTCCCCTGGTGCAGAACCCGGGTTCCCAAACCCTATTTATGACAATAACATGCATAATAGTTGTTATAATTAGCACTTTAGAATTCGAACGTTCGCATCCATTGTATTTAATAGGGTTCTAATGTTCGTTCGAACTTTCGGTCCGTTCGCGGGTTCTGGTGCGAACCGAACCCGGGGGTGTTCGGCTCATCACTACATGCCAATCTCGTACGTACCGTACTCTTTCCAGGCTGGACTATGCTCTGGGGACCCCTGACATGGTCCCTAATATTCAGACAGTATCACACATACACCAGACGTTATCTGATCACTCAGCTGTATCCATTGAGGTGGGGTTGGGCCACAGGCCCACGTTTCGGATGTGGAGGCTAAGCCCTCACTGGGTAGCCACGGCCGAACTTCAAGAGCCGGTTCGGCTAGATATGTCCCACTATTGGGGGGACAATGCCGGATCGGCTTCTTTCGGCCCCACGTGGGACGCCTTTAAGGCGTCCGTAAGGGGGTCATACATCTCAAACATTGCTAGGCATCGTAGGTCGTCTCAGGCTGCCCTTGTGGCTTTGGAGTCTTCCCTGGTGGCAGCCAGGGCCCGCTTTTCTGCGCTCCCCACCCCGGACTCACATGGGGTCCTGGTGGGGGCGCATAGGACCCTGGATCTCCACAGGGTGGAATTGATAACCAAACAACAGTTGTATCTGTCGGCTAGGTTACATGAACACAGTGGTAAAAATGGTAGGCTGCTGGCATATTTGGCCCGCACGGATTTCCCGGACAGAACGGTACAGCAAATTCAATTGCAGGACGGTTCTGTCACGTCAGACCCCTTGCTTATAAACTCCACGTTTAAAACCTTCTATGAAACTCTGTATACTGCCCCGCCCCCCCCCCCCCCCCGACTGAGATTGAGGTACTGGGATTCTTTGAATCCCTCCGATTCCCTGTTTTAGAGGACAGGCATAATCGGATACTTGATAAGCCCCTGACTGTGGAGGAGGTAGCTGAGGCCATTGGCTCGCTCCCTCCTAACAAAGCCCCAGGATTGGACGGACTACCTGCTGAGTGGTATAGGAACTATGCTGAAGACATGTCTGTGAGGCTGCATTCTTAGTTCGAACAAGCACTGAAGGAGGGAGTGCTTCCCTCCTCCATGTGTGAGGCCCTGATAGTGGTGCTCCCCAAGCCTGATAAGGACAAACTGCAATGTGGGTCCTACAGACCGATCTCCCTGCTAAACAGCGACGTTAAGGTGTTGGCCAAGATCATAGCTATAAGACTGCAAAAAGTTATTCTCCACCTTATCCACAGAGACCAGACGGGGTTTATGCCTGGAAAGAGTACGTATGACAATATTCGTCGGTTGCACCTGCATATTCACAAGGCAGCCGCCGAAAATAAGAGTGGCCTGGTGTTATCCTTGGATGTGCTCAAAGCTTTTGACACTGTTAGTTGGTCTTTCCTTTGGGAAACTATGCACCGGATGGGATTCAGCTCTAGATTTATTCAATGGATTCGGTTATTGTATACTAGCCCTAGGGCTAGAGTAAGCACTAATAGAGATGTATCCGAGGGTTTTACACTGCAGAGGGGTACCAGGCAGGGCTGCCCGCTCTCGCCGCTCTTGTTCGCCCTGGCTATCGAGCCTCTGGCTCTGGCGGTGCGACAGACGGCGACGGTGGGTGGCATCTGTTACGGGGCCCTCTCAGAAAAAATCTCCCTTTATGCTGACGATGCCCTGGTCTACCTGGATGGTTCTGAACAATCTTTTACCTCCCTTATGGGGGTAGTGGAGGAATTTGGAAGGGTCTCCGGGTTGCGTGTGGGATGGGATAAATCGGTAGCTTTTCCCATAGGCCCTAAGCGGGATTATAACTACCTTTCAACGTCCAAATTGACCATTCAACCTACATTTAAATACTTGGGCATAAGTATCAACGCGGATCTGTCCTCATATGAGGCGCTCAATGTTTCCCCGATTGTGGCACATATGGAGAGCAGGCTACGGACCTGGGCCTCCTTACCACTTAATCTGATTGGTCGGGTGAATATTTTCAAGATGATATACCTGCCAAAATTTTTATATGTTTTTCGGGCATCTCCGATTTTTTTGTTTAAAAAGTTTTTTAATAAACTCAATTCCCTCCTCGGCACTTTTCTTTGGCATGGCTCACACCCACGGATTGCTAGGGCCTCTCTTCAGGCAGCTAGGCTTGACGGCGGGCTGGCATGTCCAAATTTGAGACTGTATTTTTTGGCGGCACAGTTAACATACGTTTACGATTGGTTCCTGGAGACCCCTTCCTCCTGCTCTACTGCCCTACTGGGGGTGTTTATGAAGCCTGGGGACTCCCTGGTCGACGGCCTGCACAGGTCAGTGCCCGGGAGATGTTCCCGGGGCTCCCCGATAGACGTCAGTTGGCTGGCCTGGCATGAGGGTAACGGTGTACTCACGGGTTCGGACGGGATATCTCCCAATACTCCCTTGTGGAAAAACCCTAATTTCTCTGAGCTTCTGGGGCACCCCGATTCTATGTGGTGGACCAGACTGGGGGTCCGGCAAGTTTCCCACATCTTCGTACAAAACACGTTTATCTCCTTCGTGGAAGTAAAAACAAGGTTTGGGGTGGCAGACAAATTCCTGTACAAGTATCTATTACTGCGCCACGCGATTCGGGCGCAGTTTGGGGGAATGACCTAGGAGCTCACAGAAACACCTTTAGAGGTGCTCATGTCGTGCCAAGATATTGACAAGCTGGTCACGACTATATATTCCCGCCTGCAGTCGGTGGGGGTCAAACCCTTCCAGATTGCTCAGCGGAAATGGGAGTTGGAGATTCCGGGGGTGACCGAGGAGGCGTGGGAGGAGGCCTCGGAGGCCTGCTTCCTAGATCTTATCGGCTCCAACGATCGGTATGTACAATTTAAATTTATACACCAGTTGCACTATACTCCTGCCAGGTTGGCTCACATGGGATTCAGTTCTGCTGCTTCCTGTTCTAGGTGTGGCTCCACTGAGGCTGGTTACTTGCATATGTTCTGGTCATGCCCGGGTCTGTCAGAGTTTTGGAGAGAAGTGTTTGTATTCTTTAAGGACACCCTGAATGTACCCCTTCCCCACACACCGGAGGTGGGATTGTTGGGTGTGCTAAATGACTCTGTCCCCGCAGTCCATACTCGAACCCTGGCACGCACGATACTATTTTATGCTAGAAAAATGATACTATTGCAATGAAGGAGTGCCTCTGGTCCGGACATTCAAATGCTATATAGAACTGTTAATAAGGTCCTACCCATGTTCAAATGTATATACAAGGGCAGGGCCTGCTCGCAGAAGTTCTACAAGATCTGGCAACCTTGGCTTGACATTGAGGATTCCTTCTGGAGGGACACCCCACTGTCCCAGCCCTAGGGGGGAGCGGTTGCAGGCGGTATGGATATGTTTTGGGAACTGATGGGAGTTCAGCTGGGGGAGTGTGCGGCGGGGGGGGAGGGGGGGTGGGAGGCGGGGTGCGTGAGTGTGAGTGTGTGAAGGTTGTGTGTATCTGCTGTGAGGGGGTTAACTCGGTAGCGGGTGTGTGTGACCCCCTGGTTGGGCTCCCCACACAAAAACAGGGCCAGCAGACGGAGGTTGTGGTTTTCAAAATCAAAAGGTGCGGTTTATTTCTCTATGTACAGTGACAAAAACACAGCAAAGCCAAAAAGAAACATAAACAAAATAAATCCTGGTCAGTTTGACCTCTGACTAAACATGCAGGTTTCCTAAACTAACAACTGGGATCAGCCTGGTGCTGTCCTAGTCCCTAAGTCCCTGGTTTAGTAAAAGTCCAAACAAATAGCCACACAGGCTTTGCCTCACCGCACAGGGGTTCACTCTCCCTAGACAGTCCACACAGGTCTGGGTCCAGGCATGAGCTAACATCTAATGAAGCTGGGAGTTTTTATAAAGGCCTTAAATGAGCTGACAAGCTTCAGCTGGTCTCATCAACTCCCTGCCTGCACGACGCCCAGCCCTCTCTCTAGAGGTATGAGTCATCCATGAGCCCACTAGCCTCAGCTGGGCTTCATCAACTCCCTAGTTGTATAAGTCGGCATAAAGCCTGAATCTGGGAGAAATATATCTACCCCCCTGGATGCAACCAGGTGACTTTACCTTCCTGCTGTCACATACCCCCCCCTCTTGTTTTAACCTTGGGGTTGGAACACCAGCAATCAGGCATTCATGTACTCGAGACAAAGCATCCACATTCCCCATTTGAACGCCAGGGCGATGCTTTACTGTGAAGTTGAATTCCTGTAGGGCCAGGAACCACCTATTCACTCTTCTATTTGTCTCCTTGTTTTGAGCCATCCACTTTAACGGAGCGTGATCCGTAACCATGTCAAAGTGCCTACCTAGCAGATAGTACCGAAGGGAATCTAGAGCCCACTTCACCGCTAAACACTCCTTTTCAACCGTGGCGTAATTTACCTCATGGGACTTCAACTTCCTGCTGAGGTAAATGACTGGGTGCTCTTCCCCGTTCCAGACCTGGGACAATACTGCTCCTAACCCCACATCTGACGCATCACTTTGTACGACAAAGTCTTTAGAGAAGTCGGGTGAGTACAACACTGGCTGGCTACATAAGGCTTGTTTCAAGAATTGGAATGCTGCCTCAGCCTCGGGGGTCCATTTAATCATGACCGACCCTTTCCCTTTCGTCAGGTTGGTTAGGGGCACAGCCTTAGAAGCAAAGTGGGGAATGAAGCGCCGATAATAACCCGCGATTCCCAGAAAGGCCCGTACCTGCTTCTTGCTGTTGGGACGTGGCCAACTCTGGATGGCCTCAACTTTGTTGAGTTGGGGTTTTATCACTCCCCTGCCAATGGTGTACCCAAGATATTTGGCCTCCTCCTGCCCAATGGTACACTTCTTGGGGTTAGCCGTAAACCCCGCTTCCCGGATAGAGTCTAGGACTGCTTGCACTTTTGGCAGATGTGAGGCCCAATCTGTGCTATGGACAATTACGTCATCCAGGTAAGCCGCAGCATACTTCCGATGGGGCCTCAGTATCTGGTCCATTTTCCGCTGGAATGTGGCCGGCGCATTCTGTAACCCGAACGGCATTCTCTTATATTGGAACGCCCCGTCTGGGGTTACAAATGCGGTTTTCTCTTTGGCCGACTTGGCCAGGGGAATTTGCCAATACCCTTTTGTGAGGTCAAGAGTCGTCATGTATCGGGCTGTTCCCAGCCGGTCGATCAACTCATCTATACGTGGCATGGGGTAGGTGTCAAATTTTGTAACTTTGTTCAACTGACGAAAATCGTTACAAAATCGCCAGCTCCCATCCGGTTTAGGCACCAACACAATGGGACTAGACCAATCACTTTGGGACTCCTCTATCACCCCTAAGTTCAGCATTTTCTGTACTTCCTCCCGTATTGCCTCCCGTCGGGCCTCTGGGATCCGATAGGGTTTTAACTTCACCCTTTCACCGGGCGGGGTAATAATATCATGCTCTACCCCAGATGTTTGTCCCGGCAGCTCAGAGAACACCTCCTTGTTGCGAAGCACAAACTCCTTAACCTCCTGTTGTTGGGGTTGTGACAAGGTGGCTGCTATTCCAACCTCCGGAATCACGCAACCAGTTTGAGCTGGTGACCAAGTTTCTGCGACTAGGGACTCTCTATCCCTCCAGGCTTTCAACAGATTAACGTGATATATCTGTTCGGGCTTTCGCCTTCCTGGTTGTCTGACCTTGTAATTCACTTCGCTCACTTTTTCCATTATCTCGTAGGGGCCTTGCCATTTGGCAAGGAATTTACTTTCAACCGTAGGGACAAGTACCAATATCCTATCCCCCGGGGAAAAGGTACGGGTCTTTGCTCCACGGTTGTACACTCTCTGCTGTGCCAACTGCGCTTGGGCCAAATGTTCCTTCACGATGGGCATTACCTGTGCAATTCGATCTTGCATCAGGGCGACATGCTCAATCACACTCCTGTGGGGAGAACTCTCACTTTCCCAAGTTTCCTTGGCAATATCCAACAGCCCTCTTGGGTGTCTCCCATACAGTAACTCAAAGGGGGAGAATCCCGTAGAGGATTGGGGCACCTCCCTAATAGCAAACATCAAATAAGGAAGTAGACAGTCCCAATCCTTTCCATCTCTATCCACCACTTTCTTCAACATTTGTTTTAGGGTTTTGTTGAATCTTTCAACCAGCCCATCGGTTTGGGGGTGATACACAGATGTACGCAATTGCGTCACTTTGAACAATTTACACAGCTCTTTCATAACCCGGGACATAAAGGGTGTACCTTGGTCCGTAAGCAGTTCTTTACAAATACCCACCCGGCTAAAAACAAGAGATAGCTCTTTGGCTATGGTTTTGGCCGAGGTATTTCTGAGAGGGATCGCTTCTGGATAACGGGTGGCATAGTCCATTATAACCAATATGTACTGGTGCCCCCTAGCGGACTTGATTATAGGACCTACCAAATCCATTGCGATTCTCTCAAACGGGACCTCAATGATGGGTAGAGGGACCAGCGGGCTACGGAAATGTGGCATCGGGGCCGACCTCTGACACACAGGGCAGGAGGAACAATAATTTTCTATGTCCTTCATCACCCCAGGCCAATAGAATCTCTGTAATACCCTCTCTCGGGTTTTCTCTGTCCCCAGATGACCTCCAAGAATGTGCCCATGGGCCAACTCCAACACCAACTTCCTGTAAGGTTTGGGCACCACAAGCTGCTCAACGGTTTCTTCTGCCCTTTTTGCCACCCGATACAGTAGGTCCTTCTCTACGCTGAAGTATGGGTAAGTGCAGGTATTATCTGGGTTCACTAACTCGCCATCTATTTCCACTACGTTTTCCCGTGCCTTTATTAGGGCGGGGTCTTTTAACTGTTCTGTGGCAAAATTTTCCCTGTGAACCTCCAGATCAGAAAACTCCACAGACGGTAGGTTTTCGTCTGAGGAGGTGGGCTCCTCTCCAGTTTCTTGAGTCTCCCCTGCCAATACTGACAAGGGAAATTCTGGAGAGTCCTCACCACTCTCAGAGGAGTTCTGGCTATCACATTCCTGGTACATAGGGGCACCAGTGGGGGGCTCAGGATCATCCCACAGTTCCCAGAACTTCGGAAAATCCCTTCCCACAATGGCATCATGCGGTAATTGAGATACTAACCCCACTGGATGAGAGAGGGTACCTTTGGGGGTCTCGAAACACACTGTAGTCACTGGATACTCTCGGGTGTCCCCATGCACACAAATAACAGCTACCTTGCTATTCCCAGAGACCTCTGTTTTAACTAATTCAGCCTTTATCAGGGTCACAAGGCTACCTGAATCCAGTAATACCACAACATTTCTACCATTAATACACATTTTGCATAAATGTTTCTCAGTTCCCCGAATGGCAGTGCATGCGACTGTCGCACACAGCGACTGACGTCTGTCCATCAGAAAGTCACATTGCATGGGTTCCTCCACAACCGGGCAATTTGCTGCAATATGTCCCGCTTGCCGGCAGCGGTAGCAAACAATCCATTTGGCTGCCTCTTGAGCCCCTGACTTCCCAGGCTGTTCTCGCCAAACTTTGGGTAGAGCTCCCACCCTCTCACTCTCTCCACCCTCACCCCTTGGAATCCTCTTATCCGCCCCTGGGGATGGTCTGGTCTTAGGGTGGAAAGTCCGAGAGTCTCTGGAAGAGGCCGTCAGGTTCTCTGTAGCCAAGTATCTCTCTACACGATCCACAAGTTTACCGGCCGTTTCTGGGTCTCCATGGCTTACCCACTTTTGAATGGTGGTAGGAAGAGCTCTCAAGAAACGATCCATCACAACACGTTCCACAATCTCCGGTGCGGACAAAGTCTCTGGCTGTAGCCACTTCCTGCTCAGGTGAATGAGATCATACATTTGAGACCTGGGGGGTTTTCCAAGCTGGAAAGTCCAGTTATGCACACGCTGAGCCCGGACAGCCAGGGTGACACCCAGCCTTGCCAATATTTCAGCTTTTAGCATCACATAGTCTTTTGCTTGGTCAGGCTCTAGGTCATAGTAAGCCTTCTGCGATTCACCAGTTAACAGAGGAGCCACCAGTCCAGCCCACTGCTCCTCAGGCCACTTTTCTCTTTCAGCAGTCCTTTCAAATGTGGTCAAAAATACCTCTGGATCATCCTCTCCAGTCATTTTTGTCAATAAACGACTCACCCCAAAGGACACGGTATTAGTGGGACGGCTTTCCTCACTGGTCTGCGGACGTTGCTGCATTACTGCTTCCATTTGTTGTAGTCTCTGCTCTTGCTTCTGTAACAGGTCTATGAAGCGGGCCTCAGATTGCTGCTGGGCTTGTTGATGAGCTTGCTGCTGGGCTGCAAGGCTCCTTTGCAAACCTGCATTTGTCTGCTGTTGATTGGCATTTGCTAGAGCCAGCTGTTTCAGTATCTCCTCCATGCTGGCTTAAAAAAACTGCCCGCATTCTCCACCAACTGTGAGGGGGTTAACTCGGTAGCGGGTGTGTGTGACCCCCTGGTTGGGCTCCCCACACAAAAACAGGGCCAGCAGACGGAGGTTGTGGTTTTCAAAATCAAAAGGTGCGGTTTATTTCTCTATGTACAGTGACAAAAACACAGCAAAGCCAAAAAGAAACATAAACAAAATAAATCCTGGTCAGTTTGACCTCTGACTAAACATGCAGGTTTCCTAAACTAACAACTGGGATCAGCCTGGTGCTGTCCTAGTCCCTAAGTCCCTGGTTTAGTAAAAGTCCAAACAAATAGCCACACAGGCTTTGCCTCACCGCACAGGGGTTCACTCTCCCTAGACAGTCCACACAGGTCTGGGTCCAGGCATGAGCTAACATCTAATGAAGCTGGGAGTTTTTATAAAGGCCTTAAATGAGCTGACAAGCTTCAGCTGGTCTCATCAACTCCCTGCCTGCACGACGCCCAGCCCTCTCTCTAGAGGTATGAGTCATCCATGAGCCCACTAGCCTCAGCTGGGCTTCATCAACTCCCTAGTTGTATAAGTCGGCATAAAGCCTGAATCTGGGAGAAATATATCTACCCCCCTGGATGCAACCAGGTGACTTTACCTTCCTGCTGTCACACTGCTCTCTACGAGCTTGTTTACAACTAATGACTATGGATAATGTATAATATTAAGGGATGTACTGGGGTACCTTGGATGTCCCACGCGGCTCATCCAATGCCCAGTAAATGTTGTTACTTTCCTCCGTTGAGGTTTTGGGGCTAATATTGTCCTCAGGGTTTTTTATTTTGTACTCCTAAAGCGAGATATATTTTTCTCTATGTCGGATGTAAAAGATATGTGCAATGTAACCGTTTATGTACCTCCTTGAACGCTGTACTGTGTTAAATTTAATAAAAAGAGTTTTCAAAAAAGAAGAGGTCAGTGAAGGTGTGGATGTGTCGGATCGGAATATCCAACTTGTAAAAAGAGAGACGCCCCGCCTTATAATCCAGACACAACCTGACTCTGTGTATTGGGATGTTGGCCAATATATTGGTTAATTTATTGTTATGTTTTACTAAAAAATTATCACCGTTCCTCTCCAGACACCAGGACTTCTCATTACATCCAATCTCTGACACTTCTCCTGTCCTGGCTATACTGGGGTAACACATCCCGACTCTCCAGTGTGATGATCCCCCAACATCCACATCCCAGTAATGTCTCCCTGAGGAGAAACTCTGACTGCTCAACACCTGAGGAGATATCACATTCTTGTATTGGGGAACAGTTCCTCCTGAATAAGAAGCAAAGGAAAAAACAGAGTGAGACGCACTGCTAAATGTCGGAAAAGATCTCACTTCCCGGTTCAGTGTAACATTCCTGTCTAGATTAGAATCGAAAACAGTACCAATCTGTACTTGGTAGACCCTAAATCTCTCTTGTGTATGAGGATGGTTCAAATTTTTATTTATCCTGTGTGCGGTCTTCCTATCATCTGAGATATTTAGGTAATTATGAGCTGTGTCTGCATCCAGTAATATATCAGCAGGTTCCAGTATAATCTCTCCACAGACCCCTGTTATTATATCAGATAATCCTGTATGTAACGTGTGTGAAATCCCAGTCACATCCAGTTCCTCCCCACCATGAAGGAGTTTATCACGTCTCTCTTTTTCCTCCTCATCTCCATCCTCAGTATCACACAAGTCACCTGTGTCTGATTCCTGTAGGAAAGTCAGTGGATCTGTCATGTTACATATCTCCTCGATGTGATGTATCTTCCTGGACAGCTCGTCCTTCTTTATCTCCAGATCCTGGATTAATTCCGAGGCTGGGAATGAGACTCTCTCTGCCTTCATAGTTATCTCTTTAAGAATTCTCCTCTCCAGGATGACCAGTTGTCTCCTGATGTCTCTAAACAGGTTGGCGACTCTCTTGGTTACACCGTCTGCACCGTCTTGTACTTTTCTCTTGTACTTCTGCAGACTCTTGATGCTTTCCTCCATCTCCTCTCTCTTTTTCACCAACTTCTGCACAGCATTGGTCAGGTTCTCCTTCCTCTTCTCAGAGGCCTCCTCCAGTGTTCTCCACCTGGTGTTCCTGATGGTCTCCATGCAGCCTGCAGGACCCACAGAGACAGGCCGAGTCCTCGGCGCAGTAATACTCCAGGATCTTCTCATGGACGGAGCATTTCCTGTTCTTCTGGGGTGTGGTGAGGTCAGATAGGACATGTTGGGATTACTTGCTGTGCACTCTCAGATGGTCGTCACACAGAGAAGCTTCTCAATGCAGACAAGATTTAACAGCAGGTACAGGGGAGTGAATACATTGTGTACAGAGGATCTTGCGCTTCTTCTTCTCCAGCTCGGTAGATTGGGAACTCTCCACTGTGTTGTGCAGTGTTATGTTCCTGCCAAGTTCAGGCTGTTCCTGGAACTCTTCTCTGCATTCAGGACACCAAAAAACTCCGGACCCCCTCTGTGTATCCAACACATCTTCTATACAGTCCCGGCAGAAGCTGTGTCCACATCTCAGTGTCACTGGATTGGTATAAATGTTCAGACAGATGGAACAGTCCAGCTCCTTCCTCACATCAGAGAACGCCATCGCTGACTGCAGAAGAGAGAAAGGAAACTAAATAGATGAGTGTCAGAGGGAGGGGGTCCAAGGGAGGGGGTCAGAGGAAGAAAAGAAGAGAGAAGCGAAACTAAGTAGATGAGTGTCAGAGGAAAGGAATACGAGGGAGGGTGTCAGAGGGAGAGAAAAAGTGAGAATCGAAACTAAGTAGATGAGTGTCAGAGGGAGGGGGGTCAGAGGGAAGGAATCCGAGGGAGGGAGTCAGAGGAGGATTTACTGAGATATCTCTGTGTGTAGAACAAGAGGGAATGGAGGGAGGGGAGAGGTCTGCTGATCACACCGTCCAAGATTTTACTGATGTGATCAGAACATTGGGGTTGATTTACTAAAAGTGGAGAGTGCAAAATCAGGTGCAGCTGTGCATGGTAGCCAATCAGCTTCTAACTTCAGCTTGTTGGCAACTGCCAGTAAATTTATTGACAGCTTGTAAAAAAATCAGTCAATGTCAGTTAGAGAACTTTTATGTCAGTAAAGATCAATCCTTTTTTTTCCAGGCAGTTTAGTGTTGGTTTAGAAAGTGTAAACCCCCCCCCCCCCCCCGTACACACGGTCGGAATTCCCAACAGTAAAAGTCCGATGGGAGCTTTTGGTCAGGAATTCCGACCGTGTGTATGCTCCATCTGACTTTTTCTGTCTGGAATTCCGACAGAAATAGATTGAGAGCTGGTTCTCTATTTTCCCTTCTGAATTTCGGACTGACTTTTTCCCATTGGAAATCCCGATCGTGTGTACGGGGCATAAGAAAGAACTCCTTGACAGCTTGATGCAGCACCAGCAGCCTTTTATCCAGGCAGAGTTTGGAGCCAGTTGGGATTATTATTAATAGAAGCCGGCTGGAGCAGGTGGTCACATTTCCCAATTCTGCTCCTCTAGTTCCAGCTGCAGAGTGCTCTGCCTGCCGCTTCTCTGCACAGATAGGTAGTTTGAACCCGGTGCTTGTCTGGTGGCAGCAGCTCCTGAAGCCTGTGCCCATGGCCCCACGTGCCCCACAGATACACTTTCATCCTGAGTAATCTATCCTGCTCTTCTGCAGCCGCAGTTCTCTATCAGGTGCTGTCAAGGAGGAGGATTTGGGGATGAGAGTAAAGCACTGTACTGGTGGAGGGAGGATTTGGGGGAAGAAGGTACTCTGCACTCTGTAGTGCACCAATGAACCCTGCACTCTGTACACAGCGCACCCCTGAACCCAGCATTCTATACGCAGTGCACCCCTGAAACCTGCTTTCCTCATGTAGCGCACACTTGAACGCTACACTCTGTACTTGAAGTGGTTGTAAGGCGAAAAAGATCCTTTTCCTTCATAGCAGGTTAAACAGCATAGTGCTTGTGCTTTCTAATCTGTCCCTTTCTATGCTGTAAATTACCTTGTTAATCCTGCCTGTTCTTGTGTAGGGATGAGCTCGGTGTTCGAGTCGAACATACGTTCGACTCGAACATCGGCTGTTCGATCGTTCGCCGAACAACGAACGATTTGGGCCGTTCGCGCCTAATTCGCGGCCCACAATGCACTACGCCATCGCAGTGTCATCCAGGCGCTGTGATTGGCCAAGCATGCACTGTGACCCCGCATGCTTGGCCAATCACAGCGCCGGCAGCGAGGAGAGCAATGATTGGCCACAGGCAGGATGCCTGTGGCCAATTATTGCTGAGGGTGTTTAGTACACGCCCCACACTATAAAAGGCCGCCAGCACGGCGGCCTAGTGTAGTGTGTTCCGGAGCAGGGAAAGAGAAGCATAGGCAGGGTCAGTGACATTTTTTTTTCTTGCTTAACCTGGATTCCTTTAGTTTAGGGAAAGAGAAGGATAGGTAGGGAGAGTGTCAGTCTGTTTTACTGTGCTAAACCTTGTTTGTAGGGACAGGGAAGGACAGTGAGGGAAATTCTCCTTGTGCTATACTGTGCTAAAGCATTCATCATCAACCATCTTTAAAAAAACATTTTTTATAGGGACAGAAAACTATAGGTAGGGAGAGTGTCAGTGTGTTTTACTGTGCTAATCCTTGTTTGTAGGGACAGGGAAGGACAGTGAGGGAAATTCTCATTGTGCTATACTGTGCTAAAGCATTCATCATCAACCATCTTTAAAAAAACATTTTTTATAGGGACAGAAAACTATAGGTAGGGAGAGTGTCAGTGTGTTTTACTGTGCTAATCCTTGTTTGTAGGGACAGGGAAGGACAGTGAGGGAAATTCTCATTGTGCTATACTGTGCTAAAGCATTCATCATCAACCATCTTTAAAAAAACATTTTTTATAGGGACAGAAAACTATAGGTAAGGAGAGTGTCAGTGTGTTTTACTGTGCTAATCCTTGTTTGTAGGGACAGGGAAGGACAGTGAGGGAAATTCTCCTTGTGCTATACTGTGCTAAAGCATTCATCATCAACCATCTTTAAAAAAACATTTTTTATAGGGACAGAAAACTATAGGTAGGGAGAGTGTCAGTGTGTTTTACTGTGCTAATCCTTGTTTGTAGGGACAGGGAAGGACAGTGAGGGAAATTCTCCTTGTGCTATACTGTGCTAAAGCATTCATCATCAACCATCTTTAAAAAAACATTTTTTATAGGGACAGAAAACTATAGGTAGGGAGAGTGTCAGTGTGTTTTACTGTGCTAATCCTTGTTTGTAGGGACAGGGAAGGACAGTGAGGGAAATTCTCATTGTGCTATACTGTGCTAAAGCATTCATCATCAACCATCTTTAAAAAAACATTTTTTATAGGGACAGAAAACTATAGGTAGGGAGAGTGTCAGTGTGTTTTACTGTGCTAATCCTTGTTTGTAGGGACAGAGAAGGACAGTGAGGGAAATTCTCCTTGTGCTATACTGTGCTAAAGCATTCATCATCAACCATCTTTAAAAAAACATTTTTTATAGGGACAGAAAACTATAAGTAGGGAGAGTGTCAGTGTGTTTTACTGTGCTAATCCTTGTTTGTAGGGACAGGGAAGAACAGTGAGGGAAATTCTCATTGTGCTATACTGTGCTAAAGCATTCATCATCAACCATCTTTAAAAAAAAATTTTTTATAGGGACAGAAAACTATAGGTAGGGAGAGTGTCAGTGTGTTTTACTGTGCTAATCCTTGTTTGTAGGGACAGGGAAGGACAGTGAGGGAAATTCTCATTGTGCTATACTGTGCTAAAGCATTCATCATCAACCATCTTTAAAAAAACATTTTTTATAGGGACAGAAAACTATAGGTAGGGAGAGTGTCAGTGTGTTTTACTGTGCTAATCCTTGTTTGTAGGGACAGGGAAGGACAGTGAGGGAAATTCTCATTGTGCTATACTGTGCTAAAGCATTCATCATCAACCATCTTTAAAAAAACATTTTTTATAGGGACAGAAAACTATAGGTAGGGAGAGTGTCAGTGTGTTTTACTGTGCTAATCCTTGTTTGTAGGGACAGGGAAGGACAGTGAGGGAAATTCTCATTGTGCTATACTGTGCTAAAGCATTCCTCATCAACCAGCTTTGAAATCCTTGTTTTTTGGACAGTCAGGGAAATTGTCATTGTGCTATTCTGTGCGAAAGCAATCATCCTCAACCATATTTAGAAATCCTTAAGTAAAGGGACAGAGTGTCATGGATATGCAGTAGTGTTTGTCTGTCAGCTTACCTTCCTTTCCATGTGTTCATCTTAGAGGCCTGAGCCCTTTAACCTGGCTTCCTTTATAATCTCCTCCCAGCCTGACTCCACCCCAGGCCCTATCACTGAACACTATATTAACCTGTGCACTGCAAGCCTGCTTTGCTGATCAACGTGTTTGTTAGGCATTGTGTGTTTGGGTTCCTGCCTGCCGTGTGCTACGTCTGTCTCTCTGTTACGTTATTGGCTTGTCCCCGACTATACCTGTCTGCTCGTGACCCTTGACCTTCGGCTCGTTCTTCGTTATCCTTGTCTGCTTGTGGCCCCTGACCTTCAGCTTGTTATTCGGTTCTCTCTTATCGTGTGCTGCTGCTTCCCCTCTTTTCCCCTTATCCTACGGGGCGTGAGCTAGGAAACTCCAGGGGCCGCGACCTGGTCCCAGCCTGCAGCTAACATCCTCACCACTAGAGGCCCTGGAGAAGACCAGCTGGGTCTTAGACTCCGCGCCCTGGGGAATCTTGGCTCTAGCTTCCGTTTGGATCCCGGTTGTGCTCCTCTGGTCCCGCTTTCCACAACCACCCAGTTCCCTATCCGCAGAAGCCAGCCATAGGGTTCACTACCTCGCGGTGCACTCCTGTCCCCCTACGGTGTGCATCTGTCACCTGGCCACAGGTGACCCTGACACAGAGAAGGACACCTGAAAGTAGCCCTTATTGCTTTTTTCCCATCTCCCTGCAGGCCATCCATTAGAATGTCTGGAAGGCAAACAAGGAGAGGCAGACAGTCAGGAGGCAATAAAAGAGGGCAAGCAGGCTCTGTGTCTGGGGGCAACAGTGCTGGTCGTGGACGCGGTGCATTGTCATCAGCACATGGCCATGGGACACGCTTGTCCTTCTTTTCGGCAGCTGGACATATTGAGCCACATCATGCCGAAGACTTGGTAGAGTGGATGACCAAGCCCTCCTCCTCCTCCTCATCCTCTCTCACCCAGGCTCAGGGTACTGGCAAAGCAGCTGCCAAAGCGTCCTCTTCCCTGGTATCAATGTCAGACTCATCATCAGTCACTCCTTCCCTAGACCCACCATGTCCTCCTCCTGAGGAGTCCCCCGAACTGTTTGAGCACAGTGTTGGGTACATGCTCCAGGAGGATGCCCAGCGTTTCGAAGGGTCTGATGATGAAACCCAGCTACAGGAAGGCAGTAGCGTGAGAGCAGACAGAGGGGATGCTCAAGAAGGACACCAATCTGGCAGTCATGTTTCAGCAGCTGCAGCATACTGCCAGATTGGCTCCAGTGATGAGGAGGGAGGGGATGATGAGGTCACTGACTCCACGTGGGTGCCTAATAGGAGAGAGGAGGAGGAGGAGGATGAGGAGGAGGCACATCTCCAACGAGGCAGGATGCCCTTTGGTGGCCAGCGTAAGGGCAGTACACCGACGGAATCACACCGCAGAGCTCCGCCTGTGCAGGGCGCTGCCTCTGCCCGTCATTCAAAAAGTTCTTTGGTGTGGGCCTTTTTTGAGGCTAGTGCATCAGATCGCACAGCTGCTGTTTGCAACATATGTCTCAAGCGTATATCGCGTGGCCAAAACATCAGCCGCTTGGGTACCACATGCCTGACCAGACATATGTTGACCTGCCATGCAGCTCGTTGGCAAGCCTACCTCAAAGACCCACACCAAAGAACAAAGCGGACCTCTCCTTGCACCGCATCAGCTGGGATCTCCAACCCCACTATAACTTCAGTCCTCTCTGAAACATGCACTGAGAGGAATGAAGGTGTAGAATTAGGTGTGTCACAGCCAAGTACTTGCGGCCACTCTGCTAGCAGTACACCAACGTCTGATTCTAGCAGGCAAATTTCCCTGCCCCAGCTGCTGGACCGTTAAAAGAAGTTCACTCCCAGCCATCCACATGCCCAGCGGTTGAATGCTAGCTTGGCTAAATTGCTAGCGCTTCAACTGCTGCCTTTTCAGTTGGTAGACTCGGCCCCCTTCCGTGAGTTTGTGCAATGTGCGGTTCCTCAGTGGCAGGTTCCCAAACGCCACTTTTTCTCACGGAAGGCTATTCCGGCTCTCTACCGGCATGTGGAAGGCAATGTCTTGGCCTCGCTGGACAGGGCGGTCAGCGGTAAGGTGCATATTACCGCTGACTCATGGTCCAGCAGGCATGGACAGGGACGTTGCCTTTCTTTCACGGCCCATTGGGTCACTCTTTTGGCAGCTGGGAAGGATGCAGGACAAGGTGCAGTAGTGTTGGAGGTTGTTCCACCGCCACGCCTCCAAAATGCTACTACTGGTTGTGACACACCTCTCTCCTCCACCCCCTCCTCTTCTTCTTCCTCCATGGCCTCTTCCTGTGCTTTGTCCTCTGAACCAGCGGTGCTCCGTAGCCGTTCAAGGGGCTACGCAAGTACGCAGGCAAAAAGATGCCATGCCGTGCTTGCGCTGGTGTGTTTGGGGGACAGAAGCCACACTGGGGCAGAGGTCCTGTCTGCTCTGCAGGGCCAGGCCGAGAGGTGGTTGACGCCACGCCAGCTTAAGCCAGGAATGGTGGTTTGCGACAATGGCACCAACCTCCTCTCCGCCCTCCGACAGGGACAACTGACCCATGTGCCCTGTGTGGCTCACGTCCTTAACCTGGTGGTGCAGCGGTTCTTGGGCAGGTACCCGGGCTTACAGGATGTCCTGAGGCAGGCCAGGAAAGTCTGTGTGCATTTCCGCAGATCTTATAATGCCAGTGCTCGCCTGGCTGAGCTGCAAAAGGAGTTGAACCTGCCCAAGAACCGCCTTATATGTGACATGCCCACCAGGTGGAACTCAACGTTGGCCATGCTGCAGCGGCTGCACACGCAGCAGAGGGCCATCAATGAGTACCTGTGCGACTACGGCACCAGGACAGGGTCAGGGGAGCTTGGTTTTTTTTCTCCACGCCAGTGGGGCATGATCAGGGATGCATGCACTGTCCTGGCACCATTTGAGGAGGCCACGAGGATGGTGAGCAGTGACAGTGCATGCATCAGTGACACTGTACCTCTTGTTCACCTGTTGGAGCACACGCTGTGTGGAATAATGGACAGGGCACTTGAGGCAGAACAGAGGCAGGAAGAGGAGGACTTCCTTGCCTCTCAAGGCCCCCTTTACCCAGACAGTGTTCCTTCTGTCCCACCCATCGCACAGGAAGAGGAGGAGGAGGAGGAGGATTGTGTCAGCATGGAGGTGGAGGCTGGCACTCAGCATCATCAGCAGCAGTCTTTTAGGGATGATTTACAGTCCCAAGAAACCAGTGGACTTGTACGTGGCTGGGAGGAGGTGGCTGCGGATCATGTCGTCCTTAGTGACCCAGAGGACTCCGGACCGAATGCCTCAGCTAACCTACGCTGCATGGCCTCCCTGATCCTGCAAAGTCTGCGGAAGGATCCTCGTATTCTTCGGATCAAGGAGAGGGACCATTACTGGCTGGCCACTCTCCTTGATCCACGGTACAAGGGTAAGGTTGCGGACCTTATGTTACCGTCGAAGAGGGAGCAGAGGATGAGACAACTCCGGGAGGCCTTGCAGAAAGGTCTGTGCAATGCGTTCCCAGAGACTGGGAGGTTACAAACTCCTGGTCCTGGACAACGAGTTGCTGAGGCTTCGGCCAGTCAAAGAAGGAGCGGTGGGGAAGGTGGCCGTCTGACCGATGCGTTCAGACAATTCTTTAGTCCGCAGCCCCAAAGTATGATCGGTTCCAGCAACCATCGCCAGCGTCTGATAAACATGGTGCAGGAATATCTAGGGGCAAGGTCAGACTTGGACACCTTCCCCACCGAAAATCCTCTGGCTTACTGGGTCTTGAGGATGGATCACTGGCCAGAGCTTGCACAGTATGCAATTGAGCTACTGGCCTGTCCTGCATCCAGCATTCTTTCGGAACGCACATTCAGTGCTGCTGGAGGATTTGTCACGGATCACAGGGTGCGCCTGTCCACCGACTCGGTTGATCGACTGACTTTCATCAAGATGAACCAGTCTTGGATCACCACCAGCTACCACACACCTGATGCTGATATAACAGACTAATTGATTTTAACATGTCACATCCCTTCAAGACTGATGCTGATGCTGAGTGCCTGTGCTGTTATGTTGACTGGCTATCCTCCTCCTCCGAGTCCTCAATGATACGATTGATGATGATAGCTTGGAAGATCATTTTTGTTTATGGGTGCCGCCACCAGTGGCTAAGGCCCAATTTTTCAGCCCCTGTTTAACAGGGGCGTGTAATTACAATTTTTGAAGCAATACTTTGCAACAGGGCTCATTGCTGTGCTCCAAGTACAGTATCTGTGAGGGGTTGCAGTGTTGTGCCACCAGTGCCTAAGGCCCAATTTTTCAGCCCCTGTTCAACAGGGGCATGTAATTACAATTTTTGAAGCAATACTTTGCAACAGGGCTCATTGCTGTGCTCCAAGTACAGTATCTGTGAGGGGTTGCAGTGTTGTGCCACCAGTGCCTAAGGCCCAATTTTTCAGCCCCTGTTCAACAGGGGCATGTAATTACAATTCTTGATCTAATAATTCACAGCAGGGCCCATTGCTGCATCCACCAAGAGTAACTCTGAGGGCTTACAGTGTTGTGGCAACGCCACCACCACCACCACCACGAAAGGCCCAATTTTTCAGCCCCTGTTCAAAAGGGGCATGTAATTACAATTCTTGATCTAATAATTCACAGCAGGGCCCATTGCTGCACCCACCAAGAGTAACTGTCAGGGCTTACAGTGTTGTGGCACCAGCACCACCATCAAAGGCCCAATTTTTACTACCACTGTTCAACAATTATATGTAATTACAATTCCTGATATAATAGTTGACAGCAGGGCGTTCCAGCACCAACCAAGAGTAACTGTGAGTGCTTACAGTGTTGTGCCAACACCAACAACTAAGGGGCCTATTTCTGCAGAGTATATACGGCAGGTCCCTACTTTCAAACATCCAACTTACAAACGACTCCTACTTGCAAGAAGACAACAGGAAGTGAGAGGAAATCTACCCCTAGGAAGGAAAATTCTCTCCTGTAAGAATTAATATGGGAGAAAGGTGTCTCCTCTCTACTGATGCTTTATCACCAATCCTTGTTTCAAGAAAAACACCACATTTCAAAAACAGTTGTCATTGGGACGGAAAGTGAGGTGAAATGTTCTGAACAGGGGCACAGACAGCAAAACAAATGTTACAGGGGTGATAACCCTTACCTATGTTTTCCAAAAAGTTTAAAAATAGATTTTTGGGCTGGAGCTACACTTAAACAATGTACCTGTTCAAAATTACAAACACATTCTACATAAGAACAAACCTACAGTCCCTGTCTTGTATGCACCGCCTGTATACGGCTGTTCAGAGTATATAGGGCCTTTTTTATTTTGTGTGCGGTGTTCCCCTTAATATCCATACAAGACCCAAAGGGGCTGGTAATAGGCTGGGGTAGGGGGGGGGGTCATGGGGTAGCTATGCCATTTTTCTTAAAGATTTTCATCCATATTACCGGGACCAGACATTACATTAAAGCCGCAAGCAGTTTTAAATGGCTTTTTTTTCCTTTAGAAGTGTCATTTTGTGCAGGGACAGTTCTAAACACGGGAAACACGTGGCACTTCACAGGCATACTTTAGACACCCCCCAGGTACGATATTTAAAGGAATATTTGACTTTTTTTTTTTCACTTTATGCATCATTAAAATGACTGCTCCCGAAAAACGACCGTTTTTAAAACTTCTTTTTGCATTGATACATGTCCCCTGGTGCAGAACCCGGGTTCCCAAACCCTTTTTAGGACAATAACATGCATAATAGTCGTTATAATTAGCACTTTAGAATTCGAACGTTCGCATCCATTGTATTTAATAGGGTTCTAATGTTCGTACGATCTTTCGGTCCATTCGCGGGTTCTGGTGCGAACCGAACCCGGGGGTGTTCGGCTCATCACTATTCTTGTGTTCCACTAGGTGAACTGAACTCGGTAACCATGGCTGCTGTATAGTTCTGTGCATTACTGCAAGTTTAACGCCGTATTGTTCTGTGCGTTACTGCAAGTTTAACGCCATATAGTTCTGTGCGTTACTGCAAGTTTAACGCCATATAGTTCTGTGCTTTACTGCAAGTTTAACACTGTATAGTTCTGTGCGTTACTGCAAGTTTAACTCCGTATATTTCGTTGCGTTACTGCAAGTTTAACTCCGTATATTTCATTGCGTTACTGCAAGTTTAACGCCATATATTTCTGTGTGTTACTGCAAGTTTAAGGCCGTATATTTCATTGCGTTACTGCAAGTTTATGTCATATAGTTCTGTGCGTTACTGCACGTTTGACGCAGTATATTGCAGTATATTATAGTGTATCCGTGGTTTGTGTCTGTGTCGTGAATGCTCAAATTAAAGTGCACCAAACACCACTTTCTATTGATTAAAGTGCATCCATGTACATGTAGCGCCCATTCCATTTTAGGGGCGCTATGTACCCAAATTTAGGGGAAGGTTTGAGCTGTAGTTGGGCTCAGATCACCTTAAGATAGCTTTCACACTGGGCGTTTTTCATGCGGTTTAGCGCTAATATTAGCGCTATTATACCGCATGAAAAATTCGTGCCTGTAGCCTTCAATGTGAAAGTCCGAAGGCTTTCACACTGAAGCGGTGCGCTAGCAGGACCGCTCCAAAAGTCCTGCTAGCCGCTTCTTTACAGCGGTGAAGGAGCGGTGTGTTCACCGCTCCTTTACCACGGCTGCCCATTGAAATCAATGGGACACCGCGGTAATACTGCAATAGCCGTGGTTTGCGGGCGGTATTAACCCTTTTTCGGCCGCTAGCGGGGGTTAAATTCACCCCCCTAGCGGCCGCATACCGCGGTAAGAACGACGATATAGCAGCGCTGAAAATCGCGCTGCTATACCGCCACCGCACCTGCCCGCCCCAGTGTGAAAGGGGCCTAATTGTTAGGACATTCTGTTTTACACCGCAGGTAGTATACTGGTGTATAGTTCCCTGTGGCCTGTAGGTGGCACTGCCATAATGGGCCAGGGTTGAACCGCTGGTATAGTGCTGTGCCTTGGGTGTCCTCTCTCGGCGGCGGTACAGTGGGCGTGGTCAGCCTGCTGTGCATGCCGGGAGAGGATATAAAAGGAGCAGACGCTACCTGTGGGGGGGAGTCGGTTCCGGTTCGGGCCCAGGGGGCCATCGTGGAGTGTGGTACCTGGTCCTCCTGGCCAGGGGCTCACGCACGCATCAGTCCCAGGCACCTTTAGCCCTGGGGCTGCAACAACAGCCTTGGGCTCAGCACCTTTAGCTGAGGCCTGTGTCCTGGAAGGAGAAGACCCAGGGTGCCTCTGGCATGGGGACCCGTTCTGAGATGAGGAGGCCGGGGAGGACCTTTCTGAAGGACCGGTGAAAAGTTCACAGAGAAAGAAGGGCCCGGTAACTCTCTGGAGGGATTAGATCCATTCAACATCAGAGGATTGGGATTAACGGTTCTGTGGCAGAGAATCTCCTAGTCACATCTAAAAGGGAAAACGAAAGAAACGTCCGAGCATCACTTTGGCTGCTAGGATCCGCTTTCATAGGGAACTATCCGGGTGAGCTAAGTCTACTTGAGGAACGAGTAGTGAATCCATAATTTGTCTTGTGCCTGGACTCATATCCAAACTCTTGCTGTCCTGTCTTCTATCCACCCTTTACTATCCATTGACTTTGCATATAACAAAATAAACTCTACGTTGGAGTTTACTACTGGTGTGGACCTTGGAGTTACTTGGGGATATAAAGACTTGTCCTTACATTCTAAGAGACGGGAACCAACTCCAGGGAGAACCTAGCTGCAGGACCCTAGTTTTTGACACCGCTCAACCTCTTCACACAAGAGGGTACGGGGGCACATAGCATGGTGTGCCTTTCCTGTAAGTGAGCCAAAGGCAGGTAAAGGATCCGTGTGCTACATACACATTTACACATCTTTATTACATTTTGTTAATAAGCACCCCCCACTCCCCCCATCATGTCTCGGAGGACAGCAAGGAGAGGCACAACTATTCCTTCCATAGCCCCAGCATCAGGCATGGGGAAGTCAGCTGAGTTATTTGAACACAGCATCAGCCACTTGCTCCTTGACGATGCACAGCCATTACTCAATTCAGATGTTGGTTCTGACTCTGAGGTTAAGGAAGGCAGGAACATGAGCCTACAGAGGGCAGTCGTGTTCCCCCAGCCGCAGCATATTGTCAAGTTGGCTCCAGTGGTAATAAGGATGGAGGAGATGATGATGATGAGGTCACTGACTTGACTTGGGTGCCGGATAGAGCAGAGGAGGAAAGTGAGGGTGAGGCACAACCCCAAATAGGCAGCCATCACATTGTGGAGCTGTTATCTCCCCGACCACTTCCCACAGCTCAGCTGTCTGGGCCTTTTTTAGTACATGTGCAGCCGATCGCACTGTTATTTGCAAACTTTGTCTCAAGCACATCAAGCGTGGCAAAAACACCAACCATTTGGGTACCACATGCTTGACAAGGAATTTAACCTTCCACCCCTCAGCCCATTTCCAAGAGCACCTACAGGCCACACAAAAGGTGCATAAATCTGTCCCTCCTCCTTACTCACCTCAGTCTGTCCCTGCTATACTTCATGACCTCTCAGCAGCTTACACTGACAGGGATGATGGTATAGCGCAGGGTGTCCCAGGTCCTTGAAGCACATCTTCCAGCAGCACACCATCAGCTGTAGACTATAGCTGGCAAATTTCTCTGCCTGATCTGCTGCAGCATAAAAAAAATACAGTCCCTGTTTAACAGGTGTGGAAAAATTGTTCTTTGGGTGTTAATTGCGCCCATGAAACCTACACCAAAAACATTCTTCCAGATGAGATCAACACCCGCAACACTAGGCAGCCTAGAAGTCCTGCAGAGATTCCACATCACAATAACACTTAATCTGTGACATCGGTATCAGGGGCTTCATAGCTGATGGTAATCCAGAACTGATTCATTTTGATAAAAGTCAGACGGTCCACAGAGTCTGTGGATAGAGGCGTTCTATGATCTATGATCTAGAGGGGCCCCCAACCCTTACAGCATCTGAGACGTAGCAGGTAGCACTCACAGCTACCCAAAGCACTGCAGCTACTCAGATAACCCAGCCAAGGGAGGACCTGAGAGAGTTCAGATTTTTTTTTAAATTCAGATATTGTTTGCATTTTTAAAAATTTCGGATTTTTTACAAATTTTTCAGAAATTTTGGGGAATTTTTTGCAGAATTTCCAATTTTTTGCGAATTTACGTATTTCTTTTAATTTCCGTTTTTTACCGAAATTATTTTGAATTACTGTTTTTTTTCCCGAATCTTTTGAAATTCCCAATTTTTTTCTAATCTTTTTTGAATTACCTTTTTTTTACGAATTTACGAATTGCGATCATAACGAATGACCCGAAAATTTTTTTTTTTTAAAAAAACGAACTGAAAACTTTTCGGCAGTTTTCAAGTCTACTATACATACTTCAGGGTCGTGGTGCTTGCTATACTCACCCACATTATGTGCAAATATTGTGCAACATAAAAAAAATGGCAACTGCCATTCTTTTATTCTGTTTCCAGAAATATATATAATATTCTGGGGTTTAAATAATATTCAAATCAAAAGTATAGGTTTTAACCACTTGCCGTCTGCCCCATAGCAGATTTAGGCTTCATGTACATGGGACATTTTTACAACTGCTCCTAAATGATTAAACTTGACAGATAGTAACCCACATTTAAAACGTTTGTTTTGCCGCGTTTGCGTTTAGAAGCATTTTAAAAAATATATATATATATATTTTTTTTAAATGGGCAAAAACGAAAAACGCCTATAAACGAAACGCTGCTAAATGCGGGTTACCACATTTAGTCGCGTTTAGCCGCGTTTAGTCACGTTTGCCGTCTGAAACTTGGAAATCTCTGTTAAACGCAACTGCCTAAAAACGGCAATAAAAGAGACTGTGTACATGGTCACATAGGATAACATTGAATGAGTTCAGGGGTAGTTGAAAAAAGCGTCCAACTGCCTCTGAACGTACGTTTAGCAGCGTTCCGTGTACTTGCTACAGGGCGGCTCTCCTGTGCGGGATCATGTATATATACGTGATTCTGCACTTCCACCTGCAGGGGGCATGTGCGCGCCACTGGTGAGCAGCTTTTTGCTATGATTTATCACAGCAGAAGCCGATCGTAAAACACACAGAACAGAGCTCTACCTAAAACAAGGCAGGAGGGAAGTGATGGATTTTGTGTCCCTGCAAAGCAGGGACAAAAAAAGAAATTTTTCCTAGTAAAAACACCTAAAACAGTACACAAAAACACTGGCTAAGCACACATTTAACTCCTTTGATTACCCTGGATGTTTAACCCCTTCCCAGCCAGTGTCATTAGTACAGTGTCAGTGTGTATTTTTAGCACTGATCACTTTATTAGTGTCACTGGTCCCCAAAAAGTGTAAAAAGTGTCAGTTAGTGTCCGCCGCAATATCGCAGTCCCGCTTTAAGTCACTGATCGCCACCATTACTAGTACACAAAAAGTATTCCATAAATATATACCATAGTTTTTAGACGCTATAATGTTCACGTAAAGCAATCAATATACACTTATTGGGATGTCTTTTACCAAAAATATGTAGCATAATAAATATTAGTGTAAATTAATGAAGAAATTCGATTTTTTTTTCATTTTTTTATTGGATATGTTTTATAGAAGAAAGTTAAATATATATATATTTTTTTTTTAAATTGTCTGTCTTTTATTGGATAAAAAACTGCAGAGGTGATCAAATACCACCAAAAGAAAGCTCTATTTGTGGGGGGAAAAAAGGACATCAATTTTATTTGGGTACAACGTCGTACGACTGCGCAATTGTCAGTTTAAATAATGCATTGCCGTATCGCAAAAAATGCCCTGGTCACGAAGGAGGCAAAATTTTCCAGAGGTCAAGTGGTTAACATGTGTGTGAACAATGACAATATTTTCTGCAGTGGGGAAGTGGTTAATAAATGTCTTTGCTTTTTATCTTTTTATCTTCGTTAATATGTAAAATTCTTTCTTTTCTTTTTTTGTTTTTTTAAGTCCTGTGTGATGTGTTTTCGTATGTTGCGTCTGTATTTTTCAAGATTGAAAATTTCATTAAATAAAATGTGAATTAAAAAAAAAAAAAAAATGTCTTTGCTGCACTTTTAACAAATGTCCACGAGATGGCAGTAGAGCCGATTTAACAGGTGCATGCTGAGAAATGGTAACAAATTAGTAACATAGTTAATTCTGGGCTGACAAAAACGTAGTCTCTAATCTCTGCAGCTTGTATGTACCTCGAAATACAGCCTGCAGATATGTTTCATCTGTTTCTGAGGCTAAGCAGGTTTCTAATAACTGATCCAAAGCAGAATTCTCAGAATGATTTGGGTCTGTGCCCATGAACCCCTTTAACTCTATGGGTGAAAGATGTCATGAATTTTATATTTATTTTCAATGATTAAAACCACGGTGACCAGGTTCAAAGGTCAAGATGTACTGTTATACCTATTACATGGTGCTGGTGGGTGGAGCCTTGTATGTCAACATATACAGAGCTGGCTCTATCCTCATATCAGTGACCAATACAGTCGTGCTTAAAAGTTTGCATCCCCTGGCAGAAATGGTGACATTTTGGCATTGATATTGAAAATCGTGCCAAAAAAAATGTATTTTATTTAAAGTGTGAGTTCGCCTTTACAGAAAATCTGTAAGGTGAACTTGCACTGGAGCCAGGGGTGTACCTAGAGCATTTGGCACCCCGGGTGGATCCTATATATGGAGCCCCCCACATTAAAAATGTAAAAACACCCCACTGTGCCCCCTGCATACCTCTGCATCCCCCAATATCTCTTTGTCACTACTGTGTACCCCCTCTCCACAACTGCACCTCTGGACCCCTTTACATTACACAGCACCCTGCACCTCTGAACCCCTTTACATTACACAGCTCCGCACCTCTGGACCCCTTTACATTACACAGCACCCTGAACCTCTGGAGCCCTTTACATTACACAGCCCCCCACAGCTCTGGACCCTTGCATGTTACACAGACACCCCCTAACAGTTCTGGACCCCCTGCTGGTTACACAGACCCCCCTATCAGTTCTGGACCCCCTGTATGTTACACAGACCCCTAACACTTTTTGACCCACTGCATGTTACACAGACCCCCCCCCAAGAGTTCTGGGCCCCATGCTGGTTACACAGAACCCCCTGCCATCAGTACAGACCCCCCTACCTCAAAACAGACACCCCCTTTCAGTACAGTAATTAGTGTATGTTTCTGTCAATGAGTTTGTTAGCTTTCATGTGGATGCACTAAGCAGACTAGATACTGAGCCATGGGGAGCAGAAAATAAATGTCAAAAGACCTGAGCAGCAAGGTAATAGAACTTTATAAAGATGGAAAAGGATCTAAAAAGATATCCAATGTCAGGAGTGTATGTATGTGCTCCTGCTCCATCATAGCTGCTGGTTCTAGCATCCTGGTTTTGGCTATGGCATTCTCCTTGTCTGTATGTCCACCTGCAAGGTGATGGATGTGGTCAGTCTCTGGGTGGAGACCAAACCTGATTTAAACTAGCCAAGATTGCAGTCTCATGTTTGTGATAGGTGCGTTAGAGTGTGTAATACCCGATCAAGCTGCCTGTCTGTCTGACCTGCTCTACTACATTTGATTTCCCTGTGAATGATCTTGGATCGGATAATGACTATTCTCTGAACTCTGCCTGCCTTTTACCTGGACTGTTATTGAATCACTATGCCTGTCTGCCAACCGTAAGTACCTGTTTGCTTTGCTCAGTTCGCGCCTGCTCTGGCGTGGTGACCAGGCACAATAGCATTGTGTATAAGTCTTGGTGGCAACCGAGTACCAGTAGACCTGCTTGCCTTATGGAAAAGGGGGCTGCTATAGGTGTAGAACACAGTAGCCAGCTATAATGTCTGACCACCTGTGTTAGGAGGAAGCGTGACATTCAAAACCCTAAATATGCCAGTCAGTACTGTTTAATCACTTATTAACCACTTCAGCCCCGGACCATTTCGCTGGTCAAAGACCAGGCCACTTTTTGCGATTCGGCACTGTGTCGCTTTAACGGACAATTGCGCAGTCGTGCGACGTGGCTCCCAAACAAAATTGACGTCCATTTTTTCCCACAAATAGAACTTTCTTTTGGTGGTATTTGATCACCTCTGCATTTTTTATTTTTTGTGCTATAAACAAAAATAGAGCGACAATTTTGAAAAAAATGCAATATTTTTTACTTTTTGCTATAATAAATATCCCCCAAAAATATATAAAATATTTTTTTTTCATCAGTTTAGGCCGATAAGTATCCTTCTACATATTTTTGGTAAAAAAAAATCGCAATAAGCATTTATTGATTGGTTTGCACAAAAGTTATAGCGTTTACAAAATAGGGGATAGTTTTATGGCATTTTTATTAATTATTATTTTTTACTAGTAATGGCAGTGATCAGTGATTTGTTTCATGACTGCGTCATTATGGCGGACACATCGGACACTTTTGACACATTTTTGGGACCATTGTCATTTTCACTGCGATCAGTGCTATAAAAATGCACTGGTTACTGTGAAAATGACACTGTCAGTGAAGGGGTTAACCACTAGGTGGTGCTGTAGGGGTTAAGTGTTCCCTGCATAGTGTTTTTTACTGTAGGGGGGATGGGCTCTGTGTCACATGACACTGATCTCCGCTCCGAGTACACGGAGCCGAGATCCGTGTCATTGTCACTAGTCAAAGCAGGGAGATGCTTGTTTAAACAAGCATCTCCCTGCTCTATACCTCCGTGAGACGATGGCGGGGATCCCCGCAGCGATCGAGTCCGCGGTACCCGCGGTCCGACTCACGGGGAAGGCAGCAGGGTCGCGAGTGCGCCGGCGGCACGTTTGCGACCACACAGCAGGCATTTAAAGGGCCACGTACAGGTATGTGATTATGCCTGTCCGTGCCATTCTGCCGACGTATATATACAGTGGGCAGTCCACAAGTGGTTAAGAAGTGGAAAATTCAGGGATCTCTTGATACCAAGTCAAGGTCAGGTAGACCAAGAAGGATTGCAGCCACAATGCCAGAAGAATTGTTCGGTGTTCAAAGAAAAACCCACAGGTAACCTCAGGAGAATTATAGGCTGCTCTGGAAAAAGACAGTGTGGTTGTTTCAAGGAGCACAATACGACAATACCTGAACAAAAATTAGCTGCATGGTCGAGTTTCCAAAAAGAAGCCTTCACTCCAGATTAAAGTGTGCCAGGAGCTGTGAGGCATGTCAGGGTATTGTCGAAAATACGGGCTATTTTGTGGCATTAGCGCAGTATAGGCTTCTTTCTGGCAACCTTGTTACGCAGGTCTTTTGACAGTTCTTTTCTGCTCCCCATGGCTCAGTAACTAGTAGACATGTGCATTCGTTTTCGTCCGAATGCATTTTCGTCCGAATTTCAGCTATTTTCGTTATCGTTTTAACAAACGAAAACGAAAGCACAGAATCCGAAAACCGAAAGATCCGACATAAACAAATGCTTTATTTTCGTTTTCGTTGCTAAAACAGTTCGATATAGATAGGAGATTCGACGTGACGCTGACAATAACAATCTGTGTCTATCGAACCTGTCTGCCTAACCTTAACTCTATTAGTCCAAGATTATTCTACATAGGAGAGAAAAGATTCGACATTAGAGAGAAAAGATTCGACATAGGAGAGAAAGATTCGACATAGGAGAGGAAAGATTCGACATAGGAGAGGAAAGATTCGACATAGGAGAGGAAAGATTCGACATAGGAGAGGAAAGATTCGACATAGGAGAGAAAAGATTCGACATAGGAGAGAAAAGATTTGACATTATAGAGAGAAAAGATTCGACATAGGAGAGAAAAGATTTGACATTATAGAGAGAAAAGATTTGACATTATAGAGAGAAAAGATTCGACATTATAGAGAGAAAAGATTCTACATTATAGAGAGAAAAGATTTGACATTATAGAGAGAAAAGATTCGACATAGGAGAGAAAAGATTTGACATTATAGAGAGAAAAGATTTGACATTATAGAGAGAAAAGATTTGACATAGGAGAGAAAAGATTCGACATAGGAGAGAAAAGATTCGACATAGGAGAGAAAAGATTCGACATTATAGAGAGAAAAGATTCGACATTATAGAGAGAAAAGATTCGACATTATAGAGAGAAAAGATCACTGCTTGTGGGCGGAACATTCGACCGGAAATGTATGATTGCAGAGTCGTACAGTTTCGCTGCTCCGTCGAATCTTCTTTGAACATTCGACAGACACCATAAGCCTTCAATGACAGATTCGACCTTAATTCATTCAGATTTTCGGACGAATGCAATTTTTAACGAAAAACGAAATAAATAAAAACGAATTTCGGGAGTAACTAAATAAATTTATTTTTTGGACGAAAACGAAATTCCGAAACGAAATATTTCAGTGTGCACATGTCTAGTAACTAGCCTGCTTGGTGCATCCACCTGAGAGCTAAAAAACGCATACACAGACACTAATTGCAAAAAGCCACAGATGCGGGAAATTAACCTTTAATTGCTATATTAACCTGTTTGTGTCACCTTCTGTGTTTGTACCAAGGCCAAACATTCCCAGGTATGGACATTTTTGATCAGGGCTATTTGGGTGATTTCTGTTATGATTTAAAAAAGGAACCAAACAACTATGTGATAATAAATGGCTTAATTTGATCACTATCCTTAAATAAAAGACAGTTTTTTGGCTTGATTAGTCATATTTTCAATATCAATGCCAAAATGTCACCATTTCTGCCAGGGGATGCAAACTTTTGAACAACTGTATATAAGCTCCAGCCAGTGACCAGCTACAGAGGTCACCATATAACTCATTAAAGGCATTAATTACGGTGATCGATGGCATCTCCACATAATTAGAGTTGGGTTTGAGTGGACCACTCTGTTAGGTGGGCATGGTCTGGTCACGCCTTCCCAGTCACAGGGCGGGCCTCAGGTGGATTGTGGGTGGAGTTAACTGTGTTCTTGGGAGGGGACTAAAATGTATGTATTTGTAAGTAGATCTCACATCACATGTGGGGGGATTTGAATTCTGTGTCTGTAGACTTTTAGAGTTTCTGAACAGCACTTAAGCCATTCTAAAGCGATGCGTTAAAGCAATGGTGCATGGAGTATGCAGCTTCATCTATTCTTTGATTTTTACCAGGAGGGTTTTTAATATGACTTTAGGTGCAGTCTATCGTGATGTAAATGAAAATTGAACTTTCCCTGCTCCGGTGATAATTGATTTTTTAGGTCTTTAATTCGACGAAAGTCATCTGGAGGAAAAGAGGAACCTGTCTAACAGCTGAAGTTTTTTGCATTCCTGCTGCACCCACTAAGGTCAACATCACCACCATTTTGCTGTGAAGGTTTGCTGGCGCCTCTGGCATGACGGAGACCAGATCGTCCTGGATTGTATCAGTGTTGCAATGTCATGGTCTTATAACCAACTTTATAAATAATTAAATAAATGTAAGCATAAGGGTGTGCATTGGGCCATGTGCGAGCTTCAGAAGACCACATGCTGCCCATGTGGGTTTAGGTGAGGCCTAGGACTTCCAAACCAGTGTGCTCTTTGTACATTGACTTTGGTCATCCGCCTGGAGAGAAAGCACCTGCAATCAGGGCTGTCTTAATGAGAGGGCACACCTGGGCACTGCCCAGGGGCCCGAGCTGCATAGGGGCCCCTGCACTTACCCCAAAGCAGCTGGTCCTTGAGCCAATGCTGCCCCGTAATTGGGGGCTCCATGATGGCACTGAGAGTGATGGATACACATGGGAGGCCGGCTAGCAGCGGTATGCCGTGCTGTGCAGAACGATACCTATTATTTCACAGCCAGCAAGGAGGGGTGGGGCCAGAGCACCAGTAATGCTCTGACCCCACCCAATGAAGCTCGAATGCTCGGCACTAGAAGGCTGCGGGTAGAAGCTGGAGTGGGAGCTGCTGAGTCGGCAGCACAGAGAGCCCACCTCCGGAAGTGGCATTGTGGATGGTGTCTTGGTGAGGCCAGCTGTCCAGCACTGTTTGTACCGAAAGGCTTGGAATGCCCAGAGGGTTGCTCCCTCCTCCACCCCTCCTTCTGCCTGCTTGATTGGTATAGGTGAGTGCAGCGCTGGAGGTGGGCACAGAGCCAAAAGTTTACATGCACTGTATCTCCACTGGAAAAGGGGTACTACCTTGATGGAATAATGGTGCTGGGGGATATCAAGGGTGTATGGGAGAAAACTGCTGAGGGGGGATCTGGGGTGTATAGGGGGTAACAATGCTTGAGGTAGCTTGGGTGGCGATAGTGCTAGAGGTATCAGGGAAACAGAGAGGCCACAGTGTAGGGGGTACCAGGGATGTAGTGGGGTCACAATACAAGGGGTATCTATGGTATATGGTTACAGTGCTGGGGGGGATATCTAGGGTGTAGTGGGGTCAGATTGCTGGGGGGATATCTAGGGTGTAGAGGAGTCAGAGTGCTGGTGGGATATCTGGGATGTAGAGGGGTCAGAGTGCTGGGGGGATATCTGGGGTGTAGAGGGGTCAGAGTGCTGGGGGGATATCTGGGGTGTAGAGGGGTCAGAGTGCTGGCTCCTACCTACATGATGTCTGTTTACCTGCACGGTCTCCATTGTAGGGGCCCCAGAGCATTACTTTGCCCAGGGGCCCATGATGCTATTAAGACGGTCCTGCCTGCAATCCCAACTTTTGGCTGCTGTCAAACAGTTACCATAAGGCCCCCTTCACAGCACCCCCAGTGCATCCATCTCATCCATCTCAATGGTCACATGGTCATGTTGAGCATTTGCCATGGCGAACATTATGATGGATACTTACTCCGTGGCTGTCAAGCCTCAAGCATACAGTTCACAATGTTTTGTTGTTTACCTGTTAAATTTGTCTTGGGCTCCAACTAGTTCACAACCCTATATTAATTAATTAATATCTTCTGCATGGAAGAAAACCATCGGGCCTTCTGGAAAAAACTTAAGACCCACCTCTTCTGAAGGATTAGGACAGCACTGGATGGATCAAGCGCCTAGTTCGCATTTGTAGCGCTATACAAATTATTCACTCACTCACTCTAATTCATAAACTTGTATATTAGTGTTCGATCCTATAAGGTTTTCATCCTCCTATCATCCTTCACTCCAACAAAAACTAGTCACAGCCATCCTGAGAAGCTTAGGCTCCATTTTCAAAAACCCATTTGAAGAAGAAATAGCTGCAAAGCCCAGCCACCACCTTAGCACATGTCTACAGTGGAGAGCTACACCTGAGTGGCAACATCGCTGGTAAGAACTGGATCTACTTGTACTTAGTATCTGCCACAAACTTCAGTAACAGAAGAAGCTATTGTTATATTTAATGTGTTTTTAATATCTGTTTCTTTATATTTTGTTTCCAGTTCCACTTTGCCAAGAAGATCCAGGACCTTTTAGTACTGGCATTTCCAAAGATGGTCCTACCTCTACCCTATAGGTTGCATCGTCTAGCCCTTTCCTTCCTAGGCTGAATGTCCCAGACTCGCCCCTTTTATTCTTTGGATTTCAGTTCTTTCAACATGGAGGCTCAGCAAGACCTGCACCCATCAAGGCATATTGTTATTTTTATAACTTCTCCCATTGCTTGCATCAGGACTGAGGGCTCTTGGAAGGAGTACAGAGGCAGGGTGCGGTGAAGTTTTCAGGAAGCTATGTACCACACCTTACCCCTCCCACCAGCCATGACGTGCCTGCGTTACCTAGAGGTATGTAATGACAATGAAAAGGCTTTATTTAACCACTTAAGGACCGCATCACGCCGATATACATCGGCAGAATGGCACGGCTGGGCATATCAACGTACGGTTACGTCGCCTTTATGACACGGCATTGTGGGAGCACATGCCCGCCGCAAGCTCCGTGAGTGTGACCGCGGGTCCCACGGACTCGATGTCCGCCGGGAGTCTCGCGATCATCTCACGAAGAGGAAGAACGGGGAAATGCTGATGTAAACAAGCATTAGTTCTGCCTAGTGACAGGACACTGATCACAGTTCCCTGTGAAAACAATAGACGCTTATTGTGATTTTTTTTACCAAAAATATGTCGAAGAATACGTATCGGCCTAAACTGAGAAAAAAATATGTTTTTTATATATTT
Source organism: Rana muscosa (assembly GCA_029206835.1). NCBI lineage: Eukaryota > Metazoa > Chordata > Amphibia > Anura > Ranidae > Rana > Rana muscosa. The sequence goes on from JARGYO010000094.1 coordinate 39,578,369, forward strand.
TTGGGGGATATTTATTATAGCAAAAAGTAAAAAATTTTGCTTTATTTTCCAAAATTGTCTTTTTTTTTTTGTATATAGCGCAAAAAATAAAAACCGCAGAGGTAATCAAATACCACCAAAAGAAAGCTCTATTTGTGGGGGAAATAAAGGACGTCAATGTTGTTTGGGAGCCACGTCGCACGACCGCGCAATTGTCAGTTAAAGCGACGCAGTGCCGAATCGCAAAAAGTGCTCTGGTCTTTGGGCAGCCAAATGGTCCGGGGCTGAAGTGGTTAAAAAGTTTATTAGCATGTTGATGAGTGAGGGAGGGGAAGAAAGAACCAGGGAAGGGAAAATTAAGCAGAAAGGACACACAAGCTTGAGCAACAAAAATTACAATATAGACCAATATTTTTCATGTATTTTAATGATGAACTATACATAAGAAACCCAAATTTTATGTTATACAAATAGCTGGGTATTATCTGGACGAACCAAATCTTCCTGTATTGGTCTGCAGCCAAACCTGGAAAAACAGAAATAGATGATAAGTAGATGGAAACGTTTAGTATTCACAAGTGGGCAGCTTGTTAATATGTAAAGTTAACTTCAGCAGCTCTGGCCCACCACGCAGTGCTACTGTGGCTCTTGCTTTATCATCTAATAGGGAACAGGAGATATGAGGGTCCTGTACATAAGAGCCTATCATCTAATAGAGAACAGGAGATATGAGGGTCCTGTACATTAGAGCCTATCATCTAATAGGGAACAGGAGATATGAGGGTCCTGTACATTAGAGCCTATCATCTAATAGGGAACATGAGATATGAGGGTCCTGTACATTAGAGCCAATCTAATAGGGAACAGGAGATATGAGGGTCCTGTACATTAGAGCCAATCATCTAATAGGGAACAGGAGATATGAGGGTCCTGTACATTAGAGCCAATCATCTAATAGGGAACAGGAGATATGAGGGTCCTGTACATTAGAGCCTATCATCTAATAGAGAACAGGAGATATGAGGGTCCTGTACATTAGAGCCTATCATCTAATAGAGAACAGGAGATATGAGGGTCCTGTACATTAGAGCCTATCATCTAATAGAGAACAGGAGATATGAGGGTCCTGTACATTAGAGCCTATCATCTAATAGAGAACAAGAGATATGAGGGTCCTGTACATTAGAGCCAATCATCTAATAGAGAACAGGAGATATGAGGGTCCTGTACATTAGAGCCTATCATCCAATAGGGAACAGGAGGTATGAGGGTCCTGTACATTAGAACCTATCATCTAATAGGGAACAGGAGATATGAGGGTCCTGTACATTAGAGCCTATCATCTAATAGGGAACAGGAGATATGAGGGTCCTTTACATTAGAGCATATCATCTAATAGAGAACAGGAGATATGAGGGTCCTGTACATTAGAGCCTATCATCTAATAGGGAACAGGAGATATGAGGGTCCTGTACATTAGAGCCTATCATCTAATAGGGAACAGGAGATATGAAGGTCCTGTACATTAGAACCTATCATCTAATAGGGAACAGGAGATATGAGGGTCCTGTACATTAGAGCCTATCATCTAATAGGGAACAGGAGATATGAGGGTCCTGTACATTAGAGCCAATGATCTAATAGGGAACAGTAGGTATGGAGATCCATTAAGAATTGAAACAAATATTTTCTGGTAACTCTTTGGTATCAGAGGAATTCACACAAACATTTTAAAAGCCAAAAGTTCAGATCCTATAACCTTACAGTGTTCTTGAGTTGACAGTGTTACCTTAGACATTCATGCAGACTTTATTGCAGGGGGTTTGACAGCATTTTTTATTCCCAGTGCAGTCACGGTCAATCCTGCAATCAGATTTAAGCCCTGGGGTAATGCATGGTCTATTGGCAAACCTCGGACAACCCTTCCCTTCGAAAGCTGCAACGTAAATATAAAAATTTCAACGGAACGCAAAAATATAAAAATTATAAAAGCTTTACCCCTGTTTAAGAGTGAACCTTCTGAGAGGGAATATATGAAATGATTATATATATATATATATATATACAGTATATATACTGTATATTGCATTCTTTTAGTTATGACCATAATGAACAGATGAACAGCTAAATTATATAAGTGGTACAATTATGTTTTTTCTTGGCCATCTCCTGGCAATATTGTATTGCAAATTTTATTTTTTTCAATTTATTGAAAAAATTGTGTAACCAAATAAAACAAAACCAACTTTAGTTGTTACTGTATTTAAAAAAAGTATAAGTTTTTATTCTAAAAGGTTCCCATTTTTAATGACACCAAAATTATGTTTCTATTGCAAAGGATGCCAAAATTATTTCCAAATGAAATAAAGGCGTTTTTGTCCCAATTTTGCACTTAAAAAAAAAAAGAAATATTCAAGAAAAAAAAATAATGAAAATGAAAGAAAAGTATAATTTGTAATGGTTAAAAAAAATGAAAAAGCAGCAAAATAATAGCTAAGGGGAGAAGGAGAGGAAAGAGTTATTAAAGGCTAATTTGGAAAGGGGATGGAGGAGAAATGTAATAAGATGTGGTTCTATTGGTTGTTGTACTCTTGCACGACTCTATTGGTTGTTGTACTCTTGCACGACTGATTGTGAGCGCATATTGACGGACGACTCGCTTCTTTTATCCCCGTCATGCCCTGCGGGGGGCAAGTTAGTGTGGTTACCCACAAGACCAACTTAGTTGTGGGAGGAAATGCCCCCTGATCTGACTGAGGCTGAGGGGCTATTTCTGCTGAATTGGGGGGGGGGGACAGGTCTGCCTGTGTCCCTAACGGTCTTTCCCATACTTAACTGCTACCTGACCCCTTAAATACCACCCCCCCCCCACCGAGATACCCCCCACCCCACTTTTTTTTTTCCTCCACCTGAGAACCTACTGTAATAGTAAAGGTGAAGGCAGTAGAAGTGTATTTTGCCTGTACTGGGTGATGCAGGTAGCTGTTCATATACTTATACAATTGCATCCAATCCTGTTTTTTGTTACATCCGGATTCCTCTTGTATCCAATATATGCTGTTTCTGCTGCCATGTATTTTGTTCTATCCCCCCCGCCACCACCCTCTGATGCTTCTACTGGAACACCCATGCAATTGACGAGCCATAGAATGAATCGCTGGCCGATTACCATAGAAAATACCGTGGACCAGATGGTCCCCGGCAGTCTCTATGACCTTTGGAGGCCAGGCACGACGGTATGACGTCACGTTTAGCCACGGCAGATGTAAACACTGACATTTTTTTGTCTGGGAAGCCATTGTTCTGTCGAGAAGTGCCCGCTATCGAGAAGTGCCCGGGACGAACGGCCGCATGGAACAGCACAACAGCTTCGTTTACGATCAGCCATTGTGACGGTGAGACGGCGCCTGCGCACAATAGCCGACGGATGAAATTTTTCTGTCAGATTTTGCCTCGCCCTGCCGAGGCGTGTTCATGTCATGAGGGGCGGATTTGTAGATGATGGGGGGCGGATTTTGAAAATGATGGGCAGTTCTGCAAAGATGGGGGTGGATTGTTCATGTCGGTGAGGGGCGGATTTGTACATGATGGAGGCAGATTGCACGCTCCCCGTTCAGGAAGAATAGCATAAAAATATTTTTTTTACAGCACTGGCCATCATTTAAAAATCCACCCCTGTTGGAACAGAAAGGGGCCATCCCCAAACTGTTTCCACAAAGTTGGGAGCATGAAATAGTCCAAAATGTCTTGGTATGCTGACACCTTAAGAGTTCCCTTCACTGGAACTAAGGGGCCAAGCCCAACCTCTAAAAAACAACCCCCCACACCATAATCCCCTCTCCTCCAAATGATTTGGACCAGTGCACAAAGCAAGAATAGAAAATAAAGGAATAGAAAAGAATAGAATAAAATAGAAAAAAATATAACCATCTTCTGAAACTCAAATTTCAAATAGAAAAATGTGAATTCAAATAGAATAATTGGAGAATAGAAAACGTTATAGAATAGAATAAAATAGAAAAAAATAACCTTCTTCTGAAATTCGAATTTTAAATTCAATTCTAATTAAAATAGAATAGAAAATAAAAGAATAGAATAGAATAGAATAAAAAAATAGAATTGTACCTGAATAGAATTAAAATCTTCCGAAATTCGAATTTCAAATAGATTAAATTTGAATAGAATAGAAAAAAATAGAATATAATAAAATATAACCTTCTTCTGAAATTTGAATTTCAAATAGAATACATTCAATTTTGAATAGAATAGAAAATATTATAATAGAAAAGAAAACAAAAGAATAGAATAGAATAAAAAAAAGCATAGAATAGAAAGAATATAGCCATTCTGAATAGAATCAATTTTAATCTGAATAGAATAGAATATAAAATAAAACAAAAGAATAGAATAAAATGTGATATAACCATCTTCCGTAATTCGAATTTCAAATAGAATAAATTTGAATAGAATAGAAAATAATAGAATAGAAGATAGAATAGAAAAAACAATAGAATAGAAAGAATATAACAATATAATCACCTTCCAAAATTAGAATTTCTAATAGAAAAAAATTGAATAGAATAGAATAGAAAATAAAAGAATAGAATAGAAAAAACAATGAAATAGAAAGAATATAAGCATCTTCCAAAATTAGAATGTCTAATAGAATACATTTGTTTTCGAATGCAATTTTAATGGAACTTGGAAAATTCAAATCAATTCGAATTTGATTAAACTAGAACTATTCCGAAACAAATGAAGTGTATTTAACTAAACAAATTTATGCAAATAACAAATCGAAATGAAATAAATTTTATTCGTTCTGCACATGTCTACTATAGTATGAATCTCTGAATCTGTGGTGACAGTGTGTGTTACAGATGTTTATTCGGAAATCATAGTTGTCATTGCTGTTGTTGTGAAGGGTCGATAGGCCTGAAAGCCCCCTAATAGAGTTAGACATTCTAAGAGGGTTTGCAAGTTCACAATGCCAAGATTGTAGGTGTAGGGATAGCCACCAGATCTGCACCAACTATTTTCATCTGTAGATAAAGGTATCTTGAGCACTATAAATGTTATCAGTCTTTATGATATCTAGAACATTTTTGGTGCCAGGGAATGGGATGTGACCTATGGAAAATTGCCAGCTTTAATTTTTATCACTTCAAGGTACTTACGTGGCCTCACAGGTCTTTCAGGCATAGGTGGGAGACACTGGAACACACAGTAGGTGGTGCAGCACTTCAGATTTTGCTTACAGTCCCCATCATCATTACACTCTCCTTTCGGCTTTATAAACCTGCACTCAGGAGAAGCAGGTTTACAGACTCCAGGCTTCACTAAAACACAAAGCAAGATGTACATGAGACCTCCCTTCATGAGGGACAATATGGACACCCTTCAGCATACAATATTTGGTCACAACCAAAAGTTATACCCTTTAGCTGCGAAAAACAAGATGAGACCCCCTCCCCCTGTTCTAGTCTTCATTTATTTCTTGACCATTTTCTTGGAGACACACAAACCTAGTGTGTGGCCCTACTGGAGGCTTACTCTATAGGTCATCTCCTCAAGGTTGCCCTCTGTTCTTTTCTTTATCTAATTCTTGACCTTTTTCTCTGAGACACCTGAACCTTGTCTACTGGCTCTACTGGAAGCAAGCTCCATAGGTCATATCCTTGAGATCGACCCTTGTTCTTACCATTATCTACTTCTTGACCTTTTTCTCTGAGACACCCAAATCTTGTCCACTGGATCTACTGGAGGAAAGCTCCTTTGTTCATACCCACAAAGTCACCCCCTATGAGGTTGCGTCCTGTTCTTATCTTTATCTAATTCTTGACCTTTTTCTCTAAGAAACCTGAACCTTGTCCACTGACTCTACTTGGAAGCAATCTCCATAGGTCATATCCTTGAGGTCGACCCTTGTTTTTACCATTATCTACTTCTTCAAATTTTTCTCTGAGACGCCCAAACCTTGTCCATTGGATCTACTGGAGGAAGCTCCTTTGTTCATACCCACAAGGTCACTCCCTATAAGGTCGCCCCCTGTACTTATCTTTATCTAATTCTTGACCTATTTCTCTGAGACACCTGAAACTTGTCCACCGACTCTACTGGAAGCAAGCTTCATAGGTCATATCCTCGAGATCACCCCTTGTTCTTACCATTATCTACATCTTGACCTTTTTCTCTGAGACACCCAAACCTTCTCCACTGGCTCTATGGGAGAGAAGCTCCTTTGGTCATACCCTCAGTGTCACCCCCTATGAGGGTTCCCCCTGTTCTTATCTTTATCTACTTTTTGACCTTTTCCCCAAAACACTTGAACATGTCACTGGCTCTACAGAAGGGAATTTCCTTTAGTCATACCTTTGAGGTCACTCCCTATGAGGTTGCACCTGTTTTTATCTTTATCTACTTCTTGGCTGGCCTTTTTTCTTGGACACACCCAAAACTTGTCCATAAGTTCTATTGGAGGGAAGCTCCATTGGTCATACCTTCAAGGTAACCCTAAGGTTGCCCTCGGTTTTTATCTTCATCTACATGTAGCGGCCTCACCCCTCTCTCCCCTTCTCATACTCGGCTTGTCTTTCTTCGTCTAGGGGTCTCAGTGCTGGGGGGAGGGATGAGATACACCACGGCCCATGTCCTCCATAGCTAAGAGGTGAAGGCCAGAAGATTGGGTCTTGTGTAGGTGTCCTAGAGTCAAGTCCAGTACTTCGTCCCTAACTCCTTTGCTCCTAGTAACCAGAGTTCCACACAGTGAATAGGTCCCACTCAGTTTTATTCTTCTTAGCGCACAAACATACAGTTTATTTACTGAGTGATAACGGGGACAGATCGAGGCACAATCCTTTCCCTTCTGCTGCTAACCTCTGTGGTGTCACTAGTGGTGAATAGTAGGGTTGTCCCGATACCACTTTTTTAAGACCGAGTACAAGTACCGATACTTTTTTTCAAGTACTCGCCGATACCGAATACCGATATATTTTTTTATGTGTCAGTATTTTTTTCTTTTTTTTTTTACTATTTTTTGCCATGTTTTTTTACAATGCTTTGTTGGGGTGGGTGGGGGGGGGGGGGGGATGATCTCAGTGTATTTATTTTTTCTTTTTTACAATTTATTTTTTATTATTTATTGCAATTAATTTTTTTATTTCTAGCCCTGTTGGGGGGCTTTGGTGAGATCAGGGGTCTTAACAGACCTCTGACATCTCCCCTTTGAGACAGAGAAAGGGACTAGGGAAACAGATTCCCCAGTCCCTTTCTCAGCTGCACTGAAAATGAATGGAGAGGAAACAACGGCTCCTCTCCATTCATAAACTGAAGCATCGTAAACACACAGGTTACGATGTTTCAGTTATATGAATGGACAGAGTCAGTCACTGACTATGTACATTCGGAAAAGGTAGGAGCCAGGTTTAGCGGCTCCTACCTCCGCTCTCCATCCTGACAGAAGGAAGCGGAGGAGGATATGGAGGGTGGCACAGAGCTGAGGACAGCAGCAGCGAGGAGGGGGGGACACGGAGCGCGGGGGGGGGGGGAAAGAGCAGAAAGATGAAGGACATCAGCAGCATGGAGGGGGGGACACGGAGCGCACGGGGGAGAGCGGAATAACGGAAGACATCAGCAGCATGGAGGGGGGGGGACACGGAGCGCACGGGGGAGAGCAGCATGGATGGGGGAACTGGAGGAGGATACAGGGACAGTCAGCGGTGATCGGTGCGGCTTTGGGGGGAGTTACAAGCACCGATTACCGCTGTATAGATTTCACTAAAACAGCTGAAAAGAAGGGGGGGTCGGGAGAAGCTGTCGGGCTGTATTGAAATCTATACAGCGGTGATCGGTGCTTGTAACTCCCGTCGCCGCACCGATCATCACTGACTGCTCAAGTATCGGCTGAAGCATCGGAGCATTTTCCCCGAGTACAAGTACTCGGGAAATGCCTGGTATCGGTACCGATACCGATACTAGTATCGGTATCGGGACATCCCTAGTGAATAGTCACTGCCACTGACTAGGTGATGTAGAACGTGAATTACCTTCGCTAGCTCGGCCCCTGTCAGGGGAAGGAAATCCGTCCAAGGGAGAAATGGAGGCCTCTCTGTCACCAGCGATGCTGCGCCGGACTCTACAGAGAAGTTACCGCACACCAGTCCTCACGAACTCAGACACGGGCACCCAAGGAGTTAGGGCCCCTTCAGATTCCTCCACCCTCACAGAACTCAGTCGAAGGTACTGAGCCCCAGGCATCCGCCATAGTACCTCACCCCAGGCTAAAGGTGCCTGAGATGGACTCCATCTCCGCTCCGGCTAGGTCAAGGGCACCTAGGCCTGGAACACCGGAACGCCAGCACCCAGGCCGAAGGTGCCTGGGTGCGGCCGAGTCCTCCGACTCCACTCCGAACTCTAAACCCGTGGTCAGGGCGTCCGCCCCTTTTATCTCCTCTCCCTTTGCGTCACAGCGGGTTCCCCGCCCCGCTGTACCAGCTCCAGGGGAGGACAAAAAGGCACAGACTTGCGGTGCGAGTTCAGCCCCGGCCCAGGGCAACAATGCCACCTGTTAGTTCGGCGGGAACCTCACACCACCAGAGTCCTCCAAGACCCACAAAAAAGGAACCTTGAATTCCCTAGCAATCAGGGCATCTGTGTTACACTACCACCCAGATGCTTCCCCTAAATTCAAGTACCCGCTACATACATTTTTGCCTTTTTTCTTGGAGACACCCGAAACTTGACTCTGACTTTACTGGAGGGAAGGTCCATTGGTCATACCCTTGAGGTTGCCCCCTATGAGGGCACCCAGCCCAGATCTTACACCTTGATATGTTGAGAGATGCATTATACCCCTCTCATGGAATTGCTCCCAGTCCTTGCTGGCTAAAGGGTCTAACCCCCTTTGTCCAAGTATCAGGGCTCTATAAGGAAGATATGCCATATGTTTTAGACCTTGGTATTCAACTAAAAGCATATCTAAAGAACACAAATTAATCTTAAATAAATTAAATAAATCTTAAAAAGAAAGAAAGAAAAAATTACATAATGATAATAATAATAATAATAATAATAATAATAAAATAATAAGTAAAAAATGAGAAAATAATAAGGAGGATATTTGTAATTTAGACCTTGATATTCGGCTAAAAGCGTATCTAAAGAACACAAATTATAGTATTGTAAAGAAAGAAAGAAAAAAAATAAAGAAATTTAAATAATAATAATAGTAATAAAATAATAAAATAAGTAATACATGAGCAAATAATAAGGAGGATATTTGTTTTTTTGATCTTGGTGAGCAAATTAAAGCTTATCTAATGAAAAAATAATAATAGCATTAAAACTTAAAAAAAAATTAATTAAATTAATTAATTTAAATAATAATGATAAAAATAATAATAAGGAATTAAAAAACAAGCAACACATGAAAATAATAAATAAGATATTGTTGCAACTGGATGTGAAATATTTGTTGCAAATAATGCATCTCCCAACATTAATATTTCACCTTTAGATAATGACAAATCATTTCACCTGAATCTTTTATCTCCAGTACGGTGTCCCTATTTCATCTGAAACAAAGAACCGTAATATCTACCCATCGCCTATTTTGGGTCAGGTGCACCAAGCTTCTATTGTACTCAAAGGTGGCAAATCATAGGGTGGGAATATTTTTCCTTTTTTCGCATTGCCCTTTGTCCAATCAGAAGGCAGTAGGGAAGCCCCTTCTTGACCATTATAAGGTGCAACTCCAACTTCACCCTCACAGTTGGATCTGCAGTGGATTGCTTACAGAGGGTGGTTGAAAAGTGATTGGAAAAAATGACACGTCGCCTCCTCAGTGCCCGATTTAACCCTTCAAAGCTGCACAACTGACCTGTAGGGGAATTGAAGCGTGGATCCTTTTCCTTGAATGGGTCATGTTCGGCGGGCAGTTGAAGGGGGTATAATTTTTGGTGCACCTCATAAGCAAAGCATCCCAGCCATGGCATATGTACAACCAGTGGCGTCACTAGGGTTGGTGTCACCTGGTGCGGTATAACATGGTGTCACCCCCCCCCCCCCATGAGACCAGCTTGCTCAGGGTGGGTAGGTGTGTCACTCAGCTACTGTGCCTATATCTAATATAATATATCTGTGGCCAGCAGCATCCCCCCCCCCATCATCATCATCATCAGACCAGCTCAGGCTGGGGGTGTCTCAGTCAGCTAATATAAATTATATTGTGAGTGTTGGCTGTCTGATAATGGGGGGGGGGGGCTGCTGGACACAGATATATTATATTACATATAATAGGCACAGTAGCACAGGAGTTAGCTGGTCTGGTGGGGGGAGGGGCGGCTGGACCAGCTATATTACATAGTATATATATATATATATATATATATATATATATATATATATATATATATATATAAAATCTATAGCTGTGTCTAGCAGCAGACCACCTTGCATCCCCCCCCCCTTCCTTATCATATCATATACAGGCCGTCAGGGGCAGGGCGCCAGACACTGAAACTGAGTCCTCCCACTGTCCCACACTAGCTCTCTTACAAAGGCAACCCCCCCCCCCCATACACACACCTCATCTTGTGCTCCGGCGGGCCGACGGTGGAGAACCCCCCCCCACCTGTTCTTATTCTGTGCGCCGCGCCGCCGCCAGCTGGAGTCTCAGACAGTCTGTACTCCTGGAGAGTGGAGAGGAGGAGGGCTGGGCACTGTGGGCAGCGACCGTCACACACAGCAGCCGTGCCGCCCGGGCGGAGAAAGTTGTGTGTGTGCTGCAGTGACGTGTCGTCACATCATCACAGTGCAGTGTGATGATGTGACAGGCTGAGTCGCTCGCTGGCTCTGTAGGGTAGGGAGGAGGATTGGAATTTAGGAATAGGAAGAATAAGGAGCCGGAGGACACACACCAGGCGCGGCCGCGGCGCTGGAGGTGTTGTTCCAGGCTTCCAGCCCAGCGGGGTGAAATTAATCAATGAATGGGTCAGCTGTAAAAAAAAAAAAAAAAAAAAAAGGGAGGGTGTCACCCCTCTAGCGGGTGTCACCCGGGGGCGGACCGCACCCCCCGCACCCCCCTAGCAACGCCTCTGTGTACAACCCCTTCTGGCTACTTGTGCAGCTTAAAGGGGGTTGTCAGGGAGTTGGGGGACCTCCAAAGCAATCAATTCTCAATCATAATTCCCTATTATAAGCAGACGCTCCAGCCAAGATATCACTTGGGTCGTTTTGACAGCGAAATCAGGCTGTGCGCAGAGCACACAGCCAAATCTCCTATCTCCTGTGCTAATAAGCACACATTTCGTCTTAATAATATAATGCATCTTACCAATCATTCGATTTCCCATTCATCCAAGTAAAAAGACATCACCATCCTAAGTTCTCAGCTCTGCCAGCATGACTGACCTGAGCCCAGGTCTTTTATTCATAAATCACAAAATAAATTCTCAACAGGAAGTGATGTCACAGGATGTCAGCTTCACCCAGGAAATGACCATATAAGGATCTGATCATATAAGGATCTGACAACAGGATGTGACCAAATAAAGACCTCCTTCCAACAGGATGTACAATACAATACAATACAATTAAAGGATTCTGAAGGGGTGTCTGAGCAGAGACAGGGTGAATGGAAGCTAAACAAACATGGACGCCATCTCTGGTCATAACAACCCAAGGCTCCCGTTTTACCACTGATAGGAATCTTTATTCTGCACTATTCCAGAGAACAACGCATACCCGGATTATACTATTATTGCTTTTGGAAGGGAGGCTATATGCAGGTGTGCACTACGAATCCCGACCATGCTGATCAGACATAGCAGAGACAAGAGCGCACATCTGCCTATAACCAATAATGTCCTTGCAGAGCGAACATATCCCCCCTAGACGATCGTCTGCGCTAATGCACAGGGGCCCTTTGTCGATGGACATATCCCCACTCTGCAAACATCTCTCTCCAACCTTAAGACATTTTCCACTACCAGACGGGACTCAACCAGCGTCAGTCTGCCCCAGTCAGCTCTTTAGAGTGGGTTGCGGGAGAACTAACACTGGGTGACACTATGACAATACATAATAAATACATCTTCATAAAATTTCCATGACAGTTTGCACGGCAACTTCCGTGTGTGTGGTTCCACATGTGTGTTTACATGTGTTTGTAATGTGTTGAGCTCAGCTCTCTGTCACTCTGCCCTCTCCTACTATCCTAGCAATGAGGAACATCTTATTGGAGCCTTGTGCTGCTTCTCTTACCCTCTCTTTAAATCCTGCTGTACCTTCCTCTCTTTAAACTCTGCTATACAGGGATTGCAAGAGGCTGACACTGAGTCAAATTCATCACTAGATCTCTATGCTTTTCTATACAATCCAGGCAAGTAAAGCCCACACGTGAGGCTGAGCCTCCATGATTAAAGCAGCTGAAATCCAATGAATGAAAGCAGAAGGCCAGGGGCAGTCAGGCTGAGGAGGAAAGGCCTAGATCAGTGATGGCGAACCTTGGCACCCCAGATGTTTTGGAACTACATTTCCCATGATACTCATGCACTCTGCAGTGTAGTTGAGCGTCACAGGAAATCTAGTTCCAAAACATCTGGGGTACTGATTCTAGACATCCTCCAGCTAGGAAATGGGACGGGCTCTATCTGATTTGCTGCAGCTTCTAATGCACATTGTGAAAAGCTCACAGTGTGCAGTGAAACCAGAGTAAGACATTTCAGTAGAGAAGAGGAGCCGGTACAACAGTGCAAGACTGAAGGTCAGATTTTAAATTGAACACCAAATAAAACAATCACAAGAAGCAAACAAGGAAAGTTTGGCCCCCAAGTTCTGCCATTTTCATAGCGTTCAGCCCTTGATGGATGACTTACCTCTAGAACTGGGACGGTGGGGTGGAGGAACTGGATAATTGTGTGGAGGAACTGGATAATTGTGTGGAGGAACTGGATAATTGTGTGGAGGAACTGGATAATTCGGTGGAGGAACTGGATAATTCGGTGGAGGAACTGGATAATTCGGTGGTGGAGGCAGATGGTTGGGTGGAGGACCTGGAAAGTTGGGGAAGAAATCGGCGGAGATGGCTGAACAGCTCAGGAGGAGGAGGAAGACGGCGTTGTACAGAGACATGGTTGAGTCTATGAGATTCGGGATGTACACAGCGTGTTATATAGGACTCAGTACAGGAGGAGATCAGGGAGGAGGCAGAATGTCAGAGAACAAGATATTATTATTTTCAGAGTTTCATCATACAAGTGACATCCTATAATTAGATTTTAGTTTTAATATACACCTATTCCTCTTATCTAATGTATAATGACAGCATACAACTATAATTATATTCTAATAGAAACTTTTACTCTCACATGGCAGAGGATTCCCAAGACATCCAATATAGTAAGTACAATGTTTTTTCTTCAAACTTAGGAAAAGGAAAAATGTTTGGTCGGACTCACTGCCAGAGTAATTTCTGCGTTTTTTGCACACATGTTTAAAAAATCTTTTTCGGCCGGAAGATTACACAAAATCCCCAAACGTTATATATTTTCTGAATGCAGGCACCCTTTTTTTTAAATCAGATTTTATCTTTATTTTTTTTTATACCACAACAACATATACACAAACATAACATTGAAATCAAAACACAAAAAACATACACAAAGCCACACAAAAAAAAGGGGGGGGGGGAAACCATATGGATATTCAGTCCCGTATCCATATGGTCAAGCCACGGCTTTCAAATAGTACCAAACCTCCTAGATAAATTCCTCATAACGAAAACATGCCTCTCATAAGAGATGGATCTATTCAGACCAGTGGCGGCTGGTGCTCAAAAATTTTGGGGGGCGCAAACAAACTGAAAAGAAAAAAACATAAATTGCAGCCACTGTGCCCATCAAACGCAGCCACTGTGCCCATCCAACGCAGCCACTGTGCCCATCAAACGCAGCCACTGTGCCCATCAAACGCAGCCACTGTGCCATCAATTGCCGCCACTGTGCCATCAAATGCAGCCACTGTGCCTATCAAACGCAGCCACTGTGCCTATCAAACGCAGCCACTGTGCCCATCAAACGCAGCCACTGTGCCATCAAATGCAGCCACTGTGCCTATCAAACGCAGCCACTGTGCCCATCAAACGCAGCCACTGTGCCCATCAAACGCAGCCACTGTGCTCATCAAACACAGCCACTGTGCCATCAATTGCCGCCACTGTGCCATCAATTGCCGCCACTGTGCCATCAAATGCAGCCACTGTGCCATCAAACGCAGCCACTGTACCCATGAATTGCCGCCACTGTGCCATCAAATGCAGCTACTGTACCCATCAATTGCTGCCAGTGTGCCCATCAATTGCTGCCACTATGCCCATCAATTGCCGCTACTGTGCCCATCAATTGCTGCCAGTGTGCCCATCAATTGCTGCCAGTGTGCCCAACAATTGCCGCTACTGTGCCCCATTAATTGCTGCCAGTGTGCCCATCAATTGCCACTACTGTGCCCCATCAAATGCTGCCAGTGTGCCCATCAATTGCCATTACTGTGCCCCATCAAATGCTGCCAGTGTGCATCACCTGGCACTTACCTCTCTTGCAGCGGGTCACGGTGGCGTCCTCCACATCCACGCTCCTTAATGTCTTCTCCCGTCCTCTCTATCAGGCGTCCATTCACAGTGCCGGTTTTTTCAGCCAATCAGGTGACAGGTAACAGACCCGAGCACCTAATTGGCAGAGATGCGGGTCAGTGTTAGGAAAGCGATTAATTCGCTTTCCTAACACAATGCTGAGTGAACAGTGAGCGCCCAGCATGGCGCCCGCTGTTCACCTACGGCTCTAATCAGGTGCTTTAAAAAAAAAACGCTGCTGTAATTCAGGTGCCTGGTGCCCGACAAGGGGCCGGACACCTGAATAGGGGGTGGCAGCGGCAACCATAGATAGATTGATGCAATGCATCAATCTATCTATGGTGAGAAAGAGGTGGCAGGAGAGAGGGGGTGGCGCTGTGCGCCCCTTATGGTCCATGTGCCACTGATTCAGATCAAATCTCCAATCAGATATAGTCGGAGGGTGAGGGGAGGTCCACATCTAGAGCAAGCCGAGTCGGTTGTTAAGCCAATATTAAACAAAAATTCTGGTGTCCTATACGCCCTATGCAATATATAAAATTGTGTTAATCTAAATGAGGGTGAAAGAGATACAAGGAGAAGAGCCCGAAGAATCTTATCCCAGACATAGTCAGAGATAGGGCCAATATCTCACTCCCATTTCTCTCTAGATGGACAATGAAATTTATTAGAAGTACAACGTAATAGAGACTTATACGTAGCGGATATTAGACCTTTAGTAGCGGTTGCCTGAACCACTCTTTCCAAAACTGGGACCAGGGGAAAGAAAACAGGAAAAGAAGAAAACTTGGCATATAAGCCATGTCGCAGCTGCAAAAATTGGTAGAACCATCTAGGGTTCATAGAAAATTCCCTTACCAACTGATCAAAAGATTTACGTACACCCCTCTCATAGAGTTGAGAGAGGGTAAGAAACCCAGCTTGTTCCCATCGCTGAAATCCCTGGAGGGTCAATATCTCTGGCAGCCCTTCATTGCCCCAAATAGGGGTATATTTAGTTAGGGAGGAAACCCCCATTATGCTCACAACATAATGGGGGTAGGTATTTTAGAAGAGGAGGAGCACCCCGATGCCCCCTCCAGGGCTAATAGCAGACACCCTAGAGAAAAAAATTGTGGTAGTTCCATTTTTCTATGTCATATGTTATTACCGCAAAGGTCTAGGAAACGCAAAATATAAAAAACACATTAAAGTGAATTCAAGGGGGAACAAACACACTAAACTACCCACATTTTTTGATAAAATATAAAAGATGAGGTTGCACCGAGTAAATGGACACCCAACATGCCAAACCTTAAATTTTTGTGCGCCCGTGAAATGGCTACAAACTGCAGTACCATATATTTTCTATAGGCGGCGCTTCAAAAGCCCCTATAGGTCATCAGTTTAGTGTTATGAAGGAGATCTTGTGTTAAAATTATTGCTCTCCCTCTGGCGTGCGTGGCGATATGTAACATATGTATTGCAATCGACATTTTCATGCGTAAGTGCCCCCCGATGCATGTGTTTACATTCGTATGTGTGTATATTTGGGGGTGGGGGGCCTCAAATATTTTGAGGGGATTTTATATGCTTGGGTGGAGCTTTTTTTAACTTAACCTTTTACTTTTTTATTGCATAGGAGACAAAAAATCCCCTACGTGATGATTTCTAGGTGAGAGGTTCTCTTTAGTGAGACATGTAGGGTCTAAAAGACCCCCAATTTCTGCTTTGGGCTCCACTGAATGTTTTGCAATGCAGATCACATTGGAATACATATTTTCCTAGCTAAGATAGCCGGGGACACTTAGAGCTTGACCCGGAAGTGACATCAGAGGCGCCGCTTTCCGGGTCACAACAAGAAGAGGAGGAGAGTGGATGTGTGGCCACTCTTATCCTTACCCTCCAGCCTCCAGCACCCACAATGTCGCTCCTGGGCCTGCAGATAAGAAAGCGGAGCCTGGAAAGCATGGTGGGTACGGTGGCGCGGGAAGGGGGGGGGTGCCTGTACACTGCTGCTTTCAATTTTACACACAATCCCGGTGGCTGCAGCCACTGGATTGTATGTGAAACCCCCTGCTGTCAGGTCTGTATGACATACAGACCTGGCAGCAAAAGGTTTAAAGGCAAATGGAACACTAAATAGTATAAAACCATATATTTTTATTAGTGTACAAAAACATTATTAAAATAAAGCACATAGTTTGCATGCATTAATGAAACCATATACTTCAATGTTTATAAAAATGGTAATTATACACCAATCACAGTAGTGGCGTTACAAAAAACTGTACAATTAAGTGAGTCCTTGTGCATCGACGCGTTTCGCTTTCCGTTTCCTCAGGATACATAGAAGGACAACATAGGATTCACTGTATAAATGAAAAACACAAATTATAATTGTGCTAAGCATGTAACTATTACCTCATGTCCATACATACTATATCCACCAAAATTGTTCACCTTGTCTGGAGATATGAACACATGTGATATGAACACGGAGTGTAAAGAGAATTTCGTATAGTATTGTGTAAATTAGGCTGCAATGTCCTCATGGGACACTGATGCATGACCAGTATGATTGCAGATGCTATGTACCATCATAGATGCTTTTTTGGATTGTAGGGCCCTGGCTTGGAGTTTGCCACTTTTATAATCCTTTTATTACCCAGCCTTTGGTTGAGTACATAGTTACGCCTTGTCATTTTACCATCATTATCTTTGAGAAGAAGTACCTAGCTCGGACTCGGCAGTAACACTGCAGCTGTATCTGGAGGACCTGGAAGACCGGAGCCGCCATAGCAACTTGCGGCTCCTGGGTCTCTGTCAGAGACCCAGCACTGCAAACACTTACTTCCGGGTGTCAGCAAGGAATGCCCGTTCCGCAAATGCTAATGCTCATTCGCGCAATGCGCGCACGCATGCGCGTGCGCGCAATGCGCGCGCCCATGTGCATGCGAGCGCCCCTTCCAATCCCGGCGCACAGCGCCCTATTTAAACCTGGAGTGTCAGTGCTGGATTGTCTTTTCAGCTAGTACCTTGGCTCGTGTGTAAACCTGTTATCGGATTGACCTGCTCCTAAAGATACCTGGCTTGTTTGACTACCCTTCTCGGATCTCCCTTACCTGTTCTCCTACCTCTGCCTGCTTTACTGACCAACGGCCTGGACTTTGACCACGAACCTGCCTCTTGATTTGGTACCTCTCTGCTAGCCCGTTGCTGACTCCTGCCTTCACCTGTTTATTCTCTTGGATCTTCCCTGCACGGATCTGACGCTTGGTTACCGCAGCACCTGTGCTCTAAGAGGTCTTCAGTATCTCCCAGAGACTCTATCTGCATCAACAGGCACCTGCACCTTCTCGTGCCCCTGCATTTCCCTGTCCTCACCTCCAGGGGGTGCGGGGACCAGGATCGTGCGAGAGGCCGCCCCCACTTCCTCGGCTCCGCTGTAAGGTACGTGACAGTCTCCCTGAAGACCTATCAGAAACTGTCACGGCCATCTTCCACAACATTTGGGACCTTCCCCACAGACTCTAGAGCTAGATAGAGTTCACAGGGCCCTGGGACCTAGATCGCCAGATCCTAATAGACCGCAAGATGTCATCTGCTGGCTGCACCGCTACTCACAAAAAGACACTGTTCTCCACAAAGCATGGGAACATGGAGACGTGAACTTTGATGGGGCCTCTGTCAGGATCCTACCAGACTTCTCCCGTGCGACGCTACAGCGCAGAGCCTTGCTGAGGCCTGTATTGGATCTAGCAAGATGACAAGGCTGCACTTACCGCTGGGGCTACCCTCTGGTGGTCACTTTTCAGAATGCCACCACGTCCTTTACGCTACATATGCCAGGGGAACTACCAGCTCTATTTTCCTTCCTGGATGCGGATCCAGTTCAGGTTCCTGACTGGCTCATGTTTAACCCGGAGGCCTATGGGCTGCACGGGACCTGCCTCAGCCCGAGGGCCCTTCAAAGGTGCGCCTTCCGAGTACCAGGAGAAGACCTCGGGATCCGTCCATGGAACGGGCATGTGAGTCCTAAGTGTGTTACCTGCTTGTCCCTCCCCTACATCCAACCACTGACTGCCATCTGCCCAATATCCTGCAGATGTAATGGTGCGCCGATCCCCCTTTGCATCTTCCCTTACTGGTCTTCATATCGCCAAATTTTAGTGAACCTCACACACGATTGCAATCCCCTGCTAGGATGATCCCGGCCTCTTCTGGCTAACTAACCCACCCACAGGATCCATGCACAAAGGCGGCAAGGAGCACTAGACCCTTGTGTCTCCTGTCTCATAGAGAATCCATAGTTCTTCTGGAGCTCCCTGAGACAGATCTCATGATCTACGACCCCTGCCCTTTCCTGCTGAATCAGCCCCGATGGACTACCCTTACCCTGCCTACAGGCTATTTTGCATTTTGTCAGGTAGATGCCATTAGACTCATGGGATATTCCTGGACACCTATGCTTATCACCTGCAAGACACCTATGGCTCCCTGTCATGTAGCACACTGCCCCCACTTCCATTGCTGTACTACATCCTGATCTAGAGTGGTCTTCCCAGTTTAAACCTACTCCCTCTGAGTCACACAGCTTGACATATACAACTCTTGGAACTATACCATTCCTTTGCATTCTGAAGGACAATGGGCTTCAGTGTTTTGATTCCATTTGGAACCGAATGCGAGGTTTATTGTTATATGAACGTATCCGCAATGTATGCATTACAATGTCCCCTCTATCATGGGATTTACAGGACTATACGCCTGAATTTTTCCGCTGTACTCTGAGTCATCCAATGTGTTTTCGGTATACTGGTTTACGCAGGTCCATGGGCCCTTATATATTCATTTTAGCAAGGAATCCAGTGTATATACATCTGTAGATTCCTGGGTATAGCGGTGCCTGATATCCAGTTTCCACAAGGGGGTTAGCTTACTACTATCCTCTAGTCCCGAGGGCTTACTTTACTTACCATGGGAAGGGGTGAACTAGTTCCTGATTACTGTGGGTGGGGCCGGGGACACTGTGGTCTTCCTAAGTGCTTGCCGCAGGCGGGGGGGGCTTACCCTCCCTGTCCCTCCTTAGGAGGGAGGAGAGGGTACTTCGCCTGACCAAGTGTCCGCCTAGTGCTTGAATTGCATGGAACAGAACGCTTCCTCTGACAGCGTCAATTCTTGGTGCGGGATGGAGATATCGCTCTGGCACAAGCACCCCCCCCCCCCATCTGAGTCTGAATAGGTCTTCCCTACAATTACTGGCCAGAACTTACATTGTTACTGGGTTGCGGTCACTCCATGTCTGGAATATATATATTTCGGAGTGGTGGTGGAAGAGGTCGCACGGGGTTCCCCCCTGGGGTTATTTCATACACACTGTTACAGTATTTACCCAATGGTTCTGTTACTTGTTTTACCTGTTACTGCATGCATGTACTATTTGTGTTAGTCTTTTAATGTAGATGGGGTAGACAGGGTTTGCCGGGGGCTCTCTCCTCATTGCCTTCTCTAACCAGTACCACATATTACCTCTTCCACAGGTCATAAAGTTACTCTGCCTAAACAAATTACACGAGAATTCCGCTAATTTTATGACTCTCTTTACAACTTACAGACAACTACCCCCTCTCAGGCCCACATAATGGATTATATATCATCTTCCCAAATGCCCACACTGTCCGTGGAGGTGAATAAGACATTAGAAGACCCCATCACTCTAACTGAACTTCAACTTGCCGTGGCAGCCACGAAACCGGGGAAAGCGTTGGGACCGGATGGCTTCACGCTCTGATACTACAAGACTTTACTACCCTCCCTTGGTCAACACTTGATTAAATTATTTATTGCATTAGGATCGACCGAGTTGTTCCATAAAGATACCCTTCAAGCCAACATCTCTGTGATCCCGAAAGAAGGCAAAGATCCTGCCTCCTGTGGGAGTTACTGCCCGATATATCTACTGAATATTGACCTCAAATTATTCACCAAAATTATAGTGACCAGATTACAACAACACTTTCCCCAACTAGCCCACCTGGACCAAGTTGGCTTTGTACCTTCCAGAGAAGCTAGGGACAATATGGTCACGGTCATTAATCTACTATATGTAGCCAATGCTACCAATGTCCCATGTGTTTTCCTAGGAACGGATGCTGAAAAAGCCTTCGACCAGGTTCATTGGCCCTGTTCTCTGTCTTGAAACACGTAGGTTTTGGACACACTATGATGAACTGGATCTCCTCAATCTATTCTGGACCCATGGCTAGAGTCCGGGCTAATGGTATCTTATCTGACCCCTTTGCGATTATTAATAGAATGTCCCCTGTCAGCCCTCCTTTTTGCGTTGTCACTGGAACCATTCTTATGTAAAATACGTCTGAACCCGGATATCACCGGTGTGACCATTGGCTATACTCAACATAAGGTGTCGGCCTACGCAGATGACATGCTGTTCTCTCCTACGAATCCCCTAATTACATTGCCTGATCTATTACACGAATTTGACATTTACGGCGCATTATCAAATTTGAAAATTAATTTTGCAAAGTCCGAAGCCACGGGAGTGGGTTTGCCACAGCAACTTCTATCTCATTTACCAGCACGCTTTAAACTAAAATGGACAAATTCTGCGTTAAAATATTTGGGGACCTATATACCTTTTAAAACCTTCCCGACTCTTTGACCTGAATTTTCCCCCACTCTGGAAAACTGTCAGATTGCTCCTAACTACGTGGCAGACTGGACTACATTCATGGTTCGGCCGCTGCAATATTATCAAAATGAGCATCCTCCCTAAATTTTTATACCTCTTCCAAGCTCTACCAAGCTCTTCCAAGATTCATGGAACCTTCTCTTGTTGTCTGTCGGTTCTGCAGAATTGGCCTCCATCTACTTTCACAGACAGACAATGTATATCATGTATGGCTGCAGGCTAGGGCGTTAGGATATGGTACCGATTCAAGTAATATATGTGGTTTCTGACACGCCTTCTGACATAAGTCTATTGTATATTGCTATTTTGTATCATGTACTGTATCCCTACTGTTTTGATGTTATGAGTGCTGTCTTTTGCTTCTGTCTAAATAAACGAATTGAAAAAAAAAAGAAGAAATTACTTTCCAATGTCCGAAAACACTCTTCGGTACCAGACGTGTTTCAGGTTTAAGCCTTTTCTCAGGGGTACTTGTTAGGAGAATGTATGTTCAAATACTTGTCAGAATAGGATAGAGTAAATGGTGCAATGCTCCGCTATGTTGTTTTAACAGAGATCAGAAATATCACTGCAAAGAATGGTATCAATGGAGATCTCCGACACTGCCCCCAGGTCAAACCAGGATATCCCAAGGAGGTCCCCACACTGACTGGTCACAGACCAGAGGTAGTAGAAGAAACTGACAGGGGAAAGTTCCATATGGGAGGGGTAGCACAGTATGGGCCTACATAGGGTCCTTCTTAGTCCTTGAGTGAACAGTCTATTAAGTATATGGCCTTCCACCCTCATCCTGTATTGTGGTGTTCAAATGTTTTCCTGTCAGAGCGCCATCCTTCCTGGTAGTTAGGGATGAGCTTCGTGTTCGAGTCGAACATACGTTCGACTCGAACATCGGCTGTTCGATCGTTCGACGAAGATCGAACGATTTGGGCCGTTCGCGCCAAATTCGAGTGACGCGAACGGCCCACAATGCACTACGCCATCGCAGTGTCATCCAGGCGCTGTGATTGGCCAAGCATGCACTGTGACCCCGCATGCTTGGCCAATCACAGCGCCGGCAGCGAGGAGAGCAATGATTGGCCACAGGCAGGATGCCTGTGGCCAATTATTGCTGAGGGTGTTTAGTACACGCCCCACACTATAAAAGGCCGCCAGCACGGCGGCCTAGTGTAGTGTGTTCCGGAGCAGGGATAGAGCAGCATAGGCAGGGACAGTGACTTTTATTTCTTTCTTGCTTAACCTGGATTCCTTTAGTTTAGGGAAAGAGAAGGATAGGTAGGGAGAGTGTCAGTGTGTTTTGTGCTTGTGCTATATTGTGCTTAAAAAAAACATTTTTTCTAGGGACAGAAAACTGTAGGTAGGGAGAGTGTGTCAGTTTCTTTCACTGTCAAAGTCCTTGTTTCCAGGGACCTGGAAGGACAGTGAGTGAATTCTCCTTGTGCTAAATTGTGCTTAAAAAAAACATTTTTTCTAGGGACAGAAAACTGTAGGTAGGGAGAGTGTGTCAGTTTCTTTCACTGTCAAAGTCCTTGTTTCCAGGGACCTGGAAGGACAGTGAGTGAATTCTCCTTGTGCTAAATTGTGCTTAAAAAAAACATTTTTTCTAGGGACAGAAAACTGTAGGTAGGGAGAGTGTGTCAGTTTCTTTCACTGTCAAAGTCCTTGTTTCCAGGGACCTGGAAGGACAGTGAGTGAATTCTCCTTGTGCTAAATTGTGCTTAAAAAAAACATTTTTTCTAGGGACAGAAAACTGTAGGTAGGGAGAGTGTGTCAGTTTCTTTCACTGTCAAAGTCCTTGTTTCCAGGGACCTGGAAGGACAGTGAGTGAATTCTCCTTGTGCTAAATTGTGCTTAAAAAAAACATTTTTTCTAGGGACAGAAAACTGTAGGTAGGGAGAGTGTGTCAGTTTCTTTCACTGTCAAAGTCCTTGTTTCCAGGGACCTGGAAGGACAGTGAGTGAATTCTCCTTGTGCTAAATTGTGCTTAAAAAAAACATTTTTTCTAGGGACAGAAAACTGTAGGTAGGGAGAGTGTGTCAGTTTCTTTCACTGTCAAAGTCCTTGTTTCCAGGGACCTGGAAGGACAGTGAGTGAATTCTCCTTGTGCTAAATTGTGCTTAAAAAAATCATTTTTTCTAGGGACAGAAAACTGTAGGTAGGGAGAGTGTGTCAGTTTCTTTCACTGTCAAAGTCCTTGTTTCCAGGGACCTGGAAGGACAGTGAGTGAATTCTCCTTGTGCTAAATTGTGCTTAAAAAAAACATTTTTTCTAGGGACAGAAAACTGTAGGTAGGGAGAGAGTGTCAGTTTCTTTCACTGTCAAAGTCCTTGTTTCCAGGGACCTGGAAGGACAGTGAGTGAATTCTCCTTGTGCTAAATTGTGCTTAAAAAAAACATTTTTTCTAGGGACAGAAAACTGTAGGTAGGGAGAGTGTGTCAGTTTCTTTCACTGTCAAAGTCCTTGTTTCCAGGGACCTGGAAGGACAGTGAGTGAATTCTCCTTGTGCTAAATTGTGCTTAAAAAAAACATTTTTTCTAGGGACAGAAAACTGTAGGTAGGGAGAGTGTGTCAGTTTCTTTCACTGTCAAAGTCCTTGTTTCCAGGGACCTGGAAGGACAGTGAGTGAATTCTCCTTGTGCTAAATTGTGCTTAAAAAAAACATTTTTTCTAGGGACAGAAAACTGTAGGTAGGGAGAGTGTGTCAGTTTCTTTCACTGTCAAAGTCCTTGTTTCCAGGGACCTGGAAGGACAGTGAGTGAATTCTCCTTGTGCTAAATTGTGCTTAAAAAAAAATTTTTTTCTAGGGACAGAAAACTGTAGGTAGGGAGAGTGTGTCAGTTTCTTTCACTGTCAAAGTCCTTGTTTCCAGGGACCTGGAAGGACAGTGAGTGAATTCTCCTTGTGCTAAATTGTGTTTGAAAAAAACATTTTTTCTAGGGACAGAAAACTGTAGGTAGGGAGAGTGTGTCAGTTTCTTTCACTGTCAAAGTCCTTGTTTCCAGGGACCTGGAAGGACAGTGAGTGAATTCTCCTTGTGCTAAATTGTGCTTAAAAAAAACATTTTTTCTAGGGACAGAAAACTGTAGGTAGGGAGAGTGTGTCAGTTTCTTTCACTGTCAAAGTCCTTGTTTCCAGGGACCTGGAAGGACAGTGAGTGAATTCTCCTTGTGCTAAATTGTGCTTAAAAAAAACATTTTTTCTAGGGACAGAAAACTGTAGGTAGGGAGAGTGTGTCAGTTTCTTTCACTGTCAAAGTCCTTGTTTCAAGGGACAGAGAAGGACACCTGAAGGTAGCCCTTATTGCTTTTTTCCCATCTCCCTGCAGGCCATCTATTAGAATGTCTGGAAGGCAAACAAGGAGAGGCAGACAGTCAGGAGGCAATAAAAGAGGGCAAGCAGGCTCTGTGTCTGGGGGCAACAGTGCTGGTCGTGGACGCGGTGCATTGTCATCAGCACATGGCCATGGGACACGCTTGTCCTTCTTTTCGGCAGCTGGACATGTTGAGCCACATCATGCCGAAGACTTGGTAGAGTGGATGACCAAGCCCTCCTCCTCCTCCTCATCCTCTCTCACCCAGGCTCAGGGTACTGGAAAAGCAGCTGCCAAAGCGTCCTCTTCCCTGGTATCAATGTCAGACTCATCATCAGTCACTCCTTCCCTAGACCCACCATGTCCTCCTCCTGAGGAGTCCCCCGAACTGTTTCAGCACAGTGTTGGGTACATGCTCCAGGAGGATGCCCAGCGTTTCGAAGGGTCTGATGATGAAACCGGGCTAGAGGAAGGCAGTAGCGTGAGAGCAGACAGAGGGGATGCTCAAGAAGGACACCAATCTGGCAGTCATGTTCCAGCAGCTGCAGCATACTGCCAGATTGGCTCCAGTGATGAGGAGGGAGGTGATGATGAGGTCACTGACTCCACGTGGGTGCCTAATAGGAGAGAGGAGGAGGAGGAGGATGAGGAGGAGGCACATCTCCAACGAGGCAGGATGCCCTTTGGTGGCCAGCGTAAGGGCAGTACACCGACGGAATCACACCGCAGAGCTCCGCCTGTGCAGGGCGCTGCCTCTGCCCGTCATTCAAAAAGTTCTTTGGTGTGGGCCTTTTTTGAGGCTAGTGCATCAGATCGCACAGCTGCTGTTTGCAACATATGTCTCAAGCGTATATCGCGTGGCCAAAACATCAGCCGCTTGGGTACCACATGCCTGACCAGACATATGTTGACCTGCCATGCAGCTCGTTGGCAAGCCTACCTCAAAGACCCACACCAAAGAACAAAGCGGACCTCTCCTTGCACCGCATCAGCTGGGATCTCCAACCCCACTATAACTTCAGTCCTCTCTGAAACATGCACTGAGAGGAATGAAGGTGTAGAATTAGGTGTGTCACAGCCAAGTACTTGCGGCCTCTCTGCTAGCAGTACACCGACGTCCGATTCTAGCAGGCAAATTTCCCTGCCCCAGCTGCTGGACCGTCGAAAGAAGTTCACTCCCAGCCATCCACATGCCCAGCGGTTGAATGCTAGCTTGGCTAAATTGCTAGCGCTTCAACTGCTGCCTTTTCAGTTGGTAGACTCGGCCCCCTTCCGTGAGTTTGTGCAATGTGCGGTTCCTCAGTGGCAGGTTCCCAAACGCCACTTTTTCTCACGGAAGGCTATTCTGGCTCTCTACCGGCATGTGGAAGGCAATGTCTTGGCCTCGCTGGACAGGGCGGTCAGCGGTAAGGTGCATATTACCGCTGACTCATGGTCCAGCAGGCATGGACAGGGACGTTACCTTTCTTTCACGGCCCATTGGGTCACTCTTTTGGCAGCTGGGAAGGATGCAGGACAAGGTGCAGTAGTGTTGGAGGTTGTCCCACCGCCACGCCTCCAAAATGCTACTACTGGTTGTGACACACCTCTCTCCTCCACCCCCTCCTCTTCTTCTTCCTCCATGGCCTCTTCCTGTGGTTTGTCCTATGAACCAGCGGTGCTCCGTAGCCGTTCACGGGGCTACGCAAGTACGCAGGCAAAAAGATGCCATGCCGTGCTTGCGCTGGTGTGTTTGGGGGACAGAAGCCACACTGGGGCAGAGGTCCTGTCTGCTCTGCAGGGCCAGGCCGAGAGGTGGTTGACGCCACGCCAGCTTAAGCCAGGAATGGTGGTTTGCGACAATGGCACCAACCTCCTCTCCGCCCTCCGACAGGGACAACTGACCCATGTGCCCTGTGTGGCTCACGTCCTTAACCTGGTGGTGCAGCGGTTCTTGGGCAGGTACCCGGGCTTACAGGATGTCCTGAGGCAGGCCAGGAAAGTCTGTGTGCATTTCCGCAGATCTTATAATGCCAGTGCTCGCCTGGCTGAGCTGCAAAAGGAGTTGAACCTGCCCAAGAACCGCCTTATATGTGACATGCCCACCAGGTGGAACTCAACGTTGGCCATGCTGCAGCGGCTGCACACGCAGCAGAGGGCCATCAATGAGTACCTGTGCGACTACGGCACCAGGACAGGGTCAGGGGAGCTTGGTTTTTTTTCTCCACGCCAGTGGGGCATGATCAGGGATGCATGCACTGTCCTGGCACCATTTGAGGAGGCCACGAGGATGGTGAGCAGTGAAAGTGCATGCATCAGTGACACTGTACCTCTTGTCCACCTGTTGGAGCACACGCTGCGTGGAATAATGGACAGGGCACTTGAGGCAGAACAGAGGCAGGAAGAGGAGGACTTCCTTGCCTCTCAAGGCCCCCTTTACCCAGACAGTGTTCCTTCTGTCCCACCCATCGCACAGGAAGAGGAGGAGGAGGAGGAGGAGGAGGAGGAGGAGGATTGTGTCAGCATGGAGGTGGAGGCTGGCACTCAGCATCATCAGCAGCAGTCTTTTAGGGATGATTTACAGTCCCAAGAAACCAGTGGACTTGTACGTGGCTGGGAGGAGGTGGCTGCGGATCATGTCGTCCTTAGTGACCCAGAGGACTCCGGAGCGAATGCCTCAGCAAACCTACGCTGCATGGCCTCCCTGATCCTGCAAAGTCTGCGGAAGGATCCTCGTATTCTTCGGATCAAGGAGAGGGACCATTACTGGCTGGCCACTCTCCTTGATCCACGGTACAAGGGTAAGGTTGCGGACCTTATGTTACCGTCGCAGAGGGAGCAGAGGATGAGACAACTCCGGGAGGCCTTGCAGAAAGGTCTGTGCAACGCGTTCCCAGAGACTGGGAGGTTACAAACTCCTGGTCCTGGACAACGAGTTGCTGAGGCTTCGGCCAGTCAAAGAAGGAGCGGTGGGGAAGGTGGCCGTCTGACCGATGCGTTCAGACAATTCTTTAGTCTGCAGCCCCAAAGTATGATCGGTTCCAGCAACCATCGCCAGCGTCTGATAAACATGGTGCAGGAATATCTAGGGGCAAGGTCAGACTTGGACACCTTCCCCACCGAAAATCCTCTGGCTTACTGGGTCTTGAGGATGGATCACTGGCCAGAGCTTGCACAGTATGCAATTGAGCTACTGGCCTGTCCTGCATCCAGCGTTCTTTCGGAACGCACATTCAGTGCTGCTGGAGGATTTGTCACGGATCACAGGGTGCGCCTGTCCACCGACTCGGTTGATCGACTGACTTTCATCAAGATGAACCAGTCTTGGATCACCACCAGCTACCACACACCTGATGCTGATATAACAGACTAATTGATTTTAACATGTCACATCCCTTCAAGACTGATGCTGATGCTGAGTGCCTGTGCTGTTATGTTGACTGGCTATCCTCCTCCTCCGAGTCCTCAATGATACGATTGATGATGATAGCTTGGAAGATCATTTTTGTTTATGGGTGCCGCCACCAGTGGCTAAGGCCCAATTTTTCAGCCCCTGTTTTACAGGGGCGTGTAATTACAATTTTTTTAGCAATAATTTGCCATAGGGCTCATTGCTGTGCTCCAAGTACAGTATCTGTGAGGGGTTGGAGTGTTGTGGCACCAGTGCCTAAGGCCCAATTTTTCAGCCCCTGTTTAACAGGGGCGTGTCATTACAATTTTTGAAGCAATACTTTGCAACAGGGCTCATTGCTGTGCTCCAAGTACAGTATCTGTGAGGGGTTGTAGTGTTGTGCCACCAGTGCCTAAGGCCCAATTTTTCAGCCCCTGTTCAACAGGGGCATGCAATTACAATTCTTGATCTAATAATTCACAGCAGGGTCCATTGCTGCACCCACCAAGAGTAACTCTGAGGGCTTACAGTCTTGTGGCAACGCCACCACCACCACCACCACGAAAGGCCCAATTTTTCAGCCCCTGTTCAAAAGGGGCATGTAATTACAATTCTTGATCTAATAATTCACAGCAGGGCCCATTGCTGCACCCACCAAGAGTAACTGTCAGGGCTTACAGTGTTGTGGCACCAGCACCACCATCAAAGCCCCAATTTTTACTACCACTGTTCAACAATTATATGTAATTAAAATTCCTGATATAATAGTTGACAGCAGGGCGTTCCAGCACCAACCAAGAGTAACTGAGTGCTTACAGTGTTGTGCCAACACCAACAACTAAGGGGCCTATTTCTGCAGAGTATATACGGCAGGTCCCTACTTTCAAACATCCAACTTACAAACGACTCCTACTTGCAAACGAAAGAAGACAACAGGAAGTGAGAGGAAATCTACCCCTAGAAAGGAAAATTCTCTCCTGTAAGAATAAATATGGGAGAAAGGGGTCTCATCTGTACTGATGCTTTATCAGCAATCCTTGTTTCAAGAAAAACACCACATTTCAAAAACAGTTGTCATTGGGACGGAAAGTGAGGTGAAATGTTCTGAACAGGGGCACAGACAGCAAAACAAATGTTACAGGGGTGATAACCCTTACCTATGTTTCCCAAAAAGTTTAAAAATAGATTTTTGGGCTGGAGCTACACTTCAACAATGTACCTGTTCAAAATTACAAACAGATTCTACATAAGAACAAACCTACAGTCCCTGTCTTGTATGCACCGCCTGTATACGGCTGTTCAGAGTATATAGGGCCTTTTTTATTTTATGTGCGGGGTTCCCCTTAATATCCATACAAGACCCAAAGGGGCTGGTAATGGGCTGGGGTAGGGGGGGGGGTCATGGGGTAGCTATGCCATTTTTCTTAAAGAATTTCATCCATATTACCGGGACCAGACATTACATTAAAGCCGCAAGCAGTTTTAAATGGCTTTTTTTTCCTTTAGAAGTGTCATTTTGTGCAGGGACAGTTCTAAACACGGGAAACACGTGGCACTTCACAGGCATACTTTAGACACCCCCCAGGTACGATATTTAAAGGAATATTTGACTTTTTTTTTTTCACTTTATGCATCATTAAAATGACTGCTCCCGAAAAACGACCGTTTTTAAAACTTCTTTTTGCATTGATACATGTCCCCTGGTGCAGAACCCGGGTTCCCAAACCCTATTTATGACAATAACATGCATAATAGTTGTTATAATTAGCACTTTAGAATTCGAACGTTCGCATCCATTGTATTTAATAGGGTTCTAATGTTCGTTCGAACTTTCGGTCCGTTCGCGGGTTCTGGTGCGAACCGAACCCGGGGGTGTTCGGCTCATCACTACTGGTAGTGCTTGTTTTCGGACATTGGAGAGTAATTTATTCTATATCCTATACTGCACATGCTTGCAATGATTTTATCATGTGTTTTTGCTTTATTTTTATAGGATCATCACATGTGCGATTGATTCTTTTTATATGTACCAATAAACATTTGCTTTTTAACTAATTTGGTGGTGTTGTTGCCGTTAAAATCCCATTTTAGGGGGTATTTCCTTTTTCCTCTATACAACCAGGGACGTGGCAACCACCTAACACTTTCTGACATGGTGGAAACATTTATATGTTAAGGCTGTAAGAAACGCTTGGTTTTCTCATTTCCTCTTAGCAGCCATGACTAATAGTTGTCCTCGACCATACATTTGTGCTCTTCCCATAGTATCAACAGGGTAACATCCGGGTTAGAGTTTTTAAGTGTGTATGAATGTATGTGTTGTGGGGTCCCCAAATTCAGCCCCCGCTATACACAAATTTAGGGGAAGGTTTGAGCTGTAGTTGGCCTCAGACCACCTTAATTGTTAGGACATTCTGCAAGTGAGCCAAAAGGCAGGTAATGGATCCGTGTGCTAAATATGTATTTATCTTTCACGAATAATGAGTCCAAAAGATGTTCGAGCATGGGTCAGATGTTCGAGCATGGGCATGGGTTGTGGTCTGATATGAACATAGGCTTAATGTATCGAGAAAAAGGTGTAATCTTGTTCACTTGGGTTGAGTGTATGCCAAATATTGTGTAAATCAAGTCACTTAGCTGGAGTTTTATGTGCCGCAGTGCATTGTAAGTTAACAAAGAGATGCCTGTGGAGGTATCCAATAAGGGGTTAAGTGACAAATTGAGTTGCCTCCTAAGATTAAAATGCCTATCTGAAAGGTTGTTAAAAAGTGCACATCCTTGCGAAAAAAAGCAATTTGCTAAATATTCGGGCAATAGATATTGGCAAGGTTAATTGGCTCGTCTCTAAGCATACCTTTTATAAAGAGGTAGTGTCTCTCCTTGTTTGCTAAGGAATCAGATACCTGTAATGGGATACATTTGGAGATAAGGATAGAAACCCCTTTGCATTTGGAGGTATAATTTTTTGCATTGTATACCGTGGAGTAAATCAAATTTCTGAGTTAGCGATCAAGTTGGTGTGAAAATGGTTTTTTGGGGAAATATAAAGTCTGTCTTGTGTTACATATAAATAATGGCATTTGGGACCTCTTTTCTCGAATATTTAAAACCCACTGATTGAGCATTGAGCAATAGTAACTTGAGGGAAAAGCTCTGGAAGTCAGATTTGGCAGGGGCCATAATAGATAAGTTTGCAGTGTGAAAGCCAGGCAGGGCCAGAGCAGTAGATCTTGGTGCGAAGAAAGGGTATTCAGTTCCTAGGGAGGTGGAGGGGTGAACTGGTGAGGCAATGGAGTAGGGATATTTTGAGGAGGGAGGAGAGAGAAAAATAAAAAGGTAGGGGGGAAGGGAGGTAAAGGGGAGTGAGGGGGTAGACCAGCGGGAGGAGAGCGAGATGGAGAGGGGTTAAAAGGGTGGTCAAGAAAAAAAAAAAATCTGGAGGTGGGAGCAGACCAGCTAGCCCACACAGTGAGACAGCACAAGAGTCCAGAAAAAGTCACCGAGACCGTTGTGTGGGGGTCAGGTAGGAGACAGAAAGCAGAGATATTCTCCAGCTCTGAGGAGGTAGTAGATGCGTAGAAAAAGTTGAAAGTGTAGGAGCAATCACTGCATCACAGGTCCAAGTGACTAAAATAAGTCAATGATAGTGCACTAAGGGAGAGATCGAACAGGTGAATGGTTCTGAGTAAGTACAATGACAGATAAGCAGGTTAAATGGAGTAAAAATTGTAAGAAAATAAGAGCAGAGAGCAGTAGATGAGGCCAGGAGGGACCCCTGGCAGGCAGGAGTGCCCTTGGCACGAGCCAACATCCCTCAAACTCCCATAAAACCTTAGCAAAAGTATTCAATAAATGTATAAAAAAAGGATAGGGGTTTCCACATAAAGCATGAGGTATTTTTAACGTCAGTGATGGTTGGGGGGATAGACTAGGTAGTGTAAAACACGCTAGGTAGTGTAAAACACGCCCATAAAACAGGGTTGAGATGGTTTGGTTGGTTCCAGATTATGCAGTAGGGTATAGTTATAAGGACAGTGGCCTGTAAGAGGTGTTGTAGAGACATGTCATTTGTAAGGTCAGGCCCATCAAGGCAAGTCGGGGTAATACAAGTTCCCTATAAGTATGATCAGTTAATCTGTAGAAAGAGAACTAAATAATGTGGAGATAATTGAGAACAGGGGGTAGGAGAGTATAATTACAATTAAAGGTGAGGGGAGGTTGAAGGCAATGGCATCTTTTACAGAAGCAGGAAATGCTGTCAATCAGAGGGGCCCCCCTTACAACAAAACCCTTGTACACATGTAAACAAGTAGATCATAAACTATAAATTGCATTGTAAGAGCACGAGACAGACATGGCTAGAACAAGTACAGTGGGATCAAGTTCTATGGTATAGATAGGTGATGCTTATATGGCTAATAAGAGTAGGGGGTATGGCAGGGGGATAGGGAAAGGGACAGAAGGGAAGAGGGCGTGGAAGGAAGAAAGGGAGTAAGGACGGAAGGAATAGGGATCAGGGGAAGGGGAGAGCAACCGTTCTCATCCACCAATGAATTTGGTAAGCTAAAAGAACTACATATGATGTGATCCCAGTGCCTGTGTTCCAGTATTGAATCAATCAGACAAGGTGTGATATATAACAAAAGAAGTTACATTGAATTATTTTCAGTGTAAAGTAGCAGGCAGGGAGGTGAGGGAGGAGGGTAAAGGGCAAAGCTAAGGGTTCCGCGCCAACCTCAACTGTTGTTAGGGGAGTAAAGTAGGGTGAAGAGACCATGGACTTTTTAGGTATCAACACAACCAAATGTTTGTATAAAATATACAAATTTTATTTCATATCTTATAAAACATCAAATGTATCTAAAATCTCATAAAGGAAAATAAATACTCAAAGTAAGCTACTAATATAGTTAGAAGACCCAAACCAATCCTAAACAGATGTTATTAAATCAGTCAGACGGTATAAGGCTGTCACTGTCCAAAGGGGATTGGCGTAGGTTGACGTAGCTTGTTGGAGCTCAACATGTTTCGCGACAAATCGCTTCCTCGGGAGCTTGAGTAAATATTCTAGACAGATAAAAGCACACAGTAAAAAATAGTACACAACATGTATTAAATACATACATGTCTCCTAACCATACTAATATCCATTTTCTAAGTTAGTGCAGGGACCCGGAACCACACTTATGCCGCGTACACACGATCATTTTTCCCGTCTGGAAAAATTAAATTTTTTCCTTTGGACGAGAAAAACGATCGTCTGTGGGCTTTTTGTCATTTTTCCCGACGGGAAAAACGGCATTAATCACGACGAGAAAAATTAGAACATGCTCTAATTTTTCTCGTCGTGATTCCTGTCATTTTTTTCCGCAGCAGTTTTCCCATAGGGAAACACTGCCGCGGAGCCTTCACACGGTTGTTTTTCTTGCCAAGAGAAAAAATGACGGGAAAAATGGCCGTGTGTGGGGGAACAAGCCGTTCCCTCATTTTTCCTGTCGTGATTCACGGCGGTGTTTTCACCGCCGTGAATCACGATCGTGTGTACGCGGCATTAGGCGCATACATAGTGGATATGGGAACACGTACATATACAACAAACCACCACCCAAGGGATATCTGGGTATAGCATTGTATATACCTATGTAATAGCAATAATACAGTAGATCTAGCCGGAAAGCACCCACATAAGCTTGCCACAATGTAGGGTAGGATTTGTGATAAGTTGATAAGTAAGATAGAGGGGGCTTACAGTTCAATAGAGCAAACTGTAGACCTCCCAATCATTGATAAAGGTGACTGACATGACTGGGCCTACAGGGAACACCATCCAAATGGTGTTGTTAAGGAGTAGGCCAGTATGTCAGGCCTCTGAAATGGTCTGGTACTATCTGAAAGAGATAAGGGCGATTGGAAATGCAACAAAGAGGCTGGTATATGGTAAAAGAAAAAGTGACCCCCCTCAAGCCACTGCCACTATAACTACATGTTCTCCCATTATTTAGATTAACAATAACAAACAGTGATAATTACAGAGTTTTATGAGCTTAGCCAGGGGGAAAAAAATGTAAAAATGCTTAAAGATTCAGAGAAGATTGTCAAGTATGTCATGTGAACATATCTTTTGTAAGAAAGAGAGTATGGCATCAGTGTATCATAGCAGCACCATATGTTTCATTGATGCTATATGGGAGCATTGGAAGGAGGCAAAAATAAGTATCTGCTGGCTAAGCTCTTGAAAGTGATACAAAATGTGTGATGGGCATAATCAATGTGTGTATAACAGTTTGAAACAGGTCAGCATAATATGTGTAACATTCTTGTACAGTCTGGGGGAGTCTGCATGTCTTCCAAACATTATTCCCAACATAGGTGTGGGCAGCCTATTGCATTAGGGTGTGCACCCCAAAGATCAAACACATAGTACGATCACTCACGATGAAAGGGAAGGGGACGGTAAGTTACATATTTACCGGCCCCTTCCCCCACTTATCCTAAAAACATCCCCGCAGCAACAGCTGGAGGGAGAGGAGAGTAGGGAAGCATGAAGCGCTGAGGGGGGAACCAGGGCAGCAGGGGGAATCTGTGCTGCACAGGGTAATTAGGGTGTGCCTGGGCACACCTGGCACACCCTGTGCGCACGCCTATGATTCCCAACAGTTAGTAAATTCAGATGAGGGCTGCATCCAGGTAGACTTATGCTCTTCAGTGGTTAAGGGAGCTTGTTGTGTAAGCAGATAATCAGTTCAAATGTGTATATTCTACAGAGAGGAGTTCACAAGGTGTCAACTGCAGTGTAATTAATAGGTTTTCCAGGCGAAAGGGGAACTCCTTGCATCAGTAGCTATATATACCCATAGTAATGACGATAGGGTGTGTGGATAATAAGCCAGCACAGAGGAAAGTCAGCCAAAAGGAAGGAGATATTTATTCCCTAAGCATAGTGCAAAACAGGACATGAAAAAAAAACCCAGCTTAGTCACTTATCTGTCCAGGTGGAATAAATGTGGATTGTTGTTAGGCATCATGGCAGGCTGTCCAGTGCACAGGAGATGCAGTGGGGCTTGTACCAGGCTGAACCCTGTAAGGAGTAGGTGGTGGGGAGCCTAGAGTCAAAGATCTGCTGCGACGAGGCCTGTTACTTTGCAAATCCATGTAGCCATCATGAGATGGGCAAGGGTCCAGGTGGATGGTGGATGAAAAGAGCTGTACCAGTCCGGGGGCTCGACCATGGGGAGATCCAGACTTTCACAAAAATGCAGTAGGTCTTCTGGGACTCGTAAGTGAGACAAGTGTCCCATAGCTGAGGCCAAGAGGCATACAGCGTATACCTGGTGAGTGAAGGAGGTCAAGCAGGGGACGGAGCTCTCGGCACTGTTGTAGAGAGATATTAAATAAGTCCTAAAACGATTTTGATTTACATCCTGTTATAGATAAGGTGGTTCCTATCTCATGCCTTCCCAGAGTATCTCTTCCATGAGTTGGAAGCTCACCAAGCAGCATACAATATCCCATGGTGGGTCTGAGTTTTTTTGTCTCAGGGCCATAGAGCTTGGTGTATGCATTGCATATCAATCTAGGTCTCGGCTGGACAGTCAAGTCAATTGTTAAAGACAGCTATAACAGACTGGGACAGTTGATCTGGCTTTATCGACTCTCGAAGACCACAAACTCGCAAATTGTGCTTATGACCTCTGTTGTTTAGGTCTTCAGGTGTGTAGCTCACAAAGCTGAAACGTATGAGTGTCTGCCACCTGGGGCATGCGGCGTATGGCTGTCTCATGGTGGTTGGTGGTCTTCTCTATTTCACTCAGCCTCACAGTAATTTATTGAATATTGAGACGTAGGTCTAAAATAGCCGCTGAAAGGGTGTCCTCGATGTCTGCGGGGATTGAATGGAGATTTCCCAGACTTGGTGACTGGTTAGAGAGGAGGCTAACATGAAGGTGGTGGGAGTGATGGGCACTCATCAGGCTCCTACTAGGAGAGCGATAGGTGCAATCCCTGTATTTGTCTGGCATTCGATAATAAAGACTATCATCGAGCAATATCTGCAGTGCCAGTGTGCGACCATTTTCTTTCTTATTCAGGTGTGTGTTGAGGCCTGAGAAAAAGCCACCATGCCGGTGGATTACATGCGGAAAAATTCCAGGATGTTGCGGCTCAATTGTGTTCCTTTGTCGCGTGGGGAGCTGGAAAACGATACTGAGGCACACTGTGATGCCCCATGGTAAGTTGTAAGAGAACCTCTGCTGAAGCAATAAAGAAACCTCCGTGAGTAGGAGGTCATGTCCTAGGTGGCCATCTTATACCCGAGGTCACATCACACCCTCTCAAAGGAGGTTTTGTATTCAACCCTCCCTAGTAGAACCATGTTTGTGAAAATTATTTGTCCTGGTTCTGCAAAGAGGATGTAAGGTCCTCTACTGTCATTATGTCATTAGCTCCTAAGAACCACTTCTCAGCAGTTGGAGGGGAGGAGTTCTTCCATAGGGAAGGTATACATACCTTGGCTGTAATGACTAAATGACTGAGCAATGAGTTTTTTTGGCCTTCCTGGATAGAGGAGTGAGATGAAAAGGGGATCGCCTTGGAGAGAGAGTCCAGTCAGTCTGCAGGTTATCTGGACCAGAAAAGTTTGAGCTTGAAGGAGCCATGCTCCATGTATATTGGTCATGCCCCAGTTTTTGACATTACCAGCATGTACAGTACTAGGGACCAAAGGGAAGATTTTAGGAACACTGGTGACTGGTACTATGTAGGAACACGGGTGACTGGTACTATTTGGTTAGAAATGTGTCTCTTAGTAGCTGTTGGCATTTGAGGCCGTGTTGTCAAAGTAGAGGGCACAAATAAATGGATTTGGTGTAAAGGACATATTCCGCTCTTACTCCATGCTTGTACATGTGTGCAGGGAGGTGCATGTACTCATAAGCATAGGTGTTTGAGAAGATGTAGAAGAATGAGAATGTGCATGTGGAAACATTGACCATGGAGCACATGTGCATACATGGGCAAATCCTGGAACACGGTGGCCTATTTAAATCAGAGGTCTGCCTAGCATCAATTCTGGATTGTCTTCAGCTCTGATCCTTGTGTCCTGTATTCCTGAAAACCCACTGTTTTTGCTACTGACTCAGCTGACGATTCACTTTGGATTTTTCTTGCCTGTTATGTCTGCTTCTCATCTCTGTTACCAACTTTTGACCACAACTCTGCCTCGTGACTTTGTACTTTGCTGTCAGCCAGTGGTGGTGCGTCCATACTGGGCGCAGGAGCGCCGCCCCCTCTCTCCTGCACCCGTCAATCTCCAACAGATAGATTTATGCAATGCATGAATCTATCTATTGTCGCCGCTGCCCACTATTCAGGTGTCCGGCCCCTTGTTGAGCACCGGCCATCTGAATTACAGCGGTGGGGGTGTTTTGGAAGTGCCTATTAGAGCAATAGGCTTCCTGATTAGAGCCTGTGGGCTCTAATAGGCTTCCAAATTGTTAAACAGTGGGCGCACTGCTGTGCGTTTCCTGTTTAAACAGTGCTGTGTTAGGGGATCCCTTCCCTAACACTGACCCGCCTCTCAGCCAATAAGGTGCACCGGGTCTGGTTACCGGTCACCTGATTGGCTGAAGCGACAGGGGCTAGGCGTCCAATCATAGCATCTCTGACATGAAGAGGACAGGAGAAGACATGGAGGACTCGAAGGGAGCGTGGAAGACGTCGCTGACCCGAGAAAGGTAAGTGCCGGGTGGGGGGGGGAAACTGGCTTCATTTGATGGGGAAAATTGGCATCATTTGACGGGGCAAACTGGCGGCGTTTGATGGGGCAAACTGGCGGCGTTTGATGGGGCAAACTGGCGGCGTTTAATGGGGCAAACTGGCGGCATTTGATGGGGCAAACTGGCTGCGTTTGATGGGCACAGTGGCTGCGTTTGATGGGCACAGTAGCGGCAATTGATGGGCACAGTAGCAGCGTTTGATGAGCACAGTGGCTGCAATTGATGTTTTTTTTTTTTCAGTTTGTTTGCGCCCCCCCCCCAAAAAAAATTTGAGCACCAGCCGCCACTGCTGTCAGCACAATGCCAACCCTTGCCTGTCCATGACCTGGAACCAGATTGTGATCCTGTTCCTATATTCCTGGCTGCTGCCGAGCCCAGGTGGTGACCTGAGTCCATATTTCCACACAGTGGATCTTTGTGCTTCCAAGCTCAAGTTCACTGCTCTGACTTCCTGGCACCTGCACCCTTCCGCTGCCCTAGCAATTCCTGTGTCCACTACCTAAGGTGCTTGGATGGGAATTGTACAAAAGGCCACCCTCGTCATCTTGGGCTCCACAGTCAGGTATGTTACAGGGTTCCTATAGGCTTTCCAGGATCACGACAGAGATTTTGAAATCTCATCCAGTCATGTGAGAAAGAAAAAGAAAGAGGAAAGGTAAAAACCTGATCAATTTGTAAAGATACATTGGTGGGGTCCATGTGGCTACTTGAGCAAAATGGGTGGTTCTACCAACCATTGATGAAAGCTAGGGTCTGTTCGGCCTGCTAGAAATGCTAAATGTCCAATAATGGGGATGAGGGAGCTGAGAAGATATGAGGTTCTGACAAATATTTGTATACGACAAATAGGCCCATTAGTCAGATGTTTAGCTGGAGAAAGATAATATTTCAAGGGAGACCATAGCAGCCCTTGGAGACGAGGAGTGGAGAATTTCATATAGTCCATTGCTTATGTGAGGTGTGTCTGCACCAGTCAACTATCCTTGTAAGATGAACCTCCTGATGATAGAGAATAGAATGGGGCATATTGAGGCCTTTTCCCAGCAATTACTAAAGCTCCATGGACTAAAGCCTTGTACACACGACCGGTTTTCTCGGCAAGAAACGACAAGAAAACTGCTGGGAGAGCTTTCTTGCCGAGAAAACCGTTCGTGTGTATGGTTTCTCGTCGAGAAAACTGTTGTGAATCTCGACAAGAAAAAAGGAAAACCTGCTTTCTTTTTTCTTGTCGGGAGTCTCAGTTTTCTCGTCGTGATTCTCGTCAGACTGTTTTTGGACGAGAAAACCGTTTGTGTGTATGCTTTTCCGAGTCTTCAAAAACCGTGCATGGTCAGAATCAAGTATGAGACGGGAGCGCACCTTCTTGTAAAACTAGCGTTCGTAATGGAGATAGCACATTCGTCACGCTGTAACGAACTGAAAGCACGAAGACTGAAAAGCGAGAATCGTCTCTCACTAAACTTTTAGTAACACGCAGTAACACAAGATCAGCAAAAGCAGCCCAAGGGGTGGCGCCATGAGAATGGAACTTCCCCTTTATACTGCCGTCGTACGTGTTGCACGTCACCGTGCTTTAGACCGACGAGATTTTGGATTGACAGTGTGTATGCAAGGAAAGCTTGACAAGAATCTCGTCAAGCTTGACAAGAAACCCGTAGAGAAAACGTTTTTTTTTGCGACGAGATTCTCGGCCGTGTGTACTAGGCTTGACACTGCAACAAAACAATGCCACTTCAAGAGATTTTGAACTGCTGGGTGTTTGGCAATGTTCCTATTTTTAAGGGAATTTTCCTGATTGGGGTTCCCTACAATGAATCTGATTGAACCCAGGTTGGGACAGGTACCATCATTTTGGTTTTAGATAAAAAAAACTTCACACTGTTTTTAAAATTACAATAATGACAAGGGGATTTCCACTTGCTTTGCAAGAGTAAAGGCTCCTTCCCAGGCAGCTGGAGTGGGTCAGTAAAAACAAGCAGCTGAGCCTTGGTTATACCCACCCCATCTGCCGACCTGAACCCTAACAGTAAAATCAGACAGGGCTGTACACATGTTGCAGCCGCATCATTTTTAACTCAGGATTCAGAGTTTAACAGGTGGCACCCACTGAATTCAATAGGGCCATATAGCAAAAACAAACAGGAGTCTCCTAACTCCTGTCAGCCGCTGCTATACAACCCTTTGAAAAATGTCCCACCGCGGATTATCATCAGTGTGAAGGAAGTCTAAACATGCTCTTTAGGCTCATAAATGTCACAATTCCAAAAGTTTTAGTTCCCACTGGTCCAACAGATCCCTCGTTCTTACTTCTTGTGTGGTAAGAGTGCCCTAAATATCTCCCTTTTAATGCCATGGGTTACTGTACTTTAGGTTGTGTCCTAACTGCCATATCTGTAAAGAAAAGCCCTAATATCTCCCAGTACGTCCATGGCCTTTCAGTAAAAATACATATTTAATACATATTTTTACTAGAATATATGTATTTTTAACAGTGAGCCTTTCATGGACAGGATGTGGAATGTACGTGACAAGTAGGGATGAGCTCGGTGTTCGAGTCGAACGCATGTTCGGCAAAACCAGAACTTTGTGGGCCGTTCGCACCAAATTTGTGTGACGCGAACGGCCCACAATGCACTGCGCCATCGCAGTGCATTGCCGGCGCTGTGATTGGCCAAGCATGCACTGTGACCCCGCATGCTTGGCCAATCAAAGCGCCAGCAGCGAGGAGAGCCATAATTGGCCACAGGCAGGATGCCTGTGGCCAATAATAGCTCAGGGGGGTTTAGTACACGCCCCACATTATATAAGGCCACCAGCGCGGCGGCCTTGTGTAGTGTGTTGGCGTGCAGGGAGAGAGAAGGATAGGCAGGGACAGTGTCAGTGATATTCTTTGCTAAACCTTGTGCAGTTACAGTGTGTTGGCGTGCAGGGAGAGAGGAGGATAGGCAGGGACAGTGTCAGGCCTCGTACACACGACCGATTTTCTCGGCAAGAACCAGCAAGAAACTTGCTGGCAGAGAGGTCATGCCGAGTAAATCGGTCGTGTGTACGCTGCTAGCGGGTTTCTCGTCGAGAAAACCGACAAGAAACCTCGACGAGAAAATAGAGAACCTGCTCTCTATTTTCTCGTCGAGATTCTCCTCGGCGTGTTTCTCGACGAGAAAAGTGAGTGTGTGTACACTTACCTGTCCGCCCGGAAGCCCGCGCATGTTCGAAATGAATTTGACGCATGCACGGTAGCTTCCTAGGCATACGTAGGGTATACCAAGATGGCGGCGACGGCATCGAATGTGACGAGCGCATGCTCGACGTAGTCGATGACGTCACCGCGTACACTCCTTTCAAAGAACCGCGGGTTCTTTGAAACGAGCGTGTGTAGACTCGGCCGGGACAAGTTTCTTGTCCAAGAATCTCGTCGAAAAAAACGACATGTTTTTTTCGACGAGAATCTCGGCCGTGTGTACGAGGCCTCAGTGTTATTCTTTGCTAAACCTTGTGCAGTTACAGTGTGTTGGCGTGCAGGGAGAGAGCAGGATAGGCAGGGACAGTGTCAGTGTCATTTTTGCTAAACCTCCTGCACAGTATACACCTGAGGCTACCCCTTATTGCTCGTGGTGTTGTTCTGTTGTGTAACACTAACAGGCATGTGCAAGCAGTTACAGTGGGTGTAGGTGCCTCCTGCACAGTATACACCTTAAGCTACCCCGTATTGCTGGTGTTTTTCTTTTGTGTAACACAAACAGGCATCTGCAAGTAGTTACAGTGGGTGTAGGTGCCTCCTGCACAGTATACACCTGAAGCTACCCCGTATTGCTGTTTTTTTTTTTTTTGTGTAACACTGACAGGCATCAGCAAGCAGTTACAGTGGGTGTAGGTGCCTCCTGCACAGTATACACCTGAAGCTTCCCCTTATTGCTGTGTTTTCCTGTTGTGTAACACAGGCAGGCATCTGCAGCAGTTACAGTGGGTGTAGGTGCCTCCTGCACAGTATACACCTGAAGCTACCCCTTATTGCTGTGTTTTTCTGTTGTGTAACACTGACAGGCATCTGCAGCAGTTACAGTGGGTGTAGGTGCCTCCTGCACAGTATACACCTGAAGCTACCCCTTATTGCTGGTTTTCCCATCTCCCTGCAGGCCATTAGAATGTCTGGAAGGCCAACAAGGAGAGGCAGACAGTCACGAGCCAATAAAAGAGGACAAGGAAGCAGGCTCTATGTCTGGGGGCAACAGTGCTGGTCGTGGACGTGGTGCATTGTCATCAGTACGTGGCCATGGGACACGCTTGTCCTTATTTTCCGCAGCTGGACGTGTTGAGCCGCATCATGCCGAAGACTTGGTAGAGTGGATGACCAAGCCCTCCTCATCCTCTCTCACCCAGGCTCAGGGTACTGGCAAAGCAGCTGCCAATGCGTCCTCTTCCTTCGTATCAATGTCATCATCAGTCACTCCTTCCCTAGACCCACCATGTCCTCCTGAGGAGTCCCCCGAACTGTTTGAGCACAGTGTTGGGTACATGCTCCAGGAGGATGCCCAGCGTTTTGAAGGGTCTGATGATGATACCTAGCTAGAGGAAGGCAGTAGCGTGAGCGCAGAGAGAGGGGATGCTCAAGAAGGACAGCAATCTGGCAGTCATGTTCCAGCAGCTGCAGCATACTGCCAGGTTTACTCCAGTGATCAAGAGGGAGGGGATGATGAGGTCACTGACTCCATGTGGGTGCCTGATAGGAGAGAGGAAGAGGAGGAGGAGGATGAGGAGGAGGCACATCTCCAACGAGGCAGGATGCCCTCCGGGGG
The DNA here is from genome assembly GCA_029206835.1 of Rana muscosa. Classification (NCBI taxonomy): domain Eukaryota; kingdom Metazoa; phylum Chordata; class Amphibia; order Anura; family Ranidae; genus Rana; species Rana muscosa. The sequence goes on from JARGYO010000094.1 coordinate 39,620,917, forward strand.
CCAGCGTAAGGGCAGCACACCGACTGAATCACACTGCAGAGCTCCGCCTGTGCAGGGCGCTGCCTCTACGCGTTATTCCAAAAGTTCTTTGGTGTGGGCCTTTTTTGAGTCGAGTGCATCAGATCGCACCGCTGCTATTTGCAACATATGTCTCAAGCGTATCTCGTGTGGCCAAAACATCAGCCGCTTGGGCACCACATGCTTGACCAGACATATGTTAACCTGCCATGCAGCTCGTTGGCAAGCGTACCTTAACCACTTCCCGCCCCGTCAATAGCAGATTGACGTCCGGGAAGTGGTTCAGTTATCCACACTGGACGCGCATCGCGGCGATCGGTGGAGCGGTGGGTCAGTCTGACCCACCGCTACACTGATCTCGGTAAAAAGCCTCCGTCGGAGGCTTTTTACCACGTGATCAGCCGTGTCCAATCACGGCTGATCACAATGTAAACAGGAAGAGCCGTTGATCAGCGCAGCCCCCCCTCGGATACCCACACTGGACCACCAGGGAAGCCCCCCAGGACCACCAGGGAAGCCCCAATCATGTGGATGGCCCCCATGGCCACCCACATGTAGTAAATAAAATAAAAACATAAAAAAAAATATGCCAATCAGTGCCCACAAATGGGCACTGACTGGCACTTTCACAATGTGTGGTGGCTGGCATTGCTGGGCACCAGTGCCACCTACTAGTGTCCATCATTGCAACCTATCAGTGCCCATCTGTGCCCACCTATCAGTGCCCGTCCGTGCCACCCATAAGTGCCCATCAGTGCCGCCTATAAGTGCCAATCAGTGCCGCCTATGAGTGCCAATCAGTGCCGCCTATGAGTGCCAATCAGTGCCACCTATGAGTGCCCATCAGTGCCGCATACCAGTGCCACATATCAGTGCTGCCTATCAGTGCCCATCATCAGTGCCCATCAGTGCCACCTCATTGGTGCCACCTCATCGGTGCCCATCAGTGTCGCCTTATCAGTGCCCTTCAGTGCCGCCTTATCAGTGCCCGTCATTGAAGTAGAAAAGGTACTTCTTTACAAAAAAAATTAACAGAAACAAAGAAAAACTTAGTTTTTTTTTTACATTTTCGCTCTTTTTTTATTTGTTGTGCAAAAAATAAAAATCGCAGAAGCGATCAAATACCACCGAAAGAAAGCTCTATTTGTGGGAACAAAATGATAAAAAATTTGTTTGGGTACAGTGTAGCATGACCGCGCAATTGTCATTCAAATTGCGACAGTGCTGAAAGCTCAAAATTGGCTTGGGCAGGAAGCTGTATAAGTGCATGGTATTGAAGTGGTTAAAGACCCCCACCAAAGAACAAAGCAGACCTCTCCTTGCTCCTCATCAGCTGGGATCTCCAACCCCACTATACCTTCAGTCCTCTCTGAAACCTGCACTGAGAGGAATGAAGGTGTAGAATTAGGTGTGTCACAGCCAAGTACTTGCGGGCACTCTGCTAGCAGTACACCGATGTCCGATTGTAGCAGGCAAATTTCCCTGCCCCAGATGCTGGACCATCGAAAGAAGTTCACTCCCAGCCATCCACATGCCCAGCGGTTGAATGCTAGCTTGGCTAAATTGCTAGCACTTCAACTGCTGCCTTTTCAGTTGGTAGACTCGGCCCCCTTCCGTGAGTTTGTGCAATGTGCGGTTCCTCAGTGGCAGGTTCCCAAACGCCACTTTTTCTCACAGAAGGCGATTCCGGCTCTCTACCGGCATGTGGAAGGCAATGTCCATGCCTCACTGGACAGGGCGGTCAGCGGTAAGGTGCATATTACCGCTGACTCATAGTCCAGCAGGCATGGACAGGGACGTTACCCATCTTTCACGGCCCATTGGATCACTCTTTTGGCAGCTGTGAAGTATGCAGGACAATGTGCAGTAGTGTTGGAGGTTGTTCCGCCGCCACGCCTCCAAAATGCTTCTACTGGTTGTGACACACCTCTCTCCTCCACCCCCTCCTCTTCTTTTTCCTCCATGGCCTCTTCCTGTGCTTTGTCCTCGGAACCAGCGGTGCTCCATAGGCGTTCAAGGGGCTACGCAAGTACGCAGGCAAAAAGATGCCATGCCGTGGTTGCGCTGGTGTGTTTGGGGGACAGGAGCCACACTGGGGCAGAGGTTCTGTCAGCTCTGCAGTGGCAGGCCGAGAGGTGGTTGACGCCACGCCAGCTTAAGCCAGGAATGGTGGTTTGCGACAATGGCACCAACCTCCTCTCCGCCCTCCGACAGGGACAACTGACTCATGTGCCCTGTGTGGCTCACGTCCTTAACCTGGTGGTGCAGCGGTTCTTGGGCAGGTACCCGGGCTTACAGAATGTCCTGAGGCAGGCCAGGAAAGTCTGTGTGCATTTCCGCCGAACATATAATGCCAGTGCTCGGCTGGCTGAGCTGCAAAAGGAGTTGAACCTGCCCAAGAACCGCCTTATATGTGACATGCCCATCAGGTGGAACTCAATGTTGGCCATGCTGCAGCGACTGCACACGCAGCAGAGGGCCATCAATGAGTATCTGTGCGACTACGGCACCAGGACAGGGTCAGGGGAGCTCGGTTTTTTTTCACCACGCCAGTGGGGCATGATCAGGGATGCATGCACTGTCCTGGCACCATTTTAGGAGGCCACGAGGATGGTGAGCAGTGACAGTGCATGCATCAGTGACACTGTACCTCTTGTCCACCTGTTGGAGCATACGCTGCGTGGAACAATGGACAGGGCACTTGAGGCAGAACAGAGGCAGGAAGAGGAGGACTTCCTTGCCTCTCAAGGCCCCCTTTACCCAGACAGTGTTCCTTCTGTCCCACCCATCACACAGGAAGAGGACAAGGAGGAGGAGGAGGATTGTGTCAGCATGGTGGTGGAGCCTGGCACTCAGCATCAGCAGTCTTTTAGGGATGATTTACAGTCCCAAGAAACCCGTGGACTTGTACGTGGCTGCGAGGAGGTGGCTGCGGATGATGTCGTCCTTAGTGACCCAGAGGACTCCGGACCGAATGCCTCAGCTAACCTACACTGCATGGCCTCCCTGATCCTGTAAAGCCTGCAGAAGGATCCTCATATTCTTCGGATCAAGGAGAGGGACCATTACTGGCTGGCCACTCTCCTTGATCCATGGTACAAGGGTAAGGTTGCGGACCTTATCTTGCCGTCGCAGAGGGAGCAGAGGATGAGACATCTCCGGGAGGCCTTGCAGAAAGGTCTGTGCAACGTGTTCCCAGAGACTGGGAGGTTACAAACTCCTGGTCCTGGACAACTAGTTGCTGAGGCTTCAGTCAGTCAAAGAAGGAGCGGTGGGGAAGGTGGCCGACTGACCGATGCGTTCAGACAATTTTTTAGTACGCAGCCCCAAGGTATGATCGGTTCCAGCAACCATCGCCAGCGTCTGTTTTACATGGTCCAGTAATACTTAGGGGCAAGGTTAGACTTGGACACCTTTCCCACCGAAAATCCTCTGGCTTACTGGGTCTTGAGGATGGATCACTGGCCAGAGCTTGCACAGTATGCAATTGAGCTACTGGCCTGTCCTGCATCCAGCGTTCTTTCGGAACACACATTCAGTGCTGCTGGATGCTTTGTAACCGATCACAGGGTGCGCCTGTCCACCGACTCGGTTGATCGACTGACCTTCATAAAGATGAATCAGGCTTGGATCACCACCAGCTACCAAGCACCTGAAGCTACTGTAACCAAATATTTTTTTTTTAAATGCCACATCCCTTCAAGACTGCCTATGCTGATGCTGAGTGACTGTCCTGTTATGTTGACTGACTATCCTCTTCCTCCTCAATGATCCTGCCGATAGCTTGGAAGAACATTTGTGGTTCTGGGTGCCGCCACCAGTGGCTAAGGCCCAATTTTTCAGCCCCTGTTTAACAGGGGCGTGTAATTAAAATTTTTGATGCAATGCTTTGCAGCAGGGCTCATTCCTGCACTCCAACTTGAGTATCTGGGAGAGGTTGCAGTGTCGTGGACCCCTTTACATTAAACAGTACCCTGCACCTCTGGACCCCTTTCCGGTACACAGCACCCTGCACACCTCTGGACGCCTTGTAATGGATTGGTTCCCAGAAACTATTTTCTTGTTCTGCCACTGTTCCAAATCTGTGCTGGAGAGAAATAGGCCTATTTGCTAGCTTGAAAGAACTAACGCCAGACTGTGTTCTAAAATGAATTCTTTATTTCTCCAGACCTTAGTCTCGGTGGTCAGCCCTTTTTAAAGGCAAATCTTACACAGGCAACGTCATAGGCATGTACATATAATTAGTTTGTGTTCATATATGGAGCTTCTTCTTGTGACGTCAATTTCTTCCCCTTGCCAGAGTGTCCGGGAATACTCTTTTCTCCTTTTTAGTCTTGCTCGGAGGGGGGAGGAGTAAAGATAGCCATGTGGTGATGTAATGGACTTCTGTTCTTTTTCCTTTATTCAGAGCTGAATATTTCTACTATATTTTTTAATCAAGGAAAACACTTTTTTTCTTATTTCATAAACACTAAAAGACACACCTATAATATTTCAACCGTGTACCCTTAATATACACAAAACCCTCTGGTTCACAATATTAAGATCAATGAGCTTTTCATTTGTACCGAATGACCTGAAAATGTATTCCTGTTCCTAACAGATGGTTCTAGTAAGAGGACACTAGTCTTCCTGAATTGCTGAGATAGCTGAAAATAGATTTGTCAGAAACAGAAAATCAAGGAAAGAAACATTTAACCCCTGCTAAGCTTCTCAAACTATATTTAAATGGATAATAGAGATAAAACGTATGTAAATAAAATATTCATTTTATATACTCCATCACAGTCCCCCCTTGAAATGACTATTTTATTTAACTCTGTCCCTATTTTATATAACCTTACCTGGCCCTCCTGACATCAGGATCTTTTTTACATTTCGCATAGAGGTCGGACATGGCTTGCCCAGTGTCTTTACTCAACGAAACGGTCAGGAGAACAGTCAAGTACTATTCTTTCCCTTATCATTTAAGAATGTTGTATGTATTAGTTACAGGTAAGGACTGTAATGGAGCATACAGTCCCTCATCCTCCTTTATTGGATCTCTAATATCACCTAGATTCAAAAAGGTAGGAGTCACCTCTTCAGCTGCCTTTCCTAACAGCTTCTTCATACAGGGCAGAATACAGCAAACCACTAGTGCAGCTAATGTAAGCAGTATCAAAATTGCTATACCTATTTGAGTACAAATGCGTTGCCACCCATTCATCCACCCAAAATACTGGTCCCAGGGATCGGTCAGTCCTGAATTTCTTTTTAACTCTTTCGAGAGATCCTCTAATTTCTTAATGGCCAAGGTTACCTTACCATTGGGGCCTGTATTGTTCGAAATGTACGTACAACATGTACTTGTCCCAGGCAACATTTTGCACACACCCCCCTTTTCAGCTAAGATCATGTCTAAGGCCATACGATTTTGAAAAGTAATTTGTGAAGTGGCCTCTAGTTGTTCAGCTAAACCTTGGAGTGCATCCCTGGTATAGTTAACAAACCTCTGTTGATTATAGTAGATATAATTAATCCAATCTACATTCTTATTTACAGTAATTATGGGAATCAGGAACTCAAAACCTGCAGCTACTTGGTCTCTTGCTTTAAATTCATCTGGGACCCCCCTTGGGACTCCTATGGCATCTATATATACATGAGGGTCAAAACTACCAGCTGGAGCACCTCTACGCTTCCTGCTGGGTTCAGATGAGTGCTCTCTTCTTACTACCAAGTCACCTCCCGAAAAGATGTGCAGGGGCATTATGACTTTAGCAAGTGCACATTCCCCTGTCCATCTGTCTGGTAATCTAGTCCTAATCTTCATGTCCCCACAAATCCAATACACGTCTCCCAAAGACTGAGTCTGACTCTGTACCAGGTCCATGGATACACTACTGTAGGAAGCACAGTATCCCATAGAGAAGTTCCCTAAGGACTTCCCTATCCCCTGGTAGTTCCCATAACATGTGTAATTACCGGGATATATAGTAATACCCTCCCCGGGCTTGGATGTCCTAGTTATTATGGGATATTCTCTTTTCCATGTTTCGCACTGGGAGGAATCAGTGGAAGTATTGGTAAACAGGCTCAGAAAGCACTCCTCTTGAGTGGGAGTTATGTTTAACAGTACTGTTCCCAAATGGGGTCTAGCTCCACTACACACATAACAGTTGGACCTGTTATGTTTCCCTACACTATACCTCATCCATTCAAGCCACGGGTTGACATCCGAGAAACTAGTCTCTGCAGCCATCGTGTCTTCAAATGTGGGATCTGCTATGGCCACCATATCTTCTAGGGTGCGCATCTGTGCATGTGGTTTAAGGGGATCACTTGTTGGTTGAAGGGCCTCCCATTCAGATGAATTATACATGTCTTTAACTTGGAACTGTCCACTTGGTTCCCTATTCTCCCCATCATACCGCACTCCCATAACATATGTGTCTGCATCCGTAGGACTGGGATTTTTTATGGTCAGGGTGAGTTTCCTATCATAGTTTGACCATATGCCTTTTTTCTATTAGGGTCAGTCTGCTGAGTAATGACTCTCCATATTTGTCTTTCCTGTTCAGGGCACTCTGTGGCCTATAACCCCAGTCATCCCCTGTATTCCAACCCACAGATTTCCAGTGGTCACAGTCTGGTGTATCACATATATATATATATTTCCGGTGTTGATCTGCGTCCGGAAAATGTTACACTGCCAGTCATTTGTAGGGCGAAAGATTATAGTACAGAAATCAAATATGAAGGTAGCTACATGTGTGTCTGATGAATTATACCAAAATTGTATTATACCATCCTTTTGTTTAATAGCCACCTCCTGTGTGTGCACAGTTGCTATAAGAAAAAAAAAGATATATAGTTTCATTCTGGTGCGAGTGGTGCACGGTCCTCAGGAACTGGAGCCTTGTTGCATATCTTGGCTCCAGGGAATGCTTTCAGAGAAACTTCTTAACCATCACCCAATCACCAGGAAGTATACTGTAAGTACCGGTATCTAGATCAGGATCTGTAATGCAAGAAAATACTCGTACATAGATGTTAGTTAATTATTTTACAAGAGCGGTCACATAATCTATCAAAGTATCAGACTGTAACAACCTAACAGGGTGATAAGATGCATAAAACGCTAATGTGTTACTTAGGGCCAACCATATTTATTTTGTGACTATAGCAGTAAACACAGGACCCTGATCACTCTCTATCACCCCAGGTACCCCATATCTGCAAACTGGCTCCAAAAGCAATTTCTTAGCCGTGGTTTTCGCCGTCTGATCTGCGACAGGATAAGCCCCTGGCCACCCTGAGCCTTTCGGGGGTTGCATGCTAGGCAAGTGTGGCAGGACTTACAGTACTGTTTAGTCATTCCTGGAGCTACATAATGTTTCTTTATAAGTGAGTTCATTAAAGTTTTTGAGAAATGGGTTGCTCCATGGGCCCATTGCACCACAGCTGGGTACAAAACTCTGGGGAGACATAGGCGGGTTCCTACAGACCAAAGATCATCCACCTGTACTGCTACAAGGTGAGTTAAGGCATTTGGATCGGGGAAGCAATCATGCTCATCTTCATTTCAGGTAAAAGCAGGTAGGTCTGCGTTCTCTTCTTCCTGTTTGTTCAGAGACATGTCATGATACCCCCCTTGGACAAGAGGAAGTAGAGTAGAGTCACTGGCATCGAAGTAGAGTCACACCGTCAGGCATGAGGAAACTGTATCGCAACCATAGGACAAACACTTGTGTTGCACCTGATACAGAAAGGTAAAGAAATATCGTGAGGGGCAAGCAGCAGAAGGGGCGGGGCCAGGACAAAGTCAGAAGTTTAGTCCAGCAGGGCTTGGGCAGACAGGATGGGCCACCTCTAGCAACATGGTAAATAACAACCAATAGCGTGGTTACAGAGTCCATGAGTTTGTGTCAACAACCATAAGGCGGGGCCCTGTATCTCAGATATGAACAGGCAAAAGGGCAGGAACAGTACTGATCGCCTTTATGACATGTAGGGCCTTAGCATGACTAGGGGCGAAATGAGCTGTATGGCTTCAGGTAATCTAAATCAATCACTGACAGCGAAAATACTTTTGCAGACAGGGGCACCCCAGACAGAAGAGAGCGTGGAAGGATAAGCTCACTCACTGCTATAAGGTCCTGTACTACTCTGGTCGGGCCACTATCAGCCCAATCTGAATCGGGTTCTTTAAAATCCACTACGAAATCACTTGGTAGTATGCGATAATGCGATTCGTAATGTAACCTGGTATTGAATGCATCACAGGGCAATGAAAAGCTGGCATCAGCATTCAACACAGGGCACAAAGGAGTAAGGATAATTGGGAGGGACTATAGTACGAGGTCCCTCAACTTATAACTGCATTAGGGGCAGAGCCTAGGGTGGGTCAGGGTGTTGGGGTCCAGACCTCCCACATTCCTCAAACGCCCAGTTATGGCTACCATGAATATGGACATATATTCCTATGCAAACTCCAAGCAAAGTTCAACATTTAAATAACACTAGAACATTTAAAACCTAGGAACCCTTATGAAACGTCGTTCCGTTACTACACGGAAGGTAAGTACTCTTTATAAATAAGACACTATGTCTTGTTCACAGAACCAAAAAGATCTCCTGAATGCACTTCTTACATGTGTCCAGATCAAAAATCACATTAGGCACATGTGAAGGCAAAGTCTAAATTTAGAAGAATTCTATTGTACACAGGCATTACCCCAAAACCATTATACAACATTAGGCATTTAGCTTCTGAAAGACAAACAATAAAAAAAAATTGTGCATGTCCCTAAATATTTGGAAACAGGTTAGTTCATACTGCAGTTAGAAAAAAACCTGATTTCAAAATCGCTCAGCCATGGTTTTAGTAATGGACATGTAAAAACAATTCAATCAGTCAAGTACCTGGATATGTAAAAATAAATATTTTCATTTAAAAATAACTTTATACATTATTGTTGGAATCAATTATTTTTACATTGAATTTTATCTCCATTATCAGTCTGTACTGATTCTAACTAAGACAAAATTTCATCGTCCTCCTCTTTATACGGAGACTAAATTAAAGTTTGTAAAAGTAATAATCATACCAGATTATTGTATTTTTCTTTTATATTTTTCTTTTACTAAAACTTCACTTATAATTGCTTTAATTTTGCAAAAAACATTATTTTAGGTTTGGCTTTCCTAAATATTCTATTTCTGAAAGAAAATTGATCATGTTTGTCATAACCAATCATGCTTCTCAGACAGTATGATTGAATGAACCACACGTGCTCCGTCAGTCTGACTGCTAAACACATGGTAGTCTAAAGGTCACCTTTCAGTGCAGACATACATACAGAAAGTTTATTATTCCATAGTGCCAATACATGATCAATTTTATAAAAGCACAAAGAAACTCTTTCCCAATAAATGTCCACTAAAAGCCGATAGAGTAACTTTTGCATGATTAACTTATACAACTGTGGCTTTATCACACTGCATTATTTTAGTCATGAAGTATTTTTATCTCACTTCAACTAACTGTTTTATTTATTTATTTTTTTAAACCCAGTTGTCCATAAACAAAGCTTCCCTCAAAGCTGTGTGTCACCTCCTGTTTTCCTTGGAATAACACCTTAAACAAATGGTACAAAACCCACGTGTTTTTTTCAAAGTAATTACTTTAGTAAGTAATAATACCCTCTAAAATATATATCTTTACTAATCCATGAACCCTTTTCCAGGTTTCTGGAAGGTTTAACACAAACATGTGTTCTGATCGATAGAAGTGAAAACCTGTCATAGCATGTCTGAAGCCGTGTAACTCGATCTGCATTTCTCTGTTGACAGTACATTCCTTTACATGTCACACTTTTCAGAGAAAGATCTGTTACTATCAGACTGAGCTACTATGCATTGTACAATTCTGTTACAATCTAATTTTATCGTTTGTTATAATTTTTAACCTTTTTTTACCATTTTTTTAAACATATTTGGTTTATACATCTGCTAAAAATCATGTACACTACGTTATATGACATTCCTGATTATAGCAATGACAAAACATAAAATCATAGGACAGTAAACTTCAAACTTTCTAAATAAAAGTCCGCAAAAAAACTGTAGCAGCGCTACGAACAAATATTCATTTGGGCGTCTTCTATATATTAGTTCATATATGGGTAGTGTGGATAATGAACGGATTGTGGTTGGTCGTGATTGGTCACTACGCCTAGACTCTTAGTGCTCCTTCCACCAAATGCTTTGTCACCGTGTGGGGGTGAATTCCCCCATGGGGATGCACTCACCAGATGTAGTTTAAAATTGAGCATTCATATACCATCCACCTCCAGCATTTCTCTGCCTTTTCCACTGTGAGTTTCAGCTTGCATAGGTATCAATTGTCATGTGAGAAAACAAATAGATCTCATAGGGTAGTACTGTTTATGGAAAGTATTTATTGAAAAAAAAAACCCACAGTATCCCCCTTCATACAAAATGCGTACCACAAAATAATTGAAACAGGCAAAATTTAGAGCATGAATGCTAAAAGCACTTGCCCCTGATGATCGCTCAGTGGAGTTTCCTCCAGCATCTCCGGGTTGCAGGCTTCTGAAGCGCAGACGTCACTACCGGCTGTGTGTGTAGAGCTGCCCTGACGTTTCGTCTCTTCCGACTTCCTCCGAGGGCGTGGTCTGCACACACAGCATCCGGATTATAAGCGGTCGAATCTTCCGCCCACTGGGCGGTAACGAATCATTCCTCCAGCGCCATGCGTCATCACGCTAGCGCTTCCGAGCGTCACTGACTTTGCCAGGCTGTGGGCGGAAGTATTCGGCTGATGTTTTATGTCGGCACTTATGTATTCACAGTGCCGACAACCTAACAGCTGAGGCGCAGAATGTTCACTATAGAGCACAATCTTAATTTGTATTGTTGCCACAAAGAAACATTCATTGCAATTGTCATTTGGCATAAGGTTAAAATAAACTGGTTTTGCTAGAACATGGATTAATTCAACCTTTCATAATTCATTAACACACTGATTCGATCGCTACCTATGAATCAAGTGTCCCACATAATGGATAAACATTAGATGCCAAACTGAAGTTATATACATATATCCCTATATGCCTCTTTGTTATCGCCTGCGCCTAGTTCAATGAGATGATTGTTTGTTCATCTTACCGCAATTTAGTGAAACTAGGTAGGCTGGGACATATATGCATTTTGTAAAAACCAGAATTAAAATGAATTTCCCTGAAGTCAATTGTGAACTGAATGTATTGTCATGTGTATAAATAAGATCTAAATGTAAGGAGAAATACAAAATTAATAAAAAAGATTAATAAAAAAGATCTAAATGTAAGGAGAAATGCAAAATTGATAAAAAATTGATAAAATTTTTTTAATAAAAAATTATTAAAAGAATGTTTAAAAATGTAATGTAAAATCTGCAGAAAATGAAGCTGTGTGTCAGGTAAAATGTGTTTTTACATCAAACTCACTGTCTAAAAACCCATAAATAAAACTGTCTGTGTACCTAAAATACATAATGAGAACTATGATACAAGTCTGGAACATGCGACTTGCAGATTATTGTTGGCTGGAAGCTGTACTGGTCCACTAAGAATCACTAATAAAGCAGTTTATGTCCAATTCTACGTTGAGACTAGGGATGAGCTCGGTGTTCGAGTCGAACATAGGTTCGACTCGAACATCGGCTGTTCGCACGTTCGGCAAACAACGAACGATTTGGGCCGTTCGCGCCAAATTCGAGTGACGCGAACGGCCCACAATACACTGCGCCATCGCAGTGTAATCCCAGCGCTGTGATTGGCCAAGCATGCACTGTGACCATGCATGCTTGGCCAATCACAGCGCCAGCAGCGAGGAGAGCAATTATTGGCCACAGGCAGGATGCCTGTGGCCAATTATAGCTGAGGGGGTTTAGTACACGACCCACACTATAAAAGGCCGCCAGCGCGGCGGCCTCGTGTAGTGTGTTCCGGAGCAGGGAAAGTGAAGGGTAGGCAGGGACAGTGTCAAATCCATTCTTTGCTAAACCTTGTGTGTAGGGAGAGAGAAGGATAGGCAGGGAGAGTGTCAGTGTCATATACTTTGATAAACCTTGTGTGCAGGGAGAGAGAAGGATAGGCAGGGGACAGTGTCATATTCTTTGCTAAACCTTGTGTGCAGGGAGAGAGAAGGATAGGCAGGGAGAGTGTCAGTGTCATATACTTTGATAAACCTTGTGTGCAGGGAGAGAGAAGGATAGGCAGGGGACAGTGTCAGTGTCATTGTTGCTAAGCCTCCTGCACATTATACACCTGAAGTTAGCCTGTATTGCTGCTTTTTCCTGGTGTGTTACACCAACAGGATTTTGCGGCACTTACAGCGGGCGGAGTGTGCCTCCTGACCATATTACACCTGAACTTAGCCTGTATTGCTGGTTTTCCCATTTCCCTGCAGGCCATTAGAATGTCTGGAAGGCAAAGAAGGAGAGGCAGACAGTCAGGAGCCAATAAAAGAGGACAAGCAGGCTCTGTGTCTAGAGACAACAGTGCTGGTCGTGGACGCGGTGCATCGCCATCAGCACGTGGCCATGGGACACGCTTGTCCTTCTTTTCGGCAGCTGGACGTGTTGAGCCGCATCATGCCGAAGACTTGGTAGAGTGGATGACCAAGCCCTTTTCATCCTCCTCATCCTCTCTCACCCAGGCTCAGGGTACTGGCAAAGCAGCTGCCAAAGCGTCCTCTTCCCTGGTATCAATGTCATCATCAGTCACTCCTTCCCTAGACTAACCATGTCCTCCTGAGCAGTCCCCCGAACTGTTTGAGCACAGTGTTGGGTACATGCTCCAGGAGGATGCCCAGCGTTTTGAAGGGTCTGATGATGATACCCAGCTAGAGGAAGGCAGTAGCGTGAGAGCAGAGAGAGGGGATGCTCAAGAAGGACACCAATCTGGCAGTCATGTTCCAGCAGCTGCAGCATACTGCCAGATTGGCTCCAGTGATGAGGAGGGAGGGGATGATGAGGTCACTGACTCCACGTGGGTGCCTAATAGGAGAGAGGAGGAGGAGGAGAATGAGGAGGAGGCACATCTCCAACGAGGCAGGATGCCCTCGGGGGGCCAGCGTAAGGGCAGCACACCGACGGAATCACACCGCAGAGCTCCGCCTGTGCAGGGCGCTGCCTCTGCCCGTTATTCAAAAAGTTCTTTGGTGTGGGCCTTTTTTGAGTCGAGTGCATCAGATCGCACAGCTGCTGTTTGCAACATATGTCTCAAGCGTATATCGCGTGGCCAAAACATCACCCGCTTGGGCACCACATGCTTGACCAGACATATGTTGACCTGCCATGCAGCTCGTTGGCAAGCCTACCTTAAAGACCCACACCAAAGAACAAAGCTGACCTCTTCTTGCACCGCATCAGCTGGGATCTCCAACCCCACTATACCTTCAGTCCTCTCTGAAACCTGCTCTGAGAGGAATGAAGGTGTAGAATTAGGTGTGTCACAGCCAAGTACTTGCGGGCACTCTGCTAGCAGTACACCGACGTCCGATTCTAGCAGGCAAATTTCCCTGCCCCAGCTGCTGGACCGTCGAAAGAAGTTCACTCCCAGCCATCCACATGCCCAGCGGTTGAATGCTAGCTTGGCTAAATTGCTAGCGCTTCAACTGCTGCCTTTTCAGTTGGTAGACTCGGCCCCCTTCCGTGAGTTTGTGCAATGTGCGGTTCCTCAGTGGCAGGTTCCCAAACGCCACTTTTTCTCACGGAAGGCGATTCCGGCTCTCTACCGGCATGTGGAAGGCATTGTCTTGGCCTTGCTGGACAGGGCGGTCAGCGGTAAGGTGCATATTACCGCTGACTCATGGTCCAGCAGGCATGGACAGGGACGTTACCTTTCTTTCACGGCCCATTGGGTCACTCTTTTGGCAGCTGGGAAGGATGCAGGACAAGGTGCAGTAGTGTTGGAGGTTGTTCCACCGCCATGCCTCCAAAATGCTACTACTGGTTGTGACACACCTCTCTCCTCCACCCCCTCCTCTTCTTCTTCCTCCACGGCCTCTTCCTGTGCTTTGTCCTCGGAACCAGCGGTGCTCCGTAGGCGTTCAAGGGGCTACGCAAGTACGCAGGCAAAAAGATGCCATGCCGTGCTTGCGCTGGTGTGTTTGGGGGACAGGAGCCACACTGGGGCAGAGGTTCTGTCTGCTCTGCAGGGGCAGGCCGAGAGGTGGTTGACGCCATGCCAGCTTAAGCCAGGAATGGTAGTTTGCGACAATGGCACCAACCTCCTCTCTGCTCTCCAACAGGGACAACTGACCCATGTGCCCTGTGTGGCTCACGTCCTTAACCTGGTGGTGCAGCGGTTCTTGGGCAGGTACCCGGGCTTACAGGATGTCCTGAGGCAGGCCAGGAAAGTCTGTGTGCATTTCCGCAGATCTTATAATGCCAGTGCTCGCCTGGCTGAGCTGCAAAAGGAGTTGAACCTGCCCAAGAACCGCCTTATATGTGACATGCCCACCAGGTGGAACTCAACGTTGGCCATGCTGCAGCGGCTGCACACGCAGCAGAGGGCCATCAATGAGTACCTGTGTGACTACGGCACCAGGACAGGGTCAGGGGAGCTCGGTTTTTTTTTCACCACGCCAGTGGGGCATGATCAGGGATGCATGCACTGTCCTGGCACCATTTGAGGAGGCCACGAGGATGGTGAGCAGTGACAGTGCATGCATCAGTGACACTGTACCTCTTGTCCACCTGTTGGAACATACGCTGCGTGGAATAATGGACAGGACACTTGAGGCAGAACAGAGGCAGGAAGAGGAGGACTTCCTTGCCTCTCAAGGCCCCCTTTACCCAGACAGTGTTCCTTCTGTCCCACCCATTGCACAGGAAGAAGAGGAGGAGGAGGAGGAGGAGGATTGTGTCAGCATGGAGGTGGAGCCTGGCACTCAGCATCATCAGCAGCAGTCTTTTAGGGATGATTTACAGTCCCAAGAAACCAGTGGACTTGTACCTGGCTGGGAGGAGGTGGCTGCGGATCATGTCGTCCTTAGTGACCGAGAGGACTCCGGACCGAATGCCTCAGCTAACCTACGCTGCATGGCCTCCCTGATCCTGCAAAGTCTGCGGAAGGATCCTCGTATTCTTCGGATCAAGGAGAGGGACCATTACTGGCTGGCCACTCTCCTTGATCCACGGTACAAGGGTAAGGTTGCGGACCTTATCTTACCGTCGCAGAGGGAGCAGAGGATGAGACAACTCTTGGAGGCCTTGCAGAAAGGTCTGTGCAACGTGTTCCCAGAGACTGGGAGGTTACAAACTCCTGGTCCTGGACAACGAGTTGCTGAGGCTTCGGTCAGTCAAAGAAGGAGCGGTGGGGAAGGTGGCCGTCTGACCGATACGTTCAGACAATTCTTTAGTCCGCAGCCCCAAGGTATGATCGGTTTCAGCAACCATCGCCAGCGTCTGATATACATGGTGCAGGAATACCTAGGGGCAAGGTCAGACTTGGACACCTTCCCCACCGAAAATCCTCTGGCTTACTGGGTCTTGAGGATGGATCACTGGCCAGAGCTTGCACAGTATGCAATTGAGCTACTGGCCTGTCCTGCATCCAGCGTTCTTTCAGAACGCACATTCAGTGCTGCTGCAGGATTTGTCACGGATCACAGGGTGCGCCTGTCCACCGACTCTGTTGATCGACTGACCTTCATAAAGATAACCCAGTCTTGGATCACCACCAGCTACCAAACACCTGAAGCTGACATATTTTCAAATGTCACATCCCTTCAAGACTGATGCTGAGAGACTGTCCTGTTATGTTGACTGACTATCCTCCTCCTCCTCAATGATACGATTGATGATGATAGCTTGGAAGAACATTTTTGTTTCTGGGTGCCGCCACCAGTGGCTAAGGCCCAATTTTTCAGCCCCTGTTTAACAGGGGCATGTAATTACAATTTTTTATGTAATGCTTTGCAGCAGGGCTCATTCCTGCACTCCAACTAGAGTATCTGGGAGAGGTTGCAGTGTTGTGGCACCAGCACCAGTGGCTAAGGCCCAATTTTTCAGCCCCTGTTTAACAGGGGCGTGTAATTACAATTTTTGATGCAATACTTTGCAACAGGGCTCATTGCTGTGCTCCAAGTACAGTATCTGTGAGGGGTTGCAGTGTTGTGGCACCAGTGCCTGAGGCCCAATTTTTATGCCCCTGTTTAACAGGGGCATGTAATTACAATTTTTTATGCAATGCTTTGCAGCAGGGCTCATTCCTGCACTCCAACTAGAGTATCTGGGAGAGGTTGCAGTGTCTTGGCACCAGCACCAGTGGCTAAGGCCCAATTTTTCTGCCCCTGTTTAACAGGGGCATGTAATTACAATTCTTGATCTAATAATTCACAGCAGGGCCCATTCCTGCGCCCACCAAGACTAACTGTGAGGCCTTACAGTGTTGTGTCAACACCACCACCACCACCACCACCACCACCAAAGGCCCAATTTTTCAGCCCCTGTTCAACAGGGGCATGCAATTACAATTCTTGATCTAATAATTCACAGCAGGGCCCATACATGCGCCCACCAAGAGTAACTGTGAGGGCTCACAGTGTTGTGGCAACACCAACATGTAAGGGGCAAATTTCAGCTGAGTATATACAGCAGGCCCCTACTTTCAAACATCCAACTTACAAACGACTCCTCCTTGCAAACGGAAGGATACAACAGGAAGTGAGAGGAAATCTACCCCTAGGAAGGCAAATTCTCTCCTGTAAGAGTTAATATGGGAAAAAAAGTGTCTCCTCTCCACTGATGCGTTATCACCAATTCTTGTTTCAATAAAAAAAAACAAATTTTCAAAAAACATTTGTCATTAGGACGGAAAGTGAGGTGAACTGTTCTGAACAGGTGCACACTGCACAGACAACAAAACAAATGTTACAGGGGTGATAACCCTTCCCTATGTTTTCCAAAAAGCTTAAAAATAGATTTTTTGACTGGAGCTACACTTAAACAATAGGATTTTTATAACAGCTTACCTGTAAAATCCTTTTCTTGGAGTACATCACGGGACACAGAGCGACATAGTCATTACTAATGGGTTATATAGTTACCGTCAGGTGCTGGCACTGGCAACTTCCAAAACCGGAAGTACCCTCCCCTATATAAGCCCCTCCCATCCGGGAGCACCTCAGTTTTGTAGCAAAGCAATAAGTGTCCCCAAAGAGGGGTGGGAGCTCTGTGTCCCGTGATGTACTCCAAGAAAAGGATTTTACAGGTAAGCTGTTATAAAAATCCTATTTTCTTTTTCGTACATCACGGGACACAGAGCGACATAGTCATTACTAATGGGATGTCCTAAAGCAATGCCAAATGAGGGGGGGGATACACCATATATAAGCTGAGCGCTATCAGACATGAGGATCTTTTGCGGCCTGCAACACACTGCGCCCAAAGGCGACATCCTCCTGACTTCTAACGTCCACCTGGTAGAACCTAGTAAACGTGTGTACCGAAGACCATGTTGCGGCCTTACAGATTTGAGCCAGGGAGGCCTGGTGATGCACTGCCCATGAAGTTCCAACTGCTCTCGTGGAGTGCGCCCTAACTTTGAACGGAGGCGGTCTACTTCTCAAGCTATAGGCTTGTATTATGACCTGTCGAATCCACTTGGCTAAAGTAGATTTTGACGCTGCCTGACCCTTTCTGGGGCCTTCCGGCAGAATAAACAAAGTATCCGTTCTGCGAATCTGAGCAGTGGCTTTTAGATAAGGTTTAACTGCTCCTACTACATCCAAAGAATGCAATAACTTTTCCTCTACCGAAGTAGGCTTGGGGAAAAAAGAAGGAAGAACCACATCTTGGTTCAAATGAAAACTCGATACCACCTTAGGAAGAAAGGCTGGATGAGGACGTAACACTACTCTGTCCTTATGGATAACCAGATATGGCTCCTTACAGGACATAGCTGCTAATTCCGATACTCTTTTAGCCGAACAAATGGCTACTAGAAAAATCAATTTCCTGGTGAGAAGCACCAAGGAAATATGCTGTAATGGTTCAAATGGTTGTTTCTGTAGAACCGACAGAACCAAGTTTAGATCCCATGGACATATGGGAATATTAACCGGAGGACTAATACGCATCACTCCTTGTATAAAGGCTTTGACTAGTGAATGCGAAGCCAAGGGCCTTTGAAAAAATATTGACAAGGCCGAAATCTGACCCTTGATAGTACTCAAGGCAAGCTTCCTATCTACAGCCCACTGTAGGAAGTCCAGAATCCTACCTATTACGTACTTATGTGGATGCCATTTCTTGGCCTCACACCACGCGATGTACGCCTTCCAGATTCTATAGTAGATCTGCCTGGATACCGGCTTCCTGGCATTGATCATGGTAGATACCACAGCATTAGAGAGCCCTCTCTTTTTTAGAATGTGGGCTTCAATAGCCAGGCCGTCAAACCTAGGGCTGGTAAGGAAGGGTGGTATATCGGTCCTTGCGAAAGCCGGACGACGTGGGAGAGTCCAAGGACTCCCCACTGAAATTTTACAATCTCCGCGTACCACGCTCTTCGGGGCCACGCTGGAGCCACCGGAATCACTGGTTTCTTTTCTACCCTGATTCTGCGGAGTAATCGAGGTAACCATTGTGGCGGTGTGAATGCATATGTCAGCTTGAACTGATCCCCAGGGAACACTAGGGCATCCGAGCCGCAAGCTAGGGGATCCCTTGTCCGAGAGACAAACCTATCCCCCTTTGCGTTGAATCTGGATGCTAGAAGATCTACATCCGATGTTCCCCACCGCTGACATATTGTCCAGAAAACCTCGGGGTGAAGGGACCCTTCCTCTGGGCCTAATTGCTGGCGACTTAGAAAGTCCGCCTTCCAATTCTCCACTCCTGGAATGAATACCGCAGATATGGCTGGGACATATTTTTCCTGCCCATTTCAGGATGTAATTTACTTCCCTCTGGGCTGCACGACTCCTGGTGCCCCCCTGATGATTGAATTCTGACAGGGCACCCTTGGAGTTTGGATGTCCATGCTACTAGGGCATACCGGGCTGCTCGTATCTCTAAGAGATTGATGGGCAGGGCCTTTTCTGCATCCGACCATCTGCCCTGGAGAGACTATTGCTCCAGTACTGCTCCCCAGCCTATAAGGCTGGCATCTGTAGTGACCACCTTCCAAGAAATCGGACTGAAGGATTTCCTTTTTTCCAGATTCTGGGGAACCCACCACCAACGGAGGCTCTTGCGAACGGAAGGGGACAAGGACATTGTAAGTCTAGGGCCTGAACTTTTTTGTTCCAGGCTGACAGTATGGCCCCTTGCAAATTCCTTGAATGGAATTGACCGTAGGGTACTGCTTCGAATGATGCCACCATTTTTCCCAGCAGCCTCATATACAGGCGTATGGACGGCTGTCTTTTTTGTACCCACTAAGTGGATCAAATCTTTCAAAGACAACACCTTTCCTCGAGGCAAGAATATTTTTCTCTGGCCTGAATCCAACCTTAGCCCCAAGTATTCCAGACTTTTGACTGGTTTTTAGGGCTGACTTGTCTCGGTTGATAATCCAACCGTGAGATTCCAGATACTTGATCGTCTTGTGAACGACCACGTCTAGTTTTTTCACTGAGTGGTCTATCAGCAACAAGTCATCCAGATATGCCATTATCATTACACCTTGTGTTCTTAGATTGGCCAATAAAGGGCCAGAATTTTTGTAAACACTCGTGGTGCTGTGGCCAAACCGAAGGGTAAGGCTCTGAACTGAAAATGGCGCCCTTCTACTGCAAAGCGTAGAAATTTTTGGTGGACTGGAAAGATGGGAATGTGCAAATAAGCATCTTTGATGTCGATCGTGGCTAACCAATCCTCCCCTTGTAGGGCAGTGGCCACCGATCGGATCGACTCCATCGGAAAGTCCTGATATACAGGAATTTGTATAGCCCTTTTTGAATTAATATGGGCCTCCCGTCCGCGTTTGCTTCGGGACTGTAAAGAGGTTTGAGTAAAACCCGAACCCTCATTCTTCCAGGGGAACTTCCATAATTACTCCTTGGAGCAATAGTTGTTCTAGTGCCAACAGGAGGGACTCTCTCTTCCGGGGATCCCTTGGCACGTTTGACCTTAAAAATGGGAAGGAGGAGAGTCTTTTAACTCCAAACTGTATCCCAAACCTACTGCGGAGAGCACCTATCTGTCTTGATCGTGTCCCGCCAGGTCTCCTTGCGAACAACTGGAGTCCTCCCCCCACCCGACTGAGTGGGGGCTTCAATGAATTTAACTTTGGGGGAGGTTTTGTACCTCCCCTGACCCAGGGTTTCTCATTAGCCTGCTACTGTCCCTGTTTTTTACCCCCGGGATTTGACCGAGGAGGCCGTCGGAACTGTTACACAGCCGATGCCCCAGGGACTGGAGAAGCAGGCCCCTTAAAGAGGGACCTCTAACTCTGCTTTTAACCGGCAAGAGCGTATTTTTACCGCTGGAAATTTTCTGGATATATTTGTCCAGGTTTTCCCTGAATAAGCGTTCACCATGAAATGGGAAGCTAACCAGCCATTCTTTACAGGGAGCTTCAGCAGACCAGTTTCTGAGCCATAGGAGCCTACGCATATGTCTATAGACAGCGTAAGGCGGGAGGCCTGATGGACTGAATCCTCTATGGCATCAACCGCAAAGCCTAAGGCTCTAGGTAGATCAGCTAGGGCAAAGCCTGCTGATCTGTCAAGTCCCTCAAGACCTGTTTCAACTGATCCTTCACTGCTTAGCAGACCCCAATAGCTGCTACTGCTGGTTGTATCACCAAGCAGATTTTCATAAGGACTCCAATCTTTTATCTATTGGGTTCTTGAACATTTGGACATTATCCACTGGACATGTCAGTGATTTATACATACAAGAGATGGCTGCGTCCACTGTAGGGACCTTCCATTTTTTTTTTTTTTTTTTTGATGAACTTATCCTCCATGGGATAGACCACCGGAAATCTCTTGGGGGAATAAATATTTTCTCAGGACGTTCCCAATCCTGGTAAATGAGCCCTTTCAGTAAAGGGTGAAGTGGAAAAGAACAAACAGTCTGGGGGCTTCTAGCGACCCCAACGAGGATACAGTAGTGGTTGATGGTTCCGCAAGGTGCATTTTTAAATGCTGATCGGACCATGTTAGTCAGAGACTGAACCCATAATCTTTCAGCTTGAGATGCTGAGAAAAGGTTCCCCCACTGTTGATTCCTCTATAACAGAATCAACCTTATCCTGATCCCCTTCAGGCAGGTCGATCCCTGTATGGGACTGTTGCTCTGCTAACAGGCACTCTGAAGGAGGAGACGGAGATCGGGCGTGCTTTCCCTGACAGGGAGGCAGCGATAAATTTTGACAATCTCTCTCTAATCCTCCCAGAGCTGAGGAAAAAACCTCCTCTGTTACATACACAGGAGCAGGTGAACTGAGGACAGCCACAGTACCAAGTACCCCTGCGGGGTCTCTACGGTCACTTACCTCTGAACTTCAGGGGAGACTGGTGCAGCAGGAGTATGCCCAAGATCCTCAGAGCCCGATGAGACCCCCTTCGCTTCCTGGAAGATTCAGTTCCGGAGCTACTGGACGGCATATTCCTAAGCCTAAAGCTGAGGTATTCCAGCCGTAATACACCACTTTTACTGAGAATAGTCTAGCACAATTGCTGCTATATCACAGTTGGTGTCTACTAATGTGCCTTTCTAGGGGATGCCTGTATCAACCGCTTGCTGTATGCCTTTAAATGTTGCCAGCTCTGTCTCTGTACTTCATAGCCAGCTTACTGCAATAATGTGGCTTTTTAAAAACCTGCTGAGACGCCCGCACATGCGCAGAAGCGCTGCGGCGCGCACAGAGCGTCATCCCCCAGGCCCCGCCCCTTTTTCCGGCCACCTCTATATATAGAGGCGCGTGCACGCGCACGCGCGCGGCCACGT
This sequence comes from Rana muscosa, assembly GCA_029206835.1. Taxonomy (NCBI): domain Eukaryota; kingdom Metazoa; phylum Chordata; class Amphibia; order Anura; family Ranidae; genus Rana; species Rana muscosa. The sequence continues at coordinate 39,642,896 of JARGYO010000094.1, forward strand.
GCGCCTCGGCGCTAATTTTCAAACATGGAAACCAGGGACAGGAGCCAGGGCCCCCTTTGCCGCAGGCCGGGGGATAGACGAACACTGCAACATGGCAGAGGAAACAGTTTCCTGTAGGAGAACTCACCAGCTGCCTGGACTTTGCTCTCTGAGAAGAAACTAGTCCATATGACAAGAAAAACATTCCACAGCGGCCTCTAGTGGACAAACACAGGTACCGCAGTTTAATATACTAAACATATATAAAAAAACATTCTTTTTTTTTTTTTTTTTTTTTCTTGACCACCATTAAAAATTATTACATTTTTTTAGTAGTTACAGGCATGCACAGATATTAGCGGGAATACCGTTAGGTAACAGACAGAAAGACAAATTAGGCTTGGGGGTCCCCCAATAGAACCAAGTTCCTGGGGGCCCCCACTTACCTGTTCCCCGCCGCAGGACTTTGTTTGGTCCACAAAAGCCCAAACTTCACCTATCACGGCAGGCATTGTAATCAAACCTTCAGGGACCGGGTTCCCAAGGATTCCACTCCCCTGGACCTGTATAGCACCCTGCACAGAAAACATCTTGGTCGTGGGTATGACCAGAGCTCTGGATCCCAGGGTCCAGCTCTCCTAAGAGAAGCATTACAGGCAGAACCTTGCTCTTCTCTGCAAGGCCCGGGTACCGACCGTTTAGCTATGAAGCTTTTTTGGTCGGATCCGGAATAGCTTACTGAGGCCCAAAAGAACCTGTACGCAAGCTCAGTGAAAAACACATGTTTCTTCTTGGCCAACACCTTAGACACTGGCAAAAAACTGAGGTGCTCCCGGATGGGAGGGGCTTATATAGGGGAGGGTACTTCCGGTTTTGGAAGTTGCCAGTGCCAGCACCTGACGGTAACTATATAACCCATTAGTAATGACTATGTCGCTCTGTGTCCCGTGATGTACGAAAAAGAAAATGTACCTGTTCAAAATTACAAACAGATTCTACATAAGAACAAACCTACAGTCCCTGTCTTGTATGCACCGCCTGTATACGGCTGTTTAGAGTATATAGGGCCTTTTTTATTTTGGGTGCGGGGTTCCCCTTAATATCCATACAAGACCCAAAGGGGCTGGTAATGGGCTGGGGTAGGGGGGTGTGTGATGGGATAGCTATGCCATTTTTCTTAAAGATTTTCATCCATATTACCGGGACCAGACATTACATTAAAGCCGCAAGCAGTTTTAAATGGCTTTTTTTCCTTTAGAAATGTAATTTTGTGCAGGGACAGTTCTAAACACGGGAAACACGTGGCACTTCACAGGCATACTTTAGACACCCCCCAGGTACGATATTTAAAGGAATATTTTACATTTTTTTCTTCACTTTATGCATCATTAAAATGACTGCTCCCAAAAAACGGCCGTTTTTAAAACTTCTTTTTGCATTGATACATGTCCCCTGGTGCAGAACCCGGGTTCCCAAACCCTTTTTAGGACAATAACATGCATAATAGTCGTTATAATTAGCACTTTAGATTTCGAACGTTCGCATCCATTGTATTTAATAGGGTTCTAAAGTTCGTGCGAACTTTCGGTCCGTTCGCGGGTTCTGGTGCGAACTGAACCTGGGGGTTTTCGGCTCATCACTAGTTGAGACCTTTCGGCACTAAAACATCCATCTGGTAGATCCAGTTTGTTTCACGTTTGGACAGTTCCCGTACCCTGTGAGATCCTCTCCAATGCTGTTCCAAACATTCTATTCCCCAAAATTCCAGCCCTGATGCATCTTGGTCGTGTTTGAGCTTAAAGTGCAGAGATACGTTGTGAACTTTAAAACCAATCTTTATGTTATGGATGTGTTCCGCAATGCGTATTCTGAGTAGTCTCTTGGTGCGTCCTATATAGAGCAGGCCGCAGGGACATTTCAAAGCATATACTACAAAACTACTATTACACGTGATAAACTGCTTGATTTCAAATTGTTGGTTGTTTGTAGGTGATGTGAAATTCTCTATGCCCCTTAATGGTCGTGTAACCTCTCTGCAGGCCTTGCACCTTCTGCATGCGAAAAAAACATTTTGATTCCAAAAAGATTGTGTTTTTTTTGGTGGATCCAGAATTTTCTTTACTATGTGATCACCATAATTTGGTGCCTTTCGGTACAGAAATTGGGGTTTTGCTGGTAGAAATGGACCCAATTTTTTGTCTAGTAGCAATATGTGCCAATGCTGTTTGAAGATGTTTTCAACTTCCTTATATTGCGCATGGAATTGTGATAGGAAGCCCCATTCTTTTGGTGTTGGCTTTTATAAGATCTGTTTTGGGTTTTGTTTGTAGGGTGACTTCTCTTGGTATTAATGCTATTTCCTCTACGATTTTTTTCATATCTGTCGGGTCATATCCTTTGGCAACGAATCTATCGGTAAGAACTTTTGATTGTTTAAAGAAATATTCGATTTCCGAACAATTTCGTTTTATCCTTGTTATTTGTCCTTTTGGTATATTTTTTAACCATTGGGGATGGTGCCCGCTGGTAATTGGTAAATAACTGTTCCTATCTGTGGGTTTGAAAAAAACTTTTGTCTCCAGTTTCAAATCTCTACGGTAAACAGTTACATCGAGGAAGTTGATTGATTCATTCTGCCATTCTGAGGTGAGCTTAATATTATTGTTGTTGACGTTTAAAACCTTTAAAAACTCTTCTAGAGTGTCTATAGGTCCAGCCCAGATAAAAAACAAATCATCAATAAAACGTTTGTAAAATATGAGTTCTGCCCGTCTGTTTTTAAAAATTACTTTATCCTCCCACTCGGCCATAAAAAGGTTTGCTATACTGGGTGCAAATTTAGCCCCCATTGCAACACCCCGGCGTTGTATAAAGAATTTATTATCGTACCAGAAGTAATTGTGCGATAGGCAGAAATCCAGGGCTTGGCCTATGAAGACCTTTTGATTGTGGGGCAGGTCCTCCCTCTGACTCAGTGCCCATATTAGAGCTAATAAAGCATCGTCATGCTGGATAATCGAGTAGAGGGAGGCGACATCCGATGTTACCAGCCAAATTTCCTGTCCTTCTGTGACCCTGATATTTTGTAAACAGTTTAAGAAGTCTTTTGTGTCCTTCAAATATGAGCGTGTCATGGTTACGCTTTTTTGTAGGAATTTATCCAAATACTGTCCCATTCTCGATACTATAGAATCAATGCTGTTTACAATCGGTCTTGGAGGTGGATTTTTTGGGTCCTTATGGATTTTTGGCAGCGTATAGATAGTGGGTATTTTGCTGCTGGTGGGTAACAGGTATAGTCTTTCTTTCTCAGATAAGACACCTGATTTTGTGCCCATCTCTACTAATGTACCCAGTTGGTTTTTAAATTCTTGTGTGGGGTCCTGGTCCAAGATTTTATATGTCACATCGTCTGCCAGCATTTCTGTAATCTGGTTGTGATACAATTCTTTCGGTAACACAACCACTCCTCCTCCTTTGTCAGCTGGTCTTATAATGATGTCCTTTCTCTTTTCCAATGATTCAATACCTTCACGAATGTGTCTCGCGTTTACATTCTTCTTTGGCTTTAGGTGATCCAGGTCTCTTATGATCAGACTTTTGAAAACCTCAACCTGATGATTCAGGTTATTCAAGGGGTTAAATAGAGACTTATTTCTTAGACCACTGTTCTGGATCCCCTGGGTATTTGTATAGTTAATGGCATTGGTTGTGTTGTGCCCCACAAAGTGTTTTTTTATATTTAACTTCCTAATATATTTATGAATGTCTATATAAATGTTAAATGTATTTACCAGTTGCTTTAGTCCGCATTTTAAACCCATATTGAGGATGTTGAGCTCCTTATGTGTGAGCTCTACCGGGCTGAGGTTTAATATACCATTCATTAATGATTTCTCCTTCTTTTTCTTGATTTTCCTTCCGGCCCTGCATCCTCTGGTTCCGTGTCTCTTTGGTAAGTGTAAGGTGTTGGTTCCCTTATCCACTGGTGTTCCAAATGGGGGTCTCTCCAATCTTGCTCCCTGTAATTGGTTGGTTGCAGTTGGGGGTCCCTCCAATCTTGATCCCTGTAGTTGTTTGGATTGTGGGGTTTGCCCCTGTGTGGAGGGTAACCTCGGCCCCTTCTTTGCCCCCTCCCCCCTTCCCTAAAAAAGGACGGGGTGGCGGTGCATTGTTTGGATTTTCTAGGGGTTGGAACCTATTATAAGTAGGTACTTGCGGTGTGTGTGGATGTTTACTGTTCCACGGGATGTTTTTAGCTTCACCTACTTTTGGTTTATTTTTGTTCTTTCTCATTGGCGTGGAGAACTGGGCTGGTGAGTTGAACTCTATTTCGTCGTCGCTTAGATATCCCCGTACTCTGTCCATCAGTGTAGTGATGGCTTGATTAACCACTTGACCACTGGGCACTTAAACCCCCTTAATAACCAGACCAATTTTCAGCTTTCGGTGCTCTCACATTTTGAATGACAATTACTCAGTCATACAACACTGTACCCATATGAATTTTTTGTCCTTTTTTTCACACAAATAGAGCTTTATTTTGGTGGTATTTAATCACTGTTGGGTTTTTTATTTTTTGCGCTATAAGAGAAAAAAGACTGAAAATTTTGTAAAAAAATGTTTTTTTTTTCGTTTCTGTTATAAAATTTTGCAAATTACTATTTTTTCTTCATAAATTTTGGCCAAAATTTATACTGCTACATATCTTTGGTAAAAATAAGTACAAATTGGTGCATATTATTTGGTCTTTTTGAAAGTTATAGAGTCCACAAGCTATGGTGCCAATATCTGAAAATTGATCACACCAGAAGTACTGACGGCCTATCTCAATTCTTGAGACCCCAACATGCCAGAAAAGTACAAATACCCCCCAAATGACCCCTTTTTGGAAAGAAGACATTCCAAGGTATTCAGAAAGAGGCATTGTGAGTTTTTTGAAGTTGTCATTTTTTGCCACAATTCTTTGCAAAATCAAGATTTTTTTTTTCTCTTTTTTTTTTCCACAAAATTGTCATATTAGCAGGTTATTTCTCACACACAGCATATGCATTCCACAAATTACACCCCAAAACACATTCTGCTATTACTCCCGAGTATGGCGATACCACATGTGTGAGACTTTTACACAGCGTGGCCACATACAGAGGCCCAACATGCAGGGAGCACCTTCAGGCGTTCTGGAGCACCCAGGCCAATTCTGACATTTCTCTCCTACATGTAAAAATCATCATTTGTTTGCTAGAAAATTACATAGAACCCCAAACATTATATATGTTTTTTTAGCAAAGACCTTTGAGAATATAATGGTGGTTGTTGCAACTTTTTATCTCGCACGATATTTGTGCAGCAATTTTTTTAACGCGTTTTTTACGGAAAAAAAATGTTTTGTGCTTAAAAAAAAAAAACAGTAAAGTTAGCCCAATGTTTTTGCATAATGTGAAAGATGAAGTTACGCCGAGTAAATAGATACCTAACATGTCGCCCTTAAAAATTGCACACGCTCGTGGAATGGCGCCAAACTTCGCTACTTAAAAAATCCCCATAGGCGACGTTTTAAATATTTTTACTGGTTACATGTTTTGAGTTACAGAGGAGGTCTAGGGCCAAAATGATTGCTCTCGCTCTAACGTTCGCAAAGATACCTCACATGTGTGGTTTGAAAACCGTTTTCATATGTGGGCGGGACTTACGTATGCGTTCGCTTCTGTATGCGAGCTCACGGGGACAGGGGCGCTTTAAAAAAAAAAAAATAATTTATTCTTCATTTTACTTTATTTATTTTAGTTTGACATGTTTTTCCGCCCCAAACATTTTTTTGATCACTTTTATACCTATTACAAGGAACGTAAACATCCCTTGTAATAGGAATATGGCATGACAGGTCCTCTTTACAGTGAGATATGGGGGGGGGGTGTCAATAAGACCCCACATCTCACCTCTAGGCTGGGAAGCCTGAAAAAAATACAAAAAAAAACAACAATCCTGGCTTTGATCGTAGCGGTGAGTCGGTAGAAGCACCGGAGGGCGGCGGGGGGTAAGGGGACATCCCCTCTCGCCTCCCGTAAGAATGATCAAGCGGCGGAACAGCCGCTATGATTGTTCTTATGGTGTAGGGAATCGCCGGCTGAAAAAGCTAATATCTGAATGATGCCTGTAGCTGCTCCCATCATTCAGATATCCCCGCACAAAGTCAAGGACGTCATATGACGGCCGGAGGGCGGGAAGTGGTTATTGCAGAGTATTGCCGGGCATTGCGGAGTATTGCCGGGTATTGCGGAGTATTGCCGGGCATTGCAGAGTATTGCAGGGCATTGCGGAGTATTGTGGACTATGGCAGGGTATTGCGGTGTATGGCAGGGTATTGCACGGGGTATTGCACAGGGTATTGTGGAGGGTATTGCACAGGGTATTGTGGAGGGTATTGCAGAGTATTGTGGAGGGTATTGCAGAGTATTGTGCAGGGTATTGCAGAGTATTGTGCAGGGTATTGCAGAGTATTTTGCAGAGTATTGCGCAGGGTATTGCAGAGTATTGCGCAGGGTATTGCAGAGTATTGCGCAGGGTATTGCAGAGTATTGCGCAGGGTATTGCAGAGTATTGCACCAGGGTATTGCAGAGTATTTTGCAGGGTATTGCGCAGGGTATTGCAGAGTATTTTGCAGGGTATTGCGCAGGGTATTGCAGAGTATTGCGCAGGGTATTGCAGAGTATTGCGCAGGGTATTGCAGAGTATTTTGCAGGGTATTGCAGAGTATTGCACCAGGGTATTGCAGAGTATTGCACCAGTGTATTGCAGAGTATTACACCAGGGTATTGCAGAGTATTGCACCAGGGTATTGGCAGGGTATTTTGCAGAGTATTGGCAGGGTATTTTGCAGAGTATTGGCAGGGTATTTTGCAGAGTATAGCACAGGGATGGTTGAGCAGGGATGGATGGATGGCTGGATCTGTGACTGCAATTGTCACGGATCCAGCCCACAGCGCTGCTGCCTTGATCTGCTCCCTCCCCTCTCCTCTCACACTGTACCGATCGGTACAGAGAGGGGAGGGAGGAACCGGCGTCATCAAATGACACCGGTCTGTTTACAAGTGATTGCTCCGTCATTTGACGGAGCGATCACGTGGTAAACGGCCGCTATCAGCGGCGATTTACCGCGATTCGTGATCCGCCGGGTCCTCTGGACCCGGCGGTCACGGAGTTTCCCGTGTGCGCGCCCCAGGGGGCGCGCGGGAGCGCGATTCTGGGAGGACGTTATATAACGTCCTCCCAGAGTTAAGCAACCACCTTGTCGACGTTATTTGTCGGCAGGTGGTTGTTAAGTGGTTAGTTAGTGGTTCCGTTGATCTTGGTTTTTCCACTAAATTAATTTGTTCTGGTAAGGTCTGTTGCCAAGCATAAATACTGTTTGTTTTGAAGTCATTAAGGGGCATAGAGAATTTCACATCACCTACAAACAACCAACAATTTGAAATCAAGCAGTTTATCACGTGTAATAGTAGTTTTGTAGTATATGCTTTGAAATGTCCCTGCGGCCTGCTCTATATAGGACGCACCAAGAGACTACTCAGAATACGCATTGCGGAACACATCCATAACATAAAGATTGGTTTTAAAGATCACAACGTATCTCTGCACTTTAAGCTCAAACACGACCAAGATGCATCAGGGCTGGAATTTTGGGGAATAGAATGTTTGGAACAGCATTGGAGAGGATCTCACAGGGTACGGGAACTGTCCAAACGTGAAACAAACTGGATCTACCAGACGGATGTTTTAGTGCCGAAAGGTCTCAACGTAGAATTGGACATAAACTGCTTTATTAGTGATTCTTAGTGGACCAGTACAGCTTCCAGCCAACAATAATCTGCGAGTCTCAGGTTCCAGACTTGTATCATAGTTCTCATTATGTATTTTAGGTACACATTTTAGGTACACAGACAGTTTTATTTATGGGTTTTTAGACAGTGAGTTTGATGTAAAAACACATTTTACCTGACACACAGCTTCATTTTCTGCAGATTTTACATTACATTTTTAAACATTCTTTTAATAATTTTTTATTAATTTTTTTTTATAAATTTTTTATAAATTTTGCATTTCTCCTTACATTTAGATCTTTTTTATTAATCTTTTTTATTAATTTTGTATTTCTCCTTACATTTAGATCTTATTTATACACATGACAATACATTCAGTTCACAATGGACTTCAGGGAATTTCATTTTAATTCTGGTTTTTACAAAATGCATATATGTCCCAGCCTACCTAGTTTCACAAAATTGCGGTAAGATGAACAAACAATCATCTCATTGAACTAGGCGCAGGCGATAACAAAGAGGCATATAGGGATATATGTATATAACTTCAGTTTGGCATCTAATGTTTATCCATTATGTGGGACACTTGATTCATAGGTAGCGATCGAATCAGTGTGTTAATGAATTATGAAAGGTTGAATTAATCCATGTTCTAGCAAAACCAGTTTATTTTAACCTTATGCCAAATGACAATTGCAATGAATGTTTCTTTGTGGCAACAATACAAATTAAGATTGTGCTCTATAGTGAACATTCTGCGCCTCAGCTGTTATGTATTCACAGTGCCGACAACCTAAGTGCCGACATAAAACATCAGCCGAATACTTCCGCCCACAGCCTGGCAAAGTCAGTGACGCTCGGAAGCGCTGGCGTGATGACGCATGGCGCTGGAGGAATGATTCGTTACCGCCCAGTGGGCGGAAGATTCGACCGCTTATAATCCGGATGCTGTGTGTGCAGACCACGCCCTCGGAGGAAGTCGGAAGAGATGAAACGTCAGGGCAGCTCTACACACACAGCCGGTAGTGACGTCTGCGCTTCAGAAGCCTGCAACCCGGAGACGCTGGAGGAAACTCCACTGAGCGATCATCAGGGGCAAGTGCTTTGAGCATTCATGCTCTAAATATTGCCTGTTTCAATTATTTTGTGGTACGCATTTTGTATGAAGGGGGATACTGTGTTTTTTTTTTTTCAATAAATACTTTCCATAAACAGTACTACCCTATGAGATCTATTTGTTTTCTCACATGACAATTGATACCTATGCAAGCTGAAACTCACAGTGGAAAAGGCAGAGAAATGCTGGAGGTGGATGGTATATGAATGCTCAATTTTAAACTACATCTGGTGAGTGCATCCCCATGGGGGAATTCACCCCCACACGGTGACAAAGCATTTGGTGGAAGGAGCACTAAGAGTCTAGGAGTAGTGACCAATCACAACCAACCACAATCCGTTCATTATCCACACTACCCATATATGAACTAATATATAGAAGACGACCAAATGAATATTTGTTCGTAGCGCTGCTACAGTTTTATTGCAGACTTTTATTTAGAAAGTTTGAAGTTTACTGTCCTATGATTTTATGTATTTTTATTTTAAGCAGCTGCTAACCTGATTCTTATTGTTTTATATACTGTTTTTATTGATGATTAGAGTGGTTATCCTTAGCGCAGAGTGATACTAGTAGGTTGGGCCACGCTGATTGTAGTATCCTTTTTATCCAATGACAAAACATAGTTTAGAGGACAATCTCGTGAAACTCACAGATTGGTTCCTGCCCATGAACTGCAATTGGCCAGTTCCCCGAAAAAAAAAAATCCTCCCTCAACAAAAGTCTTTACTTTTATCAGAAATACTCAATTACAAAAACTTAACAAAAGTTTTTTTTACAATTTTTGATAATTTGTAGATTGAACAAAACTTTCATATTTTAATATTTTCCTGGGTAGCCTTAAGTAAATTAGAACAATCTACTACTTTTAATTTAATAACCAAATCCTAACTTTGGAATCGTTTGTAAAAATTGCTCAATCCTTAACTCATTATTTCCTGCAACCAAATCTGTAGGATTTTTGTTAAACACTAAATACCACGTTGTTTTTCATTATCTTAATCAGTAGTTTTTTCTTAAAACTTTGTTCTGCCCCTTGTTTGTGATTTGAATGACCACATTTTGTAATAACACATTTTCTGTTCAGGGCTTAAATATTCATAAACATGTACATGCAGCATTAAACTTAGTTTCCTTATTAAATAACTTCTTTACACTCTGGCATTAATTAATTAATTACGCTACTACTGCTACATGTCTGTACAGGGTAAGACAGCAAGTCTGCACTTCAGGAGAGGAAACACAGGTGGGAAATATGAAACCCCCTATACTGCCTGAGGGGGGGGGGGGGAGATGGGCAGCGTTGGTTTATAACAGCACGCTCATACGAGACACAGTGAAGGGAGGGGGAGGAGGAAGGGGGGCGCGCTTGAATCTGGGCTTCGTGCTTGTGTCACAAAATGAGCTTTTCAAACAGGCTGAGCTTGAAACACTTAGCCAAAGTAAAATCAAAACCTTTTCCACATGTATATATTGGCCATAAAATAGACAAAGAAACAACATACAGAAAAAACAGATAATAGACAAAGTACACAAGTGTAGAATATGAGAGCTATTTCATTTCCGCTGTCTGTATGGAGGTCTATGACACCATCTTGGACCCGTATAAAAAAACAGGCAGGAATCTGTGCCTTTCACAAATCTATGACACCCTCTCGGACCCGTATAAAAAAACGCGGGCAGGAATCTGTGCCTTTAGAAAAGTACTGTACGCCCTCTTTAACCAGCATGTCCTGTACCAGGTCTAGCCAGGAATCTGTGTCCTTTCGACACCGTCTCGGAACTAAGCCTGTACAAAACACGGCGGCAAGGAAACCGCGTCACCCCCTTCACATACAGACAGACATTCAGCATTCAGCAAAATAGGGACATTCAAGACAACACAGAACAAAACATAACATAAATCACAGCCGGCAGAAGAAGTTAAACGGGTTCTTAGTAAAACGACTTTTGGACAAGAAATTACCCGTCTTATCGTGGCATGGCGCAGCCGATGGACTGCAAGTGAAATTGAGGGTGACGAGGCGGAAAAACACTGGTAAGGAATATAACAGACTCCACTTACCGTGTTTAATGAAGGTGCGCTAGCTTCGATTCCGCCAAGCCCGTCTCAAGTCGCCTGTAGTCACCTCTGGATCGGCTACGACAGCACACAGCCCAAAAAGTCCACGTTGGGAAGCCAATTGTAATGGATTGGTTCTGGTCCAATCCCAGAAACTATTTTCTTGTTCTGCCGCTGTTCCAAATCTGTGCTGGAGAGAAATAGGCCTATTTGCTAGCTTGAAAGAACTAACGCCAGACTGTGTTCAGCATGAATTCTTTATTTCTCCAGACCTTAGTCTCGGTGGTCAGCCCTTTTTAAAGGCAAATCTTACACAGGCAACGTCATAGGCATGTACATATAATTAGTTTGTGTTCATATATGGAGCTTCTTCTTGTGACGTCAATTTCTTCCCCTTGCCAGAGTGTCCGGGAATACTCTTTTCTCCTTTTTAGTCTTGCTCGGAGGGGGGAGGAGTAAAGATAGCCATGTGGTGATGTAATGGACTTCTGTTCTTTTTCCTTTATTCAGAGCTGAATATTTCTACTATATTTCTTAATCAAGGAAAACACTTTTTTTCTTATTTCATAAACACTAAAAGACACACCTATAATATTTCAACCGTGTACCCTTAATATACACAAAACCCTCTGGTTCACAATATTAAGATCAATGAGCTTTTCATTTGCACAGAATGACCTGAAAATGTATTCCTGTTCCTAACAGATGGTTCTAGTAAGAGGACACTAGTCTTCCTGAATTGCTGAGATAGCTGAAAATAGATTTGTCAGAAACAGAAAATCAAGGAAAGAAACATTTAACCCCTGCTAAGCTTCTCAAACTATATTTAAATGGATAATAGAGATAAAACGTATGTAAATAAAATATTCATTTTATATACTCCATCACAGCCTGTATGTTACACAGACACCCCCCTAACAGTTCTGGACCCCCTGCATGTTACACAGACCCCCCTACAGTACAGACCCCCCTACAGTACAGACACCCCCTAAAGTGCAGACCCCTCTACAGTACAGACCCCCCTACAGTACAGACCCCCCTACAGTGCACAGACCCCCCATAACAATACAGCCCCCCTACAATACAGACCCCCCTAAAGTGCAGACCCCCCTTTCAGACCCATAATCTACCTCAGCACACACACGGAGAGCCCGAGGTAGTGGCTTTGCGGGGGTACGAGCCACACCCGAGCCAGTCGGCACACCCGGGACCCGGCACAACAATCCCCTTCTCTCAGTGGTCGCAGCTCTGATCAGTCTCAGCAGCGGCTGTCACAGCCGAGCAGAGTGAAGCCGCCTCCCCCTCCTCCTGCATGCACAGCACTGTGTAGACATAAAGGAGGAGGGGAAGGCGCCTTCACTCTGCTCGGCTGTGACAGCCACTGCCGAGACTGATCAGAGCCGCGACCAAAGAGAGAAGGGGATCCTTATGCTGACTGGCTCGGCTGCAGCTCGCACCCCCCCCCCGCAAAGCCACTACCTCGGGGAGGGCTCTTCCATGTGTGTTCTGTCACCACGCGGTGCCGCTGCCTACACCCGCAGCGCTGTCTCTGTTCCAGTCGTGGAGGGGAGAGCGGGGCGCCGGTCTGACACCCCCAGTGTGTGGCACCCGGGGCGGCCTGCCCCCCACTTAGTACGCCACTGACACCAGGGGATGACCGCCGACCACGAGCAATTGCGGGCACGAGGGGCAGAACAGGGACGTGTGTGTGTAAACACACACATCCATGTTCTGTTCTGGGAGGAGATGCAAATCGTGAGTTCCTACAAGCTGGGAACCACAATCTGTCATCTCCTATAGTGATTCCCCTCCCCCCACAGTTAGAACACACATTAGGGAACACAGTTAACCCCTTGATCGCCCCCTAGTGTTAACCCCTTCCCTGCCAGTGACATTTACACAGTAATCAGTGCATTTTTATAGCACTAATCGCTGTATAAATGCCAATGGTCCCAAAAATGTGTCAAAAGTATCTGATATGTCCACCATAATGTCGCAGTCCCGATAAAAATCGCAGATCGCCATCATTACTAGTAAAAAAAAATGATAATAAAAATTCCATAAATCTATCCCCTATTTTGTAGACGCTATAACTTTTGCGAAAAACCAATCAATGTACTCTTTTTGCGATTTTTATTACCAAAAATATGTAGAAGAATACTTATCGGCCTAAACTAAGGAAATAAATAGCTTTTTTTTTTTTAAAATTGGGGCTATTTATTACAGCAAAAAGTACAAAATGTGTTTTTTTTCAAAAATGTCGCTCTTTTTTTTGTTTATAGCGCAAAAAATAAAAACCGCAGAGGTGATCAAATACCACCAAAAGAAAGCTATATTTGTGGGAAAAAAAGGATGTCAATTTCGTCTGGGTACTACATCACACGACCGCGCAATTGTCAGTTAAAGTGACGCAGTGCCATATCACAAAAAATGGTCTGGTCATTGAGCAGCCAATTCTTCCGGGGCTGAAGTGGTTAAAGTAAATTGTTGCTATTCTTGTTCTGTCAGTGTCTATATATGCTGTTGTTTAGAATTTTTCATATTCTTATCATCTGTGTGCTACAAAGGGCTCGTAAAAGTAGCCAGGGCTATAACCTAAAGCCTCGTACACACGACCGAGTTTCTCGTCGTTAAAAACACGTTGTTTTTCTCAACGAGATTCTTGTTAACCTTGACGAGTTTCTCGTCAAGCTCTCCATGCGTACACACTGACAATTCCAAATCTCGTCGTTGTTCTGCGCGGTCACGTCCAGCACGTACAACGGCAGTATAAAGGGGAAGATCGATTTCCCTGGCGCCACCCCTTGGGCTGCTTTTGCTGATCTCGTGTTACCGCGTGTGAAGTAAAAGTTTGGGAAGAGTCGATTCGCGCTTTTCAGTCTTCGTGCTTTCAGTTCGTTTTCTGCGGTTCAGTTTGTGCTTGTGGGTTCGTATCTTGTCTTTCAGGGCATGTAGGCAGGTCGTATCTGTTTTACAGTGCGTTCTTGCCCGTTCGTTTCTGAATTTCAGTTCGTTCTTCATAGGCCTTGCTGTTCTAAAGTGCGTTCTGTTCTGATAAGACGACCGTTTCCTAGCCATGTCGCGGGTACGTTCTCTCATCGTTGAGTTCTTGCTGTGTGGGCGCTTGGTGTTGGTCTGCTTGTTTTGGACCAAGACGAGTCCATGAACGGGGTGAGGAGAAGTTCATGGACCAAGAATTGGTTGCTCCAGCGGGACCAATTCTGCCATATGCCTCTGCTGCGGGAGATTGTCGAGAATAATCCTGAGGACTACAGGAATTTTCTGCGGATGTCTGCGGATGCGGATGTCTGACCCCGTTTTTCAGCATCTGTTGGCTTTGGTGTCCCCCTATATAATTCCAGGCAGGACACCGTTATGCAGGAAGCCATCAGTGCTGAGCAGAGGCTCATCGCCACGTTACGTTACCTGGCGACAGGGAGAAGTCTTCAGGACTTGAAGTTCACCACAGGCATCTCCCCCCAGGCTCTGGGCCTCATAATCCCAGACACCTGTTCTGCCATTATACAAGTCCTGCAGGAGGACTATATTAAGTTTTCTCCATTAACATCACATTTTATGTATTTCATGTATGCTAATGTATTGTATTTCTTTCATCCTTCCCTAATTACCATGATTGTAATATGCTGAGAATGTCCCCTTTATCCTCATGCATGCTGGAAGCTTTTAAATGCCACTTTTTTCTCCTCCATGCATATTTCCCTTCACTAACCTCTCCATCAGTGGCGGCTGTTGCTCCAAATGTTTGGGGGGCCCCCCCAAATTATATATATAAACTTCCTCCATTTTTGCGACTGTGCCAAATAAACGCCACCAGTTTGCCTCCTCAAATGCAGCCATTTTGCCTCCTCAAATGCAGCCATTTTGCCTCCTCAAATGCAGCCAGTTCCCCCCCAGCCCTGCACTTACCTTCTTCTGGTCAGCGCCATCCTTCTTCTCTCCTTGATGTCTTCTCCTGCCCTCGATGTTGCATCAGCCAATCATGTTACCAGTAAACAGACTTGGTGAACATGATTGGCAGAGGAGCCTGTCAGTGTTTACCCAAGGAATGCCCCCCCCCCCCCGGTTAACTTTTATGAAGCCAATTACATCCCTCAGGCTGTAATCGCCAAGCCTATTTGCCCCCTGTCTCTGATAGGCAATTTTCACCCCAAAAATGCTGCAGTTATTCATATGGCCGTCGTTCAACAGGGGGCCATCTACCTGAATAGTGGGCGGCATTGACAATACATAGGTTAATGCAAGGCATGAACCTATGTATTGTTCTGAGTGACGGGCGAAGGAGAGAGGGGGCAGTGCTCCAGCGCCCACTGTCATGGAAATCCCCTATTCAGCCGCCGCAGCCCTGCGCGCATGCGCGGTGGAATGGCGCTTTGGCGCACTCACGTGCGTGAACGGTGCACGCACATGCGCAATGGCGCACCAATCAGAACTCTGACAGGCCTATTTAAAGAAGCCTAGTGGTGCTGACAGGTTGCTGGTTTGTCGTCAGCTTCCTGCCTTGTACCTGGTTTCCTGTATACACGTCTGAACCTTTGTTGTGACCCGGATCGACCTGACTGCGCTGCTTCTCTCCTGGACCTGACCTTTGGCTTGCCTCTCGGACCTCTTCTGCCTGCCCGCTGTGTTTGACCCTCGGCCTGTGACTCTGACTTTCTACCAATCTCCAATCCCTGATCTCCTGCTTGTATTCCGGATTTGCTACTTGCCTCCAGCTCTGATTACCTGCTTAGTATTCCTGAACTGATCACTTGTCTACTGTGTTAGACCCTCGGCCTGCACCCTCAATACCTGTTTCTACAGCCAGTATCTGGACTCAGTCTACCCGCTTGGCCCCTGTAGTGCCCTGGACTTGTGTCTTTGTTTGGATCTTGTGAGAGCCCTCATCAGCCTGGTGTTAGGCCCTCAGCCTGTTCCTGGTCACCCGATCCTCTACCAAGACTTCCTCACCTGCTGATAGCCAGTGCCTCTTCACGCCATCCTCTCCCTGTTCCACCTCCAGGGGGCGGAGTGCGCCAAGTCGCAAGGGTGAACCACTCTCGGCATCTCGGCCTCGGTAAGTACACCCGTGACACCCACTCTGGACGCACCGCCACTGCAATGCTATCCTGTGGCCAAACACATCTACCCCCCCCCAAATTTGGTTATAATGGACCATCAGAGGGGGTGATGAATATGATACTTGAGCCTTCCATTATACTTTTAAAAAACACATTAAACTGAGATTTTTATTGATGTTGGCCTCAAATGTATTTTATTATAATCTGCTTGAAATGTTATGTGCAAAAGTACTAATATATTTTTATCTTGTTTGACTCCACAGCTTCCTTCTTCGCCACAGGAATGGCAGACTGTGGCATCGGAGTTTGCCACGCGGTGGGACTTCCCCAACTGCGGTGGAGCCATTGACGGGAAGCACGTCCGCATCGTGCCGCCACCCCGTTCTGGGTCCTACTTCTTCAATTACAAGGGGTTTCATAGCATTGTGCTGATGGCGGTGGTGTCAGCACAGTATGAATTCCTCTATGTGGATGTGGGGAAGAATGGCCGGATGTCCGATGGGGGATCCTTCATCCAGACGGAGTTTGCCCTCCGTCTCCAGAGTGACGACCTTGCATTGCCACCGGATGCAGGGAATGTTGAAGGACTCCCTTTTGTTTTTTTGGCTGATGAAGCCTTCGGACTCGGACCGCACCTCATGAGGCCATTTCCCCAGAGGACCCTGACCCCAGAGAAGAGGGTGTTCAACTACCGGCTGGCCAGGGCCGGAAGAGTCGTAGAAAATGCCTTCGGGATAATGGCCAGCCAGTTCAGCCTTTTTATGACTCCTATTCACTTGGCGGAGTACAAGATAAACAATGTCGTTTTATGCTGCTGTGTGCTCCATAATTTTCTGAGCCGAAAATCCAGTAATTATATGGCCTCAATATTGCCTGAGGCAGGACTTTCCTATGGCAATACCCTGCCAGGCCTCGAATCTGCCCGTCCTGGCTTGCCCCCCCAAAATGCCCATGAGGTTCGTGAGAAATATATGGAATATTTCATGGATAGGGGGGCAATTCCTATGCCAGGCCATGTGTAAAGATTTGTGGAGAAAGAACTCAATAAAAATCAGATTTAATCTTGTAACTTTTTTTGTTTCCTGTCTCCTAGTTTGTCTTAGTGCATTTGTAGTGCCAAGTGTATTTTCCTTTAGTAAATACCAACCATTTCACTATGAACCACAAAAATATACACAAATAAGGTTAGAGCATATTTGAAAAAGAAGCTACACTTTTTTTTTCTAAAATTTTACTCTGTGCACATTCATACACATGGTAAATAGAACTTTTTTTTCTTTTTTTGGCTGGCCACAAACCGGCTTTTTTATTTTTTTTTACGAAAATACAAAACCATCTGAAGCATTCAACAAACTACAACATTGGATAGCTCTTGGCAAAATGAGACATTAAATTACCCAAAATATGTCTCTATCTGGCCGTCCTAATATGGGGTATTGGCACCCCTGGCCAAGCCAAAATTTGAATATGATTATGAGTAAGCGTCAATTCGTGACGTGAAACGCGTTAGCCACCCTTCCCTGCATGCACACTATCTGCATTTGTTGTTTTGGATTTATGGATTTATTTTGAATTTGGATTTTTTACCTGAAATTTTGGAATAAATAACTGTCTATACAGAGTCAGTCCAGGGTTTCTTTTTCTCCCATGCATCAGTGCAGAGCCAGCACCTGTGTGAGTGACCGGGCGGAAGCAGCTATTTGGTGAATTCTCAAGCTTTTGAGCGGTACGTTTTTCCTTTCCTCAAAATTTGAATATGCACACAATTTGAAGTCATTTCCAATAGGGATTTTTGACTCCTGATCCTTATTGTCAACATGTGCTATCTGCCATCGGGGGTGATCAATGGACGTGTTTTGGGGGTGCAACCCCTTCTTCCGTTCACCTACTTGAGATACAAGGAAGGGGTTGCACCCCCATAAGACGTACATGGATATCCCCTGATGGCAGATGGCACATGTTGACACACTGTGTGCATATTCAAATTTTGGCTGGATTGATAGTCTAAAAGATAAAAAAAGGGGGAAGAACAATCTCAAACAAAAAATGGGGGTTTTGTTGCCTTATTCAATTCTCTCCAAAACATCTAGGATGTCTTTGCTTAATTCTGTCCAGTTCTGTGCTACATTCCATCACTTGCTGTATGATTCGTAGGGCACTGTCAGCAGAGAAACGTGTACTCTTTCACCACAACATTTTCATCCCCTATAAAAAAAATACAAAAGGTATTATAACTCTGCAGGCCTACATCTCTTACCTAAAGCTGTGGTGACAGATACTGACCTGTTGTGGTGACCAGTTCCACCACGTCATCCACTTCTCCTTCCTGCACTTCTCCTTCCTCCACCTCAACTTCCTCAACATCCTCAGGTTGTGGGTCTTGGTGAGGTTGGGGTTGTTTAGAAGGTGTGGGGTTCCTGTGCTCCCTGGAGTGTTCTCCTCCCAGTCTTCTCTCCCCTATGAGAATCAAACAAAAGGTATAGTTATCACACAGAAATTCTCAATAAAAAATAAAAACATGATAAAATTGCTTGGAAGTGGGGTACAAGTGTCTGTTTGGGCGGAATTTCAAGATGAAGACATTATTTTTTCACAATAATTTCTTTACTATTCACCTTTGGCTGTCAATTTTTATACATGGAGGCACCACAAAAATTCACTGATGCACCTGTGTGGGACACCCAAAAAAGGTGGTTCTGGTGGCCCACACTATAGTGCTCAAAAGTACAGATGTGGAACCAGCTGCTGAGTGTCCTCTCCTTTACACTGATTAAAGTTTGCATTTCATTCTCTTTACAAACACATCATCTAGCCAACAATGTAATAACTATTGAAGAAAAACAGGCAGATGTGTAAATTATTTTAACCCTGTAAAATCTATAAAAATCGAGGATAGTGGCCGAACGATGTGTCTGTAACGAACGATTACTGTGCCAAACCAAGTTCAAACTATGACATTTTGTAAGGTAGTACATGGAGCAACATGCAAGTTGTGAAATACAATAATAGGAAAAAAGGGGAAAAAGTACTTACTTTTTTCAAGCATTCTCTTAATGCTCCTTAACTGCTCCGGCTCCCTCAGTTTGAGGTCAGACCACCTCTTTCTGAGCTGCTCATTTAATCGTTTCACCCCGAAATTCTTCTTCAGACTCTTCACGACTTTCTTCATGATTTTGGCCTTCCTTCGATTAGGTTTGCTATACGGCCCATGCTTTGCGTCATAATCCGACTTTAGCAATATGTCCACCATCTCCGCATAAGACATATTAGATGCCTTGAATCTCCTCCATGATTGTGATGTTTCCTCAGTCTCCGGGCTTGTCTCCTCCTCGTTATTTGAGGAATTAGCAGACACCTGCTGTGAATCCGCCATATCTGTCTGCGCGCCGAAGGAGAAGGGGCGGGGAAAAGATGTTACTTAGAACGTCATGGGCGGGCGATGTGTGCGGAGCGACGTGTGCGTAGTTTTACGCATGCGTGGTGTATATATAGCAAACACACATGTGACTATACTACGTTCGGTGTGTGGAGAGAGGAGTAAAAGTGACAGACGTGCGAACGAAGGTATGCGATTTGTAGACTTTGAGAAATTGGTGGCCTATACTGTCTAGAGAATGTTGGAGGATATATATGGTGACTTAAGCCCCGTACACACGATCGGTTTGACTGATGAAAACCGTCCGATGGATGGTTTTCATCAGACCAACCGATCGTGTATGGTACCCATCGGTCTTTTTTCCATCGGTTGTAAAAAATAGAACGTGTTTTAAAATTTTCCGATGGATAAAAAACCGATGGGAATTTCCGATCGTCTATGGGCAAGTCCATTGGTTAAAAAACCCACGCATACTCAGAATCAAGTCGACGCATGCTCAGAAGCATTAAACTTCATTTTTCTCGGCTCATCGGAGTGTTTTACGTCACCGCGTTTGGAACGGTCGGTTTTTTGACTGATGGTGTGTGGCCAAGACTGATGAAAAACAGTTTCATCGGATTTCCGATGGACAAATCCATCGGACGAAAATCCATAGGTTATCCGATCGTGTGTACAGGGCTCAAGATTTACAGGAGGTTAGACTGTGTGCCTCACATTATTTTTTATTATTTTTTTTGGGCTTGCAGACCCAAAATGAATGTCTTCATAAGTGACAAGGAATTCCTTGCGGAATTTATAGACCGGGTAAGGGAGCTGCCCGCTCTGTGGGAAACAAAAAACCCCATCCATAGAAAAAAAGGGGTAAGAAAAGCAGCGCTGGAGAGCCTGCTCCCATTTGTGCATACCAAGGTGCCCACAGCAACAGCAAAACAGGTGGACACTAAAATTGGGAGCTTGAGAGGCACATACAGGACTGAACGCTCTAAGGTCCTGGCTTCTCAGAGGTCAGGAGCAGCAGCAGATGATGTGTATGTCCCGAATTTGTGGTACTATAGCAGGATGTCCTTTCTGGATGACCACATTGAGGCAAGGCCATCACTGTCCACTCTTTCCCCCAGACTTCCCTGCAGCCAACCTGAGCCTTCTCTGGAGCAAGAGGAGGCAGCCATCCTGGAAGAAGCTGATTTGGACATCTGGAGCCAGGTATAGTATTAAATGAAAATGTATTGTGAAAAACTTAATGCAGGAAAAAGAAGTCAAGATGAAAATCCTAAACTATTTTGGGATACAAAAGTGAAATCAAGATCTAGAGACATTAGTCTGCCATAAATTGGGTGCTAAATAGTCAATCTGATGTAGTCCTAAAAATATTTGTCTTTTCTCTTGATTTACATTCAAATTGCTACATTCATGATCTCAATTTTTTGTGAAAATAATAAACCAAAATATTAAACTATGTCCCTTTTTCATACACAGGATGAAATCAGCCAGGAGGAGGGTCTGGAAACTGTCAGGCAGGAGGAGGCAGGACCCACTGTGAGGTAGGAGGTGGCAGGGCCCACTGTGAGCCAGGAGGTGGCAGGGCCCACTGTCAGCCAGGAGGTGGCAGGGCCCAGTGGCAGACAGGAGGTGGCAGGGCCCAGTGGCAGACAGGAGGTGGCCGGCACGGGGAGAAGCACTAGATCTCAGGTGCCTCCCATCCGCCTTTCGAAAAGAAGCAGGAGGGACAGGACCACTAGTGAGGCAGCAATGGGCCTTATTAGAGAGGCACATGCCACCCTCCAGGAGCCCACATCCCCTGAAGAGGCTATTGCCGGCCTAGTTGAGGCCAAGTTCAAGGTGATGAGCATGGAGCAATATGCCTCCTATGCGAGCCCCTGCTCATCACCTTGCTGAACAAAGGGGTGATGGAGAGAATTACCCCCAATACGGCCATATGTGAGGTCGCACAACTATCCCAACCTCAACCTCCTCCTCCACCTTCTTCTTCTGCGCCACCCCCTTCTCCTCCACCTCCTCCTCCACCTTCTTCTTCTGCGCCACCCCCTTCTCCTCCACCTCCATCTTCTTCTTCTGCGCCACACCCTTCTCCTCCACCTCCTTCTCCTCCTCCTGACAGGAGTACCCCTCCAGTGGCCCAGCCTCCAGCCACACGCAGAAGGAAGGCTGCAGAGAAGGCTTCAGGGAAGGCTGCCAAGAAGACGAGGAAGTGATGGCCTTGCTTCATTGTGGTCGGACAGAAGGCAGCCTGTTGTAGTACCACAGACTTGGGACATATATATCACCTGCTGCTGTTCCTGACCTCTGGGAGGCCAGCATCAGATTGTGCTCACAACTGTTGTGCTTCTCAAGCTCCCAATTTTAGTGTCCACACAGGGTTGATGTGTGCTCTGGGGTCCCATGGATGCACAAATGGCAGCAGGTTCTCCAGCGCTGCCTTCTATTTATTTTGTTCAAGACATGAATAAAAGTTTTTTTTTTTTTAAGTTCATACTTGACTATGTGTTTTTATAATAATTATTTATTTACCTTTGGAGTAAGCAGATACATTTGACCCCCAAAAAAAGGGACAGATAACACCAAAAAAAAATCATTAAAGGTGTTCTTTAACCACTTAACGACCGCTCACTGTATATATACATCGGCAGAATGGCACCGACAGGCACAATCACGTAGAGTGTACGTGATTGCCTTTGTATAGTTGGGGGGTCCAATCGGACCCCCCTCCTATACAGTGAGCGGTGGCTAAGTGTCCAGGGATGAGGGGGCAGCCATTCGTTTCCGGCCACCCCTTCGCGATCGCTCCCGGCGAATGGAAATGCCCCCTCTGTCTGTGTCAGACAGAGGAAGCAGGAGGAAGTGATGTCATCTCTGGTGCGGCGCTCACATATACCGAGCGCCGTACAAGAGAAGACATCAGGTCAGTGCACACAACACTACACTGACACCAGGACACATAGGGACATAAATCGCCCCCCCAGGCCCCCCCAGATCACCCCCCCAGCCCCCAGTCACAGTGTCACTGATTGCAGTGACCATTTATTTAGTGATCACTGCAATCAGTGACATTTGTGACTGTAAAAGTGTCACCAAAGTTTAGTCTTAGGTCCAGTGTAGCCCCCTAACCCCCCCTAATAAAGGTTTAACCCCCTGATCACCCCCCAGATAACCCTTTCACCCCCTATCACCACTGTCGCTAAGCGATCATTTTTCTGATCGCTGTCTTAGCGTCAGTGATGCAGATCGTAGCCAGTAATTTTTTTTAGGTTCGCCGCATGTTTTTATAGCGTCAGGTACCCCAATATATTATCTAATAAAGGTTTAACCCCCTTGATCGCCCCCCAGGTAACCCTTTCACCCCCATCACCACTGTCGCTAAGGGATTGTTTTTCTAAACGCTGTCTTAGTGTCGGTGATGCAGATCGGTAGCTTGTAATTTTTTTTAAGTTCGCCGCAGGTTTTTATAGCGTCAGGTACCCCCATATATTATCTAATAAAGGTTTTAACCCCCTGATTGCCCCTAGTTAACCCTTTCACCAGTGATCACCATATGAGTGTTACGGGTGACGCTGGTTAGTTAGTTTGCTTTTTATAGTGTCAGGGCACCCGCCGTATATAACCCAATAAAGGTTTAACCCCCTGATCGCCCGGCGGATGATATCAATTAGGTTTTAGCATCAGAGAGGGTCTGCGTCACACCCCAGGCAGCGTCAGGTTAGTGCCAGTAACGCTAACACCCACGCGTGAAGCATACACCCCCCTTAGTGGTATAGTATCTGAACAGATCAATATCTGATCTGATCAGATCTATACTAGCGTCCCCAGCAGTTTAGGGTTCCCAAAAACGCAGTGTTAGCGGGATCAGCCCAGATACCTGCTGGCACCTGCGTTTTGCCCCTCCGTCCAGCCCAGGCCACCCAAGTGCAGTATCGATCGATCACTGTCACTTACAAAACAAAAACACACATAACTGCAGCGTTCGCAGAGACAGGCCTGATCCCTGCGACTCCAGTGCTGTAGGAGGTGATTTCACCACCACAGTTAAAAAAAAAAAGCAAATATGCCGAAGCATTGGGGCAGCAGGGGCGGAGGAGCGATTTTGCTCCTAATGCCGCGTACATACAGTCGAAATTCCGACGGAGGCTTGCCCGTGGAAAAGTCCGACCATGTGTGTGCAGCATAACTTTTTTGCGGGAGGATGCCCCCATGCTTCGGCATATATAAATGGTGCGTGTATGCCCATCATTGGAAGTGGGTGGATGAAGGGCGGTATTCTAATGGTGGGCATACCCACCGATCAATCTCTTTTTTCGTTCAGCCAACTGGCTGCATGAAAAAAAAAAAGATTACAATACATGTCCAACAAGGACCAGCAACGTACTGGTATGTTGCTGGACTTTGAATGTTTATACCAGAATGATGCCTGCGGGTTTAGGTATCATCTTGGTATCATTCTTTTCAGCCTGCGGCCGGCTTTCATGTAAAAGCAATCCTAGTGGCTAATTAGCCTCTGGACTGCTTTTACAAGCAGTGGGAGGGAATGCCCCCCCCCGGATATAAAAAGCGCCATTGGGAAATTGGGAAAGCATTTTATCACACCGATCTTGGTGTGGTCAGATGCTTTGAGGGCAGAGGAAAAATCTAGGGTCTAGAAGACCCCAGTTTTTTCAAAAAAAAGAGTACCTGTCACTACCTATTGCTATCATAGGGGATATTTACATTCCCTGAGATAACAATAAAAAAAAAAAAATACTTGGAAGGAACAATTTAAAAATAAAATAAAAAAGCAAAATTAATAATAAAAAAAAAAGAAAAAAAAAAAAGCACCCCTGTCCTGCCCTGCTCTTGCCCAATGGCGAACGCAAGCGTCGGTCTGGCGTCATATGTAAACAGCAATTGCAGCATGCATGTGAGGTATCACCGCGAAGGTCAGATCGAGGGCAGTCATTTTAGCAGTAGACCTCCTCTGTAAATCTACTGGGGTAACCTGTAAAGGCTTTTAAAAATGTATGTAGTTTGTCGCCAATGCGCGTTTGTGCGAAATTTTAAAGCATGTCGTGTTTGGTATCTATGTACTCGGCCTAAGATCATCTTTTTTATTTCATCAAACATTTGGGCAATATAGTGTGTTTTAGTGCATTAAAATGTAAAAAAGTGTATTTTTTAACCCAAAAAATGCGTTTGAAAAATCGCTGCGCAAATACTGTGTAGAAAAAAAAAATGCAACACCCACCATTTTAATCTGTAGGGCCTTTGCTTTAAAAATATATATAATGTTTGGGGGTTCAACATAATTTTCTTGCAAAAAAAAAATGTTTTCATGTAAACAAAAAGTGTCAAAAAGGGCTTTGTCTTCAAGTGGTTAGAAGAGTGGATGTAAGCTTCCTAATGTTGTGTATAAAATGCCAGAACAGTTCAAAACTCCCCCAAATGACCCCATTTTGGAAAGTAGACACCCCAAGCTATATACTGAGAGGCATGTCGAGTCCATGGAACATTTTATATGTTGACACAAGTTGCGGAAATACGAAAAAATTTTATTTATTTTTTTGCACAAAGTTGTCACTAAATGATATAAATATATTGCTCAAACATGCCATGGGCATATGTGGAATTACACCCCAAAATACATTCTGTTGCTTCTCCTGAGTACGGGGATACCACGTGTGAGACTTTTTGGGAGCCTAGCCATGTACGGGACCCCAAAAACCAATCACCGCCTTCAGGCTTTCTAAGGGTGTAAATTTTTGATTTCACTTCTCACTACCTATCACAGTTTCGGAGGCCATGGAATGCCCAGATGGCACAAAACCCCCCCCCCCCCAAATGACCCCATTTTGGAAAGTAGACACCCCAAGCTATTTGCTGAGAGGTATTGTGAGTATTTTGCAGATCTCGCTTTTTGTCACAAAGTTTTGAAAATAGAAAAAAAAAAAAATATATATATATATATATATATATATATATATATATATATATATATATATATATTTTTTTTTTTTTCTTTCTTCATTTTCAAAAACAAATGAGAGCTGTAAAATACTCGCCATGCCTCTCAGCAAATAGCTTGGGGTGTCTATATTCCAAAATGGGGTCATTTGGGGGGGTTTTGTGCTATTTTGGCATTTTATGGCCTTCGAAACTGTGATAGGTAGTGAGGAGTGAAATCAAAAATTTGTGCCTAGAAATCCTGAAGGCGGTGCTTGGTTTCCGGGGTCCCGTACGCGACTAGGCTCCTAAAAAGTCCCACACATGTGGTATCCCCGTACTCAGGAGAAGCAGAAAAATGTATTTTGGGGTGTAATTCCACATATAACCATGGCATGTGTGAGCAATATATCATTTAGTGACAACTTTTTGTAATTTTTTTTTTTTTTTTAGTCAATATTCAATCACTTAAGACAAAAAAAAAAAATTCAATGGGCTCAACATGCCTCTCAGCAATTTCCTTGGGGTGTCTACTTTCCAAAATGGGGTCATTTGGGGGGGGGTTTGTACTGCCCTGTCATTTTAGCACCTCAAGAAATGAGATAGGCAGTTATAAATTTAAAGCTGTGTAAATTTCAGAAAATGTACCCTAGTTTGTAAACTCTATAACTTTTGCGCAAACCAATAAATATACGCTTATTGACATTTTTTTTACTAAAAACATGTGGCTGAATACATTTTGGCCTAAATGTATGACTACAATTGAGTTTATTCGATTTTTCTTATAACAAAAAGTAGAAAATATCATTTTTTTCAAAATTTTCGGTCTTTTTCCGTTTATATCGCAAAAAATAAAAATCGCAGAGGCAATCAACTACCATTAAAAGAAAGCTCTATTTGTGGGAAGAAAAGGACGCAAATTTCGTTTGGGTACAACATTGCATGTCCGCACAATTTACAGTTAAAGCAGCGCAGTGCAAAATTCTGAATTCACCTCTGGTCCTTTAGCTACCAAATGGTCCGGGGCTTAAGTGGTTAAAAAATATAGGGTGTAAACTTGACACAACTAAATTTAAAAAATACAATGGGAAATCACTATCAAAACATTGACAAATTACAATTAACATCTGTCTAAAAAAATATAAAACATTAAAATATTCAGAAGATCTTGCACGATATAATACAGCTAAATCTTCTTAAGGCCCCTTTCACACGGAGGTCCGTTCAGGTCCGCCTGTCAGTTTTTTAGGCGGACCTGAAACGGATCCTCCATGCACCCCTATGGAGGCACGGATGTCAGCGGAGACATGTCCGCTGACATCCGCTCCGCCAAAGTGTGACGGAGGAAAACCCTATTTTTCCTTCCGTCGGCGGAGCGGATCGGATGACAACGGACTCTACGGTCCGTCATCATCCGATTCCCCATAGGGGAGAGCGGAGATCTGACAGGGCGGTCCCTGCACAGTGTGCGGGGACCGCCCAGTCATCCGTCGGCTCAGCGGGGATCAACGGAGCGATCCCCGCTGAGCAAGCGGAGCTTCACGGGGCGGATCTGCACGGATCCGCCCCGTGTGAAAGAGCCCTAAGAGCAGCATGAAAAAGGTTTAAAATAGATAGTCAGAACTCTGTGTGAATATCAGCAGCAAAACAAGTTCATTCGTTTTCATTATTGTAACATTCTAAAGAAGATTTAAATGCACAACATTTAAACGATGCAATAATTTACAGCGTGACGAATGTGCTATCTCCATTACGAAGGCTTGTTTTACCAGAAAATGCGTTCCCGTCTCATACTTGATTCTGAGCATGCGCGCTTTTTGAAGAGTCGTAAAAGCATACACACGAACCATTTTCTTGTCGCAAAACAGGCCGACGAGAAACACGACGAGAAAATCTAGAATCCGGAAGAGAAAATAGAGAGCAGGTTCTCTATTTTTCTCGTCGAGATTCACGGCAGTTTTCTCGTCGTAAAACCATACACACGAACGGTTTCTCGACAATAAAGCTCTCACGGCAGTTTTCTTGTCGTTTTTGGACGAGAAACTCGGTCGTGTGTACAAGGCTTTAGTCTACATGTCCTTTGAATGGAGATGCTGGGACCTGGCTGGTGAATTGTTTCTGTTTCTAAGACGTAAAAGTGTTTGTAAAGTAAACAAAAGAAGGAAGCTGATGGAAAAAAATTATATGCTTCTCTAATGAATAAATTAAATACTGGGTGCTTATATGCTAATTTCAGCTTCCCCATATAATAACAGGTTCACTTGCTTGAATGACTTTTCAGAAATATGTTGTTAGAACATGCTGTTGTAATGTAACAACATAGCAAGGAAAATTGGTTTGTTACTCAAGAAAGAGCAAAACAGGGTAGGACTTTGCAGGCAACACACAAAAATGGAATACACTCCTGTGTTCAGCACAAGGCTGACTCCCGGGGATGCTACCGTGTGACGTTCAACAGCCAGACCCTGTACGGTGATACATATACCAATGCTTTGGCTGGGCTTTTTTGCACTCGTATTGAAAGTGCTTACGAGAGGACTTTGTGGTGAATAGAAAGTCTTCTTTTTCCACACCAAGAACGCCCCCTACCCCCGTTTTCGGGTATACCCTTTTGGATGTAGCTGATCTGCTCAGCTATCTGTACTAGCTCTGAGCGTCAGACCCCTCCATCTATGGACTATATTACTGTGAGAATATCAGTGTTTAATCATTTTTTTGACCAGCAGACCACACGTACATTCGTTACCATACCACATATATGAATTGGTAACATTTGAACAACATTTTACTATCCGGATGTCCTTCTGAGATAGTGAGATTTGTCCCAAGTGTATAAAAACCGTCCCCCCTTTTCTTGTCCGTCCTGGAGTGGGTCAGTAAAAACAAGCAGCTGAGCCTTGGTTATACCCACCCCATCTGCCGACCTGAACCCTAACAGTAAAATCAGACAGGGCTGTACACATGTTGCAGCCGCATCATTTTTAACTCAGGATTCAGAGTTTAACAGGTGGCACCCACTGAATTCAATAGGGCCATATAGCAAAAACAAACAGGAGTCTCCTAACTCCTGTCAGCCGCTGCTATACAACCCTTTGAAAAATGTCCCACCGCGGATTATCATCAGTGTGAAGGAAGTCTAAACATGCTCTTTAGGCTCATAAATGTCACAATTCCAAAAGTTTTAGTTCCCACTGGTCCAACAGATCCCTCGTTCTTACTTCTTGTGTGGTAAGAGTGCCCTAAATATCTCCCTTTTAATGCCATGGGTTACTGTACTTTAGGTTGTGTCCTAACTGCCATATCTGTAAAGGAAAGCCCTAATATCTCCCAGTACGTCCATGGCCTTTCAGTAAAAATACATATTTTTACTAGAATATATGTATTTTTAACAGTGAGCCTTTCATGGACAGGATGTGGAATGTACGTGACAAGTAGGGATGAGCTCGGTGTTTGAGTCAAACGCATGTTCGGCGAAACCAGAACTTTGTGGGCTGTTCGCGCCAAATTCGTGTGACGCGAACGGCCCACAATGCACTGCGCCATCGCAGTGCATTGCCGGCGCTGTGATTGCCCAAGCATGCACTGTGACCCCGCATGCTTGGCCAATCACAGCACCAGCAGCGAGGAGAGCCATAATTGGCCACAGGCAGGATGCCTGTGGCCAATAATAGCTCAGGGGGGTTTAGTACACGCCCCACACTATATAAGGCCACCAGCGTGGCGGCCTTGTGTAGTGTGTTGGCGTGCAGGGAGAGAGGATAGGCAGGGACAGTGTCAGTGATATTCTTTGCTAAACCTTGTGCAGTTACAGTGTGTTGGCGTGCAGGGAGAGAGGAGGATAGGCAGGGACAGTGTCAGTGTTATTCTTTGCTAAACCTTGTGCAGTTACAGTGTGTTGGCGTGCAGGGAGAGAGCAGGATAGGCAGGGACAGTGTCAGTGTCATTTTTGCTAAACCTCCTGCACAGTATACACCTGAGGCTACCCCTTATTGCTTGTGATGTTGTTCTGTTGTGTAACACTAACAGGCATGTGCAAGCAGTTACAGTGGGTGTAGGTGCCTCCTGCACAGTATACACCTGAAGCTACCCCGTATTGCTGGTGTTTTTCTTTTGTGTAACACAAACAGGCATCTGCAAGTAGTTACAGTGGGTGTAGGTGCCTCCTGCACAGTATACACCTGAAGCTACCCCTTATTGATGTGTTTTTCTGTTGTGTAACACTGACAGGCATCTGCAGCAGTTACAGTGGGTGTAGGTGCCTCCTGCACAGTATACACCTGAAGCTACCCCTTATTGCTGGTTTTCCCATCTCCCTGCAGGCCATTAGTATGTCTGGAAGGCCAACAAGGAGAGGCAGACAGTCACGAGCCAATAAAAGAGGACAAGGAAGCAGGCTCTATGTCTGGGGGCAACAGTGCTGGTCGTGGACGCGGTGCATTGTCATCAGTACGTGGCCATGGGACACGCTTGTCTTTATTTTCGGCAGCTGGACGTGTTGAGCCGCATCATGCCGAAGACTTGGTAGAGTGGATGACCAAGCCCTCCTCATCCTCTCTCACCCAGGCTCAGGGTACTGGCAAAGCAGCTGCCAATGCGTCCTCTTCCCTCGTATCAATGTCATCAACAGTCACTCCTTCCCTAGACCCACCATGTCCTCCTGAGGAGTCCCCCAAACTGTTTGAGCACAGTGTTGGGTACATGCTCCAGGAGGATGCCCAGCGTTTTGAAGGGTCTGATGATGATACCTAGCTAAAGGAAGGCAGTAGCGTGAGCGCAGAGAGAGGGGATACTCAAGAAGGACAGCAATCTGGGAGTCATGTTCCAGCAGCTGCAGCATACTGCCAGGTTTGCTCCAGTGATCAAGAGGGAGGGGATGATGAGGTCACTGACTCCATGTGGGTGCCTGATAGGAGAGAGGAGGAGGAGGATGAGGAGGAGGCACATCTCCATTAAGGCAGGATGCACTCCGGGGGCCAGCGTAAGGGCAGCACACCGACTGAATCACACTGCAGAGCTCCGCCTGTGCAGGGCGCTGCCTCTGCGCGTTATTCCAAAAGTTCTTTGGTGTGGGCCTTTTTTGAGTCTAGTGCATCAGATCGCATCGCTGCGATTTGCAACATATGTCTCAAGCGTATCTCGCGTGGCCAAAACATCAGCCGCTTGGACACCACATGCTTGACCAGACATACGTTGACCTGCCATGCAGCTCGTTGGCAAGCCTACCTCAAAGACCCACACCAAAGAACAAAGCGGACCTCTCCTTGCTCCTCATCAGCTGGGATCTCCAACCCCACTATACCTTCAGTCCTCTCTGAAACCTGCACTGAGAGGAATGAAGGTGTAGAATTAGGTGTGTCACAGCCAAGTACTTGCGGGCACTCTGCTAGCAGTACACCGACGTCCGATTGTAGCAGGCAAATTTCCCTGCCCCAGATGCTGGACCGTCTAAAGAAGTTCACTCCCAGCCATCCACATGCCCAGCGGTTGAATGCTAGCTTGGCTAAATTGCTAGCACTTCAACTGCTGCCTTTTCAGTTGGTAGACTCGGCCCCCTTCCGTGAGTTTGCGCAATGTGCGGTTCCTCAGTGGCAGGTTCCCAAACGCCACTTTTTCTCACAGAAGGCGATTCCGGCTCTCTACCGGCATGTGGAAGGCAATGTCCATGCCTCGCTGGACAGGGCGGTCAGCGGTAAGGTGCATATTACTGCTGACTCATGGTCCAGCAGGCATGGACAGGGACGTTACCTATCTTTCACGGCCCATTGGATCACTCTTTTGGCAGCTGTGAAGGATGCAGGACAATGTTCAGTAGTGTTGGAGGTTGTTCCGCCGCCACGCCTCCAAAATGCTACTACTGGTTGTGACACACCTCTCTCCTCCACCCCCATCTCTTCTTTTTCCTCCATGGCCTCTTCTTGTGCTTTGTCCTCGGAACCAGCGGTGCTCCATAGGCGTTCAAGGGGCTACGCAAGTACGCAGGCAAAAAGATGCCATGCCGTGCTTGCGCTGGTGTGTTTGGGGGACAGGAGCCACACTGGGGCAGAGGTTCTGTCAGCTCTGCAGTGGCAGGCCGAGAGGTGGTTGACGCCACGCCAGCTTAAGTCAGGAATGGTGGTTTGCGACAATGGCGCCAACCTCCTCTCCGCCCTCCGACAGGGACAACTGACCCATGTGCCCTGTGTGGCTCACGTCCTTAACCTGGTGGTGCAGCGGTTCTTGGGCAGGTACCCGGGCTTACAGGATGTTCTGAGGCAGGCCAGGAAAGTCTGTGTGCATTTCCGCCGATCATAGAATGCCAGTGCTCGGCTGGCTGAGCTGCAAAAGGAGTTGAACCTACCCAAGAACCGCCTTATATGTGACATGCCCACCAGGTGGAACTCAGCGTTGGAAATGCTGCAGCGACTGCACACGCAGCAGAGGGCCATCAATGAGTACCTGTGCGACTACGGCACCAGGACAGGGGAGCTCGTTTTTTTTTCACCACGCCAGTGGGGCATGATCAGGGATGCATGCACTGTCCTGGCACCATTTGAGGAGGCCACGAGGATGGTGAGCAGTGACAGTGCATGCATCAGTGACACTGTACCTCTTGTCCACCTGTTGGAGCATATGCTGCGTGGAATAATGGACAGGGCACTTGAGGCAGAACAGAGGCAGGAAGAGGACTTCCTTGCCTCTCAAGGCCCCCTTTACCCAGACAGTGTTCCTTCTGTCCAAACCATCACACAGGAAGAGGACAAGGAGGAGGAGGAGGATTGTGTCAGCATGGTGGTGGAGCCTGGCACTCAGCATCAGCAGCAGCAGTCTTTTAGGGATGATTTACAGTCCCAAGAAACCCGTGGACTTGTACGTGGCTGGGAGGAGGTGGCTGCGAATGATGTCGTCCTTAGTGACCCAGAGGACTCCGGACTGAATGCCTCAGCTAACCTACACTGCATGGCCTCCCTGATCCTGCAAAGCCTGCAGAAGGATCCTCATATTCTTCGGATCAAGGAGAGGGACCATTACTGGCTGGCCACTCTCCTTGATCCACGGTACAAGGGTAAGGTTGCCGACCTTATCTTGCCGTCGCAGAGGGAGCAGAGGATGAGACATCTCCGGGAGGCCTTGCAGAAAGGTCTGTGCAACGTGTTCCCAGAGACTGGGAGGTTACAAACTCCTGGTCCTGGACAACGAGTTGCTGAGGCTTCAGTCAGTCAAAGAAGGAGCAGTGGAGAAGGTGGCCGTCTGACCGATGCGTTCAGACAATTTTTTAGTACGCAGCCCCAAGGTATGATCGGTTCCAGCAACCATCGCCAGCGTCTGTTTTACATGGTCCAGGAACACTTAGGGGCAAGGTTAGACTTGGACACTTTTCCCACCGAAAATCCTCTGGCTTACTGGGTCTCGAGGATGGATCACTGGCCAGAGCTTGCACTGTATGCAATTGAGCTACTGGCCTGTCCTGCATCCAGCGTTCTTTTGGAACGCACATTCAGTGCTGCTGGAGGCTTTGTAACCGATCACAGGGTGCGCCTGTCCACCGACTCTGTTGATCGACTGACCTTCATAAAGATGAATCAGTCTTGGATCACCACCAGCTACCAAGCACCTGAAGCTACTGTAACCAAATATTTTTTTTTTAAATGTCACATCCCTTCAAGACTGCCTATGCTGATGCTGAGTGACTGTCCTGTTATGTTGACTGACTATCCTCTTCCTCCTCAATGATCCTGCCGATAGCTTGGAAGAACATTTGTGGTTCTGGGTGCCGCCACCAGTGGCTAAGGCCCAATTTTTCAGCCCCTGTTTAACAGGGGCGTGTAATTACAATTTTTGATGCAATGCTTTGCAGCAGGGCTCATTCCTGCACTCTAACTTAAGTATCTGTGAGAGGTTGCAGTGTCGTGGACTCCTTTACATTAAACAGTACCCTGCACCTCTGGACCCCTTTCAAGTACACAGCACCCTGCACCTCTGGACGCCTGTATGTTACACAGACACCCCCCCTAACAGTTCTGGACCCCCTGCATGTTACACAGACCCCCCTACAGTACAGACCCCCCTACAGTACAGACACCCCCCTAAAGTGCAGACCCCCTACAGTACAGACCCCCCTACAGTGCACAGACCCCCATAACAATACAGCCCCCCTACAATACAGACCCCCCATCTACCTCAGCACACACACGGAGAGCCCGAGGTAGTGGCTTTGCGGGGGTACGAGCCACACCCGAGCCAGTCGGCACACCCGGGACCCGGCACAACAATCCCCTTCTCTCAGTGGTCGCAGCTCTGATCAGTCTCAGCAGCGGCTGTCACAGCCGAGCAGAGTGAAGCCGCCTCCCCCTCCTCCTGCCTGCACAGCACTGTGTAGACATAAAGGAGGAGGGGGAGGCGCCTTCACTCTGCTCGGCTGTGACAGCCACTGCCGAGACTGATCAGAGCCGCGACCAAAGAGAGAAGGGGATCATTATGCTGACTGGCTCGGCTGCAGCTCGCACCCCCCCCCCTGCAAAGCCACTACCTCGGGGCGGGCTCTTCCATGTGTGTTCTGTCACCACGCGGTGCCGCTGCCTACACCCGCAGCGCTGTCTCCGTTTCAGTCGTGGAGGGGAGAGCGGGGCGCCGGTCTGACACCCCCACTTAGTACGCCACTGACACCAGGGGATGACCGCCGACCACGAGCAATTACGGGCACGAGGGGCAGAACAGGGACGTGTGTGTGTAAACACACACATCCATGTTCTGTTCTGAGAGGAGATGCAAATCGTGAGTTCCTACAAGCTGGGAACCACAATCTGTCATCTCCTATAGTGATTCCCCTCCCCCTACAGTTAGAACACACATTAGGGAACACAGTTAACCCCTTGATCGCCCCCTAGTGTTAACCCCTTCCCTGCCAGTGACATTTACACAGTAATCAGTGCATTTTTATAGCACTAATCGCTGTAAAAATGCCAATGGTCCCAAACATATGTCAAAAGTATCTGATATGTCCGCCATAATGTTGCAGTCCCGATAAAAATCGCAGATCACCATCATTACTAGTAAAAAAAATGATAATAAAAATTCCATAAATCTATCCCCTATTTTGTAGACGCTATAACTTTTGCGAAAAACCAATCAATGTACCCTTTTTGCGATTTTTATTACCAAAAATATGTAGAAGAATACTTATCGGCCTAAACTGAGGAAATAAATAGCTTTTTTTTTAAAAAAATTGGGGCTATTTATTACAGCAAAAAGTACAAAATGTGTTTTTTTTTTTCAAAATTGTCGCTCTTTTTTTTGTTTATAGCGCAAAAAATAAAAACCGCAGAGGTGATCAAATACCACCAATAGAAAGCTATATTTGTGGGAAAAAAAGGAAGTCAATTTCGTCTGGGTACTACATCACACGACCGCGCAATTGTCAGTTAAAGTGACGCAGTGCCATATCACAAAAAATGGCCTGGTCATTGAGCACCCAATTCTTCCGGGGCTGAAGTGGTTAAAGTAAATTGTTGCTATTCTTGTTCTGTCAGTGTCTATATATGCTGTTGTTTTGAATTTTTCATATTTTTATCATCTGTGTGCTACAAAGGGCTCGTAAAAGTAGCCAGGGCTATAACCTTAGTCTACATGTCCTTTGAATGGAGATCTTGGGACCTGGCTGGTGAATTGTTTCTGTTTCTAATGCCCCATACACACAATCGTTTTTCATGCCGTTAAAAATGCCATTTAAAAAAAAAAAAAAAAAAAAAAAATGGGCATTAAAACCGATCGTGTGTATGCTCCAGAGCATTTTTAACGGCGTGAAAAACGGGCATTAAAAATTTCGAACATGCTCTATTTTTTCACGTCGTTTTTTTTAACGACGTGAAAAACGATAGTGTGTATGCTTTTACGAGGTGAAAAAAACCGCGCATGCTCAGAATCAAGTATGAGACGGGAGCGCTCGTTCTGGTAAAACTAGCGTTCGTAATGGAGATAGCACATTCGTCACGCTGTAACGGACTGAAAAGCACGAGGCTGAAAAGCGCGAATCGTTGCTCAACAAACTTTACTAACATGAAGGGTGGCGTTTTTTTAAATGATCGTGTGTACGCAAGACAGGCTTGAGAGGAAACATGGAAAAAAAGGACGAGAAAAACGTTGGTTTAAAAAAAATGGCATGAAAAACGATCGTGTGTACGCCGCATAAGACGTAAAAGTGTTTTTAAAGTAAACAAAAGAAGGAAGCTGATGGAAAAAAGTTATATGCTTCTCTAATGAATAAATTAAATACTGGGTGCTTATATGCTAATTTCAGCTTCCCCATATAATAACAGGTTCACTTGCTTGAATGACTTTTCAGAAATATGTTGTTAGAACATGCTGTTGTAATGTAACAACATAGCAAGGAAAATTGGTTTGTTACTCAAGAAAGAGCAAAACAGGGTAGGACTTTGCAGGCAACACACAAAAATGGAATACACTCCTGTGTTCAGCACAAGGCTGACTCCCGGGGATGCTACCGTGTGACGTTCAACAGCCAGACCCTGTACGGTGATACATATACCAATGCTTTGGCTGGGCTTTTTTGCACTCGTATTGAAAGTGCTTACGAGAGGACTTTGTGGTGAATAGAAAGTCTTCTTTTTCCACACCAAGAACGTCCCCTACCCCCGTTTTCGGGTATACCCTTTTGGATGTAGCTGATCTGCTCAGCTATCTGTACTAGCTCTGAGCGTCAGACCCCTCCATCTATGGACTATATTACTGTGAGAATATCAGTGTTTAATCATTTTTTTGACCAGCAGACCACACGTACATTCGTTACCATACCACATATATGAATTGGTAACATTTGAACAACATTTTACTATCCGGATGTCCTTCTGAGATAGTGAGATTTGTCCCAAGTGTATAAAAACCGTTCCCCCTTTTCTTGTCCGTCCTGACGAAGCCCACTGCTATATACATTGTATGGTCTTTGTTTTAATATTTGTTAAATAATTTTGCGATTCAATAAACTTTTTTGTATTCCATTTTTGTGTGTTGCCTGCAAAGTCCTACCCTGTTTTGCTCTTTCTTGAGTAACAAACCAATTTTCCTCAATATATGGATGTGGCATTGTGAGTGCTCTTTCCTCCCCCTCTCCCTTTTGTATGTAACAACATAGCAATCCCTATGTTTTTTACAGTGAGGTCTTGGAGAGTCTGGGTCAAGCTAATGTGGTGTTCCAAAATAACAGAAATTAATTTCTCTTGTATTGCTGATTCTCGAGTGACTGGTTTAATATATAAAATGCTTGCGTTTCTAGGGATTCTACATGGCAGGATCCAAAGACTGGAGCTTAAAGAGGAGCTCCAGTCACCTATGTACAGGGATGGATTGGCCATCGGGACTACCGGGAGTTTCCCATTGGGCTGATCGGCTCAGTGGGCCGGTTTCACTGACAGCATGTCAAACTTTGACACGCTGTCACTGAAGCCGGCCCACTGAGCCGACAGTCAAAGTAATAGCTGCACGCGCAGCCATTACTTTGAGCACTGCTGTACTGGCGTCACTGGGGGGGGGGGGGTGCGTAGTATAGCATGCCCCCCATGTATAACTCATTCATATAACGGCTGTCCTTGTCCGACTGACTCGTCAATTGTCAGTCTCGGAGCCTCGAGGAAGTCGGGGCCAGCTGATGTCACGTGACGGCCCCCGTCCACCGCTGTTGTATATGGAAGTTGTAGTCCAGACTCCGTGGCGGTGGCTGCGCACTCATGCCACGCTCCCTGCTCCCGGTGGGTGGAGTCGGGAGTGGAGAGCAGCCAGTCTTAGCCAGCCTTAGCCTAGTGAGATATCTACAACTCCCAGTCGCCACGGTCTTTTGGAGAGTTTGACTGAACACAGAAGTGGCTGGCCTGGGCGCACCTCAGGCTGCAGTACACTGTGCAGTGTGCACGCTGCGCACACCAGAAGTTGACCCCAGGAGTCAGAGACAGGAGCATCACCCATCCCCCCAGAACTGGAGGAGGCTGAGGCTGTGCAAGGAGAAGGACCTGTCCTGCTAAACTCTGAGCTGGCAGCTGCTATCGGCCCATTTCTGAGGTGAGAGACCCTGACACCCCGACAGCTGACCCCCACATGATCATCCCATCTATCTCCCCCCCATACACCTTATTTACCCTGCCCCAGTGCCCATGGCCTGTGAATCCTGCTGGGAGCTGGCTGCGGACCTGTGGGTCCTGCTGACCACTGGCCATGGCCTACAGGCCAGCAGGACCCACAGGCCAGCAGCATCCATAAGCTATGGCTAGCTTCCAGCAGGGCCCACAGGCCAGCGGGACAGCAGGACCCATAGGCTATTGTCAGGTCCCACAGGTTAGTGGCCATCAGGACCCACAGGTCCGCAGTCAGCTCCCAGCAGGACCCACAGGCTGTGGGTCCTACTGAGAGCTGGCCGCGGACCTGTGGGTTCTGCTGGCCTGTGGGGCCTGCTGGGCACTAGCCTAGGGTGGCCAGAAGTCCCCAGCTTCCAGGGACAGTCCCCCGACTGAGGACACTGTCCCCCGACCAAGCCTGTCCCCATAAGCTGGGGCAGAGGGCGGCCCCCAGGGCCGACCCTATCATGGGTCCCACTGGGTCCATTGGGCTGCTTCGGATAGGAAGGGGGGCGAGCATTGCCAGGTTACACAGAGCGGGGATCTCTCATTTACCCGGTGACCGCTGTCATACGAAGTCCCGCTTCCTGGACGGGTTACTATAAAAGACTGCTCACGGCGGCCGTGTCATTTAAGCGGGAGATCCCTGCTCTGTGTAATCCAACGGCTCTCCTCTCTCCTAATCTCCATGCACTGGTGAGGCTGCATTGATGGGCACTGATCAGGCTGCATTGATCTACACTGGTGAGGCTGCATTGATGGGCAGTGATGGGCACTGGTGAGGCTGCATTGATGGGCAAAGGTGAGGCTGCATTGATGGGCACTGATCAGGCTGCATTGATGGGCACCGGTGAGGCTTCAAAGATGGGCACTGATCAGGCTGCATCGATGGGCACTGATCAAGCTGCATTGATAGACACTGATCCGGCTGCATTAATGGGCACTGGTGAGGCTGCATTGATGGGCACTGGTGAGGCTGCATTGATGGGCACTGGTGAGGCTGAATTGATGGGCAAAGGTGAGGCTGCATTGATGGGCACTGATCAGGCTGCATTGATGGGCACCAGTGAGGCTGCAAAGATGGGCACTGATCAGGCTGCATTGATGGACACTGGTGAGGCTGCATTAATGGGCACTGATCCGGCTGCATTAATGGGCACTGATCCGGCTGCATTAATGGGCACTGATCCGGCTGCATTAATGGGCACTGATCCGGCTGCATTAATGGGCACTGATCCGGCTGCATTAATGGGCACTGATGAGGCTGCATTGATGGGCACTGGTGAGGCTGCATTGCATTATTTTTGTTAAACCTCCTTTGTTGCTATTAACATTAATCACCTTGCGCCCGCCGTACGAGTATATACGGCCGCAAGGTGGTTGTCAATTGCCGGGAGGCCGTTATTATACGGCCTCCTCTAATTTGGCCACTGGGGGCGCGCGAGCACCGCAGGGGGCGCGCGCACGTGCCCGGCGCGTCACTGCAATGCCGATGCGCGTGCCTGGCGGCCGCGATGTCCGCCAGGCACCCGCGATCGGCTGTTACAGAGGCAGGACGTGGATCTCTGTGTGTAAATACAGAGATCCATGTCCTGTCCTGGAGAGGGGACCGATGCTGTGTCCCTTGTACATAGGGACACAGATCGGTCACCTCCCCCAGTCGCTCCCCTCCCCCACACAGTAAGGCCCCTTTCACACTGGGGCGTTTTTCATGCGGTTTAGCGCTAATAATAGCGCTGTTATACCGCATGAAAAAATCCTGCCCTGTGCCTTCAATGTGAAAGCCCGAAGGCTTTCACACTGAAGCGGTGCGCTAGCAGGACCGCTCCAAAAGTCCTGCTAGCCGCTTCTTTACAGCGGTAAAGGAGCGGTGTGTTCACCGCTCCTTTACCGCGGTCTCCCATTGAAATCAATGGGACAGCGCGGTAATACCGCCCGCAAACCGCGGCAATAGCCGCGGTTTGCGAGCGGTATTAACCCTTTTTCGGCCACTAGCGGGGGTTAAATTAACCGCCCTAGCGACCGCATACCGCGGTAAGAACGACAGTATAGCAGCGCTGAAAATCGCGCTGCTATACCGCCACCGCTCCTGCCCGCCCCAGTGTGAAAGGGGTCTTACAATCACTCCCAGGGAACACATTTAACCCCTTCCTCGCCCCCTAGTGTTAACCCCTTCCCTGCCAGTCACATTTATACAGTAATCAGTGCATATTTATAGCACTGTTCGCTGTATAAATGTGAATGGTCCCAAAATAGTGTCAAAAGTGTCCGATGTGTCCGCCATAATGTCGCAGTCACAAAAAAAAAAAATCACTGATCGCCGCCATTACTAATTTAAAAAAAAATTATAAAAATGCCATAAAACTACCCCCTATTTTGTAAACGCTATAACTTTTGCGCAAGCCAATCAATAAATGCAGATTGCGATTTTTTTTTACCAAAAATATGTAGAAGAATACGTATCGGCCTAAACTGAGGAAAAATTGTTTTTTTTTTTTTTTAAATTGGGATATTTATTATAGCAAAAATCAAAAAATATTGCTTTTTTTTCAAAATTGTCGCTCTATTTTTGTTTATAGCGCAAAAAATAAAAACCGCAGAGGCGATCAAATACCACCAAAAGAAACCTCTATTTGTGCGAAAAAAAGGACGTCAATTTTGTTTGGGAGCCACGTCGCACGACCGCGCAATTGTCATTCAAAGCGTGACAGTGCTGAAAGCTGAAATTTCGCCTGGGCAGGAAGGGGGTATATGTGCCCAGTAAGGAAGGGGTTAAATTACTGTATGTTACCACATTGTAGCATATTTCTCTTGCTTCACAACATCAATATTGGTTATAAAACCAGGTGGACACGGATTGTGAGCTGTTTCAATGGGCCACTTGTTTTATGGTTGGCCCTCCTACTTTTGTCCCTCTCCCCCCATGTGCCTCTCTAAATATGAAAGCTGGAGACGCCACTGCCTATAAGAGAAGTAAAGCAGAACGCCTAACGGCCAGTGAAGGGGGGGGGGGATTGGGTGGCCATCAGGGTTGGCCGGCCAGGGGGGTAGGTTTGTCCTATCGACCAGTATGGGAGAGACCTGTCATCCGCACTGCCCATCACCTCACTTCATAGTGCGCAACCCGGCTCAGCCTCAGCGCCGCTGCATTGCTGAAAGCCAGCCAATGGCTGTGCAGCAATGCTGGTTTCTGATATTCCAACCAATGTGGCTGTAGCAATGTTCCTGCATGACGTTAGCCCTCCCACTTCACTTGTTTACTTGTTTTTGTGCGTGTTTGTAAAAATTAAAGTGGGCTGGTCTGGTCAAATTTTTGTCCCAGTTCAGCCTTGCCTATGTAAAAAATTAAGTCAGCAGCTGCAAAAACTGAGTCCGAGAAATCTGAGATGACTAGTGAGTCCACAGAGAGGGCTGGAGGAAGCCCTGTGTTCCTGAGAAGTGGAAGAGCCCAGGATGCTGGGAGACCCCTATCAGGGGGCCAGGAGTGGGCCCATACAGCAGACTGCTGGATCCAAGGCTGAAAAAGCCCTGTGTGGGCAAGTTAACAAACGTTATTTTTGCATTTTAATAAAAGCGGGCTGCTTAGCCCTTAACTATAGTTCCTGTCTGACATGAGTTCTTTTTTTACAAATGCATCTATCACAAGAGCTAATATAAACAAATAATGAAGCAGCACTAATTGTCAAAGTGCAAAGTTCTAATTAATCTCCTGTGAAGTGCTATTAAACAAAACAAATATATAATATATACAAAATCTACTCAAAAAATGCACAGAACATATATATATGTGAATCATCCAATCTGAAGTGCAACAAAACTAAATG
The DNA here is from genome assembly GCA_029206835.1 of Rana muscosa. Classification (NCBI taxonomy): domain Eukaryota; kingdom Metazoa; phylum Chordata; class Amphibia; order Anura; family Ranidae; genus Rana; species Rana muscosa. The sequence continues at coordinate 39,684,179 of JARGYO010000094.1, forward strand.
TTGATGAATAAATCAGTCTATAAAAAGTGTTTCCAAAAGAAAAAGTAATAGTTCAAACAGAGTGATGATCTCCTAGATCAGGGGTCCTCAAACTACGGCCCGCGGGCCGCATCCGGCCCGCCAGTGTGATTTTCCCGGCCCGCGGACTGCCCCTTTAACATTGCAAGATATCCCCCTCCCCTGATGTTTTTTTCACTGTTTTTCGCTGCCCGCCGCCGCTAGAGGTCCGGCCGTCGGAGGTAATGTCTCTGCCGGTGGCCATTTTCTAGAAGACCACAGACGAGTTGTAAACGAGAAGGGAGCCTGCCGAGTGGCTACTATAAAAATGGAGCTGCGGCACCGCCCAACCCCCGGCCTGTCTGTCATCTGTGACCTGTTGTGGAATGGGGTGGCGGGTGGTCTGTGCCGCAGCTCCATCTCTATTGTAGCCACTCGGCAGGCTCCCTTCCTGTATTTGTTCCCCCTCAGCCTTCAGTAATGGCGGCGGAGACACCGCTGCTGGGATATAGAAGGGCTCCAATGGGGGGGACACCTGAGATGTAAGGAAGCACTCCGCTGGCTGGGGACAGTGACACCTGAGATGTAAGGAAATACTCCGCTGGGGACACCTGAGATGTAAGGAAGCACTCCGCTGGGCACACCTGAGATGTAAGGAGGCACTCCGCTGGCTGGGGACAGTGACACCTGAGATGTAAGGAGGCACTCCGCTGGGGACACCTGAGATGTAAGGAAGCACTCCACTGGCTGGGGACAGTGAAACCCGAGATGAAAGGAAGCACTCTGCTGGGGACACCAATAATGTAAGGAAGCACTCCGCTGGGGACACCTGAGATGTAAGGAAGCACTCCGCTGGCTGGGGACAGTGACACCTGAGATGTAAGGAGGCACTCCGCTAGGGACACCTGAGATGTAAGGAAACACTCCGCTGGGGACACCTGAGATGTAAGGAAGCACTCCGCTGGCTGGGGACAGTGACACCTGAGATGTAAGGAGGCACTCCGCTAGGGACACCTGAGATGTAAGGAAACACTCCGCTGTTGACATCTGAGATGTAAGGAAGCACTCTGCTGGGGACACCTGAGATGCAAGGAAGCACTCCGCTGGCTGGGGACAGTGACATCCGAGATGTAAGGAAGCACTCCGCTGGGGACACCTGAGATGTAAGGAAATACTCCGCTGGGGATACCTGAGATGTAAAGAAGCACTCCGCTGGCTGGGGACAGTGACACCTGAGATGTAAGGAAGCACTCCGCTGGGGACACCTGAGATGTAAGGAAGCACTCCGCTGGCTGGGGACACCTGAGATGTAAGGAAGCACTCCGCTGGCTGGGGACACCTGAGATGTAAGGAAGCACTCCGCTGGCTGGGGACACCTGAGATGTAAGGAAGCACTCCGCTGGCTGGGGACACCTGAGATGTAAGGAAGCACTCTGCTGGCTGGGGACATTGACATCAGAGCTTCGACTGATTCTGATTCGGCATTATGGTGAGTTGACCTATTTAATTTTATATTTCAATGTAATAATAGAAATAATGCGCTTCAATCACCCTGACACCATAACAACCATGGTGCCGAGATGATTGAAGCGCTAACACCAGGTGTTTGGAGTATCTTTATCTGCTGATTGTTAAACTTTCTGGAATATACATTTCTATTGTGGTTGGAGGAAGACTGTGATGGGGTCAGTCTGTGATGGGGGGAGTCTGTTATGGGGGGGTATCTTATAGGGGAATCTGTGAGGGGGGGGGAGTCTGTTATGGGGGATCTGTTATGGGGGGCTCTGTGATGGGGGTGTCTGTTACGGGGGGCTTTGAGATAGAGAGGAGTTTGTGATGGGGGTTCTGTGATGGATGACCTTATATGGGGGCTTTTTGATGGGGGGGGGTCTGTGATGGAGAGGTTCTGTGATGCGGTGGGGGATCTGTGATGGGGGGGGGGGGAGTCTGCGAAATACTAATAAGTTTATGTTGATTAAAATAGTTTATTATTTTAAATATTAAATTGTTTTTTTTCTGTTTTTTTCTCACTACAAATAAGATGTGTGCATAGGAATTTGTTCATATTTTTTTAGACTATAGTCCGGCCCCCCAACAGTCTGAGGGACCATGAACTGGCCCCCTGTTTAAAAAGTTTGAGGACCCCTGTCCTAGATGAAAATAATATTTCCCGCAGGCAAACAGAGAAGAGTTGGAGAAGAACAGGTATGGGAGTCCAAGTAATCACATTTATGGTAAACAAATCACACAGGTATGCTTTCACAATCCTCCCCCGATGATACCAGCCTCTCACCTTGTTGATGGACCCAAAAGCGTCAAGGAATGCCTCAATAGATATCCAGCATCAAGGATGATGATTTCCAGCTCCTTTAGGTATTCAGGAGAGGATCACTACAGCCTTTTCACCGATTCCAGAGTATTGCTGGTATCCAATGTCTCTTTAATCCACAAACTCAGGAACAAGAAAAAAAGGAACTCCATGGTATAGTAGGTTTTTAAAAGCATATATAATGCGTTTATTAAAAATTCCAGTACATAAAAAATGGCAATAACGCCAGACATAAAAAAAAACGCTTCCAAATGCAAACACTTCCTGTCACGGCCATAACCGTAAGTCAACGTCACTAAGCTCCTCCTCCCGACGCGTTGCGTCACTCCTCACGCGACTTTATCAAGGGTGTGATAAAGTCACGCGTCAGGAGGAGGAGCTTAGTGACGTTGACTTACGGTTACGGCCATAGCCGTAAGTGTTTGCATTTGGAAGCTTTTTTTTTATGTCTGGCATTATTGCCATTTTTTATGTACTGGAATTTTTCATAAACACATTATATATGCTTTTGAAAACCTACTACACCATGGAGTTCCTTTTTCCACGTGACTTCCTGGCTGCCTATAAAAGCTGAGCAAGTGCCAAAACAAGTTGCTGGTTTGTCTTTCAGCTTCCTGTGATTAGGTTCCTGTTTCCTGCCTGTTTGATCTTCTGCTGTGACCCGGATTGCCTTTGACCTGCTCTGATCTCTCCTGACCTGACCTTTTGGCTTGCTTAAATGGACTCCACTGCTGTCTCCTGTGTTTAATCCCCAGCCTGTTCTGGACTTTCTGCCTGGCTCCACCAATTGGGTCCTGATACCTGTCAGTTCCTGCACAAGCCTTCAGGGATCTCCACGCAAGTCTCCCTCTGTATCATCTCCAGGGGGTGGAGTGCGCTTAGTCGCAATAGTGAACCGCTCTCTGCATCTCGGCCTTGGTGAGTACCCCCTTCTGACATGATTACTCTTGTGGGAGTGTTCTTGTCCTATTTTGGGATCTGTGCTCCTTATATTTGAATTAGTTGGTTTATTTGATACATGCTTCCACCTATATGGGGGAGACACAGAGGTTTGTCAACGAAATCAGGCTGTACGCAGAGCACACAGCCAGATATTGTGTCTCTAATAGTAACACATTTCGTCTCAATGATATAATGCATCTTAAGCTAAAATTCACTCACCTTCCATTCGATTCCCATTCATTCAAATCAAGAAGCATCACCCCACACAGCTATGTTCTCATCTCAGCATCCCAGCAAACACTGGTCGCCCAGAGCCTCACGGCTCCTTTTTATTAAGATCCCAGCCGGAAGTGATGTCACAACATGTGACCTCCTCCATAGGAAGTGAGCTCACAGGGTGTGAGCTCCACCCAGCAGATGACCATTTAAGGATATGTTAAATAAAGCTAATACAATACATGAATACAACAAAAGAACCAATCAAAGGCATGTATACATTCAAATAGACTAGCAGTGACGTGCACCGCTTCCAATGACGGGAACCATACGAAAATTATGGCTCAATGGGCCACAATTGTCGTATAGTTATGCTATAGTTCTCGTGGACGCAGATCTGTCCGCTCTGAGTCATTTAATGCCAAGAAGTGGCCAGTCCCTTGGCGAGGCATAAAACAAACATCCCTAAAAGAGCAAACATTGTGTGTCCATAGGAAATTTTTCGCGCCACCGGTCTTCCACCAACGTCTGTATGTGCGAATACGCTCACACGAGCCCATTACAGCAAAACCGACACTGGGGGACATCTGACAACATACATTAATAACATTTTCCACAACAATGTGTATATGATATGGGTTGTTCCCTCAAACTAGCATTTCTGGTTTGCTCTTATTATAACCTTAGAATTATTATGTTCCATGCCAGGCTGTTTCATCCTGGTATCCCTTATTCTTTGAGATTATTTACTTTACCGCTTATAGTGTGAATGATTGGTGATCGGTCGACCACGTCCCAAGTGGCCATCTGTATTTGTACCCCCAGACAGTTCACATTATTCCATCCTAATTAGGGTCAGCCTCTATTTTTATACCTAGCACCTTTTTTCTCTTTTGTATTTTTCCTCCCCTCTTTTTCCCTTTCCCCCCTTGTTCCTTATTGTTTACACATTTTCTTCATTTTTTTTCAGGTGGGGCTGCTTCCTGTGCACCCACTGTTTCTCCCCGTGGCAATTATGCCTTGGTCTTTCATACATTTTGGTACTCTTTGGTCAGCAAATATGTGGCTGCCCCTCACTATTTTGTTGGTACCTGCATTATTATATGTAAAGTATTATACATTATTTTCCCCATTTTTTCCACAATTACAGCCTTATTCTAAAATGGATTAAATTCATTATTTTACTCAAAAAATTATACAGACAATACCCCATAACGACAACGTGAAAGAGGTTTGTTTGAAATCTACAGAAGTATTTACAGCCTTTGCCATGACACTCAAAATTGAGCTCAGGTGCATTCTGTTTCCACTGATCATCCTTGAGATGTTTCTACAACGTGATTGGAGTCCACATGTGGTAAATTCAGTTGATTGGACCTGATTTGGAAAGGTGCACATCTTTCTATATAAAGGTCCCACAGTTAACAGTGCATGTCAGAGCACAAACCAAGCCATGAAGTCCAAGGAATTGTCTGTAGACCTCCGAGACAGGATTGTATCAAGGCACAGATCTGGGGAAGGGTATAGAAAAAGGTCTGCAGCATTGAAGGTCTCAATGAGCACAGTGGCCCCCATCATCTGTAAACGGAAGAAGTTTGGAACCACCAGGACTCTTTCTAGAGAGGGCCACCCGGCCAAACTGAGCGATCAGAGGAGAAGGTTCTTAGCCAGGAAAGTGACCAAGAACCCGATGGTCCCTCTGACAGAGCTCCAGCGTTTCTCTGTGGAGAGAGGAGAACTTTCCAGGAGAACAACCATATCTGCAGCACTCCACCAATCAGGCCTGTATTGTAGAGTGGCCAGACGGAAGCCACTCCTCAGTAAAAGGCACATGACAGCCCACCTGGAGTTTGCCAAAAGGCACCTGAAGAACTCTCAGACCATGAGAAACAAAATTCTATGGTCTGATGAAACAAAGATTGAACTCTGGCCTGAATGGCAAGCGTCATGTCTGGAGGAAACCAGGCACCGTTCATCACCTGGCCAATACCATCCCTACAGTGACGCATGGTGGTGGCAGCATCATGCTGTGGGGATGTTTTTCAGCGGCAGGAACTGGGAGACTAGTCAGGATCGAGGGAAAGATGAATGCAGCAATGTACAGAGACATCCTTGGTGAAAACCTGCTCCAGAGTGCTCTGGACCTCAGACTGGGGCGAAGATTCATCTTCCAACAGGACAACGACCCGAAGCACACAGCCAAGATAACATAGGAGCGGCTACAGGACAACTCTGTGAATATCCTTGAGTGGCCCAGCCAGAGCCCAGACTTGAGCACGATTGAACATCTCGGGAGAGCTCTGAAAATGGCTGTGCACCGACGCTCCCCATCCAACCCGACGGAGCTTGAGAGGTCCTGCAAAGAAGAAGGGAAGAAACTGCCCAGAAATAGGTGTGCCAACCTTGTAGCATCATACTCAAAAAGACTTGAGGCTGTAATTGGTGCCAAAGGTGCTTCAACAAAGTATTGAGCAAAGGCTGTGAATACTTATGTACATTGGATTTTTTTCTGCAAAGATTTCAAACAAACTTCTTTCACATTGTCCTTATGAGGTATTGTGTGTACAATTTTGAGGAAAATAATGAATTGAATCTATTTTGGAATAAGGCTGTAACAAACTGTGGAAAAAGTGAAGCGCTGTGAATACTTTCCGGATGCACTCTGTATAAATAATGCACATCATGTAGGAATAAGGTCAATCTGTGTTTTATTAATTCTCTTAATAATTAACAGAGCACTATCAGAGGATGTATTTGGAGGTAATTAGTCATAAAATTGATCTGGTCAGACTGGGCTCAACCATCCATAGGCTTCTGGGGCAGCTGCAAGAAAGAGAAAAATCATTACAGTAATATACGCAGTGTTTCGTATAGTAACTTATAAGTAATCAGTTGTCATAGATATCTTGATAAAAAGACATCTGTTGATGTTCAAACCAAATACAAAAATAAATAAATGAAAAACCTACATCCTCAGATCCTTTAACGGCCCATAAAACTTTCTGCGCTTGAGATACCCCAAATATGCGTTACTGTGCCGTGGTGCCATAAATAATGGTGCATTATTATAAAAAAAAATAATAATAATTCATATGGTTTTTATTTAATTATTTAATTTAGGGTACATTGGCAGCCCATTATTTTCAACGGCCTGACTTAATGCAATGATGCACATAACATTCAACCTAATGTGTGTAAACTCACCAAAAAGAAGTAAATGTGCCCTTAACTTGCAGTTTGCCAGAGGAAGGCAAAGCATTGTCTTATTTGCTTCAATAGGGAAAAAATAAATCCTTTGTGGCCTGCTAAAGCAATAAGACACTCACTGGATCAACAACCTTACTATAAATATTATTAGCCAGTTATATTTTGTGTATTTGGCAATCTACAGAAAGGTCTAAATCTAGCTCCTCTAGAAACCTTTTGTACACTTACTGTAAAGAAGCCTTTCCGTATGTGGAGTTAACCTTTTTTTCTCAAGGTGCAAAGAGTGTACTTTTGTCCTTTGCAACGACCTTAAAGTGAACATATTAAAACCAAGTTTACTATATGGATGGTTTATATACATATACATAGTAATCATATCCCCTCCTAATCACCTCTTCTCAAGGAGGAATACATTCAGTTCAGCCAATCTTTCCTCATATCCAAATCCCTCCATGCCCATTATTCTTTTTTTGGTGGAGAATGCGGGCAACGATCCTGCTACGCCCATTATTCTTTTATCTGCTCTTTTCTGCACTCTCTCCAGTTACCCAAAATCCTTTTTTGTGAACTGGGGCCCTAAAGTGGTCTGCATAGTCCAGATAAGGTCATACTAATTCTTTGTATAGAGGAAGATTATGTGTCTCTCCATCATGCTTATAACTTCTGAGAGGGCAAAGAAATAACGTTTCATGACTAGGGTAGTTCAGATATATCTTACTACCCCAACTCAAACCATGTACCAAACACTCCCCATGACGATTGAATAAGGACACTGGCACTGTATTGGAATTAAATGGCCGGTTTCGGCCTTTATTAACACAAAACCAAATAAAATTATAAAAACATTATTGAATACTCCAGCTCCAATCCGAATAACTGGTTGCCGGTCCCTGACGACCCCATCTTCCCAACTTTGGAATCTGTGGTACCTCCAAGTTAGCATCTGTGCCCAGCCGCCAAAACCGCCTCGAGGACTCACTAACTGACCACAGACCCCTACCACCTTACTACCCGGTAGTCTGGACTGAAACCAGACCAACCGGGAGGACTCCACACCTGAGATGGGTCCCACCGTTTCCTCAAATACCTCATATTTTATACCCATCGCCAAGGACCCAACCGTAACGACCATCTTCTTCATCACAGCCAAGCCACTTCAACTAGGGTGGGAGGGAGGGACGTTCCACTATGATTTCTGCCTCCCACCCTACTATCTATACAGCTCCTCCCTCTATCTCCGCGACTGCTCCAATCCGGTAAGAGCAAGCCAATTTTCTCTGACCACCCTGACTTAACCTATTCCTTTCTGGTAGTTACTTCCACCCTGTCATGTATGTCCTGCGCTTACACTTCTTTCCAGCTGCGTACATGTCTTACCTCTAAATTCCATAATGCATATAACACGATGGCCACCAGATAATGTTCATATATTTTCCCAAACATTATTTGCTCAGGACGTACACATTCATGTGTGGCTAAAACAATCGTTCCGGCTCATGAAAAGATCCGTCATTAGAAAGATCTTTGGTAACTGACTCACCAGTCCCCTGCCTTAAGTTCATGGCTTGTCCGAACTTGATCATCTCTTCTGCCCGTCAATTTAGCTAAATTGGGTGTCTCTGAAAGCTATGCAAGAACCCCATGAGGACCAAAAGCTGTCTGGAAGTCTCTTCCCCATACAAAGATGGTGTGCTTCCCTAGCTTTGTGGGCTGTAGTATCCACTAACATCCTGTCTGTGACAGCACCAGTGACCCGATGGGTACATTATCTGCACCGATGCACAAAAAAAAAAAAGGACATGTTGATCATGTAAGGATTTGTTTCCACCGTTATGCCGCATACACACGGTTGGCATTTCCGACAACAAATGTTCGATGGGAGCTTTTCGTCGGAAATTCCGACCGTGTGTAGGCTCCATCGGAAATTTGCTGTCGGAATTTCCGACAACAAATGATTGAGAGCTGGTTCTCAATTTTTCCGACAACAAAAGTTGTTGTTGGAAATTCCGACCGTGTGTACACAATTCGACGCACAAAAATTTGACGCATGCTTGGAATCATTGAACTTAATTTTTCTCGGCTCGTCGTAGTGTTGTACGTCACCGCGTTCTTGACGTTCGCAATTTCCGAGAACATTTGTGTGACCGTTAGGGATGATTTTCGAGTTCGAGTCGAACTCATGTTCGAGTCGAACATTGCCCGTTCGCCGAACAGCGAACAATTTGGGGTGTTCGCGGCAAATTCGAAAAGCAGCGGAACACCCTGTAAAAGTGTATCGGAGAAATCGAAAGTGCCAATTTTAAAGGCTTATATGCAAGTTATTGTCATAAAAAGTGTTTGGGGACCCGGGTCCTGTATCAATGCAAAAAAAAGTTTTAAATACGGCCGTTTTTTCGGGAGCAGTGATTTTAATAATGCTTAAAAGCGAAACAATAAAAGTGAAATATTCCTTTAAATGTCATACCTGGGGGGGTGTATAGTATGCCTGTAAAGCAGCGCTTGTTTTCCATGCTTAGAACTGTCCCTGCACAAAGTGTAATTTCTAAAGGAAAAAAAGTATTTTAAAAGCACTCGCGGCTGTAATGAATTGTCGGCTCCCTGCAATACAGAGAAAAGTCTGAAACCTGCGTTACATCAGAGGGGGGCGGGGTCACCCGCACGCAAGGGGAAACCCGGGTTTCCCCTTGCGTCAGAGGGGGACGGGGGTCACGTGACGGGTAGCCCTGTCCTCAGCTACTTAAGAGCTGTCACTGGCTGAAGCCGCGTCATTCCCGGGGTGTTTCCGCTCCGGTGAAGAGTGCTGTTCCTCGCTGCGCTGGACATCATCGTTGGAGCCTGGACCCCGGAGAGGAGAGAGATCACCCATCGCAGGATACCGAGAGTGGATTACCGCCGTTTGAATCTTTTTTTTATTTTTATTTTTAATAAAGGACTTTCCCAACGGTGTCTGTGTGTTTTTTTTTTTTTTTTACACTTTCTTTGTGAAATGGTAGGCTTACCAATTCACATGGGGGGGGGCGGGATCTGGGGGTCCCCTTTGTTAAAGGGGTCTTCCAGATTCCGATAAGCCCCCCGCCTGCGGACCCCCACAACCACCGGGCAAGGGTTGTGGGGATGAGGCCCTTGTCCCCATAAACATGGGGATATGGTGCTTTGAGGGGTCACAGACCCCCAAAACATCCTACCCATGTTGAGGGCATGTGGTCTGGTACGGTTCAGGAGGAGGGGGGGCGCTCTCTCCTCCCCCCTTCTTTTCCTGCGGCCTGCCAGGTTGCTCGGATAAAGGGTCTGGTATGGATTTTTGGGGGGAACTCCACGTCATTGTTTTTTTTTATTTGGCGTGGAGTTCCCCATAAAATCTATACCAGACCTGAAGGGCCTGGTATGGATATTTGGGGGGAACCCCACATCATTTTTTATTTTATTTGACACAGGGTTCCCCTTAATATCCATACCAGACCTGAAGGGCCTGGTAATTGAATTTGGGGGGCCGACAATTCATTATAGCCACGAGTGCTTTTATTTGACTTTTTTTCCCTTCAGAAATGACACTTTGTGCAGGGACAGTTCTAAGCACGGGAAACAAGCGCTGCTTTACAGGCATACTCTAGACACCCCCCAGGTACGAAATTTAAAGGAATATTTCACTTTTATTGTTTCACTTTAAGCATTATTAAAATCACTACTCCCGAAAAAACGGGAGTTTTTAAAACTTTTTTACCTGTTCGCAAGTTCTGGTGCGAACCAAACTGGGGGGTGTTCAGCTCATCCCTAGTGACCGTGTGTATGCAAGACAAGTTTGAGCGAACATCTGTCGGGAATTTATCCACAGTTTTGTTGTCGGAATGTCCGATCGTGTGTACGCGGCATAAGAGAAAACCTGCCCTTTGTTGAATTTCCCATTGCTGCTCATGAATTATCCTATGCTGTTCCTCTCTCTCTCAGCGCTAGCCTACCAGTCAGGTCTAAGCCTACAGAACAAGCTATATTCTGTACAGTGGCGTCACTAGGGTTGGTGTCACCTGGTGCGAAAAAAAATGGTGTCACCCCCCAACACCTATAGTCCCCCCTCAGTACAGACCCCCCTCCACTAACTACAGACCCCACTCCCACAGTATAGATCCCCTCCCTCAGTACAGACTCCCCGCCATCAATATAGACCCGCCTCCCTCAGTATGAACCTCACCCTCAGTACAAACACCCCCACCTCAGTGCAGACCGCTCCATCAGTACAGACACCCCCACCTCAGTGCAGACCCCCCAGCAGTGCAGACACCCCCTCAGTTACAGACACCCCCTCAGTTACAGATCCCCCCTCAGTTACAGATCCCCCCTCAGTTACAGATCCCCCCTCAGTTACAGATCCCCCCCTCAGTTACAGACACCCCCCTCAGTACAGACACCCCCCTCAGTACAGACACCCCCTTAGTACAGACACCCCCTCAGTACCAGACACCCCCTCAGTACCAGACACCCCCTCAGTACAGACACCCCCTCAGTACAGACACCCCCTTAGTACAGACACCCCCTCAGTACCAGACACCCCCTCAGTACAGACACCCCCTCAGTACAGACACCCCCTCAGTACCAGACCCACCTCAGTACAGACACCCCCTCAGTACCAGACCCCCCTCAGTACAGACACCCCCTCAGTTACAGCCCCCCCTGGTGCAAACTCCCCCTTGTGCAGACCCCAGCAGTACAGACACCCCCTCCCCCATCAGTAAAGATGCCCCCCTTACCTTACAGACCTCAGAACAGAGCGGCAGATACACACAGCGGTGTGTCTCCCGAGCGTGGGCTCCTCCTCCTCTGTGGATGTAAACAGAGAGGAGGCAGAGGGGGCGGCGGCTTCCTTCCGCTCCGCTGAGGGACACAGCCGCAGCGTGAGCCTAAGGCACAGGGCAGCAGGCGGGCAGGCGATGTCAGTGTGGTGCCGCTGCGCTACCCACGGGTGTCACCCCTCTGGTGGGTGTCACCCGGGTGCGGCCCGCCCCCCCCCGCACTAAGGCTAGCAACGCTAGTGATTCTGTACAAGGCTAAGGATCAATCTATGACTATCTCCACATAAGACAACCATCTTATCTCTGTAAGCAATTCTGGTGACCTTCACCAGAAATATATTTTAAACCTAAAGATCAGTCTATGACCATCCCCCAATCAGACAACTACCCTATCTATGCATGGCACATGACAGACCTACCTAAAGATGGCTCACACATGGGGTCTCAGCATTTGTTGACACACAATTCGTTGCAGCACTTCTGCTGACCTTCACAGTCCACATCATTCACACAAGCAGATGTGTTGACAGATTGACATGTGTTCTGCATGACAGTACCAGGCAGCCCCACACGAGGACACTGCCCACTTTTTTGAACTGGAATAAACAGAAACATATTTTTGACATTAATTCATTTATTGGATCGCTTGACTCTAGCTTAGTAATTTCAAAAATTATTTGAAACCCAAAAATGTCTTTTTGATGTAGAGTCACATTCTAGGGGGCAGTCTACAAACACCTCATAAGACATCCATCTTATCTCTGTATGGCACATGGCAGACCTACCTAAGGTTTTCTCCCCCACATGGTTCCAACATTGGGCTTCATTCACAAAGCAGTATCCTAGTATGCGGTAAGATACCGCACAGAGTTTTTCAAAAAGTTTTTGGGCATTCACTAAAAAAACGCAACTAAAATACTGCATGAGTTATTTTATATAGTCATGTATTTTAGTAGTGAAAGTCTGTGGTAATTTACTGGCATTCTTAACACAGGCTGTAAGTACAGTAGGTCCCGCTAGCGCTAAGTTAGCGGAGGCCCGGCGGAAGAAAGAAAGAACCGGAGAGAAGAAGAGGGGAGAAGGCGACGGAGAAGACCGGGCCCCGCTAGCAAAAGAGCTGGAAGAAGATAGCGGAGGCCTGGCAGAAGAAAGAACCGGAGAGCGCGGCGACAACACCGGAGACCCCCGAAGTCGGAAGAAGACCTCCGGAGCGGTGCAATAAAATACTTTGAAAAACGGTGTTGTGTTTTTATTGCCATTTTTTTCCACCAGGTGAATGGGTAGGGGTACGATGTACCCCATACTCATTCACATAGGGTGGGGGGGCCGGGATCTGGGGGCCCCCTTATTAAAGGGGGCTCCCGGATTCCGATAAGCCCCCCGCCCACAGACTCCGACAACCAACGGCCAGGGTTGTCGGGAAGAGGCCCTGTCCTCATCAACATGGGGGCAGGGTGCTCTGGGGTGGGGGGGGGGCCGCAGGTCGCCCCCCTGCCCCAGAGCACCAAACCCCCCCATGTTGAGGGCATGTGGCCTGGTACGGTTCAGGAGGGAGGGGGGGCCGCTCTCGTCCCCCCTCTTCCCCTGCGGCCTGCCAGGTTGCGTGCTCGGATAAGGGTCTGGTTTGGATCTTGAGGGGGACCCCCACGCCGTTTTTTCGGCGTAGGGTTCCCCTTCAAATCCAGACCAGACCCAACGCAGTGCCTGGTATTGGCGGGAATCCACACCGGATCCCCGCCTATCGGCAATGCGTGTCGCTCATCGTGAAAGGAAAATGTTTTCCTTTCCCGATGACGAGACAGCTCGGCGCTGGCTCTCGCGACGGAGCTCATAGGGCGTCAATATCGCCGGCACCTACTGTAGCTGGTTGTTAAGGTAACTGTCATGGTTGATAAGGAGCAGGCGGCTGCTGCATCCTTAACAACCGATGAGTTATCAGCTGGCAGTGGAGTTCCCTGCTGACAGTTGAATGTAAAAAACAAATGCTGGAAATGACAAGTAAAAAAAAAAATGGAGACTTTGGGTCTGGTTTGGATTTTGAGGGGAACCCCCAAAATTAAGAAAAAAAAATGGTGTGGGGTCTGCCCAATATCCATACCAGACCCTTATGCAGCCTGGCAGGTCAGGAAAGGGGGGGGCGAGTTAGGCCCCCCTCCTGAACCATACCAGGCCACATGCTCTTAACATGGGGGGCTTTGGGGCGGGGGGCTCTGTCCCCATGTTGATGGGCACAAGGGCCTCTTCCCCATAACTCTGGCTGGTAGTTGTGGGGGTCTGCGAGCAGGGGGCTTATCGGAAACTGGAGGCCCTCTTTAACAAGGGGGCCCCCATATCCCCCCCCCCCATGTGAATGAACATGAGGTACAGAGTACACCTACTCATTCAATAAAAAATAAATTAAAAAAAAGACAGTAGGTAGTCCTTAATTAAAAAAAAAAAATTCCCTACTTCAAAACCATCAAATTGAGCCAACATGTTTCAGAGAACGGTCTCCTTGTTCAGGGCTTACAAAATTATTTGCGATTATAACCAAACTGTATTCACTAGAAGGCCAGATTTAAGGTTGTATTTTGGTTAAATAATAGGTAGAAATGAACCACAACAGACAAGGAGAGTGATTTGGGGAGCCCTGTGACACCAGAACAAGAAATGGTGGGTATGGAAAGGCACAGACAGCGATAAAATATTTTCAGAAGTTACCACACTACTCAAATGTGCGTGTCCCCACTGAAGAGATTTGTCCTGACAGAAAGTGACTGAGGAGACTTTTTACTAATAGGACTGAGACAACAATATACTGTAAGCCTAATGCGAGATAATCCGTTCCCACTCTATCCAAAATTAAATAAAAGTTTTGGCTGGATGGAGGACAGGATATTAAATCACATATAATAATGACCACCAAAGGAAGAACTAATACCGCATACACACGATCGGAAATTCCGACAACAAATGTTCGATGTGAGCTTTTTGTCGGAAATTTAGACTGTGTGTAGGCCCCATCGGACATTTTCTGTCGGAATTTCCGACAACAAAAATTTGAGAGCTGGTTCTCGAATTTTCCGACAAAAAAAGTTATTGTTGGAAATTCCGATCTTCTGTATGCAATTCCGACGCACAAAAAAAACACGCATGCTCAGAATCAAGCAGAAGAGCCGAACTGCCTATTGAACTTCATTGATCTCGGCTCGTCGTACGTCTTGTACATCACTGCGTTCTTGACGTTCGGAATTTCCGACAACATTTGTGTGACCGTGTGTATGCAACACAAGTTTGAGCCAACATTCCGTCAGAAAAAAATCCACGGTTTTGTTGTCGGAATTTCCGATCGTGCGTACGTGGCATTAAATACGGAACAGCAAGCAAATAGGCAATTCTTTATTCAAAACAAGAATGATGGAAGATGTATTCTCCCTGGAACTTGTTTGCCTGTTTAGTAGTTGTTTCTCTATGTATAGATTGTGCCGACTCACATTTTTCAGGGGCTACACAGGCATATTCACACAAGCGGACACAACACTTCTGGTGCCCGGGGCATTGATGGTCTTTGGTACAGATGCCGTCGAGTTGTGGAGCTTTAAAACATCTTTCAGGTGGCACTGGACAGGATCCAGGTTTATCTAAAATAGAGGAAACATTGTGTCAGGTTCTGCTATCTCTAAATAATTATTATCATTTGAATGGTGTCCCTAGAACTGGACAGTAGAACCCAGTACAAATCATGTGGAGCATGGTGGTCCCTGTGTGAGGTTTTTTTGCCACCAAAAACAAGTGTATAGATGTTCCCCACCTATACCTTCTGAGCTCTTACTTTGATCTAAACACTTAGATGAATAAATAATTAATATCATCTGAATAGTGTGCCTATAAGTGGACATTGAAACCCAGTACATACCATGTGGAACCTGGTGGCCCCTGTGTGAGGTTTTTGGCACAAAATAGAAGTGTACAGATGTGCTCTGACCTCTTACTTTGAGCTAAACATGCCCAGTCAATAGGAGATTGACGTCCGGGAAGTGGTTCTGTTATCCACACTGGACGTCTATTGACGTCCTGCAGGATAACAGCCGCCGCTCGCCCGGGGGGGGGGAGGGCGCGCATTGAGGCGATCGGTGGAGCGGTGTGTCAGTCTGACCCACCGCAACACTGATCTCGGTAAAGAGCCTCCGGTGGAGGCTTTTTACCATGTGATCAGCCGTGTCCAATCACGGCTGATCACGATGTAAACAGGAAGAGCCGTTGATCGGCTCTTCCTCACTCGCGTCTGACAGACGCGAGTAGAGGAGAGCCAATCGGCGGCTCTCCTGACAGGGGGGGTTCGCACTGATTGTTTATCAGCGCAGCCCCCCCCCTCGGATACCCATACTAGACCACCAGAACGCGCCCAGGACCACCAGGGAAGCCCCAAGCATGTGGATGGCCAGGTAAATCCCCCATGGCCATCCACATGTACAAAAACATACACAACATATGCCAATCAGTGCCCACAAATGGGCACTGACTGGCACCATCATGGCACGACCACAATGTGTGGTGGCTGGCATTGCTGGGCATCAGTGCCACCTACTAGTGTCCATCAGTGCCACCTATCAGTGCCCATAAGTGCCCACCTATCAGTGCCCGTCCGTGCCACCTATCAGTGCCACCCATAAGTGCCCATCAGTGCCGCCTATAAGTGCCCATCAGTGCCACCTATAAGTGCCCATCAGTGCCACCTATAAGTGCCCATCAGTGCCACCTATAAGTGCCCATAAGTGCCGCCTGTCAGTGCCCATAAGTGCCGCCTGTCAGTGCCCATAAGTGCCGCCTGTCAGTGCCCATAAGTGCCGCCTGTCAGTGCCCATCAGTGCCGCCTTATCAGTGCCCGTCATTGAAGTAGAAAAGGTACTTATTTACAAAAAAAATTTACAGAAACAAAGAAAAACTTATTTTTTTTCAAAATTTTCGCTCTTTTTTTATTTGTTGTGCAAAAAATAAAAATCGCAGAGGCGATCAAATACCACCAAAAGAAAGCTCTATTTGTGGGAACAAAATGATAAAAAATTTGTTTGGGTACAGTGTAGCTTGACCGCGCAATTGTCATTCAAATTGCGACAGCGCTGAAAGCTCAAAATTGGCTTAGGCAGGAAGGTGTATAAGTGCCTGGTATTGAAGTGATTAAAGTTGGCCACACACAGAGTAAATTTTAGCTGACTCCTTAAGAACTAGACACAAATTTGAGCCATGGGTGTCCCTTTGGCACTGCCACAGCCCAGCATCCCTCAATCTTACTAGTAGCATCTAATCACTGTATGGCACATGACAGACTTACTATGGTTGGCTTACCGATGGGTTCCCGGCATTTGTTCACGCAAAACTCACTGCAGCACTTCTGGTGGCCTTCACAGTCCGCATCATTCACACAGGCAGTTGTGTTGACAGATTTACAAGCATACCGTATGACAGTACCAGGCAGCCCCACATGAGGACACTGCCCACTTTTTTCAACTGGAAGAAACAAACAAAATATATTGCCATTGATTTAATTCATTGAGTCACATGACTCTAGCTCAGAATTTAGAAAAATATTTGAAACCCCAAAATGTTCCATTGATATGGTGTCACATGTTAGTCTACTGCCATCTCCCCATCAGAATACCTCAACTCTGTAGCGCCCTGCTCCCAATGAGAGGGCGCTATATGTTGAAATTATAGTTGTCTGGGCATTGGTTTGGCCCAGAGAGATTGTATTCAAATTGTGGCGCTGTTTCAGTTCAGCTGGTTGCATGATTTCCCCCCCCCAACGGTGGCAGTCGCTGTCACCTCTGCTCAGGGTTGGAAAGGAAACAGGCTGGACGTATTGGGTACCTCTTTCCAAGAAGCAGCCCAGGGGGCGTGGTGAACCCGCTGTGCATGCTGGGAGAGGGTACTTAAGGGACAGATGCCATTTCGTTCTTCGATCCTCACCTGAGGGCCCTGCTGGCCTCAGGGATGTGTTGGCAGTTCTCGCCTCGGCGCCACGTTGGCCCGAGGCCTCACAACTGAGATGTAGGCCCAGGATTTACTGGGGCCTGCTGATCTGGGGATGATCCTGTGTCGCCTTGCCTGATGGAAGGGACCGAGCAATTGAGGACTCAATTGGAGGATGTACCCGGATCGCAAAAATCTACCTCACAGTGCTGCCGGAGTGGCTGAAAGATCCTGGCACTGAGAGCTGTGTTCTTTCTGAGGGAGCTAACCCAGTAAGGGGTTATACGAGTCTGTGGCAGAGACTATTGAGCAAATTCCAATACCAAATCTGTGGCAGAGACTATCTTTGATCGAGCTTCGCGCCGGTTGCTAGGCCGATGAGTGTGGGCCAACCGGTGGTTGCTGAGTCCAGCGTGGAGACAGTTGCTCCTCTGGACCTAGGAAATTTCTGTGATCGACAAGTAAGATACCCAAGTCCTCACCATTCCTCAACCCCCTCTATTGGAAAGTTTATTCAAATAAACCCTTAAAAGAGACTCTTGTGTTGGTGAAAACATTTCTTCGGGAGAAACTCTTCAAGGAGAACCCCTGGAGCCGAACATTTGGAACAGTAAGGTAACGTGCAGACCCAAAACTAAACCAGCAGCTCCTACGGGGAGTACCACTACATCTCTGTATGGCACATGGCAGACCTACCTACGGTTGGCTCACCAACAGGGTCCTGGCATTTGTTGACGCACGACTCGCTGCAGCACTTCTGGTGACCTTCGCAGTCCACATCATTTACACATGCGGTTGTGTTGACAGACGGACATTTGAACAGCATAAAGGTACCAGGCGGCCCTACATGAGGACACTGCCCACTTTTTCCAACTGGAAGAAACAGAAACATATTTTTACCAGGAATTCATTCATTGGGCCACATAACTCTAGCTTGGCAGTTTTTTTTTTCTTTTTAATGCCTCGTACAGACGACCGGTTTTTCTGTTGGAAAAAAAAACAATGGTTTTCCTGACGGAATTTCTCTCAAGCCTGCCTTGCATACACACGGTCACACAAAAGTTTGGTGAACTTTTGACTGCCAAGAACGCGGTGATGTAAAAGACTATGACGAGCCGACAAAATGAAGTTCTATGCTTCCGAGCATGCGTAAAATTATTTCCGAGCATGCGCGTTTTTTTCCTGTCGGAAAAGCATACAGACGAATGGTTTTCCCGCTAGGATTTTTTCCTGACGGGAAAAGAGAGATCCTGCTCTCTTTTTTTTTCCGCCAGTTTTCCCGTCGGAAAAACTCAGATGGAGCATACACACGGCCGGGATTCCTGGCCAAAAGCACTCATCGCAGTTTTTACGACGGGAAAACCGGTCGTGTGTACGAGGCATAAATCCTGTGGTGTTGTGAAAACTTAAAGTGGACCTTTAGTCATTTTTTTCAACTTTCCAACCAATAAATCTTCTGCCCTTGTTGTTGACAGTAAAACTTTTTTTTTTTTCTGCCAGTAAATACCTTATACAGACCACTTCCTGTTTCTTGTCTGGTCATTAGCTTAGGCTTATGACATCATGCACAGCTCTCTCTCTCTCACTCTTGTGAGTTTGCCAGGAAGGGAGGTGGGATGAGTCATAAGAGCGCCAATGAAAGCTGCAGGGCTAAAGGTGTGCCTCTGTGTGTCTGTGAAAATCCAGGAAGTGAACAGGCAGCAGCTTCAGCTGCCCACGGTTAAAATGGATGCAGCCAGACTCAGTGGAGGGAGATTTCTGCAGCAGGTTTGGCAAGTACAGAATCACAGTATATATAAAATAACATGCAAAGTGGTTGGAGGGAAGCTGCAGAATGGCAAAGATGTTTTTATTACAAATTATGTGAGCAGACTGCAGTTCCTCTTTAACACCCGGTGCACACAAAAAGTGAGAACACAAAAAAGTGCACAGGGTGTACACATGGTCCTTCGAAGAGAAAGGACCCTTGTCCTGATCCCCCAGGGTGCAAGGCTCCTGACAGGGACGGGGGTACTCAATGGTCGAAACCAGGCAGACCCCATTCTCTGGGAGGCCTGCCAAAACAGACCAACCAAGTACTAGGTGGGACTCCCCTGAACGGAGCCCCCATGAGAGAGGGAGGACCAGACCAGAGACATTTTAGCTATGTCTAAGGGGATAATTATTGCCAATGTCCACAAGTGTAAATAGCATTCTTCCCACTGATGTACAGTATTATGAGTAATAGCTATAGTAGGCTTTAGCAGGGGTACCCTGAGACTGGAAAGTTATTTCAAGGGTTCCTCTGTGTTGAAAAGTTTGAGAAAGGCTGGACTAGAGACATATTACATAAGACTAGGGATGCACCGATATATTGGCTGCTGAAAATTTTCGGCTGAAAATAGGGCTATCGGTGTTTTGCCGATAGAAAAAAAGTGCTGATAATTTTCGGCCGAAAATAGGGTTGTTGGTGCCGATAATAGCTGAAAAATTTATTCATTTTCATTTAAAATTATGTTATTAATTAAAAAGTCAAATATGATAGTTATATATAAAAAATATACACTACATTACCACAAGTATTAAGACGCCTGTCTTTACACGCACATAAACTTTAATGGTGTCCCAGTCTTAGTCCGTAGGGTTCAATATGGAGTTGGCTCACCCTTTTCAGCTATAACAGCTTCAACTCTTCTGGGAAGGCCATCCACAAGGTTTAGGAGTGTCTATGGGAATGTTTGACCATTCTTCCAGAAGCGCATTTGTGAGGTCAGGCACTGATGTGGACGAGAAGGCCTGGCTCGCAACCTCCACTCTAAAGCCTAGTACACACGACCGAGAATCTCGTCAGGAAAAAACCCGTCGTTTTTCCTGACGAGATTGACAAGAATCTTGTCCCGGCCGAGTGTACACACGTACGATTCAAAAGAACCGCCGTTCTTTTGAATGGCACGCACGTGGTGACGTCATCGACTACGACGAGCTGCGCTCGTCACATTCGATGCCGTCGCCGCCATCTTGCTACACCCTACCTATGCCTAGGAAGCTACCGCGCATGCGGTAAAGTCATTTCGAGCATGTGCGGGTTTTCATGGCGACAGGTAAGTATACACACTCTCGGGTTTCTTGTCGGGAAACAGGCTGACGAGAATCCAGACGAGAAAACAGAGAGCAGGTTCTCTATTTTTCTCGTCCAGATTCTGGGCAGTTTTCCTGACGAGAAACCTGAAAGCCTCGTACACACGGCCAGTTTTCTCAGCAAGAAAGCTCTCCCGGCAGTTTTCTTGTCGTTTCTTGATGAGAAAACCGGCCGTGTGTACGCGGCTTAATTCATCCCAAAGGTGTTCTATCGGGTTCAGGTCAGGACTTTGTGCAGGCCAGTCAAGTTCCTCCACCCCAAACTTGCGCATCCATGACTTTATGGACTTTGGTTTGTGCACTGGTCCTAATCATTTGGTGGAGGGGGGATTATGGTGTGGGGCTGTTTTTCAGGTGTTGGGCTTGACCCCCTTAGTTCCAGAGAGGGGAACGGCATACCAAGACATTTTGGACAATTTCATGCTCCCAACTTTGTGAGAACAGTTTAGGGATGGCCCCTTCCTGTTCCAACATGACTGCCCACCAGTGCACAAAGCAAGGTCCATAAAGACAAGGATGAGCGAGTTTGGGGTGGAGGAACATGAGTGGCCTGAACAGAGTCCCAACCTCACCCCGATAGAATACCTTTGGAATGAATTAGAGCGCAGACTGTGAGCTACGCCTTCTCGTCCAACAACAGTGCCTGACCTCACAAATTCGCTTCTGGAAGAATGGCCAAACATTCCCATAGACACACTCGTAAACCGTAAAAGCTTTCCCAGAAGAGTTGAAGCTGTAAAGGAACCTTACAGACTAAGACTTGGATACCATTCATGTGCTTGTAAAGGCAGGCGTCACAATACTTTTGATTATATAGCGTATATATATTTTTTCAAAACTGTTCTTTTCGGTTTTCGGCAAAGTACATCCTGAATTTTTTGGTGCAACACTACACGAGACTGCTAGAAATCACTGCTATTACAGCCCATAACAAATCAATGCTTCCCTATTTGTGTTCTGTACAGCCCCCTATTTATCTCAGTAAGGTCTATTATAAAAGATCAGAGGTGAAAAAACATAAGAGAAAAGGGATGGGTAGCACAGAAAAAAGTACGATAGTGGGAAGAAGCAAAACAAGCCACTTACCTGCTAGAAACGAATCTAAAGAATATTTTACCTTTAACCACTTCCCGCCCTGTCAATAGGAGATTTACGTCCGGGAAGTGGTTGTGTTATCCTGACTAGACGTCTATTGACGTCCTGCAGGATAACCGCCCCCGGCACGCCCGGGGGGGGCACGCATCGCGGCGATCGGTGGGTCAGTCTGACCCACCGCTACACTGATCTCGGTAAAGAGCCTCCGGCAGAGGCTTTTTACCACGTGATCAGCGGTGTCAAATCACGGCTGATCACGATGTAAACAGGAAGAGACGTTGATCGGCTCTTCCTCACTCGCGTCTGACAGACGCGAGTAGAGGAAAGCCGATCGATGGCTCTCCTGACAGGGTGGGTTCGCGCTGATTGTTTATCAGCGCAGCCCCCCCTCGGATGCCCACACTGGACCACCAGGGAAGCACCTAACATGTGGATGGCCAGGTAAGTCCCCCAAGGCCATCTACATGTATAATTAGATGCCTAACTTATGCCAATCAGTGCCCACAAATGGGCACTGACTGGCACAACTTTTTTTGAGATGCACAGCAATGCCACCCATCAGTGGCACCCACCAGTGTCCATAAGTGCCACCTATCAGTGCCCATCCGTGCCCACCTATCAGTGCCCTTCCGTGCCACCTATTAGGGCCACCCATAAGTACCCATCAGTGCCACCCATAAGTACCCATCAGTGCCGCCTATGAGTGCCCATCAGTGCCGCCTATGAGTGCCCCTATGAGTGCCCATCAGTGCCACCTACCAGTGCCCATCATTGCCGCTTATCGGTGCCCGTCAGTGGCGCCTCATCGGTGCCCGTCAGTGGCGCCTCATCGGCAGCGCTGAAAGCTGAAAATTGGCTTGGGCAGGAAGGTGTACAAGTGCCTGGTATTGTGAAGTGGTTAATGACCTGAGCA
This sequence comes from Rana muscosa, assembly GCA_029206835.1. Taxonomy (NCBI): domain Eukaryota; kingdom Metazoa; phylum Chordata; class Amphibia; order Anura; family Ranidae; genus Rana; species Rana muscosa. Next base: position 39,706,728 of record JARGYO010000094.1, read on the forward strand.
TTCACCCAGGGAAGGTAAAACAAACTACTGTCAGCATGGGCCCCAAGGGCTGCAGAAAAAGTGGCAAAGGGCCAAATGCAGCACCCAGGCCGCAGGTTGGGCACCAGGGATATAGAGTCCTATTTGGGTGGTCAGTCTACGAGCATCTCCCTATCAGACAACCATCCTATCTCAGGCACATAGAAGACCTACCTATGGCCGAGTTTTTTTCAAAGGAGAAGTCAATTGTCTGGGGTGGATGTCCTTAGTTGGCTCCACTCTTTTCCCTCTGACAGAGGCTGGCCCTGGGGACATATATATATAGTGCCCCCTCCCCCCCTTGTTCCTCAGGGCCACAAGCATATGTGCTCTTCCCATTCAAGCATTGAATTTTTTCTTTAAATGCCAGATCCTTCGTACATGGTCATCCAAAGTCTGCAGGTGGATTAAAGTGGTTGTAAACCCACTTATGCAACTTGCACCTACAGGTAAGCCTAGATTAAGGCTTACCTGTAGGTGCAAGAAATATCTCCTAAACCTACACGGTTAAGGAGATATTTGCTGAAAAGGTGCGCACTGAGCGGGCCGGGTCTTGAATAGGATATTGCCGGGGTTATGCCGGTCCCGCGCGCATGCGCGGGAGTGACGTCATCGCCGCTCCAGCCAGTCACAGTGCCGTAGCAGCGATACAGAAAAAAGACTCGTAGGCAACATGGCGGCGGCGGAGGGGAACGAGGAGCACTTCGGGGGCTTCGATCTCAGGTAAGTGCCACATAATGAGCTAGTATGCTATGCATACTGGCTTATTATGCCTTTCTCATGCAGGGTTTTTTTTTTTTGAAGAAAAAACAAAAAACGGGTTTACTTCCTCTTTACGTGAGCTTATTTCAGCAATTATATAAAGGTATAACTAAAGCTCAAACCTTCTTTTTTTTTTTTTTGGATAGAGTAGGGAAGGAGTAAAACCCCTGTCATCGTCAGCTTATCCAGGATTAAAACTATTTACTCAAAAGGATTTATTTTCTATGTAATCACCTGATGAGATGTTGTACTTGGATTGCCAGTTGTTTGCTTAACCACTTAAAGCGGAGATCCAGTCCCCCAAAGATTTTTTTTTTTTTTTAAAGGACAGTTCTGGAATTGTCATAACATGTAGATGAACATTTCGAACATGTCATATTTTTTGCACTTTTACCTTCTTTAAAAATAGTTACCGTATTTATCGGCGTATAATGCGGCGTACACACGATCGTTTTTCATGCAATTTTTTTAACCGACATTTTTCACGTCGTTTTTTTCATGTTTCCTCTCAAGCCTGTCTTGCGTACACACGATCATTTTAAAAAACGTTCAAGCAAAGCGCAGTGACGTATACCACGTACGACGGCACTATAAAGGGGAAGTTCCGTTCTAATGACGCCACCCTTTGGGACGCTTTTGCTAATTTCGTGTTACCACGTGTTAGTAAAAGTTTGGTGAGAGACGATTCGCGCTTTTCAGTCTTCGTGCTTTGAAGATCGTTTTGTGGAGTTCAGTTTGTGCCTGTGGGTTCGTATCTGTCTTGCAGTGCTTGTAGTCAGTTCGTATCTGTTTATTCAGTGCGTTCTTGTCTGCTCGTTACTGTTTTTCAGCTTGTTCTTCATAGGCCTTGCTGTTCTTTCGTTCGTTCTTCTAGTTCGTTCTGAGCTTGCGACCGTTATCTAGCCATGTTGCGGCTACGTACTCGTCGTAGAGTTCGTGCTGTAGTTGGTGCAGGGGTTCATGCTGTATCCCGACTCCATGCCATGAGCAGGGTCAGGAGGAGTTCATGGACCAAGAATTGGTTGCTCCAGCGGCACCAGTTCTGTCATATGCCTTTGTTGCGGGAGATCAGGGAGAATAATCCTGATGACTACAGGAATTTTCTCCGGATGTCTGACCCCGTATTTCAGCATCTGTTGGCTTTGGTATCCCCCTATATTACCAGGCAGGACACCGTTATGCGTGAAGCCATCAGTGCTGAGCAGAGGCTCATCGCCACGTTGCGATACCTGGCGACTGGGAGAAGCCTGCAGGACCTAAAGTTCTCTACAGGCATATCCCCCCAGGCTCTGGGTATCATTATACCAGAGACGTGTTCTGCCATCCTCCAAGTTTTGCAGGAGGACTATATTAAGGTAAGTGTTCTTATTTCAAACATCACATTGTATGTATTTATTTGTTTTAATTTATATTTTGGGTTTATTTGCAGTCCCTAATTCCCATGATTCTTAGCTGCAGGGAATGTCCCCTTTCTCCACATGGTAATTTTTTTTTATTTTTTTTTTATTAGGCCTACATTTAAATTTGCCTTACCTAACCTCTCCAGCATGCTATCCTGGGGCCATGCCCACCTAGCCTAGTCATTTCCATGTATTTTAATCTATGCTCCATCGTAGTGCTTTACACTAAACGCCCCCTAAAGATTGCCTAGGAATGTAACATTTGTCCTAAATTCAGACAGAGTGCTCCAGCCTTCATTTGTGATCTCCCCAACTCATCTTCAATCCCCCCCCCCCATTTTTTTTGGTTGGGTTTGTTGTTGCTTACTAATAATGTTTTAATTTTTCTGTTTCTCCCAATGTTGGCCATGAATTCTTTTCTTAAATCTGCTTTCAATGTTTCTGTCTCAAAGTATTAAAAAAAAATTTCATTTAACTCCACAGTTCACTTCTACGCCACATGAATGGCAGAATGTGGCATTTGAGTTTGCCCAACGATGGAACTTTTCGAACTGTGGAGGGGCCATCGACGGCAAACATGTTCGGGTCGTCCCACCACCCCATTCGGGATCCTTTTATTACAATTATAAGGGGTTCCACAGCATCGTGATGATGGCAGTGGTGTCTGCCACCTACGAATTCCTCTATGTGGACGTTGGCAAGAATGGCAGGATGTCTGATGGAGGAGTCTTTGCACAGACGGAGTTTGGGGAACGGCTCCTTTTGGATCAGCTGGTCTTGCCACCAGCGGAGCAGAATGTGGAGGGACTCCCATTTGTGTTTGTGGCGGATGAGGCGTTTGGCCTGGGTCCCCATTTGATGAGGCCATTCCCGCAACGCACCCTCACCCCTGAGAGGAGGATGTACAACTATCGGCTGGCCAGAGCAAGAAGGGTGGTTGAAAATGCCTTTGGCATCATGGCCAGCCACTTCCGCCTGTTCCTGACCTCCATCCACCTTGCCCCTTACAAATGGAACCATGTTGTAATGGCGTGTTGTGTGCTCCATAATTATCTCCGGGTGCATTCAACAAATTATCTGACTTTGACTGGGCCTGAGGCCTCATTATTGGAAGCAGAACATCTTCTGGCCCTGGAAGCTGGCCGTCCAGGCTTGGCCCCCCAAACCGGATGTGAGGTCCGTGACAAATATGTGGATTATTTTGTGGGTAGGGGGGCCATTGAAATGCCTGATGACTTTTAACCTTATTATTTGGAAAATTAAAACAATTTTTTTATCAAAGATTGGTTTGGTGTTTTAATTTAATAATGTTTTAGGTTTCTCGTAGGTTTACTTAGTGCACTAGTATTGCCATGTGTATTTTGCATTCTTAAAGGGGTTGCTCCGCCGGAAAAAAAAATATTAAAAGCCAGCAGCTACAGCTACAGCAGCTGCTGGCTTTTAATATTTGGACACTTACCTGTCCTGGAGTCCAGCGACGTCCGCAGCAGAGGACGAGCGACCGCTCGTCGCTCTGCTGCTCCCTCCGCCATCCTCGCTGAGGGAACCAGGAAGTGAAGCCCTGCGGCTTCATGCCCGGTTCCCTACGGCGCATGCGCGAGTCGCGCTGCGCCGTTCTGATTGGTGCTCCTGTGTTCTGGGAGCCGAGTGTCTCCCAGAACACCAAGGGAAGTCTGCGGGAAGTGACGTAACTCCCGCAGATTCCCGGAGACAGGACTGCCGGATGTGGGTGAAAATACCTGTCTTAGACAGGTATCTTCACCCCCCTCCCCCCTGAAAGGTGTCAATTGTGACACCGGAGGGGGGGAGGGTTCCAAATAGCAAAAGTTGCTATTTAGGGTGGAGCTCCACTTTAATTAGCCTTCATTGTCAGTGTAAACACAAAACATTGATTAGTTCACTTTGCACAACATTTACATAATGAAGCCACAATTTCTTGATAAGAAAATACAATTTTTTATTATTTTTTAGGACTATTTCTTTTAAATGTAGATGTCCAAAACATTTTTTGTTTGTTAAAACGCATGAACAGCCATGCATACAAAAAAGATATTTAAAAATATTGTGAAAAATTAAACATGTACTAGTCCTTAAAGGTTAAAAGAAAAACAAACCTGCCAAAACACAGCAAGTTCAACGTTATTTTGTGGAAAAACATTAGACACGCCCAAGCACAACAATGATCTTTTGTAGCCTTTCCTCCACCCGCTTGGTATTTTCCCTGATCTCTATCAAGTCTCCCTTTAATTTTTTAAGGTCACGACAGCAGACCATCAGGTATTGGATCAGGATCTGGGCACTGTGATGTGTAAACTTTTCGGGGTCTTCGGCCAGAACTGCACCTAAATAAAAAAAAATCATGTAGTATAGAATATGTAGGCCTGCATCTGTCTGGTTTGACACTGACCTGTTGTGGTGCCACTTTCCACTTCCACAACCTCACGTTCCTCTCCATCATGTGGTTCTGGGGGTATTGTTGAAGGTCTTGGATTTAGAGGCTCATCTGACGTAGCTTTTTGAAGCCCTATGGAGATTGCAAGAAAAGGTATACTTTCATTAGTAACGAATATATTTTTGAGAAAATTAAACCATGAACAAATAATTTGTAAACATTATTTGGAAGTGTGGTCCATTTTTAAATGTACCCCCAGTGACAACCGGAACACATGATTGGATACATAGCGAAAACCATAGCATATACTTTTTGAACCAAAGTTTGACACATTGTAACACCCCAAAGTATATACACAGGATCACCTGTGTGTGACACCCTCAAACTTTGGGTCTTTTGGCCCACACTTGTACTACTGCGTTCAGATGTTTCATCAGCTGCTGAGCATTCTTTCCCTTAACATTACCATGCATATCCTTTTTTTTTTATAAAATTGTCCTTTGGATTTGATCCCAAAAACTCATTGGTTACCAAATTTGCTCCCCCAAATAAAATTTAATAAATGGGTGTTCACACTGGATGATCCCAAAACATCGTTTTATGAACTGGACGGAGAAAGAGGTTTAATATGTCCGTTTACTGTGCGGACGAACCTGAAAGATGGTATCTTTCACTGTACTATATCAAAGACAAAAATACACGACATAATACAAGTAATAATCTTTAGCAGGGATAATAGCCAAAAAGTACTTACTTTTTCCTATAACTTTCTTGATTCTTTTGTATTGGTCGGGCTCCCGCAACTTCAGATCAGACCATTGTTTTCTGAGCTGTTCCTTCGTTCTGCACACCCCGAATTTTTGGTGAAGACTTTTGACCACTTTGCCCATAATTTTTGTCTTGACCAGATTAGGCATTTTATACGGCCCATGCTTGGCATCATAATCCTCCCTCTTCAAAATGGCGACCATCTCCACCATTTCCTCGAATGACATGTTGGATGCCTTATATCTCCTGGATCGGGATTTGGGCTCCTCAGGAATTTCATCCTCTGTCGAGGTAATCTCAGCCACCTGTGTCTCCGCCATGTTACTAAGCACTACGACGAGCGAGAAGGGGCGGGGAAAGTACAATATCGAACGTCAGGGGCGGGGAAAGCGTGCAGAGTTTCACGCATGCGCAGTGTATATCAAGTGAAGATCCATGTGTCGAAAATACGTTCATTTGGCGGGAGAGGGAGTTCGCAACTAACGTGTTGACCAAGGTACATAACATTTTAAGGATTTGGGTTTCCGCAGAGGAGGAGATTTGGGGCTTTTATATCTGTCCAAAATGCTGATTTGATGAATGGTGCCTGAAACATATGTATTTTCTTGGTTCTTGATTTTACAGAGAGAATGAATACATTCAAAAACCCTGAGTTCATGGGGGAGTTCATTAATAAATGGAAGGAACTCCCTATCCTGTGGCAGACCAAAAGTGGGTCCAATAAAAACAAAATGGCCAGGACAGCAGCACTGGAGAGCCTGCTTGCATTTGTCCAAACCCAGATACCCACAACAACTCTCCAAGATGTGAAAACCAAAATTGCTACCATCAGAGGGACATACAGGACCCAGAGGAATATGGTCCTGAAGTCCCAGAGGTCAGGTGCTGCAGCAGATAAGGTTTATAAACCCAGTCTGTGGTACTACAGCAAGCTTTCTTTTCTGGATGACCAGCTGGAAGTGCGGGAATCTCTCTCCACCCTTCCCCCCAGAGGTCAATCCAGCCTTCCTTGTAGCCAAACCTCCAGCCTTCCTTGTAGCCAGCCCTCCAGCCTTCCTTGCAGCCAGCCCTCCAGCCTTCCTGGCAACCCTGCTCTGGCTTCCTCTGAGGATCAAGATCAGGTCCTAGAGGAGGCAGATTTGGATATATGGAGCCAAGTAAAGTATTGATATCTACATTTGTATGTTACAAAAGTGATGAATTTAAATTGATGTTACTATTGGTATCTATTTAATGTTCGAAAAAAAAAAGAAGGATTTAAAGAGCAAGATACAGTAGTGGTCAAATTTGATGTGGACAAGGCAACAATATCAGGAGGCGGAATCTCTGAAAATGTACTAATTTTTCACATTCAATTCAAAAATGTCTGGAGGTGAACAATGTGTGCGATTGATGGTGGCAAAAAATAAATAAAGTCCCTTTCTTTTTTTACAGCCAGAGCAGAGCCAGGAAGAGGGTGATGTTGGGGACCAGTAGGAGGCAGGGCCCTGTGGCACCCAGGAGGAGGCTGGGCCCAGCACAAGAGCCCAGATCCCTCCCCTGGTAATGAGACCACGAGGGCCAAGGAGAGGTAGGCAGGTGGAGGAGGAAACAAGAGCCTTTCTAAAAGAGGCTACTGCGGCCCTCAGAGAGGCACCCTCTGCTGAGGAGGGCTTTGCCGCAGTCCTCGCACATAAGCTAGCCCAAATGGACCTGCGTCAAAAGCTCTATAGTGAGACCCTTCTCCTGAAGGTAATTAACAAGGGATTGCTCAGTGAACTCACCAAGTTCACCGACATCACGGAGGTTGTCCCTACTCCTCCACCTCCTCCTCCTCCTCCTCCTACTACTCCTTCTGCCACAACCTCTCCTCCTGATCCCCAGCCTCCGAGGAAGAAACCAACCAAGGCTGCAGTGAAGGCTGGAGAGAAGGCTACAAGGAAGAGGAAAAAATAATGCCTGCTGAAGTACCACAGACTGGGGACATATATGACTTATCTGCTGCGGTTCCTGACCTTTGGGAGTTCAAGCCAAGATTGGCCTCCTTTTTGATTTCTTTCAATCAATAGTTTGGTTTTCACATCTTGGATGGTTGTTGTGGGGTCCAAAGGATGCACAAATGCAAGCAGGCTCTCCAGTGCTGCCATCCCCTTTAATTTGTTATGTTCCTAAATAAAGGATACTTTTTTTTGGCTTAAAATACTTGACTATGTGATTTGTATTTCAAAAATAGGATTTTTATAACAGCTTACCTGTAAAATCCTTTTCTTGGAGTACATCACGGGACACAGAGCGACATAGTCATTACTAATGGGTTATATAGATACCTTCAGGTGCTGGCACTGGCAACTTCCAAAACCGGAAGTACCCTCCCCTATATAAGCCCCTCCCATCCGGGAGCACCTCAGTTTTGTAGCAAAGCAATAAGTGTCCCTAAAGAGGGGTGGGAGCTCTGTGTCCCGTGATGTACTCCAAGAAAAGGATTTTACAGGTAAGCTGTTATAAAAATCCTATTTTCTTTCTCGTACATCACGGGACACAGAGCGACATAGTCATTACTAATGGGATGTCCTAAAGCAATGCCCAACGAGGGGGGGGGGATACACCATACATAAGCTGAGCGCTATCAGACATGAGGATCTTTTGCGGCCTGCAACACACTGCGCCCAAAGGCGACATCCTCCTGACTTCTAACGTCCACCTGGTAGAACCTAGTAAACGTGTGTACTGAAGACCATGTTGCGGCCTTACAGATTTGAGCCAGGGAGGCCTGGTGATGCACTGCCCATGAAGTTCCAACTGCTCTTGTGGAGTGCGCTCTAACTTTGAACGGAGGCGGTCTCCTTCTCAAGCCATAGGCTTGCATAATGACCTGTTGAATCCACTTGGCTAAAGTAGATTTTGACACTGCCTGACCCTTTCTGGGGCCTTCCGGCAGAATAAACAAAGTATCCGTTCTGCGAACCTGAGCAGTGGCTTTTAGATAAGCTTTAACTGCTCTTACTACATCCAAAGAATGCAATAACTTTTCCTCTACCGAACTAGGTTTGGGGAAAAAAGAAGGAAGAACCACATCTTGGTTCAAATGAAACCTCGATACCACCTTAGGAAGAAAGGCTGGATGAGGACGTAACACTACTCTGTCCTTATGGATAACCAGATATGGCTCTTTACAGGCCATAGCTGCTAATTCCGACACTCTTTTAGCCGAACAAATGGCTACTAGAAAAAACTATTTCCTGGTGAGAAGAACCAAGGAACTATGCTGTAATGGTTCAAATGGTTGTTTCTGTAGAACCGACAGAACCAGGTTTAGATCCCATGGACATATGGGAATATTAACCGGAGGCCTAATACGCATCACTCCTTGTATAAAGGCTTTGACTAGTGAATGCGAAGCCAAGGGCCTTTGAAAAAATATTGACAAGGCCGAAAACTGACCTTTGATAGTACTCAAGGCAAGCTTCCTATCTACAGCCCACTGTAGGAAGTCCAGACTTCTACCTATTACGTACTTATGTGGATGCCATTTCTTGGCCTCACACCACGCGATGTACGCCTTCCAGATTCTATAGTAGATCTGCCTGGATACCGGCTTCCTGGCATTGATCATGGTAGATACCACAGGATTAGAGAGCCCTCTCTTTTTTAGAATGTGGGCTTCAATAGCCAGGCCGTCAAACCTAGGACTGGTAAGGAAGGGTGGTATATCGGTCCTTGCGAAAGCAGGTCCGGACGACGTGGGAGAGTCCAAGGACTCCCCACTGACATTTTACAATCTCTGCGTACCACGCTCGTCGGGGCCACGCTGGAGCCACCAGAATCACTGGTTTCTTTTCTACCCTGATTCTGCGGAGTAATCGAGGTAACCATTGTAGCGGTGTGAATGCATATATCAGCTTGAACTGATCCCAAGGGAACACTAGGGCATCCGAGCCGCAAGCTAGGGGATCCCTTGTCCGAGAGACAAACCTGTCCACCTTTGCGTTGAATCTGGATGCTAGAAGATCTACATCCGATGTTCCCCACCGCTGACATATTGTCCAGAAAACCTCGGGGTGAAGGGACCCTTCCTCTGGGCATAATTTCTGGCGACTTAGAAAGTCCGCCTTCCAATTCTCCACTCCTGGAATGAATACCGCAGATATGGCTGGGACAGATTTTTCTGCCCATTTCAGGATGTAATTTACTTCCCTCTGGGCTGCACGACTCCTGGTGCCCCCCTGATGATTGATATATGCCACTGCTGTGGCATTGTCTGATTGAATTCTGACAGGGGACCCTTGGAGTTTGGATGTCCATGCTACTAGGGCATACCGGGCTGCTCGTATCTCTAAGAGATTGATGGGCAGGGCCTTTTCTGCATCCGACCATCTGCCCTGGAGAGACCATTGCTCCAGTACTGCTCCCCAGCCTATAAGGCTGGCATCTGTAGTGACCACCTTCCAAGAAATCGGACTGAAGGATTTCCCTTTTTCCAGATTCTGGGGAACCAACCACCAACGGAGGCTCTTGCGAACGGAAGGGGACAAGGACATTGTAAGTCTAGGGCCTGAACTTTTTTGTTCCAGGCTGACAGTATGGCCCCTTGCAAATTCCTTGAATGGAATTGACCGTTGGGTACTGCTTCGAATGATGCCACCATTTTTCCCAGCAGCCTCATGCACAGGCGTATGGACGGCTGTCTTTTTTGTACCCACTAAGTGGATCAAATCTTTCAAAGACAACACCTTTCCTCGAGGCAAGAATATTTTTCTCTGCCCTGAATCCAACCTTAGCCCCAAGTATTCCAGACTTTTGACTGGTTTTTAGGGCTGACTTGTCTCGGTTGATAATCCAACCGTGAGATTCCAGATACTTGATTGTCTTGTGAACGACCACGTCTAGTTTTTTCTCTGAGTGGTCTATCAGCAACAAGTCATCTAGATATGCCATTATCATTACACCTTGTGTTCTTAGATTGGCCAATAAAGGGCCAGAATTTTTGTAAACACTCGTGGTGCTGTGGCCAAACCGAAGGGTAAGGCTCTGAACTGAAAATGGCGCCCTTCTACTGCAAAGCGTAGAAATTTTTGGTGGACTGGAAAGATGGGAATGTGCAAATAAGCATCTTTGATGTCGATCGCGGCTAACCATTCCTCCCCTTGTAGGGCAGTGGCCACCGATCAGATCGACTCCATCGGAAAGTCCTGATATACAGGAATTTGTTTAGCCCTTTTAGAATTAATATGGGCCTCCCGTCCACGTTTCCTTCGGGACTATAAAGAGGTTTGAGTAAAACCCGAACCCTCATTCTTCCAGGGGAACCTCCATAATTACTCCTTGGAGCAATAGTTGTTCTAGTGCCAACAGGAGGGACTCTCTCTTCCGGGGATCCCTTGGCACGTTTGACCTCAAAAATGGGAAGGAGGAGAGTCTTTTAACTCCAAACTGTATCCCAAACATACTGCGGAGAGCACCTATCTGTTTTGATCGTGTCCCGCCAGGTCTCTTGCGAACAACTGGAGTCCTCCCCCCACCCGACTGAGTGGGGGCAACCCTTCAATGAATTTAACTTTGGGGGAGGTTTTGTACCTCCCCTGATCCAGGGTTTCTCATTACCCTGCTATTGTCCCTGTTTTTTACCCCCGGGAATTGACCGAGGAGGCCGTTGGAACTGTTACACAGCCGATGCCCCAGGGACTGGAGAAGCAGGCCTCTTAAAGAGGGACCTCTAACTCTGTTTTTAACCGGCAAGAGCGTATTTTTACCGCTGGAAATTTTCTGGATATATTTGTCCAGGTTTTCCCTGAATAAGCGTTCACCATGAAATGGGACGCTAACCAGCCATTCTTTACAGGGAGCTTCAGCAGACCAGTTTTTGAGCCATAGAAGCCTACGCATATGTACTATAGACAGCGTAAGGCGGGAGGCCTGATGGACTGAATCCTTTATGGCGTCAACCGCAAAGCCTAAGGCTCTAGGTAGATCAGCTAGGGCAAGGCCTGCTGATCTGTCAAGTCCCTCAAGACCTGTTTCAACTGATCCTTCACTGCTTAGCAGACCTCACTGCTGGTTGTGTCACCAAGCTTGCTGTAGAAAGAAGCAGACTTTCATAAGGACTCCAATCTTTTATCTATTGGGTTCTTGAACATTTGGACATTATCCACTGGACATGTCAGTGATTTATACATACAAGAGATGGCTGCGTCCACTGTAGGGACCTTCCATTTTTTGATGAACTTATCCTCCATGGGATAGACCACCGGAAATCTCTTGGGGGAATAAATATTTTCTCAGGACGTTCCCAATCCTGGTAAATGAGCCCTTTCAGTAAAGGGTGAAGTGGAAAAGAACAGACAGTCTGGGGGCTTCTAGCGACCCCAACGAGGATACAGTAGTGGTTGATGGTTCCGCAAGGTGCATTTTTAAATGCTGATCGGACCATGTTAGTCAGAGACTGAACCCATAATCTTTCAGCTTGAGATGCTGAGAAAAGGTTCCCCCACTGTTGATTCCTCTATAACAGAATCAACCTCATCCTGATCCCCTTCAGGCAGGTCGATCCCTGTATGGGACTGTTGCTCTGCTAACAGGCACTCTGAAGGAGGAGACGGAGATTGGGCGTGCTTTCCCTGACAGGGAGGCAGCGATCAACAATCTCTCTCTAATCCTCCCAGAGCTGAGGAAAAAAACCACCTCTGTTACATACACAGGAGCAGGTGAACTGAGGACAGCCACAGTACCAAGTACCCCTGCGGGGTCTCTACGGTCACTTACCTTTGAACTTCAGGGGAGACTGGTGCAGCAGAAGCATGCCCAAGATCCTCAGAGCCCGATGAGACCCCCTTCGCTTCCTGGAAGATTCAGTTCCGGAGCTTCTGGACGGCATATTCCTAAGCCTAAAGCTGAGGTATTCCAGCCGTAATACACCACTTTTACTGAGAATAGTCTAGCACAATTGCTGCTATATCACAGTTGGTGTCTACTAAAGTGCCTTTCTAGGGGATGCCTGCATCAACCGCCTCTGTGTGCCTTATATATATATATATATATATATATATATATATATATATATATATATATATATATATATAGATAGATAGAGGCGCGTGCACGCGCGCGTGCGCCTTCGGCGCCTTTTTTGAAAGCAATAAGGAGCTAGATGGGAGCCAGGGTCCCTTTGCCGCAGGGCCCGGGGATGGATGAGCGCAGCAACAGGGCAGAGGAGACAGCTTCCCAGCAGAGAACATACCAACTGCCTGGATTTGATTCTGGAAGAAAAAAATCCACATTACAAGAAAAAGAACCATAGCGGCCTCTAGTGTCTAACACAGGTACCGCGGTCTTACATTTTTTTTTTTTTTTCTTGCCTACTATTAAAATTTTTACATTTTCTCAGTAGTAACAGGCATACATAGAATATTAGCGGGAATACCTTAGGTAACAGGCAGAAAGACAAAATAGGCTTGGGGGTCCCTCAATAGAACCAAGTTCCCGAGGGCCCCCACTTACCTTTTCCTCGCCGCAGGACTCTGTTTGGTCCACAGAAGCCCAAACTTCACCTATCACGGCAGGCATTGTAATCAAACCTTCAGGGACCGGGTTCCCAAGGATTCCACTTCCCTGGACCCGTATAGCACCCTGCACAGAAAACATCTTGGTCGTGGGTATGACCAGAGCTCTGGATCCCAGGGTCCAGCCCTCCTAAGAGAGGCATTACAGGCAAAACCTTGCTCTTCTCTTGCAAGGCCCGGGTACCGACCGTTTAGCTATGAAGCTTTTTTGGTCGGATCCGGAATAGCTTACTGAGGCCCAAAAGAACCTGTACGCAAGCTCAGTGAAAAACACATGTTACTTCTTGGCCAACACCTTAGACACTGGCAAAAAACTGAGGTGCTCCCGGATGGGAGGGGCTTATATAGGGGAGGGTACTTCCGGTTTTGGAAGTTGCCAGTGCCAGCACCTGAAGGTATCTATATAACCCATTAGTAATGACTATGTCGCTCTGTGTCCCGTGATGTACGAGAAAGAAAGACACTTTGCTAGGGAGTAGGCAGGGACATTTAAAATAATATTATTGTTATTAACAAGGGACACAAACCTCCTTGAGGCAAAATGAGACAAATTTTGAAGGTTGGTGTGGTAACTTTACACAAGAATAATTTAAGCAAAAAAAAAAGGACCGAAAAAAATTAATAAGCTAACTTAATTACTAAAATAAACTGCAAAAACATAAAAAAAAAAAAAAAAAATCTTTACATTTATTCATGAATTTATGAGGGAGATGTGGCTTGAAAAGAATATTTTTCTATCATTAAATCAATTAGGAATTACTTTAGAAACAAGTTTGGCATAACTCTCAATGTCATTAGCAAAAGAAGGTAATTGTTTAAGCATTATCAAAAGAAGAACGGAATGCGCAGCATTAAAACGATGCAATTAATTCCACTGTGACGAATGTCCCATATCTAGTTCCAACGCTAGCTTTACCAAAACGAGCGCTCCCGTCTCATACTTGATTCTGAGCATGCGCGGTTTTTTTTCACGTCGTTAAAGCATACACACTATCGTTTTTCACGTCGTTAAAAAAAACGACATGAAAAACGATGTGAAAAAAGAGAGCATGTTCGAAATTTTTAATGCCCGTTTTTCACGTTGTTAAAAATGCTCTGGAGCATACACACGATCATTTTTAATGGCCATTTTTTAAAATGGCATTTTTAACGGCATGAAAAACGATCGTGTGTATGGGGCATTACACGCACTTTTTTCCCCTTAAAATCAGGGGAAAATCGTGTGCGTGTTATACGCTGATACTCACAGATCCCGGCGATCTCCGCTGACTGAGCGGAGCGCAGCGATCGCCGCCGAGATACACATAGCCGAGTGTGCTCGGCTTTTCTAGGCTCCGCTCACAGTCACGCCCAGTCCCTTGGACCTGTGTTATGTCCATCATAGGGCGGGACTCGGCGTGACTGTGAGCGGAGCCGAGAAGAGCCGACTAGAGCCGAGTACACTCGGCTATGTGTATCTCGGCTCCGCCCAGTCCCTGCGTTCTCGGCGGCGTTCGCCCCGCTCCGCCCAGTCTCAGCGGCGATCTTCTCGGCGGCGCCAATTTTAAAATTCAAGGCTGCAATGAAAACTGGGGGCAAGGCTGCACTGGACACTGCTGGCAAGGCTGCACTGGACACTGCTGGCAAGGCTGCACTGGACACTGCTGGCAAGGCTGCACTGGACACTGCTGGCAAGGCTGCACTGGACACTGCTGGCAAGGCTGCACTGGACACTGCTGGCAAGGCTGCACTGGACACTGCTGGCAAGGCTGCACTGGACACTGCTGGCAAGGCTGCACTGGACACTGCTGGCAAGGCTGCACTGAAAAGGCTGCAATGGACACTGGGGCAATACACTGCTGGCAAGGCTGCACTGACAAGGCTGCACTGGACACTGCTGGCAAGGCTGCACTGGACACTGCTGGCAAGGCTGCACTGGACACTGCTGGCAAGGCTGCACTGGACACTGCTGGCAAGGCTGCACTGGACACTGCTGGCAAGGCTGCACTGGACACTGCTGGCAAGGCTGCACTGGACACTGCTGGCAAGGCTGCACTGGACACTGCTGGCAAGGCTGCACTGGAAAGGCTGCAATGGACACTGGGGCAATACACTGCTGGCAAGGCTGCACTGACAAGGCTGCAATGGACACTGGTAAGGCTGCATTTAAATGTAATTTTCTTTTCCTTACACTTCCCTCCTAAAAGTTTTTTTTCCCTAAAATTCCCTCCTAAACTTGGGGTGCGTGTTATACGCCGGCGCATTTTATACGCCGATAAATACGGTAATTACTCACTGATCTCGGAAGCTGGCAGGTTCCATTTTAGCTGTGGGCATCTGAAGCCCTCTGTGTTAACTTCCTGGATTTCTGTGCAGCTGACTACCCAGCATTAGGGTGAACACATTTCCAAACTACCATTCAGGGACACCCCCCCCTTCCCAAAAATCAGCTTGTTCTGTAACGAATCACAGCACAGTGATTGGACACAAGAGGCGGGATTTATGATTTCTCCAATCACAAGCAGGGGGCGAGGATTGTGCTCCTCCAGGCATTCCCGACCAGGTCAAGTACTGTCAGTGAGTAAAGCAGTGATGTGGCGGCCTTTTTTGGGGGCATCAGATTGGCCCGGGGGGTGGCTGTGTCAGTTTCATTCCGGGACACTGTATTGTCCTGGAATGAAGGTGCCCGGGACAGACCTGCAAAATGCGGGACTGTCCCGGGCAATCCGGGACACGTGGTCACCCTACCCAGCATGCACCTTTAAATCCCACACATTTTAGCCTTAGTGAGGCCCTCCTTCTTCCTGATAGGTTGCTATAGCAACGTCAGCGTCGGCGCAAGTTCCCGCCCCATTGCAATAGCAACCTGTCATTCAAAGGACAGGAAGTTTACAAGTCTCTCCAGCTGCCGCCGGGTGTACTGTGTACCGTGGCGTTGCTGTGAAGTGGTGACAGCAGCGCTTTGCTGAACAGCAGCGGCAGTGTAACGGGGGGAGGCAGGCTGTTAGAATGTTTCCCCCGATCGCCCCCCTCCTCCTCCCATTCTCCTATCAGCAGAGAAGAGAGCGCGGCTCTCTCATTAGGTTCGCCGCCCAGCTTCCTGCAGGATTTTTTTTCCCTCCCCATTGCCTACAACTCCCAGCTGGGCTAACTCCCGTTCTCGTCATTTCCTACTTCCAAATATCGCGAGATTTCGGCAGTAGGCGATTTGCAAGGACTCCTGGGATACATGATGCTGCTATCCCAGGAACCCTTGCGAATTGCCTAGGCGGGTGGGGGGGGGGGGGGGGGAAGGAGGAAGTAATGGAGAAAGAATAAAATAAAGTATTTACTAACAAAAAAAAAAAAAAATGCCCATTGTGAAAAGTGTTGCATGTCCTTAGCTCATACAGACAAAGTAAAAAAAAAAAAATGGGTGGAACTCCGCTTTAAGGACCAGGTCTATTTTTCAGACTCTGTGTTTACAAGTTAAAATAATTTTTTAGAACCCCCAAATATTATATATATTTTTTTCTAACACCCTAGAGAATAAAATGGCGGTTGTTGCAATACTTTCTGTCACACTGTATTTGCACAGAGGTCTTACAAGCACACTTTTTTTAATTAAAAAATAAGACAAGAGTAAAGTTAGCCCAATTTCTTTTTATATTGTGAAAGATAATGTTACGCCGAGTAAATTGATACCCAACATGTCACGCTTCAAAATTTCACCCACTGGTGAAATGGCGACAAACTTTTACCCTTAAAAATCTCCATAGGCGACGTTTAAAAAATTCTACAGGTTACCAGTGAGTTACAGAGGAGCTATAGGGCTAGAATTATTGCTCTCGCTCTAACGATCAAAGCGATGCCTCACATGTGTGGTCTGAACACCGTTTTCATATGTGGGCGCTACTCACGTATGCGTTCGCTTCTGCCCGCGAGCTCATTGGGACGGGGTGATTTAAATATTTAATTTTTTTCTTATTTATTTTACTTTTTATTTTGACACTGTCTTTTATCCACTTCAGCCCCGGACCATTTTGACTGGTTAAAGACCAGGCTCCTTTTTGCGATTCGGCACTGCGTCGCTTTAACTGACAATTGCGCGGTCGTGCGACATGGCTCCCAAACAAAATTGACGTCCTTTTTTTCCCACAAATAGAGCTTTCTTTTGAGGATATTTTATCACCTCTGCGGTTTTTATTTTTTGCGCTATAAACAAAAATAGAGCGACAATTTTGAAAAAAGAGACATATTTTTTACTTTTTGCTATAATAAATATCCCCAAAAAATATATAAAAATTTTTTTTTTCCCTCAGTTAAGGCCGATACGTATTCTTCTACATATTTTTGGTAAAAAAAAAAAAGAATTTGCAATAAGTGTTTGATTGGTTTGCGCAAAAGTTATAATATCTACAAAATAGGGGGTAGTTTTATAGCATTTTTAGTAATATTTTTTTTTTTTTTACTAGTAATGGCGGCGAGCAGCGATTTTTATCCTGACTGTGACATTATGGCGGATACATCGGACACTTTTGACACATTTTTGGTACCAGTCATTTTTACAGCGATCAGTGCTATAAAAATGCACGGATTACTGTGAAAATGACACTTGCAGTGAAGGGTTTAACCTCTAGGTGGCGCTGTAGGGGTTAAGTGTGACCTAATGAGTGATTCTAACTGAAGGGGGGCGTGGCTTGGCTTGTGATGTCACTGATCGTCGTTCCCTGTGACAGGGAACAGACGATCAGTGACACTGCCACTAGGAAGAACTGGGAAAGGTTTGTTTACACTTACCTCTCCCCGTTCTTCAGCTCTGTGACCCGATCGCGGGACACGGGCGGCGATCGGGGCCCGCGGGCGAGGTCACTGAGCTTCAGACCGGGTCGCGAGCGTGCTGCCAGCATCATGCGCGCGACCCACGGACAGGTTCTTAAAGGGGACGTACCTGTACACCCTTGTGCCTGTCCGTGCCATTCTGTCGATGTACATAATCGTGCAGCGATCCTTAACCACTTAAGCCCCGGACCAATACGGGCCATTATGACCAGGCCACTTTTCGCGATTCGGCACTGCGTCGCTTTAACTGACAATTGCGCGGTCGTGCGGCGTGGCTCCCAAACAAAATTGGCGTCCTTTTTTTCTCACAAATAGAGCTTTCTTTTGGGGATATTTTATCACCTCTGCGGTTTTTATTTTTTGCGCTATAAACAAAAATAGAGCGAAAATTTTGAAAAAAATTCAATATTTTTTACTTTTTGCTATAATAAATATCCCAAAAAATATATAAAAACATTTTTTTTTCCCTCAGTTTAGGCCGATACGTATTCTTCTACATATTTTTGGTAAAAAAATAAAATAAATAAATATCGCAATCGGCGTTTATTGATTGGTTTGCGCAAAAATTATAGCGTTTACAAAATAGGGTATAGTTTTAAGGTATTTTTATTATTTATTTTTTTTTACTAGTAATGGCGGCGATCAGCGATTTTTTTCGTGACTGCGACATTATGGCGGACACATCGGACACTTTTGACACATTTTTGGGACCATTGTCATTTTCACAGCGAACAGTGCAATAAAAATGCACTGATTACTGTAAAAATGACACTGGCAGTGAAGGGGTTAACCACTAGGAGTTGTTAAGTGTGCCTAGGGGCGTGTTTCTAACTGAGGGGGGGGCGTGGCTACGAGTGACACGTCACCAATCTCCGCTCTGATTACACAGAGCGGAGATCGCTGACATTGTCAGTAGAGGAGCGGGGAGATGTTGTGTTTACACACACACACATCTCCCCGCTCCGAGCCTTCGTGAGTCGATCGCGGCGATCGAGTCCGCGGGACCCACGGTCCCACTCACGGGAAAGGCAGGGGGGTCGGGTACGTGATTGTGCCTGTACGAGCCATTCTGCCGACGTATATCGGCGTGAAGAGGTCGTTAAGTGGTTAAAAAAAAAAAATGTGGGTCACTTTTATTCCTATTACAAGGAATGTAAACATCCCTTGTAATAAAAAAAAAAAAAAAAAGCATGACAGGTCCTCTTAAATATGAGATCTAGGGTCAAAAAGAACTCAGATCACAAATTTACACTAAAATGCAATTAAAAATGAAATTTTATTTGAAAAAATTAAATAAAAATTCTCCTTTATGAGCATTGATCGGAACTGACGTTTGGCGTCGCTTCCGCCCTCCAATGCTATGGAGCCGAGTTAGGGCCATCTTCCCCTCACTTGGCATCCAGGCAGTGAGAAAAGCAGACGCGATCGTCTCCGGTAAGCGGCGGAGACGACAGGAGTGCGGTGGGAGGGGGGTGGGCACCTCTCCCGCCACCGATAAAAGTGATCTTGCTGCGAATCCGCTGCAGTTACTACTTTTAACCCAAAGAGAAACGCATACCGTTCCCAAAAATACCGGGGTTATGGCAGCTAGCTGCTGCCATAACAATGGTATTTAGCGTCAAAGTACCGACGTACGGGTACGGCGTTTTGCGTGAAGTGGGTAAAGAATTGTGAGCTCCTTTGTGGTAACAATAAGGATTAGAGTGTAACGAAAGAAGAGAACAGAGATGTCATATACTGAAGCTTACCAGTCCTCAGATGTGGCGGCTGCATTTGTTTTCTTCTCAGGCTTTTTTCACCTGGTGATCCTGCCAATAACACACTTCTTGTCTTGGGGTGATAACGCTCACTTACTGTGTTGTATCTATGGAGGAGCAGAATTGTCACCCTAGGACAGGCGTCATCTCCACTAAATAGCGGAGGATGGGTTTTGTATCACACAGAGGAGAACTGGAGACATTGTAATTGATAACAGTCCTCACAGGCAGAGATCACAGGAAGTTATCAGCTGACGAGTTCTGGCAGGATCAACAGGTACTTTAATGCCTCTGTAACAAGAGATACAATGTAACAATTCTCGAAATCACCAATGGGAATTACCAAATAAATGTAACCAATGGTTTTCTATAAGGCCCCTTTCACACTGGGGCGGGCAGGAGCGGTGGCGGTATAGCAGCGCGATTTGCAGCGCTGCTATACCGTCGTTCTTACCGCGGTATGCGGTCGCTAGGGGGGGTGAATTTAACCCCCGCTAGCGGCTGAAAAATGGTTAATACCGCCCGCAAACCGCGGCTATTGCCGCGGTTTGCGGGCAGTATTACCGCGCTGTCCCATTGATTTCAATGGGCACCCGCGGTAAAGGAGCGGTGAACACACCGCTCCTTTACCACTGTAAAGAAGCAGCTAGCAGGACTTTTGGAGCGGTCCTGCTAGCGCACCGATTCAGTGTGAAAGCCTTCAGGCTTTCACATTGAAGGCTACAAGGCAGGATTTTTTCATGCGGTATAATAGCGCTATTATTAGCGCTAAACCGCATTAAAAACGCCCCAGTGTGAAAGGGGCCTAAGTGTTATATCTTTTGTTACAAAGACGTATGTACTGTATTTCCTATTCTCCTTAGCTCCATCTAGTGGCCATAATGCAGTATTGAATCACTGTCTATAATGAAAGAGTATTCATTCATAAGTGGAAAAAAAAAAGTCTAAGGCCGGGTTCACATTTGTGCGGCCGCGGGTTCTTGCCTGGGGGCCACTGCGTGTCTGTTCCCCGGTTCAGGTGCAATTCAGGTCTGGATTTTTGCCTGAATTCGCACCTGAACCAAACCCAAAGACACACAGGACCCTTCTGCAGTCCGGACCAAGGCCGCCACGGACCTGTGGGTAAATAGACCCCTGTATATCTCTTGTTTAATAAAAATCCTTCCTGCCTGCAAAGATTGTTAATTTTGGGCAAAGTTCCACTTTAAGAACTTTAACTAAAGCCAACGTGTTTTAGGGCAAGGCCTCCTCCTTCTTCAGGGCTTACAGTATAGCTAAGTTAGTTAAGTTGAAGTATAACATTTAACTAACCCTAACAGGTTTTTATTGCTGCCTATCCGTCAGGGAGGTTCACCCTCTCTATTTTTCATGTTCACCATTATTACTGAGAGGAAAAGTGAATGAAAAATGACAAATGTTGGGTTGTCACCAGAACAGGAATACAGTGGAAATCATCTAATAGGGCCACTAGTTCTGGTGACAACCAGGGTTTCCCTCACTTTGAGGGATTCCCTCTCACTTCTTGTTTTGGCTATGGGACAGGAAGTGAAGGGAAGTCTCCCCGATGAAACACAGACTCTATCCAAAATTAAAGCAAAATTTGCCTTTAGTTCTATTTCAAGCATATCGTTACTGATTATAACGTTACAATACATTAGGTTTCAGATTTAAGGCTGAATTTGGTAGGCAGAAAATAACCATAGCAGACAAGAAGGATGGTCTCCAGAACGAGAATTGGAGGGTGGGGGTAAGGCATGGACAGTGATAACAAAAAAATAGGATTTTTATAACAGCTTACCTGTAAAATCCTTTTCTTGGAGTACATCACGGGACACAGAGCGACATAGTCATTACTAATGGGTTATATAGATACCGTCAGGTGCTGGCACTGGCAACTTCTAAAACCGGAAGTACCCTCCCCTATATAAGCCCCTCCCATCCGGGAGCACCTCAGTTTTGTAGCAAAGCAATAAGTGTCCCCAAAGAGGGGTGGGAGCTCTGTGTCTCGTGATGTACTCCAAGAAAAGGATTTTACAGGTAAGCTGTTATAAAAATCCTATTTTCTTTCTCGTACATCACGGGACACAGAGCGACATAGTCATTACTAATGGGATGTCCTAAAGCAATGCCAAATGAGGGGGGGGGGATACACCATATATAAGCTGAGCGCTATCAGACATGAGGATCTTTTGCGGCCTGCAACACACTGCGCCCAAAGGCGACATCCTCCTGACTTCTAACGTCCACCTGGTAGAACCTAGTAAACGTGTGTACCGAAGACCATGTTGCGGCCTTACAGATTTGAGCCAGGGAGGCCTGGTGATGCACTGCCCATGAAGTTCCAACTGCTCTCATGGAGTGCGCTCTAACTTTGAACGGAGGCGGTCTCCTTCTCAAGCCATAGGCTTGTATTATGACCTGTCGAATCCACTTGGCTAAAGTAGATTTTGACGCTGCCTGACCCTTTCTGGGGCCTTCCGGCAGAATAAACAAAGTATCCGTTCTGCGAATCTGAGCAGTGGCCTTTAGATAAGCTTTAACTGCTCTTACTACATCCAAAGAATGCAATAACTTTTCCTCTACCGAAGTAGGTTTGGGGAAAAAAGAAGGAAGAACCACATCTTGGTTCAAATGAAACCTCGATACCACCTTAGGAAGAAAGGCTGGATGAGGACGTAACACTACTCTATCCTTATGGATAACCAGATATGGCTCCTTACAGGACATAGCTGCTAATTCCGACACTCTTTTAGCCGAACAAATGGCTACTAGAAAAATCAATTTCCTGGTGAGAAGCACCAAGGAAATGTGCTGTAATGGTTCAAATGGTTGTTTCTGTAAAACCGACAGAACCAAGTTTAGATCCCATGGACAAATGGGAATATTAACCGGAGGACTAATACGCATCACTCCTTGTATAAAGGCTTTGACTAGTGAATGCGAAGCCAAGGGCCTTTGAAAAAATATTGACAAGGCCGAAATCTGACCCTTGATAGTACTCAAGGCAAGCTTCCTATCTACAGCCCATTGTAGGAAGTCCAGAATCCTACCTATTACGTACTTATGTGGATGCCATTTCTTGGCCTCACACCACGCGATGTACGCCTTCGGGATTCTATATTAGATCTGCCTGGATACCAGCTTCCTGGCATTGATCATGGTAGATACCACAGGATTAGAGAGCCCTCTCTTTTTTAGAATGTGGGCTTCCATAGCCAGGCCGTCAAACCTAGGGCTGGTAAGGAAGGGTGGTATATCGGTCCTTGCGAAAGCAGGTCCGGACGACGTGGGAGAGTCCAAGGACTCCCCACTGACATTTTACAATCTCCGCGTACCACGCTCTTCGGGGCCACCGGAATCACTGATTTCTTTTCTACCCTGATTCTGCGGAGTAATCGAGGTAACCATTGTGGCGGTGGAAATGCATATATCAGCTTGAACTGATCCCAAGGGAACACTAGGGCATCCGAGCCGCAAGCTAGGGGATCCCTTGTCCGAGAGACAAACCTGTCCCCCTTTGCGTTGAATCTGGATGCTAGAAGATCTACATCCGATGTTCCCCACCGCTGACATATTGTCCAGAAAACCTCGGGGTGAAGGGACCCTTCCTCTGGGCATAATTGCTGGCGACTTAGAAAGTCCGCCTTCCAATTCTCCACTCCTGGAATGAATACCGCAGATATGGCTGGGACATATTTTTCTGCCCATTTCAGGATGTAATTTACTTCCCTCTGGGCTGCACGACTCCTGGTGCCCCCCTGATGATTGATATATGCCACTGCTGTGGCATTGTCTGATTGAATTCTGACAGGGGACCCTTGGAGTTTGGATGTCCATGCTACTAGGGCATACCGGGCTGCTCGTATCTCTAAGAGATTGATGGGCAGGGCCTTTTCTGCATCCGACCATCTGCCCTGGAGAGACTATTGCTCCAGTACTGCTCCCCAGCCTATAAGGCTGGCATCTGTAGTGACCACCTTCCAAGAAATCAGACTGAAGGATTTCCCTTTTTCCAGATTCTGGGGAACCAACCACTAACGGAGGCTCTTGCGAACGGAAGGGGACAAGGACATTGTAAGTCTAGGGCCTGAACTTTTTTGTTCCAGGCTGACAGTATGGCCCCCTGCAAATTCCTTGAATGGAATTGACCGTAGGGTACTGCTTCGAATGATGCCACCATTTTTCCCAGCAGCCTCATGCACAGGCGTATGGACGGCTGTCTTTTTTGTACCCACTAAGTGGATCAAATCTTTCAAAGACAACACCTTTCCTCGAGGCAAGAATATTTTTCTCTGGCCTGAATCCAACCTTAGCCCCAAGTATTCCAGACTTTTGACTGGTTTCTAGGGCTGACTTTTCTCGGTTGATAATCCAACCGTGAGATTCCAGATACTTGATTGTCTTGTGAACGACCACGTCTAGTTTTTTCTCTGAGTGGTCTATCAGCAACAAGTCATCTAGATATGCCATTATCATTACACCTTGTGTTCTTAGATTGGCCAATAAAGGGCCAGAATTTTTGTAAACACTCGTGGTGCTGTGGCCAAACCGAAGGGTAAGGCTCTGCTGAAAATGGCGCCCTTCTACTGCAAAGCGTAGAAACTTTTGGTAGACTGGAAAGATGGGAATGTGCAAATAAGCATCTTTGATGTCGATCGCGGCTAACCAATCCTCCCCTTGTAGGGCAGTGGCCACCGATCGGATCGACTCCATCGGAAAGTCCTGATATACAGGAATTTGTATAGCCCTTTTAGAATTAATATGGGCCTCCCGTCCGCGTTTGCTTCGGGACTGTAGAGAGGTTTGAGTAAAACCCGAACCCTCATTCTTCCAGGGGAACCTCCATAATTACTCCTTGGAGCAATAGTTGTTCTAGTGCCAACAGGAGGGACTCTCTCTTCCGGGGATCCCTTGGCACGTTTGACCTCAAAAAATGGGAAGGAGGAGAGTCTCTTAACTCCAATCTGTATCCCAAACATACTGCGGAGAGCACCTATCTGTCTTGATCGCGTCCCGCCAGGTCTCTTGTGAACAACTGGAGTCCTCCCCCCACCCGACTGAGTGGGGGCAACCCTTAAATGAATTTAACTTTGGGGGAGGTTTTGTACCTCCCCTGACCCAGGGTTTCTCATTACCCTGCTATTGTCCCTGTTTTTTTACCCCCGGGAATTGACCGAGGAGGCCGTCGGAACTGTTACACAGCCGATGCCCCAGGGACTGGAGAAGCAGGCCTCTTAAAGAGGGACCTCTAACTCTGTTTTTAACCGGCAAGAGCGTATTTTTACCGCTGGAAATTTTCTGGATATATTTGTCCAGGTTTTCCCTGAATAAGCGTTCACCATGAAATGGGACGCTAACCAGCCATTCCTTACAGGGAGCTTCAGCAGACCAGTTTTTGAGCCATAGAAGCCTACGCATATGTACTATAGACAGCGTAAGGCGGGAGGCCTGATGGACTGAATCCTTTATGGCGTCAACCGCAAAGCCTAAGGCTCTAGGTAGATCAGCTAGGGCAAGGCCTGCTGATCTGTCAAGTCCCTCAAGACCTGTTTTAACTGATCCTTCACTGCTTAGCAGACCCCAATAGCTGCTACTGCTGGTTGTGTCACCAAGCTTGCTGTAGAAAGAAGCAGACTTTTATAAGGACTCCAATCTTTTATCTATTGGGTTCTTGAACATTTGGACATTATCCACTGGACATGTCAGTGATTTATACATACAAGAGATGGCTGCGTCCACTGTAGGGGCCTTCCATTTTTTTTTTTTGATGAACTTATCCTCCATGGGATAGACCACCGGAAATCTCTTGGGGGAATAAATATTTTCTCAGGACGTTCCCAATCCTGGTAAATAAGCCCTTTCAGTAAAGGGTGAAGTGGAAAAGAACAGACAGTCTGGGGGCTTCTAGCGACCCCAACGAGGATACAGTAGTGGTTGATGGTTCCGCAAGGTGCATTTTTAAATGCCAATCGGACCATGTTAGTCAGAGACTGAACCCATAATCTTTCAGCTTGAGCTGCTGAGAAAGGTTCCTCCACTGTTGATTCCTCTATAACAGAATCAACCTCGTCCTGATCCCCTTCAGGCAGGTCGATCCCTGTATGGGACTGTTGCTCTGCTAACAGGCACTCTGAAGGAGGAGACGGAGATCGGCGTGCTTTCCCTGACAGGGAGGCAGTGATTGACAATCTCTCTCTAACCTCCCAGAGCTGAGGAAAAAACCTCCTCTGTTACATACACAGGAGCAGGTGACTGAGGACAGCCACAGTACCAAGTACCCCTGCGGGGTCTCTATGGTCACTTACCTCTGAACTTCAGGGGAGACTGGTGCAGCAGAAGCATGCCCAAGATCCTCAGAGCCCGATGAGACCCCCTTCGCTTCCTGGAAGATTCAGTTCCGGTGCTTCTGGACGGCATATTCCTAAGCCTAAAGCTGAAGTATTCCAGCCGTAATA
The DNA here is from genome assembly GCA_029206835.1 of Rana muscosa. NCBI lineage: Eukaryota > Metazoa > Chordata > Amphibia > Anura > Ranidae > Rana > Rana muscosa. The sequence continues at coordinate 39,732,615 of JARGYO010000094.1, forward strand.
CACCAATTTTACTGAGAATAGTCTAGCACAATTGCTGCTATATCACAGTTGGTGTCTACTAAAGTGCCTTTCTAGGGGATGCCTGCATCAACCGCCTCTGTGTGCCTTTATCTGTTGCTAGCTCTGTCTGTGCATTCAATAGCCAGCTATAATGTGCTTTAAAACACGCTGGACGCCCGCACATGCGCAGTAGCGCCGCGGCGCACACCTGAGCGTCATCCACCCGCTCCGCCCCTTTTTTCAGATCGCCTCTATGAATAGAGGCGCGTGCACGCGCGCACGCGCCCGGGCACGTGCGCCTTCGGCGCCCTTTTTTAAAAACAATAAGGAGCTAGATGGAGCCAGGGCCCCCTTCTCAGTAGTAACAGGCATACACAGAATATTAGCGGGAATACCTTAGGTAACAGGCAGAAAGACAAAATAGGCTTGGGGGTCCCTCAATAGAACCAAGTTCCTTTTCCTCGCCGCAGGACTTTGTTTGGTCCACAAAAGCCCAAACTTCACCTATCACGGCAGGCATTGTAATCAAACCTTCAGGGACCGGGTTCCCAAGGATTCCACTCCCCTGGACCTGTATAGCACCCTGCACAGAAAACATCTTGGTCGTGGGTATGACCAGAGCTCTGGATCCCAGGGTCCAGCTCTCCTAAGAGAAGCATTACAGGCAAAACCTTGCTCTTCTCTGCAAGGCCCGGGTACCGACCGTTTAGCTATGAAGCTTTTTTGGTCGGATCCGGAATAGCTTACTGAGGCCCAAAAGAACCTGTACGCAAGCTCAGTGAAAAACACATGTTTCTTCTTGGCCAACACCTTAGACCCTGGCAAAAAACTGAGGTGCTCCCGGATGGGAGGGGCTTATATAGGGGAGGGTACTTCCGGTTTTGGAAGTTGCCAGTGCCAGCACCTGACGGTATCTATATAACCCATTAGTAATGACTATGTCGCTCTGTGTCCCGTGATGTACGAGAAAGAAATATCAGAAGTTCTATTCCTTTTTCACACTACACAAATGGGTTAACCCTCTTCAGCCTAATCCAAAACAAATTGAACATTTTTGGCTGGATGGAAGCCGGGATCACTTTACGAAAGGTTGCAAATCACATAAAATTATGACCACTAAAGGGGGGATTTAGATATGGAACAACAAGCAAATAGGGAATGCTTTCTGCAAACAAGACCCATGGAACATATATTCTCCCTGGAAATCTACTGTAGTTCTTCTGTGTTAGATTCTGGTAACTCACCTTTTTCAGGGTCTAAGCACGCAAATTCACACATGCTGACACAACATTTCTGGTGTCCGGGACAATGTTGGTCTTTGGTACAGATGCCGTCAAGTCGTGGGGCGATTAAACATCTTTCAGGTGGCACTGGACAGGATCCGGGTTTATCTAGGATGGAAGAAACATTGTGTCAGGTTCTGATATCTCTATATAAATATTATTATCACATGGGGCCAACTTAGGTTCCCATAGCAGTACCACCTATTTAGTAACATTTGATAACATTTACTATGAAAGAGAAACAACCTACTTTCAAGAGCAAGAGGGCCATCTAAGTTCCCATAGCAGTTCCCATTATTGGGTCAAATCACCAGTGTTAATTTCGTCAACGAAAACATTTTCATCAAAATTTTCATCAGCAGCCTTTTTACAGTGACAAAAACTAAACGAAAAGTACACCACGTTTTTGTCCACTGACAAAATCTATGACGAATAACAATTCCGTTTTTTTTGGTAAAAAACGAAAATGTGACGGAGGGACGTTTACCATTGTGAACTTCCGGTTTCCACGGAGCTCCATGCTTAAAAGCACTATGCAGCATCACAGGCCTCCTCAAAATGACCGTCCAGAGCAGCACTGTGCATTACAGGCCTCCCGATGAGAGTCCCTGACTCATGACCATCCAAAGCAGAGCACTGTGAGTGTGTACATTACAGGCCTCCCCTCAGACCACCGTCCAGAGCACTGTGCATTACAGGCCTCCCGATAGGAGTCCTGACTCATGACCATCCAGAGCAGAGCACTGCGAGTGTGTACATTACAGGCCTTCTCTTAGACCACAATGCAGCACTGTGCAGCATTACAGGCCTCTTGGACCACCGTCCCAGAGCACTGTGCAGCATTACAGGCCTCCCCTCAGACCACCATCCAGAGCACTGTGCAGCATTACAGGCCTCCCCTCAGACCACCATCCAGAGCACTGTGCAGCATTACAGGCCTCCCCTCAGACCACCATCCAGAGCACTGTGCAGCATTACAGGCCTCCCCTCAGACCACCATCCAGAGCACTGTGCAGCATTACAGGCCTCCCCTCAGACCACCATCCAGAGCACTGTGCAGCATTACAGGCCTCCCCTCAGACCACCATCCAGAGCACTGTGCAGCATTACAGGCCTCCCCTCAGACCACCATCCAGAGCACTGTGCAGCATTACAGGCCTCCCCTCAGACCACCATCCAGAGCACTGTGCAGCATTACAGGCCTCCCCTCAGACCACCATCCAGAGCTCTGTGCAGCATTACAGGCCTCTCATACAACCATCCAGAGCACTGTGCATTACAGGCCACCTGAGACCACTGTCCAAAGCACTGTGCAGCATTACAGCCCTCTCAGACCACCGTCCAGAGCACTGTGCATTATAGGCCTCCTCAGACCATCCAGAGAGGCTAAATCTGTATTCTGTGTATCTTTGTTTAAACCTTAATACCATAAATAAAAACATATTAGAATTTTTTACTCCAGGAGTATATAATACGTTTGGAAATCCTAGAGAAATGCTTAAATAAGCATTACAATTTAACTAAACCCATTATATTTTAGTTGACTAAAATGATTTTAGTCAACTAAAATGTACTGCAGATTTAGTCGACTAAATACGACTAAAACAATTGCAGATGACTAAAATGGGACTTAAACTAAAATGGCATTTTAGTCAAAAGACTAAAGCCTCGTACACACGATCGGATTTTCCGACGGGAATTGTGTGTCGACAGCTTGTTGGCCGAAAATACGACGGTGTTTACGCTCCATCGGACAATTCTTGTCGGATTTTCCGCAGACAAATGTTGGATTGCAGGCTTTAAAATTTCCGTGGACAACGGTCTGTTGTCAGATTTTCCGATCGTGTGTACACAAGTCAATGCTCACCACACACGACATCAGCAGAAGGTGCCCAAAGGGTGGCGCCCAAGAGCTGAAAAAACACGTAGTACGTCTAGTACGTCACTACGTTCGTGTTTGTTGGCCGACAATTGTGTGCCGTTTGTATTTTATATAAATAACCAATGCCCCAAATACCTGAAATGGTCTGAAGACCATTCAGAAGGACCAAGTAAATTAGGGGTGAGTGGCAAAAAAATACATTAAAAAAATCACAGCGTGGAAAAGGAAAATGCACATTTAGAGCAGGTGACCTGTGGACTTTGACCGTCTTTTCATAATGAATATTTTTAGTAAGAGCAATCATGGGCAGTCGGTCATTTTTAGTTCTTACCTATATCTTTAGAATTAGTGGTTTCCTTTGAGTTGTCAGCATAGAGGGCTGTGTAGCACAGGAACAGGACCGGGAGGACGCTGATCACTGGAGACATGGCCTTTGCTGAAAGAGTCTGTTGATGAAAAATATAAGTTGTGCTTTATAGAGTCTCACAATTGGATCCGGGAGGGAGCAGAACACTGCAAAATCCATTGTTTCCAAAAAACCAGTCAAACCACTTACATCACTTTTTGTTTAAACTTGTTTCAACTCGCCCATCACCCATCACTTGTTATGTAAAATCATTTTTATTTTTTCGGAAAAGGAAATCCGAAAAAGTTTTTCTTCTACTTTTCTCCCCATTAAACTTTAGTGGGGGGTAGTTGGAGTTGCCCCTTACGGTGTAGCGACAGGCGGTCAAGCAGGAGGGGCTTCTCTTCTGCCTTTTGATTGGGGAAAGGACAATGCTGACAAAACAATAAATATACCCACCTACGATTGGGGATTCTAAATAAATATACTGATTTGCGATCGGAATGAAGTGCTGGTGTCACAAATCCTGACTCTGACCCAGTCATCAGAACCTTCTGGTCCTTATAAGAACTTTCTTCACACTTGGCTGGGTACCACCTCCAAAAGGTAGGGAAGGGGGGAATCTCCGCTCCAAGCAGGTCAATGGAAATTAACCTCTCCTCTAGATTAGAAGCAACAGGTGCTGGCAATGCATATAGCAATGAAGATGAGGGAAGATTCTGGACAACCACACTCCAAAAATGAGCCTTTATTCGTAAAAAAAAAAAATGAATCAAAAATACATTCCACAGCAGAACGGACAGAAGAAGAGACGCGTTTCACACTATCAAACAGTGCTTAATCATAGCCATGATTAAGCACTGTTTGATCGTGTGAAACGCGTCAGCTCTTCCGTCCGTTCTGCTGTGGCATGTATTTTTGATCCTATTTTTTACGAATAAAGGCTAATTTTTGGAGTGTGGTTGTCCAGAATCTTCCCTTATCTTCATCACCTCCAAAAGGTAATTGGCCAACAGGGAAGAATCCATCACGTCTGTACCCCTATAAATTAACTAGCATGAAATTAACAGAGTAATTTGTGTTTGGCTGAGCTCTTGAGTTCTCTTTGCCCAGGACCAGTGTTATGAGTTGCCATAGTGCAGCCGCTAGCACCATAACAACCAATGGCTCTGTAATGAGGGACTATGTGGTCTGAGGCTCTGTGATGGAGGGGGGGCTGTGTGACTGAGAGGCTCTGTGATGGAGGGAAGGGCTGTGTGACTGAGAGGTTCTGTGATGGAGGCTCTGGTGTGAAGGGAGCCTCTGACATGAAGGGGTGACTGATGTTAAGAGGGGTGTCAGGAACATGATGCCAGTTGTCAGGATAAAACTCGTTGTCTGGCTAATGCGCGTGAGCATAGGCATAGACGTGCACAATTCTATGAGCATAGAAGTTGAACTGCATGCACATCATTGCCTGTACTATGAGCAAAGAAGACAGAGTGCATGTACCTCATTGCCTGCACTATAAGCATAAAAGGCAGACTACACGTAATTTATTGCCCCCACTATGAGCATACAAGATGGAGTGCATATACATTAGACATGTGCAATTCGTTTAGTTACGAATTTGTTATTCGTCAAAATTCGTTATATTCGTTGTTTCGTAAACATACGAATAAACGAACGGTTTGATAAAATTACAAACAAACAACGAATTATCGAAAAGAATGAATATGGAAAACAACGAAAATACGAATTTAGTAAATTTGAAACAGCCAAAATACGAAAAAGTAAAAAACAAAAACATAAAAACAATGGAAATAACGAAGATCAAAATATAACGAAAATCAAAATGAACGAAAACGCAACGACAAACTTTTTTTGCTTTTTTCTTGTTTTCATCAGACAAAAGTTGGGTCTGCAAACGGACAAACTTTTGCCCAACAAAAGTCCGATGGAGCAAAGTCCGACCGTGTGTACAGAAAACCATCGGACTTTTGTCCGATGAACAAAACAACTACTGTTAAAATCAACCAACAATAGCAGAAGTTGACCAAAGGGTGGCGGTAAAGAGCAGAAAAACCACATGATGTTGCAAAAAGTTTTGGGAAAGTTTGCAGAAAAGTCCGAGCGTGTGTATGCTATGGGTGTTCCCGACCAACTCCGTTCCGACAAAAAAACCACGGAAAAGTCAGATGGAAGTCCGATCGTGTGTATGGGGCTTTAGACTGCAATGCATTCCATCCACAGTCCAGATAGGTTGTGGTTGGGTAGGTTGCACTGTTCTGTTGGATTTGTGAGAGAGAAATTCTGTTTCTTAAGCATACTCTGTCTAGATTCTAATTTCTATATTTGGATTTTGTAATATCTGACATATTTTTGTTTTCTCCTATTCTGACACATTATGTAAAATTACAAATTATGCCCGATTACGAATCTACGAAAACAATGTTACGAAAGTACGAATAAATGAGCCGGTCAATCTCACGAAAGTACGAATTACAAAATTACGACAAGTAGTGTTTTGAATAAACGGTAAATGTATTCTAACGAAAGTACGAATGTAATTAAATCTACAAAAAGTACGATTTTCCAATCAACGGAAATTAGACACGAAAATACGAATTGTTGCAAATCAACGAAAATATAGTTCTTACGATAATACGAACGCGGCCGAATATAAAATATAACTGTAGCGCTACCCCCAGTTAAGAGAGCCACTGGTTTGATTTCGGGCCCTGTGTACAGCACCGCCAACCCCCGGCAATCTTACTCGACCCACTCTGGCACAGTTAGTCTAGGGTTAAACTTATATCACATTCAGTAATATTGTAAGGGGCAATCTCTTTTCTATTAAGACAACACACTGAGGCTCTGATGTTGGGAGACAGTTGATTGGGAGCATATTACCTTACATCCTAAGTATAGGTGTAATGTGTTCCTACAGTTGAACCTAGCCTTTAATTTGATGGGGGCATTTACACTGGCCACTGACACCCCAACCACCCACCTGGTGCCACCCCTGGAAAATGCTAATGCACATGGGGTGATTAGGGTGTGCCCAGGCACACCCTGTGCGCACGCCTATGGGTAATTACTAAGGCAGTGAAACTGATCAAATCACCTGTGCAAAACAATGGAGTGCCTGAAAACATGACCTGTTGGGGCGCCTTGAGGACTGAGGTTGAGAAACACTGGTCTAGTGTGTGGGCTGCCAATTACTACATGTGTCGGGGGTTGGGGAACTTTAGGTTCTCATGATAATTTGTGCTGGTCAATTCCCTAGGACTTGCGATTTATGACAATACCTTGCACATTATCCAGCTTCCCTTGTTCTTGTGTCCTTTGTACTCTGTAAATGACAAAATAAATATTATATACCGTATATGGCAAACAAGATTCCACCATGCTCACAGCCATTGTTGGAGATAAAATCCATCCCCTTTCAGGCCTAGATTCGGGGTCTCTACATATAACAATATATGTCACGACAGTGCAAACTACGTAACAAGAATAAGTTATTCTCTCATTGGGTGGTGCCATGCAGTCAGAACGCAGATGCTCTACAGTCAGAACATGGAAACATGTGTGTGTTGGAAGGCTGGAGTGGACAACTGGTCTGCATTGCTCACATATGGGTTTGAACATCGTCTTCCCAGTGGACAGCAGCTGAATGATCAGAAATGGCCAAGTCCGATTGTTAGCTGCTAATATCACAATGTTAAAGCGGAGTTCCACTCATTTGAAGTCAGCAGCTACAAAAAGTGTAGCTGCCGACTTTTAACAATCAGACACTCACCTGTCCCACGGTCCAGCGATGGGCATACGAAGCCCCTCTCCTCTCCCTCTTCTCTCCGCAGCACCGGCATTGTAACTGTGGGGGCCTGGCTGCGGCTTCACAGCCGGCCGCGCACTGCGCATGTGCAAGCCGCGCTGTGAATGGTCGGGCAATCTTCTGGGACCTGTGACGTGTCCCAGAAGATTGCAGGGAGGGAGGGGGAGAGGTGAACTTCTTTCCAGAGCAGCGGAGCCCGGGGAGGAAGTGGGAGCCCCTAAAAACTGGGTATCTGCTCCTCTCCCAAAAAAATTACATGCCAAATGTGGCATGTCGGGGGGTCACCATCACTTACAGCGGAAGTTCCATTTTTCTGGTGGAACTCCACTTTAAGTATAATTATGCATTAGCATTTCCTGTCTCTGAAAGGTTGGCTTTGAAATCCCTGGAGGAAGTAGAGAGAGAGCCTCTGACACCACTTGTCTACATACATAAGCTTCAATACTGCAATACTGTATTTTACCCAGACCAGAAGCAGAGACTATTAGGTAACTGTTTCTTGTGTTCTAACTCTCTAACTGTAGCTGCCTATAATTTATTAATCTGAATTCTAGTGACAGAAAAGTCTCTGTCCTATTGCTATTTTCTCACATGTACAGTGCCAGATAGCTAGGTCTGTGCTCTTGTATATGTATCTGTAGCGGCCTCACCCCTCTCTCCCCTTCTTATTCTCGGCTTGGCTTTCTTTGTCTAGGGGTGTTAGTGCTGAGGAGAGAGATGAGATACACTACGGCCCATGTCCTCCATAGTGACGAGGTGAAGGCCAGAAAGATCGGCCTTTGTGTAGGTGTCCTAGAGTCAAGCCCTGTACTTCGTCCCTGACTCCTTTTGCTCCTAGTAACCAGAGTTCCACACAGTGAATAGGTACAACTCAGTTTTATTCTTCTCAGCGAATAAACACACAGCACGGTTAAGTTGGATTCTTTTGCAACAACTTCATCTTAATGGCAGTAGGTCGAGGCACAATCCTTTCCCTTCTCTTGCCAACCACTGTGGTATCACCAGTGGCGAATAGTCACTGCCACTGACTATGTGAAGTACCTTCACTAGCAAGGCCCCTGTCAGGGGAAGGATATCCGTCCAAGGGAGATACCGGAGACCTCTCTGTCACCAGCGATGCTGCGCCGGACTCTCCAGAGAAGTTCTGCACACCAGACCTCACGAACTCAGACATGGGCACCCAAGGAGTTAGGGCCCCCTCGAATTCCTCCACCCTCGCAGAACTCAGTCGAAGGTACTGAGCCCCAGGCATCCGCCATAGTACCTCACCCCAGGCTAAAGGTGCCTGAGATGGACTCCATCTCCGCTCCGGCCAGGTCAAGGGCACCTGGGCCCGGAGCACCGGAACGCCAGCACCCAAGCTGAAGGTGCCTGGGTGCGGCCGCATCCTCAGACTTCAACTCTGAACCCCGTGGTCAGGGCGTCCGCCCCTTTTATCCCCTCTCCCTTTGCGCCACAGCGGGTTCCCCGCCCCGCTGTACCAGCTCCAGGGGAGGACAAAAAGGCACAGTCTTGCGATGTGAGTTCAACTCCGGCCCAGGGCAACAACGCCACCTGTAGGCCGCAGGGAACCTCACATCACCAGAGTCCTCCAAGAACCATAAAAGGGTCTCAGATTCCCTAGCAATCAGTGCATCTGGGTTACACTACCACCCAGATGCTTCCCCTAAATTCAAATACCCGCTACATATCCATTGATCACCTTCCAGTATATTAGTAGGAAAACCTGTTTATTGCAATAGAGTTTATATGCAGCTCTTGTTATTTTAGCTATATGCATCGCCTGTTATTTTAGTTTACCCTGTCTCATCTGGTCTGGGATTCTTTAGCTAGTTTTAGCTTAGGCTTAGGCTTGATAACCAACATAGGCTAGAGTCATGTTAGGCATTTGATGGCCACTTGTGGTAGTTAGAGCTCTGGTTGCATGTCAGATTAGAAAATTCTATGGAGGAACCAAAGCATAAAGTAGATAGGCTGACAGAACTAACGTTGCAACGGTTATTGCAAATTTGATACCTTTTGAGGCCATGAATGATATATTAAAGCAGAGTTCCGCCAAAAAAAAAAAATTAAAAGTCAGCAGCTACAAATTCTGCCTGGTTCCTTACTGCGCATGCGCGAGTCGCGCTGCATGTCCTGACTGGTCCCTGCTGTCTTCTGGGATCCGTGCGTCTCCCAGAAGACAATGGGGGGGAGGAGGGGCCGGACATGGCGTAGATTGCCGTGGAATCTGCGTCGATCTGTCACCGGAAGTGGGAGCAAATACCTGGATTAGACAGGTATCTGCTCCCCCCTCCCCCCTGAAAGGTGCCAAATGTGACACCGGAGGGGGGGGGGTGGGGGGAGGAACCGGATAAGCGGAAGTTTAATTTTTGGGTGGAACTCCGCTTTAATGTGCTGTGTTACTGTCCTGTATACAATGTGTTGTGTCTAAAAAAAGTTGTCTGATTAAAAAAACTGATAGGCTGACTTTGAGTTACAGTGCCACAGTGCCAGTGAGAAGCTCTGTTCCAGGCTGGTTGGACAACAGTTGGAAGATCTCCCATCACTACAGATCTTGTCTTCATGTCTGCTTAACAAAGATGGATGCCACATTGTGATCATCCTCAGGGCCCCTGCAACTGGACTTTGCTGCAACATTCACCTGGAGGCATCTCCTCACTATATATTGTGCATAATTCTACAAAGACTTTTGTTGGCCCCTTTGCTGATAATATCTGTTTGTACAGTGGATGTATGTACTATTATTCATCTTTTCTTACATAAAGCTTGTATTATTTCCATACTGCTGTGCAGTATACTTATGGTTAATGTTATATGATGGTTGCAGTAGTTTCAACTGCTCCCTAATACTTTGATTAGATTACTGGTTAATTTCCCAGGAAGGGAATTGCCTCTGTTCACAGGGGCTCTGTCCTGGGTGGAGGCACTGCCAACTTTATTACCAAACCCACTCTACCACTTAGCAATGGTTCTGGTTCTCTTATTTACCTACAGGTTTAGTGCAATACCTTGTTTAGGAGGGCCATTTCTCAGAAACACCCCCAAAAGAGGGATACAATATATTGTGTCTACTGGCGGTCACTTTCCACAACTTCCTGGCTTCCCTCTGTGCTTTGCAGCTTCTCCTCCTTTTCTAAGGACTACCTAGGTGAATGACGTGCACTGTGCTCTCTTTGCCTCCTGGGATATGCACGTGATTATGCCTCTGCAGAATCTGGCTCAAGGGATGGCGCTCGACCTAGGGTTGCCATCTGCCCGGGATTCGCCCGGACAGTCCGGGATTCGCCATCATGTGTCCGGGTTTCAGGCAGACTGAAAGCTGGACACATTATTCAGACCAGGCTGTGGCTCCCCAAGTAACTGAGACAGTTACACACAAATCTGTTGCTGTCTGGGAACTGTGGGTGGCTGTCTGCGGGCAGGTTTGGCATCACTGGTGGTGAGGGGAAAGGGCAATGATGTCAGCAAGAGCAATTTGGCCACACCCACTATTCCCTGCAGCACGCTATGTGTACCACATTACTACTAGGCCGCTAAAGTGTTCGGCTTGAAGAAAAGGTGGCAACCCTAGCTCGACCCTGTGTCACACAGCGCCACAGCCCAGCTGGATCTGGCTTGGATGTGATAAGAGCGCCCTCCAGGCTGCCACTGAACGACCATTAGTGGCTGGCAGTGGTTGCTTCCGCACCTGCTCGCGATGACGCTCTTTCTACCTGTTGAACAGGTCACAACTGGGCCGCCACACAGTCTAACATGGAGTCACTGCTTGCAGATCCAAGCCGTGGTCCCAAGAGGGCGATTCTGTTCCCATACAGGCTTTTTATAACCACTTGTATCATTTTGTTCTACTGTCCCAGCCAGCTGGGAGTTGTAGTCCATAACAGTCCGACTGAATGTAGAACTTGGCTCTTTGGACTACAAGTCCCAAGATGCTTTGCTCCATTCTTGGTTCCTATCCACCCTGACTTCAGGATGTGATGACATAGAGTCCAGGCTGGGCACTAGGAGGAAACAGTGTCAATGTAGCAATACTGCAGAGTGTCTCCTGAACATGCAGGCAATATTAGCCGTCTCCTGACGACACACATTTAGGAGATATTCATTGTACCTACAGTAAAGCTTACCTGTAGGTACAAGTGCACTCACAGGGATAACTACCACTTTAACCACTTCAGCCCCGGAAGGTCTACCTCCCTTCATGACCAGGCCATTTTTTGCCATACGCCACTGTGTTACTTTACCTGAAGATTGCGCGGTCGTGCGACGCTGTACCCAAACAAAATTGTTGTCCTTTTTTCTTTTGGTGGTATTTGATCACCTCTGCGGTTTTTATTTTTTTGCGCCATAAACAAAACCACGCTGACAATTTCGAAAAAACTCCAATATTTTTTACTTTCTGCTATAAAACACATCCAATAAAAAAAATGTAAAAAATAGAATTTCTTCATCAATTTAGGCCGATATTTTTTTTACTCAAATATGTAGCAGAATACATAAGTGTATATTGATTGGTTTGCACAAAAGTTATAGCATCTACAAACCATGGGATATTTTTATGGCATTTTTTATTTTTTTTTAGTAATGGCGGCGATCAGCGACTTATAGCGGGACTGCGACATTGCGGCGAACACGGGCACGGTGCGACCCTGATCTCGGTAAAGAGCCTATGATGCGACTTTTTACCCATGTGATCAGCTGTGTCCAATCACAGCCGATCAAAGGTAAACACGGAAGTGCCGGTAATCGGCTCTCCTCGTCTCACACTGACAGCGTGAGGCGAGGAAAGCTGATCAGCGGCATTTCCTCGCAGGGGAGACCTGGGTAGATAATCAGGGCACTGATTATCTGTGTAGCCCCAACAGTGCCCAGCAGTGATGCCAGTCAGTGACCATCAGTGATGCAAATATGTGCCAATCAGTGATGCCAGTGTCCATCAGTGCCGCCTATCTGTGCCCATCAGTGCTACCCACCAGTGCCCATAAGGGCCACCCATCAGTGCCGCCTATCTGTGCCACCTATCAGTGCCGCCTATCAGTGCTCATCAGTCCCACCTATTAGTGCCCATCTGTTCTCCAGTGGGCCCCCTTACTGCTGTTTTGAGGCACTCCCACCGTGGCGGAATGCCAGGGCCCAGGGCTGGACTGGGACAAAAATGTGGCCCAGGACTTCATCCAGACCGGCCCACTTTAATTATGAGTGTCCCCCCTTGCATCAGTGTCCCCCCTCGCAACAGAGGGTCCCCCCTCGCAACAGAGTGTTCCCTACCGCAACAGAGAGCCCCCTTGCAACAGAGAGCCCCCTTGCAACAGAGAGCCCCCTTGCAACAGAGTGTCCCCCCTCGCAACAGAGTGTCCCCCCTCGCAACAGAGTGTCCCCCCTCGCAACAGAGTGTCCCCCCTCGCAACAGAGTGTCCCCCCTCGCAACAGAGTGTCCCCCCTCGCATCAGAGTGTCCCCCCTCGCATCAGAGTGTCCCCCCTCGCATCAGAGTGTCCCCCCTCGCATCAGAGTGTCCCCCCTCGCATCAGAGTGTCCCCCCTCGCATCAGAGTGTCCCTCCTCGCAACAGAGTGTCCCCCCTCGCAACAGAGTGTCCCCCCCTGCATCAGAGTGTCCCTCCTCGCAACAGAGTGTCCCCCCCTTGCATCAGAGTGTCCCCCCCTTGCATCAGAGTGTTCCCTCTCACAACAGAGTGCCCCCCATTGCATCAGTGTCCCCCATTGCATCACAGTGTCCCCCATTGCATCACAGTGTCCCCCTTGAATCAGAGAGCCCCACTTGCATCAGAGAGTCCCCCATTGCATCAGAGTGTCCCCCCTTGCATCACAGTGTCCCAACTCGCAACAGAGCGTCCCCCTCGAATCAGAGAGCCCCACTTGCATCAGAGTGTCCCCCCTTTCCTCCCACTCCCACATGTACTCACTCACAGCTCTCCAGAATGAAGGCAGCTTCCTCTCTCCAGTCATGTGATAAGTGACAATTGATAGGGGAGAGAGGGAGGAAGGAAAGTCTTCCGGCTGTCTATCTCCCCCTGCAGGCTGGAGGGAGCAGTAAGGCTAATACTGTCTCCAGCAAGTGACTGCAGCTGCTCCTCCTGACAGGAGTAAAATCGCAAGTGCACTAATACAGCTACAATCACCTCAAGCATTATTATTTTTTACATTTGTTTTAGTATTCGGTGAGATATCAGGGGTCAAAACAGACATCTGATGTTCCATCTTTTAGACAGAGGAAGGAGATTGAGGACACAGCACTCAATCTTCATCTCTGCAACCTCAACTGCATAGAAAGAATGGACAGGGACAGATCTGTACAGAGTTTTCTGTTCATTTATAAAACAAAGCATAGTAAACAGTTTACAATGCTTCCGTTATAAATGGACACAAGAGCCATCGGTATCAATCACTCACTGTGTCCATTCAGAAAAAAAAGGGTCAGTAAATGACACATCTACTGACCCATCCCCCTGCAGCAACCAGCTGGAGGAGGGGAGGGGAGCCGGCAGAGCTGTGGGGGGGAGGGCAGGGAAGCACACAGGGGTCGGGGGACAGCTGGAAACATGTAAAATGGATAGGAGAGGTGGTGGGACACAGCTATGCTTCATCTATGAATGGACACTGGAGAGATCAGTACCGATCACTCACTGTGTCCAGTCAGAAAATAAATGTGTCATTTACTGGCCCCTTCTCTGCTCTTTATCCTGACACATCCCCAGATGAGCACACAGGGGCCCAGGGCAGCTGGAAACATGTAAAATGGATAGGCGAGGCGGTGGGACACAGCTATGCTTCAGCTATGAATGGACACAGGAGAGATCGGTACCGATCACTCACTGTGTTCATTCAGAAAATAAATGTGTCATTTACTGGCCCCTTCTCTGCTCTCCATCCTGACACATCCCCAGATGAGCACACAGTGGCCCAGGGCAGATGGAAACATGTAAAATGGATAGGCGAGGCGGTGGGACACATCTATGCTTCAGCTATGAATGGACACAGGAGAGATCGGTACCGACCACTCACCGTGTCCATTCATAAAATAAATGTGTCATTTACTGGCCCCTTTTCTGCTCTCCATCCTGACACATCCCCAGGGGAGCACACGCACACAGGGGCCAGGGGGCAGCTGGAAACATGTAAAATGGATAGGAGAGGCGGTGGGACACATCTATGCTTCACCTATGAAGTGACACATGATAGATCGGTACCGATCACTCACTGTGTCCATTCGGAAAATAAATGTGTCATTTACTGGCCCCTTCTCTGCTCTCCATCCTGACACATCCCAAGATGAGCACACAGGGGCCCAGGGCAGCTGGAAACATGTAAAATGGATAGGCGAGGCGTGGAACACAGCTATGCTTCAGCTATGAATGGACACAGGAGATATCGGTACTGATCACTCACTGTGTCCATTCAGAAAATAAATGCGTCATTTACTGACCCCTTTTCTGCTCTCCATCCTGACACATCCCCAGGGGATCACACAGGGGCCCAGGGCAGCTGGAAACATGTAAAATGGAAAGGAGGGGCAACTGGGGTGGTATGTAGAGGAGCCAATGACCTCCATTTCCATGATACTAACAGTTAAGTACTTACATGTAACGAAGCACCGCAGGTATAATCCCACTGACCATGTAGTGTTTCAAAAGGAATACCAAATGCATTGAACATAAAGAAGCCAGTTACTGCCAGGACAAAGGTGATGAGGGTTGGTGTGAATATAACTGCACAACATGCATGCTGCCCGGAATCACGTTCAGCAAATCTGGAAAAACGACTGAGAAAAAAAGATATATTTTATTTTAGTAGATGACATTTATTTTCTGGAAGTGCACTCTTAATACAATTTGATTTTGGGGCAGTGTGGGGGTTATTTTTGCCCCCAAAAATAATAATATATTTTTGCTTTAACTTTGACTTGCAAATGCAGGAAAAGCAACAAGTTCACTATAAAGGATATCTCTGGACAAAAATGTAAAATCCTATTTTCCTTTCCACATTGCACTCCTACAGTTTCTAGCCTACTCCTTTTATTCTGAAGGATCTGGAGGTTTATAAACTTACTTTGTGAAGCTCTCCAGCATTTACTCCCTTTGGATTCTGTGACACATTATCACTTTGCCATGTGAGTGGGCTGTGCTGTGTCACACATTACACAGAGCCTGCCTGCTGTACTACAGGAGCTGAGAGGAGGAGTTCCAGGAGGAGGAGTTCCAGGAGGTGGAGTCAGTACAGGATTCAGCTTGTAGGCAGCAAGGTACCATGGGATATATAGTCCTTAGGAAGTAAACAACAGAGGAGAAGCTGCAAAGCCTGCAGACAATCCAGGAAGTTGTGGAAAGAGACAGCCAGGAGACAGGCAGCAGGACAGCAGCTGCTCATACTTGTCTTCCCTTTCTGCTGTCACTTCATCTGGCTGGGAGGAACAAAGAGTATAGGGGGCATGTACCTCCCTTTCCTGCCATGCGATTGTGCTGGTGCTCAGTCATTGCTCAGCACTTTTAGGCCTCATGCACACTGGATGTTAAAATAACGTTATAACAACGTCAGTAGCTTTGTAATGAGTTTTTCAACGTTTTTCAACACTTTTGCAATAGCGTTTTTTAGCGTTTATTCGCGTTTTTCCACGTTAGCGTTTTTTTTTTATTTCTTAACCACTTAAGGACCCCTCACTGTATATATACGTCGGCAGAATGTCTCGTACAGGCACAATCACGTACCTGTACGTGGCCCTTTAACTGCCGACGTCGGGGTCGCGCACCGCCTCCGCGCCCGCGACCCCCCTGCCTTCCCCGTGAGTCGGACAGCGGGTCCCCCGGGGATCCCCGCGATCGTCTCACGGAGGCTCGGAGCGGGGAGACGTTAGTCTAAACACAACATCTCCCCGCTCCTCTACTGACAATGTCACCGATCTCCGCTCTGTGTAATCGGAGCGGAGATCGGTGACGTGTCACTCGTAGCCACGCCCCCTAACAGTAGTAATCACTCCCCTAGGCACACTTAGCCCCTCCGGCGCCCCTAGTGGTTAACCCCTTCACTGCCAGTGTCATTTTCACAGTAAGGCCCCTTTCACACGGAGGCGTTATTACTGCGTTTTCGCGGTAAAAATAGCGCTGTAAAAATGCCTGAAAAAATCCTGCCCCATCATTCTCAATGTGAAAGCCTTTCACATTGAGGCGTTGTGCTGGCTGTGCGTTGAAAAAAATCCTGCAAACAGCTTTTTTGGAGCATCTTTGGGGCGCATAAAATAGCGCTGTAAAAACGCCTATCCCCATTGAAATGAATGAGAACCGCTGTAAAAACGCATAGGCATTAGCGCTATTTGAGAACCAGCTCTCAAATTTTTGTTGTCGGAAATCCCGACAGAAAATATCCGATGGGGCCTACACACGGAATTTCCGACCAAAAGCTCCCATCGAACATTTGTTGTCGGAAATTCCGAGCGTGTGTACGCGGCACTAGTGTGCATGGACACATAGGATAACATGATGGAGAGTTTAATGACTGTAGAAAAAAATGTCTACAGCCAAAAACAGCTGCTGTAAATATGTCCAAAAACATCCAGTGTGCATGAGGCCTAAACCTCCCTGGCGGTAATCCCGAGTCGGGCTCGGGGTGAATTTTTAATCCTAAAAGCGGTAACCCCGAGCCAGACTCAGGCTGCATCGCAGTATCCAGGGGAAGTAACTTACCTTGTTCCCTGGATCCTGCGATGTCCTCCCGCAGTGTCTGCAAGCTGTCTCCTCGCTCGATCCTCACTGCCGAGTGCCGAGTTCCGTTCCCTGCAACGTTGCGGCGCACGGGGGCGGAGTTCGGCGCCAAATTCAAAAAAGTGAAACACACAGTATACATACAGTATACAGTAATCTTACAGATTACAGTACTGTATCAAATAATTACACACCCCCTTTATCCCTAGTGGTCTGTCCAGTGTCCTGCATCCACTTGTATAATATAAAAACTGTTCTTTCTTCCTGGAAACTGGAGATTGTCCATAGCAACCAAAAAGTGTCCCTTTACGTCAAAAGTGATTTTAGACCAGCTAGAAAACTGTTATATGCTGCCCTATAGAGCGGCGTGTCCCAGTCTCCGCCCCCGCCCCTTGCGGCCGCTCATGAACATTTAAAAAATACAGATCGGCGTGTCGTGTCCCATCAACTTGCTAGTCTCCGCCCCCGCCGCTTTCTTGTCGAGCTGGTTCCCCTAGCATCGGGAGCGAGCGCGTCTACAGCTGCCGAACAGCTGTTCGCGCTCGGAGAATTCCGTCGCCTCGGATTGCGCCTGCGCAGTCGAGCTCGGAACCAGATCGATAGGCGGAACCAGCTCGGCAGAACACCGGCTGAATGAGGAAACTGGAAAGGTACTGTGCTAGAGGCTAGATTCATTTTAAAAAGGCTTTATACATGTGTATGTGTGTGTGTGTGCATGTGAGTGTCTGTGCGTATGTGTCTGTACACTAGGGTGACCACGTGTCCCGAATTGCCCGGGACAGTCCCGCATTTTGCAGGTCTGTCCCGGGCACATTCATTCCAAGACAATACAGTGTCCCGGAATGAAACTGACACAGCCACCCCCCCCCCCCGGGCCAATCTGATGCCCCCAAAAAAGGCCGCCACATCACCGCTTTACTCACAGTACTTGTCCTGGCTGGGAATGCCTGGAGGAGCACAATCCCCGCCCCCTGCTTGTGATTGGAGAAATCATAAATCCCGCCTCTTGTGTCCAATCACTGTGCTGTGATTCGTTACAGCACAAGCTGATTTTTGGGAAAGGGAGGGTGTCCCCGAATGGTAGTTTGGAAATGTGGTCACCCTACTGTACACATGTGTCATGTATGTGTGTGTGTCTGTATGCGTGTGTCTGTATGTGTGTGTCTGTATACGTGTGTCTGTGTGTGTTTGCATGTGTGTGTCTGGTTGCGTGTGTGTGTGTATGCATGTGTATGTTATTTTCAATTCTGCCCCCCCCCCCATTCCTGTACCATCAGCACTGCTTTTGTAGGGCATGTTTGATAGCAGCAAGAACTGCTGCTCCTCTGAAAAGCAATCCATGCACAGATTGCTTTTCAGAGGCATTTTACAGGCGGTAAAGAGGCATTATGTTGCTTCCTCACCACCTGTTTTAAGCCCTTAAATGCAGCATCACTACACCGCAACCGTGCAATGTACACAGTTGCGGGGTAGTTGCAGTGCAGCCCCATTCACCCTCGGTATACCTCCAGCTGCAGCCACAGCATGTGTACACCCCCAGCTGCTGCTTCTGCAGCTAAAGGTGGAGAAGTTGGGGGTGGTAAAAACAGCTCAACCATGTGGTTTTACCGCCCCTCCAACCTGACATGGGAACAAGCCCTTGGTTCACATCTGTGTGGCTGCGAGCTGCGTGTAGGGCAGCCCATTCATTTCAATGGGCTTCTGTACCCATAAAAATGCAGGGAAAGAAGTCCCCAACCTTTTTTTTTAAATTGCACTGCACCAAAAAACACCCCATGTTTTCCAATGTGTGGGGTACCATTAAGAATTAATGGTACCCCTAAAGTAAGATGACCAGATTTTTAAAATGAAATCCGGGGACATACTTTTTTTTACTAGTAATGGCGGCAATCAGCGACTCTCTGCCCAACGCCACTGCTGCCCGCCTCAGAGCCTGTCATGTCTTACTCTCCGGTCCCCCGGCTACTACTGGGTGGGGAGCGGAGGAAGATCACTCCGCCAAGGAAGGCAAGGAGATAAACAGGCAGGCGGCTGGCCGGGACCTGAGCCAAGGCAGAAGAACATGCGAGCGGAGCTCCAAACAGCACATGATCATCAGAAAGGGGCACAGATAATGGAAAAAAATACACCCCCCTAAGCTAGTAGGAGCGGCGGAGCGGGGGGGGGGGGTGGTGTGGTGTAATTCAGATTTTTTTTTATCAATCCTGCACTGACTGTCTTTGAAATTGCCCCAGCTCCTGTTCAAATCCAATCCGGGGACAAAACTGGGGACAGATTTGGTCCGGGGATAGTCTCCTCAATCCGGGGACTGTCCCCTGAAACCGGGGATGTCTGGTCACCCTACCCTAAAGAGCAGAGCATTCGTCTGTAAGTCAGAAATGAGCACGATTTTGCGTGTGTTCCGCGACACACAGTAATATGAACCAAGCCTTGGACTGGGGTGCCTCAAGACTGAAAATACTTTTTAAGGGCGCCCCACCTGGAAAAAGGTTGAAAAACACTGTACTAGAGTCTTGTTTGGTCAGGTTTAAGTAAGTAATTACTAAGAATCGCAGGCCTACAATACATAACACCAAATTTCCATGCAAATAAATTGTACCGCTTTGGTACATAATTCCAGACAGAATCATACCGCCAGGGAGGTTAAAGAGGAAGTAAAGCCAATTTTTTTTTTAACCCCCTGCAAAAGAAAGCCATAATGAGCAAGTATGCATAGCATACTAGCTCATTATGAATGACTTACCTGAGATCGAAGCCCCCGCAGCGGTCCTCGGTCACCTCCGTCGCCATCTTGCCTAGATGTCCCGTCACTGCCGTCATTGTATCGCCGCTCTGCCAGTGTGATTGGCCAGAGCGGCGATGACTCCAAACGCATGTGCGCTCGGGCCGGCAAGATCCCATTCAGAAAACCGCCAATGAAGCCGGCCCGCTAGTGCGCATGCGCGTGACGTCATCGGCGCATCGGTTTATAGTAAATATCTCCTTAACCATGTAGGTTAAAGAGATATTTCTTGCACCTACAGGTAAGCCTTAAGCCTTGTACACACGGCCGAGAATCTCGTCAGGAAAAAACACGTCGTTTTTCCTGACGAGATTCTTGAACAAGAATCTTGTCCCGGCCGAGTGTACACACGTACGATTCAAAAGAACTGCCGTTCTTTTGAATGGCACGCACGCGGTGACGTCATCAACTACGACGAGCGTGCGCTCGTCACATTCGATGCCGTCGCCGCCATCTTGCTACACCCTACCTATGCCTAGGAAGCTACCGCGCATGCGTCAAAGTCATTTCGAGCATGCGCGGGTTTCCACGGCGACAGGTAAGTGTTCACACTCTCTGGTTTCTCGTCGGGAAACAGGCAGACGAGAATCCTGACGAGAAAATAGAGAGCAGGTTCTCTATTTTTCTCGTCGAGATTCTGGCCAGTTTTCCTGACGAGAAACCTGAAAGCCTCGTACACACGGCCGGTTTTCTCTGCAAGAAAGCTCTGCCGGCAGTTTTCTTGTAATTTCTTCACGAGAAAACCGGCCGTGTGTATGAGGCTTAAGTCTAGGCTTACCTGTAGGTGCAAGTTGTCTAAGTGGGTTTACAACCACTTTAAAGTGAACTCCAAGCTAAAAAAAAAAAATTTCAATGCAGTGGGGCTGTGCTGGCTTTCTATGGGGGACGTTCAGCAATGCTGGAAGACGTAAGCCAGGTATCATCAGCTTTTGTGTTGTTATGGGTATTTTCAGTGAGGATGTGGGAGTCTGGGAGGTTATGAATTTCCACCAGGTAAGAGTGGCGGCTTTGAGTGTAAGTGGTAGGCGGTGTGGGATATTGCCTCTAGGGCCTGTACTTTATAGCCATTTTTTCAGGTTGTGCCCTGGCACTATTGTTTGTTCCAGTTCACACCAGTGGGTACTATAAGTTGATGAGAACCAGCTTCTCAACTGTGCTAGGATTGTAGATTGATAGTAGTCTTCAATGTCCACTAGTCCGGAGCCTCCCGCTTACCTGTGATAGATGAGAATATTGTGCGCTCTGCGGGGTGTTTTCCCTTGCCATATATAAGAGTTTAGGTGCTTTTGTAAAGAGGAAAGGTAGGAGAGTGGGATATGAATACGCAGAGTTCGGAAGAAGTACCGTATATACTTGAGTATAAGCCGAGTTTTTCAGCACATTTTTTTGTGCTGAAAATGCCCCCCTCGGCTTATACTCGAGTTGCCTTTTTGCGCCTGATCTCCCGGACTTTGGGGACCCTGTACCAGCCGGCCGTAGGTCCCCTGGACCTCAGACTTTGCACACATGTAGCCTCACTCTTCCTCTATAAGTGTGCAAAGTTTGTTGTCTGGGGGACCTACAGCCGGGGAGACTCCTTCCATAGACTCCAATGTTAAACGGTCATTTCTCTGGTAACTTTGGGGACCGGGTACTGGCCAGTCGTAGGTTCCCTGGACCCGAAACTTGGCACAAATGTAGCCCCATTTCTTCTCTACATGCGTGCAAAGGTTGTTGTCCAGGGGAACCTACGGCCGGGGAGCAACGATTTTTCAAACCCGGGCACCCCTTCCATAGACTTCCATGTCAGCCTAGTCATGGGCACAGTGAGGCAAAGTGAGGCATGCAGATGGACACCCTAGGCTTATACTCAAGTCAATAAGTTTTCCCATTTTTTTGTGGTAAAATTAGGTGCCTCGGCTTATACTCGAGTATATATGGTACAATAGCTGTGAAAGTATTTTCACTTTAAACGCTGCTAGGCGGCCTGCCCATGAAAATTCATATTTGGCTAGGTTATCTAGGTCCCGCACCATTTGTGATCTCAAGGGTATATCGTTTTCTTTGTACAATCCTTTGGTGGACTTAGAGTAACACCTAGGTTAGGGTGACCAGACATCCCCGGTTTCCGGGGACAGTACCCGGATTGAGGACACTGTCCCCGGATTGGATTTGAACAGGAGCTGGGGCAATTTCAAAAACAGTCAGTGCAGAATAAAAAAAAAAATCTGAATTACACACCCCGCTCCGCCGCTCCTACTCGCTTAGGGGGGTGTATTTTTTTCCATTATCTGTGTCCCTTTCTGATGATCATGTGCTGGTCGGAGCGGAGGGAATATTTCTTCAGTTTCGGGCGCATGCCCATTCAGCTCCGCTCGCATGTTCTTCTGCCTTGGCTCAAGTCCCGGCCAGCCGCCTGCCTTCTTATCTCCTTGCCTTCCCTGGCAGAGTGATCTTCCTCCGCTCCCCACCAAGTAGTACCCGGGGGCCCAGAGAGTGATGCCGCGTACACACGACCGTTTTTAATGTCATTGAAAAAAGCGACGTTTTTCTCGACGTGATTCTTCTCAAGCCTGCCTTGCCTACACACGATCATGAAAAAAAAAGCTCAAGCAAAGGGCGAAATGTAAGATGGCACTATAAAGGGGAAGTTCTATTCGGATGGTGCCACCCTTTGGGCTGCTTTTGCTGATCCTTGTGTTTATAAAGTTTGGTGAGAGACGATTTGCGCTTTTCAGCCTCGTGCTCTTCAGTCCGTTACAGCGTGACGAATGTGCTATCTCCATTAGTTTTACCAGAACGAGCGCTCCCGTCTCATCACTTGCTTCTGAGCATGCGCGTTTTTTTTCACGTCGTTAAAGCCTACACACGGGCGTTTTTTATGACGAGAAAAACGACGACGTGAAAAACGACGAGAAAAATTAGAGCATGTTCCAAATTTTTAATGCCCATTTTTCACGTCGTGAAAAATGCTCTGGAGCCCACACACAATCGTTTTTAATGACCAAATAAAAAAATGAAACTTTTCTCGTCATGAAAAACAGTCGTGTGTACGCGGCATGAGGCCGGGTTCACACCTATGCAAATTGGTTGTGGCTTCCAATTAGCATAACATTATAAAATACATTGATTTCAATGAGGCTGGTTCACATATGTGTGATGCATTCGCACTGCGCATTGCCGAAAAAACGTGTGCGTTCTCTAGGCATTGCGGTGCGGCTCAGGTGCGAATTCAGGCCCATTATGTTCTATGGGCATGCATCTGATTCGCACATGTGTTTGCGTTCTGAACAGGGATCTTGAGGGGGAACTCCACGCCAAATTTTTAATAAAAAAACGGCATGGGTTCCCCTCCAGGAGCATACCAGGCCCTTAGGTCTGATATGGACTTTAATGGGAACCTATGCCGAAAAAAACAGCGTGGGGGTCCTCGCAAATTCCATAGCAGACCCTTATCCAAGCACGCAGCCTGGCCGGTCAGGAAAGGGGGTGGGGACGAGGGAGCGCCCCCCCTCCTGAACCGTACCAGGCCGCATGCCCTCAACATGGGGGGTAGGTGCTTTGGGGCAGGGGGGCGCCCTGCGGCCCCCCACCCCAAAGCACCCTGCCCCCATGTTGATAAGGACAGGGCCTCTTCCCGACAACCCTGGCCGTTGGTTGTCGGGGTATGCGGGCGGGGGGCTTATCGGAATCCGGGAGCCCCTTTAATAAGGGGGCCCCCAGATCCCGGCCCCCCCACCCTATGTGAATGAGTATAGGGTACATCGTACCCCTACCCATTCACCTGGTGGAAAAAAATGTCAATAAAAACACTACACAGGTTTTTAAAGTAATTTATTAGGCAGCTCCGGGGGTCTTCTTCCGACTTCGGGGGTCTTCTTCCAACTTCGGGGGTCTCTTCCGACTTCGGGGGTCTCCGGTGTCGTCTCCATGCTCTCCGGTTCTTCTCTCGCTCTCCGGATATTTCTTCCTTCTGCCGGGCCTCCGCTATCTTCTTCCAGCTCTTTTGCTAGCGGGGGCCCGGTCTTCTTCGTCGCCTTCTTCCCTCTTCTCTCCTGGAGATGTTGACTCGTCGCTGTCTCCGGCTGCAATTCAGTGTGCGCGGAGCGCATTCACTTATATAGGCATGGGCGTGGTCACCGGGTGATGCCACCCCGTGACCCCGCCCCCATATGACGTGACAGTCCTGGGGAATGATGGGACTGTGAGGTCATATGGGGGTGGGGTCACGGGGTGGCAAAGACTCCGAGCTCCAAAACGCAACGCACAAGTGTGAACCCAGCCTGAGACTTTACAGGCTGTGAGGTGGGCGGCGGTGGCGACGGACAGAGAGTCGCTGATTGCCGCCATTACTAGTAAAAAAAAAAATATGTCCCCGGATTTCATTTTAAAAATCTGGTCACCTTAACCTAGGTAATTAGGTTAGGGAATTTGGTTAGCTTCTGCGGGCGCCGATCGTCCTTCCTCTTCCTGGACATATCGGCGGTGTTCCTGCGGGTGTCAGTCAGGTGCTGAGGTATGTTGTTTGTGGTTCAGGTCCCCCGATCCTCATTGGAAGCCCTAAATGCTCCAAAGCTCGGCTCCTATGCTGCCATACAGTGCAGGCGCTGGTCACGCCCCCCTCGTCTTTAACTGTTTCTAACAGAAAGTGTAACAGTTGCTTCACTTCCACTACAATCACTTCTTGTAGTTCTTCAGCCCACTGAGCTCCCAGTCTCTCTCACTAGACTAGATGATTCACTGCCACTGAATCCCTTGAGCTCCTCCAATCTTCAACGTAGTATCTTCCTCAAGCGTCACCCCCACTTCTCTGCTTGGTCCCTAGCTTGGCACTCAGATACAGTGGGGCAAAAAAGTATTTAGTCAGCTACCAATTAATTGTGCAATTAAAAAGATGAGAGAGGCCTGTAATTGTCATCATAGGTAAACCTCAACTATGAGAGACAAAATGTGGAAACAAATCCAGACAATCACATTGTCTGATTTGGAAAGAATTAATTTGACAATTATGGTGGAAAATAAGTATTTGGTCACCTACAAACAAGCAAGATTTCTGGCTCTCACAGACCTGTATCTTCTTCTTTAAGAGGCTCTTCTGTCCTCCACTCATTACCTGTATTAATAGCACCTGTTTGAACTTGTTATCAGTATAAAAGACACCTGTCCACAACCTCAGTCACACTCCAAACTCCACTATGGTGAAGACCAAAGAGCTGTCGAAGGACATCAGAAACAAAATTGTAGACCTGCACCAGGCTGGGAAGAATGAATCTGCAATAGGCAAGCAGCTTGGTGTGAAGAAATCAACTGTGAGAGCAATAATTAGAAAATGGAAGACATACAAGACCACTGATAATCTCCCTCGATCTGGGGCTCCACGCAAGATCTCCCCCCGTGGGGTCAAAATGATCACAAGAACGGTGAGCAAAAATCCCAGAACCACACAGGGGGACCTAGTGAATGACCTGCAGAGACCTCCGACCAACGTAACAAAGGCTACCATCAGTAACACACTACGCCGCCAGGGACTCAGATCCTGCAGTGCCAGACGTGTCCCCCTTCTTAAGCCAGTACATGTCCGGGCCCGTCTGAGGTTTGCTAGAGAGCATTTGGATGATCCAGAAGAGGATTGGGAGACTGTCATATGGTCAGGTGAAACCAAAGTAGAACTGTTTGGTAGAAACGTTTGGAGGAGGGAGAATGCTGAGTTGCAACCAAAGAACACCATACCTACCGTGAAGCATGGGGGTGGCAACATCATGCTTTGGGGATGTTTCTCTGCAAAGGGAACAGGACAACTGATCTTTGTACATGAAAGAATGAATGGGGCCATGTATCGTGAGATTTTGAGTGCAAACCTCCTCCCATCAGCTAGGGCATTGAAGATGAAACGTGGCTGGGTCTTTCAGCATGAAAATGATCCCAAACACACCGCCCGGGCAACGAAGGAGTGGCTTCTTAAGAAGCATTTCAAGGTCCTGGAGTGGCCTAGCCAGTCTCCAGATCTCAACCCCATAGAAAACGTTTGGAGGGAGTTGAAAGTCCGTGTTGCCCAGCGACAGCCCCAAAACATCACTGTTCTAGAGGAGATCTGCATGGAGGAATGGGCCAACATACCAGCAACAGTGTGTGACAACCTTGTGAAGACTTACAGAAAACGTTTGACCTCTGTCATTGCCAACAAAGGATATATAACAAAGTATTGAGATGAACTTTTGATATTGACCAAATACTTTTTTTCCACCATAATTTGCAAATAAATTCTTTCCAAATTAGACAATGTGATTGTCTGGATTTGTTTCCACATTTTGTCTCTCATAGTTGAGGTATACCTATGATGACAATTACAGGCCTCTCTCATCTTTTTAAATGGGAGAACTTGTACAATCGGTAGCTGACTAAATACTTTTTTGCCCCACTGCACTTCTCAATGTTCACCCCACTGGCTTGCTCGGTCCATGGCTTGACACACAAGGCTGCTCTGCAAGCGTCACCTCCACTGGCTGGGTCCCTGGCTTGATACCCGCTGAAGTTTCCAGATTCTTCACCGTCCCCGGTTGGTGAGAATACTGCTCCGGTACTTGCTTCAGCTACTCACTGTGGTCCCTGGTAATATGGTGGTTGGTCCCTTAGTGGCAACCGTTTCCCCTCTACCTCCGACCACGACAGGTTTTCCAGCCGGCAGAACCGTCAATTCTGGTTGGACAGGACTGCCAGCTGCAATCCCAACCCTGCACTGCTCTCTTGCTTCTGGATAGGCCCTCAGACAGCCTAGCAGCCAGATGTACAAAACACGTCCACCCAGAACACTGATTACCTGACTCCACCCAAATATATAGGTTCTCCCAGCAGGCCAAGGGATTTAGGAAAACCCCTGTCCATTGGCTGAGACACCCCATATACCCATAATCTGACCTTGCAGTGCCCTTGTCTTATCTAATGCCACCAAGTGCCAGGCCACCTAGTGGCAAAAGAGAGATGTGCAGCATTTACAGACTTATGCCGCGTACACACGACCATTTTTCATGACGAGAAAAATGCAATTTTTTTAATTGCTCATTAAAAACGATCGTGTGTGGGCTTCAGAGCATTTTTCGCGACATGAAAAATGGCCATTAAAAATTTGGAACATGCTCTATTTTTTCTCGTTGTTTTTCACGTCCTCGTTTTTCTCATCATGAAAAACGGCCGTGTGTAGGCTTTAACGACGTGAAAAAAATGCGCATGCTCAGAAGCAAGTTATGAGACGGGAGCGCTCGTTCTGGTAAAACTAGCGTTCATAATGGAGATAGCACATTCGTCACGCTGTAACGGACTGAGGAGCACGATGCTGAAAAGCGCGAATTGTCTCTCACCAAACTTTACTAACACGAGGATCAGCAAAAGCAGCCCAAAGGGTGGCGCCATCCAAATGGAACTTCCCCTTTATAGTGCCGTCGTACGTGTTGTACATCACTGCGCTTTGCTCGAGCATTTTTTTTCACGATAGTGTGTAGGCAAGGCAGGCTTGAGAAGAATCACGTCGAGAAAAACTTTGTTTTTTACAAAGACATTAAAAATGGTTGTGTGTACGCGGCATTAAAGTGAAATCAATTGATCCTCAACAATTAGCCAATACCTGGCAGGTAAATTTTTGAGCAACCCTGCCTAAACACCAGAGTGCTACACACATATTAAAGTGGAAGTAAACCCATTGATTTAACAGTTTTAAAAAACAGTTAAATTCCCAGCATGCCGGAAATGCCAACTGCCACATTGGTTGTGCTCTCAACCAAACTGTCAAACCATCCAATGGTTGGTGTCATAACTGGTCACATGTGCAGCATCATGGCAGTTGAAGATTAAACAAAGGTCAAGATGGTAGCTTCCTTGGCTGAAAACGATAGGAGGGTTTACTTCCACTTTAAGAGCAAACCAAGCCGTGGATCTGGATACTGCAGCACAGTGGCAAATATTGTGAATGGGCAATACCCCTTCAAGGGGTGAGTATTTCTGGTGAGTGCATTACCTCTAGGGGCACTGTAAGGAGCACCAGCACAAAGGATATATGATTGAAGAGCACCTGTCACTTTTGGAATATTTATAAAACTTTAAGGACTGCATATATATATTTAAGGACTGCGTATATTTACTTTCCAAGGATTGTACATATTTATTTCAAGCACTGAGCTCACATATGATTGAAGAGCACGTGTTACTTTGGATTTTTACTTAATGATCGTGTATATCAATTGATTCTCAGCACTAGTCACTTTTTTATGATTGCACTGTTTGCACATTATGCATATGAGTTATGTTTTGGCACCAGTCACTTTATAATTAATGCACTCAAGTCTGTTTAAACATATAAAGTACTGATTAGAGAGTGGGTTGGAAGCAATCACACCCCAGAACATAAGAACAGCGCCACACCTACGCAGATCAAACAGAGGCCAAGATGGCCGCTTCCTTGGCTGAAAAGGGATAGGAGGTTTTAGTTCCGCTTTAACTCTCTTCTCTCCAGCTGGGTAAGGGAAAGGTGAGGATAAAGCTATTGTTAGAACTACAATTAAAGTTGGGGCTGCAAATCACAGGTTAATTTTAATGCAATCCTTTGCAAAATCACACAGAAAAGAAATAAAAGAAAAAAATAATAAAATCAGTTCCACTTTAAAGAGGAGGTCCACTGAAATTGTTTTTTTTTTTTAAAAGTCAGCAGCTACAAATACTGCATCTGCTGACTTTTAAAAAATGGACACTTACCTGTCCTGGAGTCCAGCGATGTCGGCAGCCGAAGGCGAGCAATCGCTCATCTCTTGGCTACCCCCGCCGCCATCCTCAGTGAGGGAATCGGGAAGTGAAGCGTTGCGGCTTCACTGCCCGGTTCCCTACTGCGCATGCGCGAGCCGCGCCACGCTATCCTACTGGTCTTCGCTGTGTTCTAGGAGCCTGTGTTTCCCAGAACACAGCTGGGGGGGGGGCGGGAAGTGGCGTGACTCCCATGGGAGTCACTACCCAGAAGTGGGTGCAAATACCTGTATTATACATGTAGCGATACCTTCACTTAAGAAGGCCGCAGAATAGTTTGGGCACTGAAGACAGCTCCGCCAACCCCCCGGCAATTTACTCGACCCCCTTCTGGCACAGTTAGTCTAGGGTAACAATATGTATATTTCTTATGCTCTATGATCAAACTCAGACACCAAGGTAATATTAAAGGGTTATCTGATTTACTTTAGATTGTAGTAATAAAAAAGGATCAACAGTGGTAACAGTTTACATGAAATAGGTTGCAGAGCCCTGCAGTAATAACATTCTATGCATTAATAAAAACAGTAAAGGCGCGCCTCATGGGCGACCGTTAACTAGGCGCCCTGTGGCGCAGCAACTAAATGAACTATCTAGCTGGCCAGGCCTGGCTCAGATACTAAGAATCAGTCTCTAGGGGATGATGTTTTCTTCACCGGCAAGTCTTTAAAGGTGGTGCACATAACAGAACAACATTTGTAATCCAATAGGGAGATGGTAATAGAAACAAACACTCTACCGGAGATCTCCTGACTTAGTTCTGCTATGGATCTCCAGTGAGAGTATCAAACATGAACTGGTGGGCCACGGCAGTCTGTAGGCACATTAACAATAGACATTATATGGTTTGAGCATACGCTCGCTCACCCCTCCGGACGCGATCCCAGTCCGGGAACTTCCACCGACTGTGTCTCCACACACAGCTCTGCAGCAGTCTCGTCTCCGGCTCAGCAGCAGTTGAGGAACCCGAGTCAGATGCCACCCAGGCTCGAGATGGGGTGGAAGGCTCTTTAGGTAGCAGCGCAAGGCCCCAGGCTTCAGGCCTTGCACTACAGCGGATCCGCACAGGAAGATCTCTTCCTTGAAGTCTCGTGTCCCAAAGAGGCCGAGCCCAGCCTCGCCTCCTCCTTTTATAACCCCTCCCATGAGTCTCTGGGGTGGAAACATTGCCGAAAGGGGTTCTGGGTAAGGTAGTCCTGAGAGTCTTAAAGGGGACCCCGCTACATACAGGTATCTGCACCCCCCTCCTCCCTGAAAGGTGCCAAATGTGACAACGAAGGGGGGAGGGTTTGGAAAAGTGGAAGTTCCATTTTTGGGTGGAATTTCACTTTAAGTTTCAGGGCTCATTCATACTGCGCCTGGTGATAGCCTATTGTGCTTTCCTATATTGAGCCCTTTCATTTTTCACCATTGAGGACCATCCACCAAAGGTAAAGAGAAAGGAGATCCTATATGTCACCGGGTAAAAAGATAATAAAAAAATTATATATATATATATATATATATATATATATATATATATATATATATATATTGGGGCAAAACAGACACAGAAACCTGCTGTATAAAGCTAAAGGAGGGTACTACTGGGCTGCCATAATGGTTCATTCCTAGTGCGGGAGGAACATCTGGAGAGACGGAGATTACGTGTGTAGCGCCCTGCTCCCAATGAGTGGGCGCTATATGTTGAAATTTAGTTGTCTGGGCATTAGTTTAGCCCAGAGAGATTGTTTATTTAAATGATGGCACTGTTTCAGTTCGGTTGGTTGCATGATTTTCCTCCTGACAGTGGGTGTGGGTGTCGCTGTCACCACTGGTCAGGATAGGAAGGGCAACAGGCTGGACGTATTGGGTATCTCTTTCCCAGCAGCAGCCCAGGCGGGTGGTGTACCCGCTGTGCATGCTGGGAGAGGGTACTTAAGTGACAGGCGCCATTAGGGGGAGGAATTGGAGAGTTGGGGGTCGTCGTTCGTGGGTGGTGGACACCACCCGCCCAATCCCGACCTGAGGGCCCTCATGGCCTCAAGGGAGTGCTGGCAGTTTCAGCCATCGGGGCCACGTTGGCCTGAGGCTCCGTTACTGAAATGTAGGCCCAGGAGTTACTGGGGGCCTACAGATCCGGGGATGAGCCTGTGTCGCCTTACCTGCTGGAAGGGACAAAGCAATTGAGGACTCAATTGGAGGATGCATCCGGATCATAATCTACCTCACAGTGCTGGTAAAATAAATTAAAACTGCGCTCAATCAGCAAGTGTTGAAGCTGCCAGCAAACAAAGTGGATGAAAATGGAAAACAGGGTAGTGCGGCGCTGTACTAGTGAAGGATATCACTGAGTGTAGAAGTGATATTCTGACATAAAATGAAAATACATAAATCAGTGCATAAATCAAATAAACCACAAATTAATATGGTGTGGAAGCTTCCAGGAATCCACACAGTATCAATGCATGAATCAAATAAATCACAATTAAAAAAGGTATGGTGTGGGTGCTTCCACCTAAGGAATCCACACAATACACGTACTAAGTGAAAAGACACAGTGCATATAAACAGTCCAAAAAAAAAAAAAAAGTAACAGTCCGTACAGTGAAAAATGAGATGGGGTCTCTGTGTGTGTGTTACAGGTGCACTCAAATAGAAGTGAACACAGCACCACTGAGGGTAAAAATTAAAATGGAACTGATATGTGTGACAAGTCCAAACACCTCAGACCCATTTCAAGGGTAGCTTCCCACAGATTGACCACATGTGAAGAACCAAAATGTTGTCTGATGAATTCAAATCAAAAACACTTGAGACAATGGATAAGTGGGGTACTCTTACCACAAATGATGGACTCATCTACCATACGATAGTGAGTCAGATAGGCTTGAGGTCTCACAGACCATGGGTAATGAAACAGGATGCCGTGGATGTCTCAAACCATCCAGGAAAGAGTGATCCAATGCGCTGAATGGCTAGTAGAAACTCCGCCAGCATACGAGCTCCAAGAATAAAAAGGTGGAACAAATGGAGACAAAAGGGAAGGCTCCCAATGGTGCAGGTCAATAAAACCGTATCAGGTTTATTTTCATAAAATTGTCATACAGGTAGTTGACAAATATAAAAAAGTGATCACGATCTAAAAAGCAATGTAGGGTACAGCAAGACAAACCGACGCGTTTCGACTTCAAAGTGAGGGGCATCAACACAAGCCAAGGAATACATGTAGGGGGCAGTAGAGTGATGATTGGTGTGAGCTTCGCCCTCTAAGGTCTGTCTGTGTTCTCCTGCCTGGAGGATCACAAGGGTGTATGATATTGGGGGAATACAGAGGGGAGGGGGGTGTAAGTGTCATAGGTATGATGGGGGGGAAAAGAAGTGGGGTCCAGGGGTACGGCTTGTGAAGCAGCAGATCAAACTAATATCAGTTTAATCTGCTGCTTTGGAGGCCAGAGGAGACATCTGAGGTCTCATAGACCCCAAGGCTCTCCATAAAGAACAGTCAGACCTGTCCACACGGAAGGACGTACGGAATTTACCTCCATTTGTGGAGTTGGCATAATGTATTCTCTAGTGTTTCCTACTACACGGACAGGGACAGAGATGATATTTCAGGCTGTGGATTCTTCATACCTATTATTGCTTGACTATGATAAGACAGATGCAAACTGCCTATTGCCATAATACCAAACTCCCAACTTAACCAACAAATAACCAGACGACACCCATTTTTGGAGTAAATTGACCGCACCGGCCATTTTATTAACATATTAACCATAACATTTTATTTACAAAAACAACCCTTCACAGATACATTGTCACCCTGTTGAGGATCATTGAAGGCACTGACCAAATTTCCTTCGTATCAGCATGGCCACCCAAGGTCCCAGTCGCAGCGCGCCGACTCAAGGACAATACCACTCTGCATCTTCCAACGCTGATACCCAACTCCCAATGCCAGTTAAACCTCGGTTAACTGGCATCACCTGAGGATCCCATACCATGATGGTTCCCCACTTATGCCAAATTGGTCTAAATTTCTAATGCCTCCAAAGATCCCCAACCGCTAACCCCTAACCCCAAGCACAACATATATATGTAGCGGGTGGTTACATTTAGGGGAGGCATCTGAGTGGTACCAGGCTCAGATGTAGCAATTGTTAGGGTTCATGGACCAATTTATGCCAGTGGAGGATATCAATGGTGTCCAGTTCCCTGCGGCCTATAGGTGGCGCTGCCGCCATGGGCCGGGGTTGAACCACCATTGGAGGGCTGTACCCTTTTTGTCCTCTGTGGTACAGTGGGGCGGGGAACCTGCTGTGTCTTCTGGGAGGGGGTATAAAGGGGCCAGACATCGTCCGCTCAGGGTCCACGCCCAGGCACCTTCAGCCTGGGGGTGAGTGCTGGTGGTCTCCGGGTGCCCTAGGCCCGGAGACGGAGCTGCGGTTCCACCCCAGACACCTTTGGTCTGGAGTGAGGTACTCAGTGGAGGCCTGGGGCCCAGTACCTTCGACTGGGTCCCGCAAGAGATGGAGGGCTCCTAGGGTGCCCCCGGAGCGGGTGCCCAAATCTAGGACGAGGAGTCCAGGGAGGTGACCCTTTCCGGAGATCCAGTGCAGCATTTGCTGGTGACGGAGGGGCCTCTGGTAACTGTCCGGATGGATGTCCTTTCTCTGACAGGGGCCGTTACTCTAAGAAGGTAGTCCACGTTCTCATGGTCTGTGGCAGGGACCCATCGTAAATCAGGTCGGTGGCAGAGACCCAACAACCAGGCCTGTGGCAGGGGCCTTATTCATCTGGTCTGTGGCAGGGACCCCCTCACGGTCGGTGGCAGCGACTGTGCGCCAAGCCTGTTTGCGCTATAACGAAACAGGAGAATATCAAGTTCAAGTTTGTGCCTGGACCTTCCTCCCCACCCTGTCTGTTCTGTATCTGACCAGTCGCTTTCAAAGGACTATTTATTGCTATGAAGAATAAATAAGTATTGGACTTTCAGTGGTGTGGAACTTGACTTTCTGGGAGCTAAAGGGTCCTATCTCCACCTGCGTGGAGGGTGGGAATCATCCTCGAGGGAAGTTTTGGCTCTGGACGGGAATACAGGCCCGAAGGTAAAAGGTTATAGCTCACACCTCTACACACAAGAGGATACGAGCTGGTGGTGCGCCACACTCTCCTCCCTGGTCCCCTAGACGAGAGCCATTGACTGAGAAGAGAAGGAGGGAGTGAGAGGTGAGGTCGCTACATATACAATAACAACATATTAGGGCGGGAGGGTGGGAGCTCCTTCTTCTCTCGCTGACCACCAACTGACCTCCGGACCCCCAGGCCCCTCCTACCCCAGGAAAAAATTAACTCAGGCCACCCCCTGACCTGACCAACTAGACTCCCCTAAATTAACCCCTATAAGTGCTGTTTCCCTGCTACCTAGTCATGCCAGCCCTGCGCCTAATGCTACATATTGCTGCAAGCTTCTCTTTTCTTTTTCTTTTAGCCTCTCTTGTTTTGACTATATCGTGCCACTAGGTCCAGCTAGGGGTGGCCTCTACACATCATCATCATTTTATGTTATCAGAAGTTGTTGCACTAATTATTGATCTACTTTTCAGATGTATCTCTATGGCCTGTGTATATATAGGGCCGTTGAGTGTAGCTTGGTCTTGGGGGTGGCCCACACACCCACATAGCTCCCAACTGTCATTGATTTTGAGGGACTGTCACTGATTTGGAGCAAAGTCCCTCTGTCCCTCTTTCCCCCTCATTTGTCCCTCATTTTGGTCTGATCCATATAATTGTATATACAGTTGTGTAGCGCACCCACCCCAGCCTTTACCTGCTTTTCTTCTTTTGTTTGGCTCTTCCACAGGAAAGACTGGGGCACACCACACCACAAGCATGTACCCTCCTGGATGGGGAGGTTGAGCGGTGTTTGTTTTTCGGGCCTGCCTGCGGCTAGTGAATAAATCCTCCCGCAGCTGATCTCGTCTCTGGGGTTTCCAGAGACAAGTCCTTAGCATTTCCCCAGTAAGCAACTGTCCACACCAACTGAAAGGTCCAACTCTTATTTATTCTTAAGGGCAATAAATAGTCTCTTTGAGAGCAGACAGGTTGAGACAAGCACAGGTCAGATAAGGTGGGAGGAGGTCCAGGCACAAACTTAATTCTGTTTCTCTCCTGTTCTGATTAGCACGAACAGGCTTGGTGCATGGTCCCTGCCACAGACCATGAGGTTGGTCACTGCCATTGACCGGGTGGAAAAGTTGAAAGTCACTGCCACTGACCTTGTGTGCGTAGAGTCACTGCCACTGTGACATACAGAACCCGCAATTCCCTCTTTGAGTGACTTGGCCCCTTTTTAGGACAAGGACATCCCTCCGGAGAGTTACCAGAGGCCCCCTCTGTCACCACGACTCTGCGCTGGGTCTTCAGAAAGGGTCACCTCCCTGGCCTCCTCTATCCTGGATACGGGTCCCCTCGCAAGGCAGATCCCTGGGAGCTTTGATCCTTAGCGGACCCCAGCCGAAGGTTTTATCTTTCAAAAAGTGTTTCCCAGTGCTAAACCTTTCATCCAAATTCTAAATGGCTGTATTAGTAAATTTTAAAGCCAATATAAAGGAATAATAGTGGTAAAAAAAGCCCTTGTGGATTTAATTAACCTTTTTTTTTTGGTTAATTCTCCTTTAAGGGTGTGTGGCAGGGGCGTGTCCTATGCCTACATACATTTGCTATTAGGTGTCCCTCATTAGTGATGTCGCGAACATAAAATTTTCCGTTCGCGAACGGCGACCGCGATTTTCCGCAAATGTTTGCGAACGGGCGAACCGCCGTAGACTTCAATAGGCAGGCGAATTTTAAAATCCACAGGGACTCTTTCTGGCCACAATAGTGATGGAAAAGTTATTTCAAGGGGACTAACACCTGGACTGTGGCATGCCGGAGGGGGATCCATGGCAAAACTCCCATGGAAAATTACATAGTTGACGCAGAGTCGGGTTTTAATCCATAAAGGGCATAAATCACCTAACATTCCTAAATTGTTTGGAATAACGTGCTTTAAAACATCAGGTATGATGTTGTATCGATCAGGTAGTGTAAGGGTTACGCCCGCTTCACAGTGACAGACCAAACTCTGACAGACCAAACTCCCCGTTTAACGCACCGCAAACAACCGCAAACAGTCCATTTGCACAACCGCAAGGCTTTAATGATCACCTTAGATGATCACAAAGAAAATTAATGTTTTTTCTATGCAAAATTATCCAGCCGATCGCTTTTGGTCTGTTCACAATGAAGCAACGACCTTATCATCTGGGGTGTGCCAACATTGCCATTGCCAACACACTCATAGAGGTGGTCGCTTCATTGTGATACGCAAGCCCCTTCACCACAACAAGGTAACGGTCACGAAGGGGAATTGACACATGTATGTGCTTTTTTTTTGTTTTGTTTTTGCAGCCACAGTGCAGCACCAGAGGCCAGAAAAATTAGGCATGTACACATGCCTGAAAAATTTATGTTTTCCAGGCAGAAAGTGCCCTAAAACATTGCGGCTTGAACCCTAGTTGGTGGCGGATAAGTCACGCAAGTCATCCGGCGTGCAGAGATAAAATACAGCAGCGTGTGGACCATTTTTAGCCCAAGGCAGCTCATCTCATCAGGCCTTTTTTAGTCAAATGTATCGCCCACTGTCAGTCCCTTCGGGATCCATGCCTCATTCATCTTAATAAAGGTGAGGTAATCTAGACTTTTTTGACCTAGGCGACTTCTCTTCTCAGTGACAATACCTCCTGCTGCACTGAAGGTCCTTTCTGAAAGGACACTTGAAGCGGGGCAGGCCAGAAGTAAGGCACTGGGCAAGTGGGCACAGTATACGCTGTGAGCCTGACACACACACGCTGGCAGGCAACTGCAATTAGATTACAGAGAAAAAAAAAAAAAGCAGACTGATGTACTAGCCCTAAAAAGTGCTTTTTGGGGTGCTGTCAGGACACTGTCCTTACAGCAGAGATCAGATGAGTCTTTCAGGACTGGAGTGGACACTGAATACACACACGCTGGCAGGCAACTGCAATTAGATTACAGAGGAACAAAAAAAAAGCAGACTGATGTACTAGCCCTATAAAGGGCTTTTTGGGGTGCTGTCAGGACGCTGTCCTTACAGCAGAGATCAGATGAGCCTTTCAGGACTGGAGTGGACACTGAATACACCCACGCTGGCAGGCAACTGCAATTAGATTACAGAGGAAAAAAAATAAACAGACTGATGTACTAGCCCTAAAAAGGGCTTTTTGGGGTGCTGTCAGGACGCTGTCCTTACAGCAGAGATCAGATGAGTCTTTCAGGACTGGAGTGGACACTGAATACACTGGCCTAGCTATAGATTTCCCTATTAAATCAGCAGCAGCTACACTGTTCCTCCTCTCACTAAGACTGCAGCTTCCGAATTAATCTAAAATGGATGCTGTCCAGGAGGTGGGAGGGTTTGGGAGGGAGGGTATGCTGCTGATTGGCTGGAATGTGTCTGCTGACTGTGAGGTACAGGGTCAAAGTTTGCTCAATGATGACGAATAGGGGGCGGATCGAACATCGCATATGTTCGCCCACCGCGGCGAACGCGAACAAGCTATGTGCGCCGGGAACTATTCGCTGGCGAATAGTTCGGGACATCTCCATCCCTCATTCCCATCTCAAAATGTTGGGAGATATGCACTCGGGAGTCTATAGTTCTCGAATACTTTTGCTTACCGTCAGTGGCGGTGCGTCCATAGAGGGCGCCGGAGCGCCTCCCCCTCTCGCTCCCGCACCGCCACTGAAAGACAATACACAGATTCATGCATTGCATGAATCTGTGTATTGTCACCGCTGCCGCGCTGCCCACTATACATATGGCCGGCCTCCTGGTGAGCGCCGGCCATATGAATTAGAGCGGCGGCCGGCGGTGGGTGTAACTTGGAAGTGCCTATCAGAGCCAGCGGCTCTGATAGGCTTTCCGAATACAGCTCTCACGCTGTATTCGGCTTCCAAAAACTCCTCCCAGGTACGCACGGGGGTGCGTTCCAGGAAGAAGACTGTGTGGAGGTTTCAGCCAATCAGGTTCACCGGATCTGGTTACCGGTAACCTGATTGGCTGAAGCGACATCGAGGGCGGGAGAACACATCGAGGACGGCGCGGACCGAGGAAGGTAAGTGCAGGGCTGGGGGGGAACAGGCTGCATTTGGGGGACAAACTGGCTGAATATGGGGGACAAACTGGCTGAATATGGGGCACAAACTGGCTGCATTTGGGGGGAACTGGCTGTATATGGGGGACAAACTGGCTGAATATGGGGGGAACTGGCTGTATATGGGGGACACGCTGGCTGCATTTGGGGGGAACTGGCTGTATATGGGGGACAAACTGGCTGAATATGGGGGGAACTGGCTGAATATGGGGGACAAACTGGCTGAATATGGGGGGAACTGGCTGTATATGGGGGACAAACTGGCTGAATATGGGGGGAACTGGCTGAATATGGGGGACACGCTGGCTGCATTTGGGGGGAACTGGCTGTATATGGGGGACAAACTGGCTGCATTTGGGGGGAACTGGCTGTATATGGGGGACACGCTGGCTGCATTTGGGGGGAACTGGCTGTATATGGGGGACAAACTGGCTGCATTTGGGGGGAACTGGCTGTATATGGGGACAAACTGGCTGTATATGGGGGCACACTGGCTATATATATGGGGACACACTGGCTGTATATGGGGGCACACTGGCTATATATATGGGGACAAACTGGCTGTATATGGGGGCACACTGGCTATATATATATGGGGGCACACTGGCTGTATATGGGGGCACACTGGCTGTATATGGGGGCACACTGGCTGTATATATGGGGGCACACTGGCTGTATATATGGGGGCACACTGGCTGTATATGGAAACAAACTGTCTGTATTTGAGGGGGCAAACTGGTGGCGTTTGGGCACAGTGGCTGCGTTTAATGGGCACAGTGGCGGCAATTGATTTTTATTTTTTTTTTCAGTTTGTTTGCGCCCCCCCAAAAATTTTGAGCACCAGCCGCCACTGCTTACCGTGCCTCCATGACCTGGATGCCTGACCAGCATATGTGCTTTTTTATTTATACGCTGGCTTGTGCAATCCTTCTTCACAGTGTTATCTGTTATGCCGGTGCAGGCCTGCTTGGTTTTGGTGTGCAGGTGCCCATCCAACTCCATGCGCTATTTGGTGCCCTGTACCCGGGGGTGGAGGGGGGCTCTGTGTCTGCTGTCCACAGAGCCTACGTGGGCGACCACTGAACATAAGTACTTGAGGGTTTACATTAAATCATAGGTTTTGCATATCTTTAAAGAAAACTTTCCACCATTATTGGCTACGATCCATGCAGATCTTGAACGCTGGAATGCCCAATCTTTTACTTGGTTGCTACATAGTATTAAATTCATGTTTTGTACACTCTGCTCGTCTACTGCATGTCTGGCTTTGCTTATCTCTGCCCTATTCAGATGACCATGATACTAACAGTCAAGTACTTACATGTAACGAAGCACTGCAGGCAGGGCCGCTGATAGGGGGGGACCACCAGCCCTCCTGTAGGGGGCCCAGGCTCACAGGGGGGTCCGGAAAGCAGGAGGATTGGTGGAGCAGAGAATAGAGAATGACAGCGTCTCTCACCCAGCAACTCAAAGCCGGTTTCTCTCCAGCTCGCTCCCGCCGGCTTTCAGCTGCTAGGTGAGAGGCTAGGTGAGTGACACAGGGCTGGATTTAGGGGATGCCGGGGTGGGTTGTTATGCCCCCCCTGGCTGGCCGCAGCTAAGCTCCTTCCCCCGCCCCCTCCCCGCCCGCACTCACAGCTGGGATGAGGAGATGGCAGCTTGGAGCCTGGAGTGGTGAGAAAAGAAGTGCCAGTGGGAGGTGTGCTGTGTTTTGTTCTCCCCTCCTGTCAGAAGAGCGCTGGTCTTTACATTACATGAGACCGGATCGCTCTTACTGTAGATCGCATGGCACTGTACACACACCGCCCCCTATCCACAGGGTGGTGAGCACTGAGCAGCCTTTGGAGGAGATAGGGGCGCTGTGTGTGTGTGTACAGTGCAATGCATTCTACAGTAAGAGCAATCCGGTCTCATGTACTATAAAGACCAGTACTCTTCTGACAGGAGGGCAGAACAAAACACAGCACACCTCTTCCTGGCTGTGTTGGCATTGGCAAATGTAATGGGGATTTGGGGAGGGCGATATGTGTGAGGTAGGGTGACCACATCTCCAAACTGCCATTCAGGGACACCCCCCCCCCCCCCAAAAAAAAAAGATGATTTTATTTTTTGCCGATTTTTGGGGCAGGAGCGTATGAAATCAGCGGACCTGTGTGCAAGATCAAAAGTGGGCCCTAGGTATCAAGAAGTACAACAATATGGCGCACAAAGCGCGTCGTGGTGAACAGTGGACATGTCTTAAATTGCGCTAAATATTGGCTTAAAGGGGGTGTGTTGTTAAAGAGAGTCTGAGATGACTTATATAGTGCAGAATGTGGTACTGTTTAATAGGGAATGCGGAGTGTATGGCGGGAGGGTAGTATGTACAGGAGAGGAGTGCGGAATGTATGGCGGGGGGTAATATGTACAGGAGAGGAGTGTGGAGTGTATGGCGGGGGGGTAATATGTACAGGAGAGGAGTGTGGAGTGTATGGCGGGGGGTAATATGTACAGCAGAGGAGTGTGGAGTGTATGGCGGGGGTTAATATGTACAGGAGAGGAGTGTGGAGTGTATGGCGGGGGGTAATATGTACAGCAGAGGAGTGTGGAATGTATGGCGGGGGGTAATATGTACAGGAGAGGAGTGTGGAGTGTATGGCAGGGGGGTAATATATACAGGAGAGGAGTGTGGAGTGTATCCACTTCTGCCCTGTTGGTGGCCTGTGGGCTGCCTCTGCGGGGATGTCCGCTGCGGCTCCCGGGTGAGGGTATTACTGGTCGGTCTACAGCACCCGACCACCTCAGCATCAACATACGAACCCCAGTAAGTCAGCATGCACTTGACCTGTGGTCATTCATAACCCACTCTTGTTCATGCCTCTTAATTATTTTTACTTATTGGCTTATCTTTACTAATTTTTATTACATTTTGTTTTAGAAAACTGGCTTGCTCCTGATGATTGGCGGGGAAGCCATGAAACGCGTTGAGCTATCTGAAGCCGTTTCTTTACAATCAATACCCAGCTATTATATTATTACTTTTCCTTACCCATTCAGGATCAGAGAGGCCATAGGCCCTGCAGGCACTACCCTTTCTTATATTTTTACCTCAATGTGCTCTGGTGAACTTTGGAATTTATTAGGATGTACCATGACATAACTATTGTTACCTTCTTACCCATTGTACACTCCATGACCCCATGACGTCGTGGAATGAACTTGCCATGCTTAACTGCATTGTAATTATAGTAATGTATATTTCATGACCAACTGATGTCTATGTAATCAATTTATATGTGTGCTTATTTGTAATATGCAATAAATTCCTATGTGTTTATCTCATTATGCTTTTGCTCACACCTGCTTCATTTAAAGTCCTGCCCTCTTCGCTCCTCTCCTCAAATTATGTGGGATGGAGAGACAAGGCATTACCATGCCATGTCTCTCATTTAAAGTCCCCTGGGATGGAAATAACTGACCTTACCAGGCCATGACTTCCCAAAAATCCCAGAAAAACTTTCCTTCAATATTTAAAATGTGGAGTGTATGGCGGGGGGGTAATATGTACAGGAGAGGAGTGTGGAGTGTATGGCGGGGGGTAATATGTACAGGAGAGGAGTGTGGAGTGTATGGCGGGGGTAGTTAGTGGAGAGAGGAGGAAGAGGAGTGCAATACCACCTCCTGATAGTCTGTCAGCCACTGCTATACCACTTTGGTGGTGGGGCACTCCGAAGGATGTAAGGGGGCACTCTGGAGGAAGTAAAAGGGCACTCTGGAGGCACTAAGGGGCACCCTAGAGGTTGTAAGGGGGGGTGTAAGGGGGCACTCTGGCGGTACTAACTTAGTCAGAGCCCCCTTACATCCTCCAGGGTGCCCCCTTAGTGCCTCCTTACATCCTCTGGCGTGCACCTTACATTCTCCTCCAGAGTGCCCCCTTACATCCTCCTCCAGAGTGCCCCCTTACATCCTCCTCTAGAGTGCCCCCTTACATCCTCCTCCAGAGTGCCCCCTTACATCCCCCTCCAGAGTGCCCCCTTACATCCCCCTCCAGAGTGCCCCCTTAGTACTACTGAACTAAGGGGCACTCTGGAGAAAGTAAAGGGGCACTCTGGAGAAAGTAAGGGGAGGAAGTAAGGGAGCACTCTGGAGGCACACAGATAGTACCAGTGCCACCTGCAGAGAGTCCTGAGGAGTGATGGCCATTAATCCATGCCAGGTGAATGTTAGGAAAAGCAGAGCACACCACCCACCTCATGGCTGCCCTATTCCACTACTGCTTGCTCACTCCCTGCCACAGCCCTGTAGAGGCTGCAGAGTGGTCAGAGGGGCCGCAGAGTAGTCAAAGGGGCAGTGGGATGGACAGGGGGACAGTGGGATGCACACAGAGACAGTGGGATGCACACAGAGACAGTGGCATGGACTGAGGGACTGTGGGACGGACAGAGGGACCGTGGGATGGACAGAGGGACCGTGGGATGGACAGAGGGACTGTGGGATGGACTGGGGGACCGTGGGATGGACAGTGGAACCGTGGGATGGACAGGGGGACCGTGGGATGGAGAGGGGGACCGTGGGGTGGACAGAGGGACAGTGGGGTGGATAGAGGGACCGTGGGATGCATAGAGGGACCGTGGGATGGACCGTTGGATGGACAGGGGGACCGTGAGATGGACAGGGGGACCGTGGGATGGACAGAGGGACCGTGGGGTGGACAGAGGGACAGTGGGGTGCACAGAGGGACAGTGGGGTGCACAGAGGGACAGTGGGGTGGACAGAGGGACAGTGGGGTGGACAGAGGGACAGTGGGATGGACAGAGGGACAGTGGGATGGACAGAGGGACAGTGGGATGGACAGAGGGACAGTGGGTGGATAGGGGGGCAGTGGGGTGGATAGGGGGACAGTGGAGTGGATAGGGGGACAGTGGAATGGATAGGGGGACAGTGGGATGGATAGAGGGACAGTGGGGTGGATAGAGGGACAGTGGGGTGGATAGGGGGACAGTGGTGCTCAGTGATGGACTGTACACATACCTCTCTCCTGCTGTCCCGTTCTGTAGTGGGTTGCACTTCCTCCCTCTACACTGACTGGCTGTTCCTTCTGCTGGGCTCCTGCAAGAAACGCTGCATTGACAGGGACGAGGGGGTCAGGGTGGGTGGCCGCTGCTTTGCTCTGCATGCACTGTCTGAGTGGTCACTGGCGTCACGGTCACTCACTATGTGCTGGCTCTGCCTCTGGCTGGTGGCTGTGGAGGCGCGCGCGCTGCTCTCAGACTCAGCCGTAGTGTGCGCCGGACGGGTGCACTCACTGCCCAATGCCACACTGACTGAGTGACAGGCCTCAGCTGACGTCACTGGTTGCTAGACGCGGGGCGGCCCCTAGCCCAGCAACCAGACTGGCAGTGGCAGCCTATGTGTAATCATCAGTGTGAGAGTGTTAAAATTTATAAGGTGGCGGCGCGGCGGACAGGCGGAGTCATCGGAGCGGACTGGTGTGGTCTGGTCACAGTTTTTTTTTCATTCCGGGACATCTGTATTGTCCCGGAATGAGCTTCCCGGGAGCTGCCCGGGACACGGGACAAAAATCTCTAATCAAGGACAATCCTGGGCAATCCGGGACACGTGGGCACCCTCGGGAGGAAGAATGGGGGGATATGTGCTGGGAGGAGAGATTGCGGGGGGGGCAGGGGGGTAATTTAGAGTGGGTTGTGCTAGGAGGCGGGATTTTTGTTTGGAAATTTGTGCACGGGGGCCC
Source organism: Rana muscosa (assembly GCA_029206835.1). Classification (NCBI taxonomy): domain Eukaryota; kingdom Metazoa; phylum Chordata; class Amphibia; order Anura; family Ranidae; genus Rana; species Rana muscosa. The sequence continues at coordinate 39,776,135 of JARGYO010000094.1, forward strand.
CGTCAGGTAGACTGTACGGGGCCCCGTGATTTCTATAAGCGGCCCTGACCGCAGGTATAATCCCACTGACCATGTAGTGTTTCAAAAGCAATACCAAATGCATTGAACATAAAGAAGCCAGTTACTGCCAGGACAAAGGTGATGAGGGTTGGTGTGAATATAACTGCACAACATGCATGCTGCCCGGAATCACGTTCAGCAAATCTGGAAAAACGATTGAGAAAAATATATATATATATAGGAAGGCTAGTATGCTAGCCTGAAATTATGGGAGGAGTTCGAGGGGTACTTATACAGACCATCCACCAGGGTCAGTGTCGGCTGTAGTGCGCGGTACTACATGTCACTGGGCTGACTCTTCCCCACTCACCTCATATTCATATGCGATCGCAGGTACATTTCGGCTTCTTCATTCGGGGTCTTCGACGGCGGTTCCTGCTAGTATCTCGAACTTTTCATATCAGGTACAATCTTGCGGTTTGTTATGCTTTCATCCTCCACCCCTTGCTTAAAAAGCCTGCTCCTGTGTTGTTGTCGCTCGTATTCAGGCATCATTCAGCACAGGCATAGTACGTTTATAAGTTCCTTCTGCCAAACATACGATTAATTCGTACATCCAAGCCTCAGAGCCGCTGTCGGTCGTTGCCCCATAACACTCGCCATAGGCTCAATGGCGTCCCTAGGGGGGGACCAGAGGGGGCCCTGCCCCCCCCAACATTATGCTGTGCCCCACCATGTGCCCCCCCAAAAAAAAAAAAAAAAAAAAATTTTTTTGCATTTTTTTTTTCCGCTCGGGCTGCTGCTGGGGTAACATAGTCTCTCCTGAGAGGTAGAGCATCCCCAGTCCGCTCCTGCGGGGGATTCCTCCCCCTCCCTCTGCTAGCTGACACTGCATAATGCAAGTGCTCACACAACCACAGCCGCCCGATCTGCTCCTTTCCCTGCATCCTCATTGGCACGGAGAAGAGCGAGTTGCAGGAAGGACTCCATGAGCACTGTAGGAGGGGGGCCCAAGCCTTCATCTCAGTTACTGAAAAAACAGACTGATTTCTCCCGTCCTTAGGACAGGAGAACCAGCCTGTAAATTCCGAGAGTGGTGACTGCAAGCTGAGCCGAGTGTCAGTCTATGACACTCTTTCACAGCCCAGCGAGTCCAGCCACCCCCCCTCACTCTCCTCACATACGAGCAGGGAGGAATACAGCTCCTCCTCCTCCTTCCAGTCCCGCCCACACTATCCCAGCATGCTGTATCTGAAGAGAGGGGATGTGTGGGCGGGAAATATGAAAATCAGCAGCATTCCTGGCTGTGTGTGAATGATGCCTGAGATTCTAGCCTAGAGCGTGGGTAAGTGTGTGCACTGCAGACTGCAGTACATTGTAATCACTGAACTGCATTATCTCCATCCCTTCTCTCCCCCATCTGTCTCCCTCCCCCTCTTCTGTTCTTTCAAGACATTCACAGTTTACTTTCACTTTCAGTTAGGTAGGTAATATACGGTGCAAATTTCTTTCCTACATCCACTGATTGGAAAGAAACTTGCATAATTCCCCCATCAACACAGACAGTGCTGACAGGAGAATATCCCTCCTGCCCAGCAATTGTATTCTCCCGACAAACAGTGATTATCACTAGTGGCTATAGAAACCACTAGTGATGATCATAAGAGAATCTGCTGATTAATGGTTCAAATCTCAGCCAGTTCTTGCTGAACCAGCTGAGATTTAAACTGTCTATGGCTGGTCTTGGCTCTTAGGCAGCCCATACATTGATCACTTTTTTTCATTCAACTATTAGGTTGAATGAAAAAAAAAGGAAATTATCAAATTCCCCCATCTACACATTATAGGTGGATGGGGGAATCCTCCCAGTGTGGACCAGTGCTGGAACAACCAGAGTTGCTGTCCTTTGTCTCCATGGTAGCGGCGGCAGCACATTGGAACCCAGTGCTGGTTACTTTATGGGGCTGATGTACAGGAGGGCCAGCACAATTTGTTGTTAGAGATGGGCTGGGCATGTTCAAAATTCCACATGCCAGAGCCTGCCAGGAAGCCCACACTGCACAGCGCTAATCACAGGCAGTAAGACATTTCCCAGTCCACAGCTCCACAGATCAGGGAATGTCTCACTGGCTGTGATTAGCACTGTGGAGTGTCGGCTTCCTGGCGGGATTGGGCATGTGGGATTTCAAACACACCTGAGCCCATCTCTATTGGTTGTAGACAGTTGAGCTCCCTGCAGGTTGCTTAGCAGCAGTGGAGCCTTCTCTGACATGCTGATCGGGATGCAATCCAGGTGATGCTCCTAGTCCAATCCTAGTGTTAAATATCAGTGATTTTATTGATCAAAGCCCACACTTCACAGGCATAGAGCCCACATGGCTGCTGAACATAGGGTTGATTATATATATGTGGTTGTACTCTTGATGCTAATAAATACTGTGTTTATTAGATCTGACTGGGAGCATCACTAGGATCACATCCCGATTAACATGCCAACAGAGAAGGTTATACAGCATTACTGCTGCTAGGTGACCAGCTGGGGGCTCGGCTCTCTATAACCAATAGTGCCAGCCTTCCCCTGCATGCACGCATAATGTCACCAGCACAAAGTCCTAATAGACTGCTGCCACTGCCAAGGAGACAGATGCCAGACCAGCGCTGTCAATAACAGGGACAGGACAGCTGGGGAACCCCACAGTGGCAGAACACCAGGGCCCGGTGGCAAGACAACCTTTGCAACCCTGATAGTTCTCTCACTGCTTTGGACCCTTATATTTTCTTGGTGTGCTGGTGACATATATCTCTTGTTTTCTGCCACCCTGGTGGGGCCCCAGTATAGTAGGAAGGGAGCTCACTGCAGAACATGTGAAAGGGCCCGTTGTGGGATCGTAGTAAAGGGCCCCAGGACATATATATATATATATATATATATAAATTGCATTTTATAGTTGGCCCCCCTACTTTTGTCCCTGTCCCCCCATGTGCCCCCCCTAAATATGAAAGCTGGAGACGCCACTGCATAGGCTTCACTGGTTATAAAAGTCACTGTCCATGGGATTCAAGTCTCATTCATTTTGAGATGAGAATGTATTGTTTCTATGGGTTTCTGTGGCTGAGCAAGGTGGTAATTAGACCCACCTGGTGCCTTCTCTGCACTGGATTAGCCTGGGGGGATGGGTGGTTGATAGGTGTGAGCTTTCACAGCAAGGGGTGGCATACACCATACAACCAATTTGTATCAGATTAATTAATACTCCTCACTACCAATTCGTATCGGCTTCATTGCATACAATTTACAACCGATTTGTATCCGATACATTGCCTAGGCCGATAGCTTAACGGCTCCTCACATGCTACACCTTCTACAAACCCCATCACACCTACTGATGCCCCACACCTCCTACGATACTCTCCCTTCACCCAACTGATGCCCCACACCTCTTACTACACACACCATACACCGAACAGTCCGGTCCGAATCTGGTCGCAAAGCAGCGGCACTACAGTTCGGACCCTCGGCAATCACAAGCCCCCTCACCTTCGAAACACCAGACAGTCGATCCGAGTCCAGTCGCATCTCCGGTGCCGTGATTCGGATCCCGGCGCATCAATAACCCCATACCCACACCACAACCACACCATCCGAATCCAGTCGTAGCATCGGCTCTAAGATTCGGATCCTCAGCTAAAACAACCAATCCGAGCACAGTCGCACCACCGGCGCATACCACTCTGATCTACAGCAGTAAACTTCTTTAAACCGATCCGAATCCAGTCGTAGCATCGGCCCCAAGTTTCGGATCCTCGGCTGAAAACAACCAATCCGTACGCAGTCGCATACCCGGCTCTAGCAGCTCCGACCCATACCTCCGATACAACGTCGAACGTCTCAGAACGTTACGAATCCAGCCGTAGCATCGGCCACAATGATTCGAACCCAAAGCCGCCATACACACGCATTACTCACCACTCCCGTTTCATCATGAAACGGCCATCCCCACACACTCGAAAGTCACAAACTCTTCTTCTTTCGTCTCCTTAAGGCATTTGTTCCTCGCAAGCGCTGCGAGCATTCGACGAGTGGTTGCACACCAGCCACTCACCACCTCCAGTAGTCAAACGGCTACTCACCGATTTCTCTATCCCTTTCCACCACACAGGCCAGTTTAGATCCAGTCTCCATCCCGTCCACCCTGCAATCCAGGTCGGACGATATTTCCCACAAAAAAAAAAAAAAAAAAAAGTCTTACACACTTCTTCACCCGGGAGCTACCTACCGCTCCCACAACTCTTCACGCCTACCATAAAAAATATTAATAAATAAATAAATAATAAAAAAATATATAAAAAATAATAAAAAAAAATGTTAAATAATAAAAAAAAAAAAAAAAATGTTAAATAATAAAAAAAAAAAAAATAATTTAAAAAAAAATAAAAATAAAAAAATAAAAATTTAAAATAAAAAAAAAATAAATAAAAAAAATAAAAAAAAAAAAAAATAATGGAAAAAAAAAAAAATGTTAAATAATAAAAAAATAAAAAAATAAAAAAAGGGGAAATATATATCTCCATGTCACCCTCCTCACAGGTCCCGGTCGACCCATGTCTCGACCTCAACCAAGACAGGGCTCAAGTCAGGTGCGTAAACGCAAGGCCCCTCCTTGCTTTCTCTCCGCACTCTTTCACGACATCCGAGTCTTCACATACACAATTCGACCGCTCATCAGGCGCTAGCAACTGTCACATACCTCTACGCACGACACTCTGTTTTCGAAGCCGATCCGAGATCCTTCACTACGCAGACAAGGTCACCAACATCCACCTTGCTGGCAGTGCAGGAGTTGGCAGACCGACCACACGTCACTGGACTACAGATCGAAACATTCCTACTTAGTATACCAGACTTCAGCTACCCGCCCCAGTACGCCCTGGGGGCTCTGGTTCATCAGTCTGTGCCAAGCACAGGCGGCACCCGAGCTATCGGTTACCTAGCCAGTCACCTCCTGGCTCACCTCGGTTGCCACGCAGTCTTTTGAGTTTTCTAAATTTCACTCAACAAGCGCTCGTACGCAAAACTTGGCTATCCTCTGCGCCTGTCATTCCTTATTCTGTCCATCCTCCCTTCCTTCTCCCTACCCACTTTCGTACCTCCTCTATCCCCTCCATACCTGGCATCTCACTCTATAAACATACATTCCCCCCCCCTTTTCTTTCTCGTTTCTCCAGCCCCCAACATATCGCAGACCGACTGCGATGACTTTACCTTCGTCCCACCATCACCACGTTCGGGTTCAGCGGACGACTCCACACAGTCCCTCAGGGCTGGACCATCCCCAGGCTTACGGCCGAACTACGCCGTAGGGGCATCCCCTACCCGGCCACGGCCAGGAAAACCAAGCTGTTAGGCTGCTGTTCCATAACCAGCGGCAACTCTACCAGACAAATTCCGCTGCAGTCGATATCCTCGGCATTTACTCAGCTACACGCCTCAGTGACCACACTGGCAACCAGGCCTGGATGCTTTCCTAAATGTACATAATATAACTGAGTACTAACAGTCTAGGTAAAGTTGATCCGGGGTAAATCCGATTGCCTCTCGGGGGACCGGGAAGGAATTTTTTCCCCTGCTGTAGCAAATTGGATCATGCTCCGCTGGGGTTTTTTGCCTTCCTCTGGATCAACTGTGGGTATAGCATTGGGTATATGGGATTGCACGATATTTTTATTTTGTTTATTTTATTATTTTAGTGTATTAGTGCAGGGGGCACTACAGGGTTCCACACCAGACTCATTACACTGCCTGACTCATTCCAAAACTACCCAGTCAAACTCCTGCATACCCTCACAGGAGTTCTCCCGATGGTTTAGAAATCTTGTGAGATCTAAGAAATCCAAGAGAGGTCTTTAAAACCTTGACGTGCCCATAACCGTGAAGAAAGTAGGAAAACCGGCACAGTTCATCTCCTTCCTGGTAATCGTTCTAGACAAACGCGCCATGCGGGCCAGCCCACCTCTCGGTAGATTGACCCGCATCAGGACAGTCATCCATACGTCTACCGACACGCAGGGGGGCACTAACCCACAGCTACAATCCCTACTGGGCATGCTCAAACCACGATGAGGATCGTCTCTCAAGGGCGTTCCTTTATCGCACGCTTCTTAGTGTTCCTCTCCCAGGCACGAGACGTTGACCAAGTCATTAAGCTAGACGCAGCCTCCGTAGCAGGAGCTGGCCATGGGGGACCAATTCCTTGAGACCGGATAGGTAGACCCTTGTTTATCCCATCAGCATCCTCTTCGTCACCTCAGATGACCACGGACGTAGCAGCTTCCACAAGCTTCGCTGCAATTTTTGGCCATCATTGGTTTCAGGAGATCCGATCCATCAGAGATGCTCACAATTCCGCTTTTTAGTCAGTCCTCCTCTCTACTTGAGATCTACCCCATAGTCGCAGCAACACAAGTACGGGGCAGCCCCGGGCAGGACAGACCGCCATGTTCGCCACAGACAACCAGGCTACAGCCACAGTCATTAACAAAGGCAGGTCAATAAATCATTATCCGTCATGTCCTTCCCACGCAGGCTGTTGCTACTTTCCCTACAACGTCAGCTCAGTAGCCTCAGGGTCCACATCCCTGGCCAATGCAACACCTCGGCCGACGCGCTATCCCGCCTAACCATGCCACATCCTTTCACAGAAGCCCGGAGCCGACTCGACCATGTCCGGCATCCCACATAAGTCCCAACCAACTTTGGAATCGGATAACACCTCCATGGTGCTACCTCCCTCATCAATGCATCCTGATCTGCCAACACACTACAGGTGGCGGCAACCACACTCCAGTACCGAACGCTTACCAGTGACCAGCACCATTCTCCGGGACATGTCTGCTATCCTTCACGTTCCCCCTTCGGTCTATGGCCCAGCCTGGTAAATCAAGCAGCCATTTACCTAGCCTTGTTACGATCTCACGGCCCGGCGAATTACTATCACCAGCCCTAAATGCCAAGTACTACTCAGGCACCACCCGTCTCGCCACCAAAGTCATTTCATCCTACACCCGACGGTATCGGAAACAATACAACCCGGTCCCGGAGTAGACATTAAACCTTTCGGACACATAACGCCATGGCCGTTCTGGTGCAATCGGTAAACTCGGCTGTCCGATCCATCAGAGGACAGCCCTCTACTAACTTTCCCAACTGAACCCCTAAGCGGGAAACAGTTCATCAGCCACGTCAGAACACTCCTGAGCATCTCGGGCCTTAACCCAGGGTGTTACTCAGGACTTGCTTTCGCGTTAGAGCAGCCCCAACAACATCACGAAACAGAGTTCCTGACCACGCAATAAGGAAGATGGGCAGGTGGAAATCCTTGTGTTTCGCCCGACACATTCCCGATCCTCAGTCAGAAATATCACGAGCCTTTAACAGTCTCGCTCTATAGTGGTTTACCTGTCATAATAGAACAATTCCTTCCTAACCTTGTGTGATTTTTTGGCCCCTTTATTTGGCATACCGTACAAAAGGCCAGGCCACACTTCAGGTCTTATTTGTGTTGTTAGTCTTGTGACGTGTTTATGTGGTCCATATCTCTTCAGACAGAGGGCTCCGACCATAAATAGGAAGGCTAGTATGCTAGCCTGAAATTATGGGAGGAGTTCGAGGGGTACTTATACAGACCATCCACCAGGGTCAGTGTCGGCTGTAGTGCGCGGTACCCACCCACCCATATCTCCCTTTTCTAGGGCACTCCTCTACAACCAATTCTCAGCAGAATTATCTATTACTTCTATTCAGGTATGGCCCCTTTATTTGGCATACCGTACAAAAGGCCAGGCCACACTTCAGGTCTTATTTGTGTTGTTAGTCTTGTGACGTGTTTATGTGGTCCATATCTCTTCAGACAGAGGGCTCCGACCATAAATATATATATATATATATATATATATATATATTGTGACAGCAGGAAGGTAAAGTCACCTGGTTGCATCCAGGGGGGTAGATATATTTCGCCCAGATTCAGGCTTTACGCCGACTTATACAACTAGGTGGAGAGTTGTATAAGGCTAGTGGGCTCATGGATGACTCATACCTCTAGGGAGAGGGCTGGGCGTCGTGCAGACAGGGAGTTGATGAGACCAGCTGAAGCTTGTCAGCTCATTTAGGCCTCTATAAGAACTCCCAGCTTCATTAGATGTTAGCTCATGCCTGGAACCAGACCTGTGTGGACTGTCTAGGGAGAGTGAACCCCTGTGCGGTGAGACAAAGCCTGTGTGGCTATTTGCTTGGACATTTAAAACCAGGGACTTAGGGACTAGGACAGCACTAGGCTGATCCCAGTTGTTAGTTAGGAAACCTGTATGTTTAGTCAGAGGTCAACTTGACCAGGATTTATTTTGGTTATGTTTCTTTTGCTTTGCTGTGTTTTGTCACTGTAAATAGAAAATAAACCGCACCTTTTTGATTTTGAAAACCACAACCTCCGTTTGCTGGGCCTGTTTTGTGTGGGGAGCCCATCCCGGGGGTCACACACACCCGCTGCCGAGCTAACCCCCTCACAGTTGGTGGAGAACCAGTGGCAGTTTTTTTTTAAGCCAGCATGGAGGAGATACTGAAGCAGCTGGCTCTAGCAAATGCCAATCAACAGCAGACAAATGCAGGTTTGCAAAAGAGCCTTGCAGCTCAACAACAGAACTTCACAGCCCAGCAGCAATCTCATCAACAGAGCCTTGCAGCCCAGCAGCAGACAAACGCAACTTTGCAACAGAGTCTGGAGGCTCAGCAACGAGCCCAGCAGCAATCTGAGGCCCGCTTCATAGACCTGTTGCAGAAGCAAGAGCAGAGACTACAACAACAGATGGAAGCAGTAATGCAGCAACGTCCGCAGACCAGTGAGGAAAGCCGTCCCACTAATACCGCGTCCTTTGGGGTGAGTCGTTTATTGACAAAAATGACTGGAGAGGATGATCCAGAGGTATTTTTGACCACATTTGAAAGGACCGCTGAAAGAGAAAAGTGGCCTGAGGAGCAGTGGGCTGGACTGGTGGCTCCTCTGTTAACTGGTGAATCGCAGAAAGCTTACTATGACCTAGAGCCTAACCAAGCAAAAGACTATGTGATGCTAAAAGCTGAAATATTGGCAAGGCTGGGTGTCACCCAGGCTGTCCGGGCTCAGCGTGTGCATAACTGGACTTTCCAGCTTGGAAAACCCCCCAGGTCTCAAATGTATGATCTCATTCACCTGAGCAGAAAGTGGCTACAGCCAGAGACTTTGTCCGCACCAAAGATTGTGGAACGTGTTGTAATGGATCGGTTTTTGAGAGCTCTTCCTACTGCCATCCAAAAGTGGGTAAGCCATGGAGACCCAGAGACGGCCGATGGTCTTGTGGATCGTGTGGAGAAATACTTGGCTACAGAGAACCTGACGGCCTCTTCCAGAGACACTCGGACTTTCCACCCTAAGACCAGACCATCCCCAGGGGCGGATAAGAGGATTCCAAGGGGTGAGGGTGGAGAGAGTGAGAGGGTGGGAGCTCTACCCCAAGTTTGGCGAGAACAGCCTGGGAAATCAGCGGCTCAAGAGGCGGCAAGAAGGATCGTTTGCTACCGCTGCCGGCAAGCGGGACATATTGCAGCCAATTGCCCGGTTGTGGAGGAACCCATGCAGTGTGACTTTCTGACGGGCAGACGTCAGTCGCTGTGTGCGACAGTCGCATGCACTGCCATTCGAGGAACTGAGAAACATTTATGCAAAATGTGTGTTAATGGTAGAAATGTTGTGGTATTGCTGGATTCAGGTAGCCTTGTGACCCTGATAAAGGCTGAGTTAGTTAAAACAGAGGTCTCTGGGAATAGCAAGGTAGCTGTTATTTGTGTGCATGGGGACACCCGAGAGTATCCAGTGACTACAGTGTGTTTCGAGACCCCCAAAGGTACCCTCTCTCATCCAGTGGGCTTAGTATCTCAGTTACCGCATGACGCCATTGTGGGAAGGGATTTTCCGAAGTTCTGGGAACTGTGGGATGATCCTGAGCCCCTCACTGGTGCCCCTATGTACCAGGAATGTGATAGCCAGAACTCCCCTGAGAGTGGTGAGGACTCTCCGGAATTTCCCTTATCAGTATTGGCAGGGGAGACTCAAGAAACTGGAGAGGAGCCCACCTCCTCAGATGAAAACCTACCGTCTGTGGAGTTTTCTGATCTTGAGGTTCACAGGGAAAACTTTGCCACAGAACAGTTGAAAGACCCCGCCCTAATAAAGGCACGGGAAAATGTAGTGAAAATAGATGGCGAGTTAGTGAACCCAGATAATACCTGCACTTACCCATACTTCAGCGTAGAGAAGGACCTACTGTATCGGGTGGCAAAAAGGGCAGAAGAAACCGTTGAGCAGCTTGTGGTGCCCAAACCTTACAGGAAGTTGGTGTTGGAGTTGGCCCATGGGCACATTCTTGGAGGTCATCTGGGGACAGAGAAAACCCGAGAGAGGGTATTACAGAGATTCTATTGGCCGGGGGTGATGAAGGACGTAGAAAATTATTGTTCCTCCTGCCCTGTGTGTCAGAGGTTGGCCCCGATGCCACATTTCCGTAGCCCGCTGGTCCCTCTACCCATCATTGAGGTCCCGTTTGAGAGGATCGCCATGGATTTGGTAGGTCCTATAATCAAGTCCGCTAGGGGGCACCAGTACATATTAGTTATAATGGACTATGCCACCCGTTATCCAGAAGCGATCCCTCTCCGAAATACCTCGGCCAAAACCATAGCCAAAGAGCTATCTCTTGTTTTTAGCCGGGTGGGTATTTGTAAAGAACTGCTTACGGACCAAGGTACACCCTTTATGTCCCGGGTTATGAAAGAGCTGTGTAAATTGTTCAAAGTGACGCAATTGCGTACGTCTGTGTATCACCCCCAAACCGATGGGCTGGTTGAAAGATTCAACAAAACCCTAAAACAAATGTTGAAGAAAGTGGTGGATAGAGATGGAAAGGATTGGGACTGTTTACTTCCTTATTTGATGTTTGCTATTAGGGAGGTGCCCCAATCATATACGGGATTCTCCCCCTTTGAGTTACTGTATGGGAGACACCCAAGAGGGCTGTTGGATATTGCCAAGGAAACTTGGGAAAGTGAGAGTTCTCCCCACAGGAGTGTGATTGAGCATGTCGCCCTGATGCAAGATCGAATTGCACAGGTAATGCCCATCGTGAAGGAACATTTGGCCCAAGCGCAGTTGGCACAGCAGAGAGTGTACAACCGTGGAGCCAAGACCCGTACCTTTTCCCCGGGGGATAGGATATTGGTACTTGTCCCTACGGTTGAAAGTAAATTCCTTGCCAAATGGCAAGGCCCCTACGAGATAATGGAAAAAGTGAGCGAAGTGAATTACAAGGTCAGACAACCAGGAAGGCGAAAGCCCGAACAGATCTATCACGTTAATCTGTTGAAAGCCTGGAGGGATAGAGAGTCCCTAGTCGCAGACACTTGGTCACCAGCTCAAACTGGTTGCGTGATTCCTGAGGTTGGAATAGCAGCCACCTTGTCACAACCCCAACAACAGGAGGTTAAGGAGTTTGTGCTTCGCAACAAGGAGGTATTCTCTGAGCTGCCGGGACAAACATCTGGGGTAGAGCATGACATCATTACCCCGCCCGGTGAAAGGGTGAAGTTAAAACCCTATCGGATCCCAGAGGCTCGACGGGAGGCAATACGGGAGGAAGTACAGAAAATGCTGAACTTAGGGGTGATAGAGGAGTCCCAAAGTGATTGGTCTAGTCCCATCGTGTTGGTGCCTAAACCGGATGGGAGCTGGCGATTTTGTAACGATTTTCGTCAGTTGAACAAAGTTACAAAATTTGACACCTACCCCATGCCACGTATAGATGAGTTGATCGACCGGCTGGGAACAGCCCGATACATGACGACTCTTGACCTCACAAAAGGGTATTGGCAAATCCCCCTGGCCAAGTCGGCCAAAGAGAAAACCGCATTTGTAACCCCAGACGGGGCGTTCCAATATAAAAGAATGCCGTTCGGGTTACAGAATGCGCCGGCCACATTCCAGCGGAAAATGGACCAGATGCTGAGGCCCCATCGGAAGTATGCTGCGGCTTACCTGGATGACGTAATTGTCCATAGCACAGATTGGGCCTCACATCTGCCAAAAGTGCAAGCAGTCCTGGACTCTGTTCGGGAAGCGGGGTTTACGGCTAACCCCAAGAAGTGTACCATTGGGCAGGAGGAGGCCAAATATCTTGGGTACACCATTGGGAGGGGAGTAATAAAACCCCAACTCAACAAAGTCGAGGCCATCCAGAGTTGGCCACGTCCCAACAGCAAGAAGCAGGTACGAGCCTTTCTGGGAATCGCTGGGTATTATCGGCGATTCATTCCCCACTTTGCTTCTAAGGCTGTGCCCCTAACCAACCTGACGAAGGGGAAAGGGTCGGTCATGATTAAATGGACCCCCGAGGCTGAGGCAGCATTCCAATTCTTGAAACAAGCCTTATGTAGCCAGCCAGTGTTGTACTCACCCGACTTCTCTAAAGACTTTGTCGTACAAAGTGATGCGTCAGATGTGGGGTTAGGAGCAGTATTGTCCCAGGTCTGGAACGGGGAAGAGCACCCAGTCATTTACCTCAGCAGGAAGTTGAAGTCTCATGAGGTAAATTACGCCACCGTTGAAAAGGAGTGTTTAGCGGTGAAGTGGGCTCTAGATTCCCTTCGGTACTACCTGCTAGGTAGGCACTTTGACATGGTTACGGATCACGCTCCGTTAAAGTGGATGGCTCAAAACAAGGAAACAAATAGAAGAGTGAATAGGTGGTTCCTGGCCCTCCAGGAATTCAACTTCACAGTAAAGCATCGCCCTGGCGTTCAAATGGGGAATGTGGATGCTTTGTCTCGAGTACATGAATGCCTGATTGCTGGTGTTCCAACCCCGAGGTTAAAACAAGAGGGGGGGGGTATGTGACAGCAGGAAGGTAAAGTCACCTGGTTGCATCCAGGGGGGTAGATATATTTCGCCCAGATTCAGGCTTTACGCCGACTTATACAACTAGGTGGAGAGTTGTATAAGGCTAGTGGGCTCATGGATGACTCATACCTCTAGGGAGAGGGCTGGGCGTCGTGCAGACAGGGAGTTGATGAGACCAGCTGAAGCTTGTCAGCTCATTTAGGCCTCTATAAGAACTCCCAGCTTCATTAGATGTTAGCTCATGCCTGGAACCAGACCTGTGTGGACTGTCTAGGGAGAGTGAACCCCTGTGCGGTGAGACAAAGCCTGTGTGGCTATTTGCTTGGACATTTAAAACCAGGGACTTAGGGACTAGGACAGCACTAGGCTGATCCCAGTTGTTAGTTAGGAAACCTGTATGTTTAGTCAGAGGTCAACTTGACCAGGATTTATTTTGGTTATGTTTCTTTTGCTTTGCTGTGTTTTGTCACTGTAAATAGAAAATAAACCGCACCTTTTTGATTTTGAAAACCACAACCTCCGTTTGCTGGGCCTGTTTTGTGTGGGGAGCCCATCCCGGGGGTCACACACACCCGCTGCCGAGCTAACCCCCTCACAATATATATATATATATATATATATATATATATATATATATATATATATATATTTTAGTAGATAACTTCTATTTTTTGAAAGTGCACTCTAAATACAATCAGATTTTGGGGCAGTGTGGGGGTTAAATTGGCCAAAAAAAAATGGAATACAGTTTTGCTTTTACCTATGAAGTGGACCTTTGACTTGCAAATGCAGGACAAGCAACAAGTTCACTATAAAGGATATCTCTGGACAAAAATGTAAAATCTAATTTTATTTCCATATTGCACTGCTAGTTTTTCTGGCCTACTCCTTTTATTCTGAAGAGTCATGAGTTTATAAACTTACTTTGTGAAGCTCTCCAGCATTTCCTCCCTTGGATTCTGTGACATTTAGTCACTTTGCCATGTGAGTGGGCTGTGCTGTTTCACACATTACACAGAGCCATCCTGCTGTACTACAGGAGCTGAGAGGAGGAGTTCCAGGAGGTGGAGTCACTGAGAGTCAGGACAGGAATTGGCTTGTAGGCAGCAAGGTACCATGGGATATATAGTCCTTAGGAAGTAAACAACAGAGGAGAAGCTTCAAAGCCTGCAGACAATCAAGGAAGTTGTGAAAAGAGACAGCCAGGAGACAGGCAGCAGGGTTTTCAGGTAAGCTTATTTTGGATTGTCTAATATAATCATTGTTTGTATTGATTTTATAATGGTGATGTTATTTAATGAAAGTGTATGCTGGGACCATAGATTTCCTTTACTGGCAGACCTGCCAGCTTGTTCATACTTGTTTTCCCTTTCTGCTGCCACTTCATCTGGCTGGGAGGAACAAAGGGTATGGGGGGCATGTACCTCCCTTTCCTACCATGGGACTGTGCTGGTGCTCGGTCATTACTCAGCACCTAGAGTTTTAAAGTGGAACTCCAGGCAATTTTGTTTTCCCATGCAGTGCGGCTGTGCTGGCTGGGGGTATAGGATTGTGTTTATTAAGGGTTTCTATCCGTGTGGTTTTTTTTTGTTTCGTTTTCTTTCTATGTTAGTTGAACTGGATGGACTTGTGTCTTTTTTCAACCAGACTAACTATGTAACTGTTCATTTTTTTATAGGATATTTGATAGCGGAGATATCCTCCAATCCTCCCTGCACAAAAGGGTCCATGTGGCTCCTGCCTCCCCTCGGTCTTGTGTGGTGGAATGTTCCTGACATCATCACACCCATGGACCTGCTCTGGACGTGAGGACGTCAGGAACAGTCTACCACTGGATCATGGGGGAGTGCAGTTAGCTGCTGGAGTGGAGGATCAGGTAAGTGTAAGCTTTCTGGTCGCCCCTGGACAAAAATGAGCCGTTAACCCATGAAATGCAGGCACAGCCCCACTGCAAGGGAAAAGTTTTTTTCCCCAGAGTTGGAGTTTAACACGAGGCTGTGGAGGGAGTCTGCTGCCCTGTGTTGGCTCACATGACTTGGATCCTATACAGGGCTAGTACAGGGTTAGGGTTCCAAGCTGGAGCTGGCTAGGCTTAAAACTACCCTGCCCCCATCTTCCTTCTGGCATATGTGCTGGCTGCCCTGTAGAGGGAGGATGCTTTTGCTTGCTTGTTTTCGGGGTGTTCTAGTTAGGTCATGTGGTTGGCTTTCTAGTCTCGGCTAGCGCCATGTTAAAGGGGTCAGATGCCTCAGAGTACGCTTGTGGGTAAAGTCGCTGCCCAGGCATTGCATCCATTGTCGGCTTCCTCTCCCCTGGAGCCGGATGCTAGGGAGATCGCATGGCCGGGCCGGAGCACTCTGGGAGTGGGTTTTGGGCTTGATTGGTTCTAGCCTGGAATTCTACTTTAACCACTTGCCGTCTGCCTCGCGTACATATACGTCGGCAGAATGGCACGGGCAGGCAAAGCAACGTACAGGTACGTTGCTTTGAATCTGCCGCCGCGAGCTCCGTGACCAGACCCGCGGACTCGATGTCCGCCGGTGTCCCGCGATCGTGTCACAGAACGGCAGAACGGGGGGATGCCTATGTAAACAAGGCATTTCCCTCTTCTACCTTGTGACAGGACACTGATCTACTGCTCCCTGTCATCGGGAGCAGTGATCAGTGTCGTGTCACATGTAGCCCAACCCCCTTCACAGTTAGAATCACTCCCTAGGACACGTTTAACCCCTTCCTCGCCCCCTAGTGGTTAACCCCTTCCCTGCCAGTGTCATTTACACAGTAATCAGTGAATTTTTATAGCACTGATCGCTGTATAAATGATAATGGTCCCAAAATAGCGCCAAAGGTGTCCGATGTGTCTGCCATAATGTCGCAGTCATGATAAAAATCGCAGATATTCGCCATTACTAGTAAGAAAAATAATAATAATAAAAATGCCATAAAATTATCCCCTATTTTGTAGATGCTATAACTTTTGCGCAAACCAATAAATTTACGCTTATTGCAATTTTTTTTACCAAAAATATGTAGAAGAATACGTATCGGCCTAAACTGAGGAAAAAATTAGTTTTTTATATATTTTTTTAGGATATTTATTATAGCAAAAAGTAAAAAAATATAGCTTTTTCTTCAAAACTGCCGCTCTTTTTTTGTTTATAGCGCAAAAAAAAAACAAAAAAAACGCAGAGGTGATCAAATACCACCAAAAGAAAGCTCTATTTGTGGGGAAAAAAAGGACGTCAATTTTGTTTGGGTGCAGCGTCGCACGACCGTGCAATTGTCAGTTAAAGCGATGCAGTGCCGAATCGCAAAAAATGGCCCCGGTCATTGGGCATCCAATTCTGAAGTGGGTAACTCCCTTCTCTCCAGATGGGTAGAGTGGAGGAGAGAGGGAAAGATGAGGATAAAGCTGTTAGAGCTGCAATTAAAGTTAGGGCTTTAGATCACAGGTTCATTTTAATGCAATCCTTCACAAAAACACACAGAAAATAAATAAAATAAAAAATAAAGTAAAACAAATGAAATATTTCCTTTTTTTAATTTTTAAGGACCATCTACCAAAGGTAAAGAGAAGAAGGATCCTGCATGTCACCTGGAAAAAAAGGTAAAAAAATAATTGTATATATATATATATATATGTTTGGGTTGCATCTAAAGCTAGGGTGAGGACTGGAATTTGGCTTTAAAGCCGATCTCTGGCCTTCCCTTCAGTCTTGCACAGTTGTAGAGGTTCCTCTCCTGGACTGAAATGTCTTCCCCTGATTTCACTGCACACTGTGAGCTTCTCGCAATGTGCATAGACCTCCAGTGTCTCCATAAAGAGTCCTGTCACCTGATAGGCACTAGGGGGTAGATTTACTGAAGCTGGTGCGCACAGAATCTGGTGCAGCTGTGCATGGTAGCCAATCAGCTTCAGACTTCAGCTTGTTCAGTTAGGCCCCTTTCACACTGAGGCGCTTTGCAGGCGCTATTGCGCTAAAAATAGCGCCTGCAATGCGCCCCAAAAAAGCCACTCAATTGTATCCAATGTGAAAGCCCGAGGGCTTTCACACTGGAGCGTTGCGCTTGCAGGAGGGTCAAAAAACTCCTGCAAGCTGCATCTTTGAGGCGCGATAGGAGTGGTAAAAATAGCGCTCCTATAGCGCCCCTGCCCATTGAAATCAATGGAGTAGCGCCTCCAAAACGCCCACAAAGCACCGCAAAGAGGCGTTATTGCGGGTATTTTTAACCCATTTTCGGCCGTTAGCTAGCGCCTGCAAATTGCGGCAAAGAATACGGTATAGCGGCACTAAAAATAGTGCCGTTATACCGCCAGCGCATCCAGCGCCTCAGTGTGAAAGTAGCCTAAAGCTTTGGCAATAAAACCTGAAAGCTGATTGGTTTCTATGCAGATTTGCACCAGATTTTTCACACTTAATTTTTATTAGCCACTTGTCTACCCGCCCACAAACATATGACGTCCGCAGGAGGGATCTCCCATCCTGGGCGGGCGTCATATGACGTCCTCGGCTTCCCGGCCGCCTAGGGGGTCAGCATGCGCCGCGTCACTCGGGAGTGGGTGCGCGTGCCCGGCGGCCGCGA
The DNA here is from genome assembly GCA_029206835.1 of Rana muscosa. NCBI lineage: Eukaryota > Metazoa > Chordata > Amphibia > Anura > Ranidae > Rana > Rana muscosa. The sequence goes on from JARGYO010000094.1 coordinate 39,793,699, forward strand.
TGTCTGCTGGGCACCCGCGATTGCCGGTAATAGAGCAGGGACGTGGATCTGTGTGTGTAAACACACAGATCCACGTCCTGTCAGGGGAGAGGAGACCGATGGTGTGTTCCCAGTACAGAGTAACACCGATCGGTCTCCTCCCCTTGTGAGACCCCGCCCCCTACAGTTAGAATCACTCCCTAGGTAACACATATAACCCCTTGATCGCCCCCTAGTGACATTTACACAGTAATCAGTGCATTTTTATAGCACTGATCAATGTATAAATGACAATGGTCCCAAGATAGTGTCAAAAGTGTCCGATATGTCTGCCGCAATGTCAGTCACGATAAAAAACGCAGATCGCCACCATTACTAGTAAAAAAAAAAAATGCTATAAAACTATCCCCTATTTTGTAGACGCTATAACTTTTGCACAAACCAATCAATATACACCTATTGCGATTTTTTTTTACCAAAAATATGTAGAAGAATACGTATCCGCCTAAACTGAGGAAAAAATTGGGATATTTATTATAGCAAAAAGTAAATAATATTGTGTTTTTTTTCAAACTTATTACTGTTCTTTTGTTTATAGCACAAAAAATAAAAACCACAGAGGTGATCAAATACAACCAAAAGAAAGCTCTATTTGTGGGGAAAAAAATCATAAAAATTTCATTTAGGTACAGTGTTGCATGACCGCGCAATTGTCATTCAAAGTGCGACAGCGCTGAAAACGAAAAATTGGCCTGAGCAGGAAGGGGATAAAAATGCCCGGTATTGAAGTGGTTAAATAACCCCCTAAGGGGTCTATTCATGATCAGATCGCTGTTTAGGTTTTGCTGCGAAATGCAGCTTCGCGCCTGTGGCATGTGTAGAGCTGCGAGTGGCTGGATGTTAGTGTTCAGGGGGGCGTATTGGGGGGCTGGGAAACTATTTTGGTTAGAAAACAAAAAAATTGGACCATCAAAGTTCATCTGATTTAACTCTTGCAGTCCCACAATCAGTCAATGATCTAGTTGTAGCTCTATGGCCATCACAAGGTAAACGAAAGCTGTTAGTAGACAATGGGGGTGGATATACTATAGGCAAGACTGCGCACTCTGCAAGGGAATTTGCTCCAGAGCTTAGTAAATGAGGGGAAGACCTGTTGACTTCCATCATCCAATCATCTGCAAATAAAAATGCTGTTTTGATTTTTTTTTTCCTTGAATGTGATTGGGTATTCGTTGCAAAAGTAAAGCTTCCCCTCATTTACTAAGCTCTGGAACAACTGAACTTGCAGAGTGCACAGTGACTAGTAAAGCAACCTGCAGGAAATGAGTGAGCTGCTATTACAGGATCAAGTCAGTGGGCACATGGACAGTCGCACAGCCGAGGCCCGCCCCTTGCCACCTAGTGCATGAATGTGGTAGTGCAGGTCTACAGCTGGGATTGGGATGAGGCTTCTTTCCCAGGCAGGCATCGTACTCAAAACATAAGCCAAGGAGTACCTGTAGGGGGCAGCAGGGTGATTTTCAGTGTGAGCTCCGCCCTCCTAGGTCTGTCTGAGTTCTCCTGCATAGAGGATTATACGGAGCATAAGGTGTGGGGGGGGGTAAGACTTGGATATGAGTGTCAGAGGTGTAATCGGTACACAGAGGTGTGTGTGGGGGGGTAAAAATGTGTGTGGGGGGGGGGACATTAATGACAGAGGGTACAGTAGTGTGGTGGGGTTACAGCACATTTCCAAAATTTATCATGCACCAACTGGCATGAATGGGACTGTCTGCACAGGGATGCATGGGTGACCTGTGTATCCCCCATATGGGCAAACAACCTTCCTACAGGTGCATGCTTAACCACCTCAATATCGCTGTACGTACATAGTTACATAGTTAGTCAGGTTGAAAAAAGATACAAGTCCGTCAAGTTCAACCAAAAAAAAAATAATAATAATACAATCCCAAATACACAATCCTTCACCCACAGTTGATCCAGAGGAAGGCCAAAAAAACCAGCAAAGCATGATCCAATTTGCTACAGCAGGGGAAAAAAAATCCTTCCTGATACCCCGAGAGGCAATCCAATTTTCCCCGGATCAACTTTACCTATAAATGTTAGTACCCAGTTATATTATTTACTTTTAGGAAAGTACCCAGGCCTTTTTTAAAGCAATCAACTGAGCTGGCCAGAACCACCTCTGCAGGGAGTCTATTCCACATTTTCACAGCTCTTACGCTGAAGAAACCTTTCCGTATTTGGAGATTAAATCTTTTTTCCTCTAGATGTAAAGAGTGCCCCCTTGTCCTTTGTGTTGACCGTAAAGTCAATAACTCAACACCAAGTTCACTATATGGACCCCTTATATATTTGTACATGTTGATCATATCCCCCCTTAATATCCTCTTCTCAAGAGAGAATAAATTCAGTTCCTCTAATCTTTCCTCATAGCTGAGCTCCTCCATGGCACTTATCAGTTTGGTTGCCCTTCTCTGCACTTTCTCCAGTTCCTCGATATCCTTTTTGAGAACTGGTGCCCAAAACTGAACTGCATATTCCTGCATATTCTATATACATCCTTGTATTGAGGTGGATATACCAAGATCATAGTTGAGGCTACAACCACGATCCCTGTATCATTTTTTACAACGGGAAAGTCCCTTCAATGTAAAAGTATTCCTAGTGGACGGGGTTCCCCCGTCCCACTGCCACCTTTATCGTGTTATTCCGTTCCACCGGGAAGCCCAGTAACTATGTGACCATTGGCGTCAGCTTCCCCGGACACCGTGGTAGGAACTGACATTGTTTCTCCCACTGTGTGACATCAGAAACCGGAAGCAACAATGATTTTGTCACTTCCGGTTTTGGTTCCGTTATTGGCTTGTGAAGCAGTAGATGAAACCGATCTTGGTTTGTTCTGCTGCTTTGGATCCCAGAGGAGAGATCTAGGCTAGGGTCTCATAGATCCCAGATTTCTCCACAAAGTGGACCTGTCACAGCCCATACTATCACAAGGGATGTTGTTCATCCCTTGTGATAGCAATAAAAGTGATAAAAAAAAAATCTAAAGTACACGGCGATCGCACCACATAGATTGGATAAACAATTATTGAACACGTCACCATTTTTCTAGGTAAATATATTTCTAAAGGTGCTATCGACATGAAATTTTCACCACATGTCGGTAACAACCCATGTGTAACGATACCCCAAATATGAAAGGGGGTAACGCCGTTTAAAGATATTCCCTCTCCTGGACACAAATTCACTGCCGATCCTCCACAGTCAGACGACCACTTCCCATAGGAATTAATCCTTCCAAAAGAACAAGACACACTCTGTATCTTTCCAAAATGAACTCTATTTTATTGACAAATGCTGCAGCTTATATATCCACAGAGAGAAGCTTCTGACCCTCCTCTCATCATACACCTCTGACCAGACCCAATTTACATGAGCCAATTCTCTACAGCTGATGACCAATACATATCTGACAGTAGGCTAGCTTTTGTCTCTCAATCCACATTTCTTTGAGGACAACAGGTTAGCTTTTGCCTTTCTAGTTTAAATGATTATGCATTTATATTCAGCAGACTGTCTGGCTGCCAGTGTGCCATACCTATAATTACAGGCTTAACTCCCATTATCAAAAGACTTTACACAATAGAACATAACGAACTTTCAATACACATCTCACAATGAAAGGACCTGTAGAATGTAAATCACCCCCCACCTCATCACAGCAATGATTACACAACCCCCACACACAGTATACATCCAATCTATATACAATATATATACACAGCATTGAATCTGATTATCACCGATCATAGTGGGGTTTTCATTCACCCTGTGCCCCTAATAGGGACACAGGGTGGTTTACACATAAGAGGCATTGGGGAAGCTGAAGCAAGGGTATCTCATACTTTCTAAGGGATTCTGGGTTCCCCGGGCCTTCCCGTTACATCTCTCCCCTTTCGGCAGGAGACTAACACAGGAGGCGACCCCAGATGGGTTGATTCCAAAGTTAGTCCATAGTTCCATTCTTCTAATGCCGGTATCCACACAGTACCCCAAATAAATTGCTCCAAACAGAGCATTACTTACCCAGCCAACCTCTGCCTCTCTCAGAGAACATACCCGCCGCTGGGGAGAGGCCTGGACTGGCCCTTCTCCCTGGGTTCCTTTCAGCTGCTGGAGAGAAGACAGGGTGACTGGGCTCAGTCCGTCATGCTGTTGGGGATCTGGGCCGACTGCCCAGCATCCCTGGGGTATACAAGTGGAGACTGAAGTCCCATCCACTTGTGGTAGGTGAAAATCCCCCAGTGCTTGCAAAGCAAGGCTGACATCCTCCTGTCTCAGTGTCACACCATTTTCTGGGGTTGTGTCAGTGAAGGCCGAAGTCCCATCTACTACCACAGGAACTCCCTCTTCTGTTAGTTGAGAGCAGAGGCCCGCGGCCCTCTGCTCTGTTGCCAGCTCTTCTGCTGGGTTGCTGTGAGTGGAGACCGCAGTCCCATCCACCGATCTCAGCTCAAGTTGTAGTTGTGTGCAGAGGCCAGTAGCACTCTGCCCTGCTGCCAGTGATTCAGCTGGGGGTAAAAGCTTTACCACCTCAGCTTGTTGCTGGAGAGAGGGGCCAACTGCCCCGGCTCCCTGAAACTCCACAGTTGTTTCCGGTGCTGAGCAGAGGTTGGTATCACTCTGCCCTGTTGCCAGCACTTCTGCTGGGGACTCCACACCATCTGTTCTGGCTAACTGTTGGGGAGGGAAAATGGCTGCTTCTCCTCCCTGCATCTCTGAAATCCACTGGGAAAGAGGAACCATCACCTTCTCACCTCGGGCCTCCAAAACTGCCACGGGTGTAGAGCAGGGTCTGCAGTACTCTGTCCTGCTGCCAGTACTTGAGCAGGCGACGCATAATCCATAACATCCTCTGAACAGTCCCTTAAGTCCATACCTTCTGTAATCTATGGCTGGGGAGATGAGCCAACTGCCCTAGCTCCCTGGAACTCCATATCATCCACTTCAGCTTTTGGGATGGCAATCTTCGGATTTTCCACTGCCGATTCTTCAGCCAGGATTTCAGAGTTGTCCCCTGGTATTTCCTGATAGTCCCAGGCAAAGGTAGCACCACCCTGCTGCTGAGCAGATTCTAGCAGCTGTCTGTAGGCGATCTCCGATTGCCGTATTTCCGCCATTCTCCGCTTATGTTGCCGCTCTAGTTCTCCCTTTTGTCGCTCTAGTTCTCTCTTTTGTCGCTCCTCCTGCAGCTGGATGCCTTTAATGGCTTCCTGTATGGCGGTCTCTGATGGGTTAGCACCATATAATGCCAACCGCTGTTGCACTCGTTGCTGAAACAAGTCTTCAACTGACCGGAGTCCTGCATCACCATCCCTCTGATCCATCTCGGCTAGCTCCCTGATCAAGGTGGCCTTGTTCTTTGTTCCAACGGTCCCTCCACGGCTCTCAAGTAGGTCTTTCAGCGTGGCTTTCCTGCAGGCTGCATAGCTAGTCATTCACTGTGGTGGTTTGGAGTGTCCCAGGAACTGGAGGGAAAATCCCACTGCTGCCACCAATGTAACGACACCCCAAATATGAAAGGGGGTAACGCCGTTTAAAGATATTCCCTCTCCTGGAAACAAATTCACTGCCGATCCTCCACAGTCAGATGACCACTTCCAATAGGAATTAATCCTTCCAAAAGAACGAGACGCACTCTGTATCTTTCCAAAATGAACTCTATTTTATTGACAAATGCTACAGCTTATATATCCACAGAGAGAAGCTTCTGACCCTCCTCTCATCATACACCTCTGACCAGACCCAATTTACATGAGCCAATTCTCTACAGCTGATGACCAATACACATCTGACAGTAGGCTAGCTTTTGTCTCTCAATCCACATTTCTTAGAAGACAACAGGTTAGCTTTTGCCTTTCTAGTTTAAATGATTATGCATGACCTTTATATTCAGCAGACTGTCTGGCTGCCAGTGTACCATACCTATAATTACAGGCTTAACTCCCATTATCAAAAGACTTTACACAATAGAACATAACAAACTTTCAATACACATCTCACAATGAAAGGATCTGTAGAATGTAAATCACCCCCCATCTCATCACAGCAATGATTACACAACCCCCACACACAGTATACATCCAATCTATATACAATATATATACACAGCATTGAATCTGATTATCACCGATCATAGTGGGGTTTTCATTCACCCTGTGCCCCTAATAGGGACATAGGGTGGTTTACACATAAGAGGCATTGGGGAAGCTGAAGCAAGGGTATCTCATACTTTCTAAGGGATTCTGGGTTCCCCGGGCCTTCCCGTTACATCATGCAATTCATACATACACAGACACCAAAACAAATACGTTCAGAATTTTTTTTTTTCATGACAGAAGTTAAGTTATGTGTAATAAAATGGAATGACAAAAAGTATTGAACACATGAAGAAAGGGAGGTGCAAAAAGGCATGGAAAGCCAAGACACCAGCTGAAATCTATCAGTAATTAGAAAGCAATCCTGTCCCTTGTCAGTGCAAATTACTATCAGCTGGTTCATTCTCAACTGATGGCCTATAAAAAGGTGTCTCATTACCAAGGTGTCACACAAGAAACATCTCATGATGGGTAAAAGCAAAGAGCTCTCTCAAGACCTTTGCAACCTTATTGTTGCAAAACATACTGATGGCATTGGTTACAGAAGCATTTCTAAACTTCTGAGCACTGTTGATGCCATAATCCGGAAGTGGAAAAAACATAATTTCACCAAAAACCGGCCACAACCAGGTGCTCCTCACAAGATTTCTGACAGCGGAATGAAAAGAATTATCAGAAGAGTTGTCCAAGAGCCGAGGATCACTTGTTGAGAGCTTCAGGAAGACCTGGGAAAAAGTATTGAACACGCTAACTGAAATGTATTTAATACTTTGGAACAAAATCCTTTGTTGGTAATGACAGCTTCAAGGCACCTCCTGTATGGAGAAACAAGTCGTATGTATTGCTCAGGTGTGATTTTGGCCCATTCTTCCACACAAACAGTCTTCACATCTTGAAGGTTTCATGGGCCTCTTCTATGAACTCTGATCTTTAGTTCTTTCCAAAGATTTTCTATTGGATTCAAGTCAGGTGATTGGCTGGGCCATTCTAGCATGCTTTATTTTCTTTCTTAAACCAATTGAGATTTTCCTTGGCTTTGTGTTTGGGATCATTGTCTTGCTGAAATGTCCACCTTCATTTCATCTTCATCATCCTGGTAGATGGCAGCCGATTTTTATCAAGAATGTCTTGGTAAATTTTTCCATTCATCCTTCCTTCAATGATATGAAGTTTGCCAGACCTTATATCATTTATAAAGATAAAGATATTAAAAAGTAAGGGTCCCAGCACTGAACCTTGGGGTACACCACTGAGAACCTTAGACCATTCAGAGTAAGAATCATTAACCACTACTCTCTGAATTCTGTCTTTTAACCAGTTTTCTATCCATTTACAAACTGATCTTTCCAATCCGAAAGGAAAAGAAAGGTCTGATGTCACCAGTAGCACACCTCCATCCCTAAATTGTACAAAAAAAGGAAAGAATAATCGCCCTGGGACTTTAAGATGAGGTGTGCACCGCTATGCCAATAATAATAACTGCATTAAATACAGTATTTATATTTATTACAAAAAGTAATGCATGCATGGTTTACATCAATAAAAGCCATAAAAGCACACATCAACAAATACAATTGAAGAGTAGTACATATGTAACAAAGTAATCATGTAGCATACAGGCATCGAATGTACCCGACGCGTTTTGCAAAGCTTATTGCTCGCTCTTCAGGGGTAGATGCACATAACATGTACCTGGGTAAAGAGAGTAGATATTAAGTATATGGCATGATAATGGTATTTAGGGTAGAAGGTGAGAGGGGCCTAATGAGTAGGGGCCCCATACTCACCACTGATGTAGCCAGACCAATGGATGTGTGACTACTGGACAATGGCGGCAGGCGTCCTACCAGGGAGCTGAGGTGGCGGAGCAGCATGGGACCCTGCCCAGGGCAAATTGGAGGAGAAGCACCGCACGGATTGGAAATGTGTTCCCCTGAACGCAGTAAAATTTGTTCAGGGAAACACAGGGAAACACATTTCCAATCGGTGCGGTGCTTCTCCTTCGATTTGCCCTGGGCAGGGTCCCATGCTGCTCCGCCTCCTATCACCACTGGGATTTTTTATTTTTTTGCTAAACAAACGAAAAAAGACTGAAAATTTTGCAAAAAAATAGTTTTTCATAGTTGGTTATAAAATTTTGCAAACAGGTAATTTTTCTTCTTCACTGATGTGTGCTGATGAGGAGGCACTGATGGGCACTGATAGGCAGCACTGAAGGGCACTGATAGGTGGCATTGATAGGTGGCACTGATGAGCACTGATAGGTGGCACTGATGAGCACTGATAGGTGGCACTGATGGGCGCTGATAGGTGGCACTGATGGGCACTGATAGGTGACAGTAATGAGCACTGATAGGTGGCACTGATGAGCACTGATAGGTGGCACTGATGGGCACTGATAGGCACTGATAAGCGGCACTGATGGGCAGCACTGATAGGAGGCACTGATGGGCACTGATTGGCAGAACTGATGAGCGCTAATTGGCAGCACTGGTGGGCACTGATAGGCAGCAATGGTGGGCACTGATAGGCAGCAATGGTGGGCACTGTTGGGACTGCACTGATAATCAGTGCCCTGATTATCGGTGTAGATATCCCTTTCACACAAGTTGCTTATCAGCTCTCCTCTCCTCATGCTGTCAGCGTTGGGAGAGGAATGCCTATAACTGCCTTGTGTTTACATCATGATCAGCTGTCATTGGACACAGCTGATCACATGGTAAAGCACGCAGCGATTACACGGCACGCGATCACGTGAGGACATCCATGGATGCCCTCCCGGCATTGTAAGCCCACGCTTTAGCCACCTTTCGGTTATAGCATGGGCGGGAAGAGGTTAAAAAAAAAAAATTCTAGCAAAAACTAATCTATGTGGTCTTTTATTAAACTCTCCAGTATCTTCCCAACTATACCGTGTTTCCCCAAAAATAAGACCTATCCCGAAAATAAGACCTAGTGCTATTTTCCAGGAGGGGTGCAATATAAGCCCTACCCTGAAAATAAGCCCTAGTTCGAGGTGATTGTGTGCTTTTCGGTGAAACGCGGTATAATCCTATTACGGCGCTGTGCAGTGTGCTGTGTGTGTGTCTCTGTCTCTAGCGGTGTCAGGTGACTTTGCTACAGAGCAGCGCTCAGCTAATCTCCCCCCTGGTCTCCTCTTCTCCCGCCTGTCTGCGGGGGATCTTGTCCTCCTCCCTCCCTCCGCAGAGCTTTGGCGTGTCACTGAAGGTACGGTGCAGAGCCTCTGCAATCAACATGTCATACGGTACTGTGTGCGGTATGCAGCATGGCTACTCCACAAGGTATTTACAGATTATTTTTCTTCACATGCTGGTGTGCTCTCTTCCCTGCTTCGAGCATTGCAGAGGGAGGGTGGCCAGAGGTGGAGGAGAGCTGAGGTGTTTGGCACTATTGAATTGCAGGGATACACACATTCTGTATTGTGTGCTACTGTAAAAGAAAGGATTTGGGCATTTTAAGTTTGTTCAAACTGGGGATTCCTGAATATGTTAAGACCTACCCCGAAAATAAGCCCTACTGGGTCTTTTGTTGCCAAAATTAATATAAGACCCGGGCTTATTTTCAGGGAAACACGGTAGAATCTAAACTAACAGCTCTATACTTGCTTGGTAAAGACTTTGACTCCTTTTTAGCTATAGGCACCACATTGGCCTTACGCCAGTGGTAGTATTCCCGTCATTAAAGGGTCCCTAAAAATTAGAAACAATGGCTTTGAAATGACAGAGCTCTATTCTTTAAGGACCCATGGGTGTATGCCATCCAGTCCAGATGCTTTGTTCACCTTTATGGTGTCTAGATATTTATGGACCATATCACTTTTGAGCCATTGTGGATCATTTGGGGCTGTGTGAATTCATCCTTAGACATGAGCTCCCCCATGCTCCTTTGTATACACAGAACTGAAGAAGGTATTTAATAAATTTGCCTTCTCTTTGTCATATTTTTCTTCTCTTTGATAAGGTGATTTTCCTTTTCATTGAGGTCCTTAGCCTGGATCGCCGTAGTTCTGGGCCTTGGTTAATGACCATGTTTATTATGCATTTCAGTTTGCCACAGCTATGGTTTCTTCCGCTTCTTAGTAGTAAGGATCATTTTCTGATTTTCTTTTGCACTCCAAATCTGGTCCTTGTTATTTTTCTTTTTCATTTCCCTTTTACCTCTCTTCTTCCTCCGTTTTCTATTATTCCTTTTCATCTTCCCTACCCAACCTCCTCTCCTGTCTTCCCTTTCCCATTTTTCCCTTAGTCCACATGGCTCGGCCACATCCTAACACCTCGCTCCTCCATGTCCACTCATCCTCTTTTAGTGCTACTATCCGCTACCTAGCCCCACCCTCTCATCTGCCATGGCTCTCAAGTTATTTACTCTGCACGTGCAAGGCCTCAATTCACCCTCTAAATACGAGCATAGCATATTGCCTTCAATTGCCAGGTTAAAAAAAGGACATACTCTGCTTTCAGGAAACTAATTTTCCTTAAGTTCTGCACCCAAACCCTTCTATTCTAATGGTCTATGTGGCCTCAGCCCCCACTACACATTAGAGTGTTTTGATTGCTTTCTGCAGAAGCATAACTTTTGTATGTAGGAAACAAATCTCTGACCTAAAAATCGTTAAATTCAAGGTTGCAAGGTATGCTGCAGGGGGCTGTGGCCACTATACTCTGTTACTACACCCAGAACACCACCAATCTCCCCTTCCTTTTACACATCCTAGAGTTGCTTTGCTCCTATGGAAGTGGCATTTTTATTTGTAGAGATTTTAATTTAACCACTCAACCTGATAAATCAACTGGCTCTACTGGCCACTCCCATCCCAATTCCAAATACTTGGAGGGAACTCAATCACCTCTCCAGGGATTATACATTGTGTTTCCACTGCACATAATCTATTGAGCCAAACAGACCATATTCGGCTCCAACGAGCCTTTTTACCTGAACGGCTCAAAGCATCCATCCGTCAGTCCCTTGGTTAGACCATGATCTGGTGGTAATCTTATGTCACTATCTCATACAGACAACTGACCTCTCAGCTTGGACAATTCCCTATTGTTCAATCCCGAGGTCCTTGATGAAATACTTGCAGTCACAAACAGGGCCAGGACAAGAGGTGGGCGGGAAGGGAAGCTGCCCTGGGCATAATTATTTTGGAATTTTACAAGACAGGCGCCCAGGGTCAACTCATGCTGTCAGCCTCCCATAGACACTATTTGCAAGACCAGCACAGGAAAGATCTAGCGCTGTGTAGCACTCCCGCCACATCCACCATAAACCTTCTTGTGTAGGAAGGCAAACGGTGTTAATCATTTCTGGGTCTGCGGCGAATTACCCCTCATGAATGGATCCCCGGCCTCCGTTGTCTAAGGTAGTCAGTCTTTCACTTGAATAAAGCCAATGTCCACACATGCGTAAAACCTAAGCAGTCAGGTTTTATTATTTTACTTAGGGTGAAACTTGGAAGCAGAGAGAGAGTAGAAGGAACAGAGTAGGGGAAGGTTCAGGCACGCAACACTTAGTGCCATTATGAATGGTCCTAGCAGCCGGTGTGGAGCACGAAACAACTACTTGAGATTTCCCTGGGATACGATCAGGAGATCCTCTGCCACAGAATCTTCAAGTCCTGAACTTCCCGGCCTAGTAACAACTAGAACGTAGGTGCCAAATGGGGCACGTTACAAGGCTTTTGATGGATTGGAATCCTTCCCTCTGATAGGTAACCAGGCCTCTCCCGAGACAGTGACTTCATTCACTATTTCCCTTGAGACCGATCCTCCCCTGGCTTCCTCTCTTTCAGAGCGGGTCACAGTCACCTGGGTACCCTGGGACTCCTCTTCTGGTGTAGGCCTCAGCTAAAGGTGCAGGGCCTTCCTGCAACAATGCAGCCTCGGGCTAAAGGTGCCCGGGACAGAACACACGCACGCACCCCTGGCCATGAGGGCCACCGAAGGTGGGGTAAGTGTCGAACAGGACCAAGGGGTCCCCCCTGGAATCTCCTCCGGAATCTCCCGGGAATCTTCTCACGCCTAATGACGTCTGCCCCTTAAGTACCCCCTCCCAGCATGCACAGTGGGTAGACCACGCCCACTGCACAACTGCCGAGAGAGGACACCCAATGGTGTTGCAACGCCACTTGTGGTTCATCCTGAGCCTGAGGCGACAGTGCCACCCACAGGCCACAGGGAACTGTACTACCAGGCAGCATCACACCCAGGCAGAAGCAAATTTGTACACAATCAATAGGTCTGAGCCCAACTACTAGCTCAGACCACCCCTAAATTTATGTATATAGCGCCCCAGAATTGGGGTGGGCGCTACAGCTGGAACTGGGGCAGGTCACCTTCGACCACACAAATAGCCCTTCCCCTCAAACCTGACTCCAGCTGTATAAAGTTTTCACCAAACTGAATTTGTGCCGCTTGGACATTGCTGAATGACAACTGCGCTGGGGCAAACATAAATTCTACCTCCATAGTAACAAGCTGGGCACAAAGTTGGCTAAATACTTACATTGTATGACCCCCCCTCCCCCCATTGAAACACATAACTAATGAGATGTCATGTACTCACAAGTAATCCAACTAAAGTGCTTTTTAGAATTCCAACACCATTTTTATAAGCTCTACTTAGCTCCAGAACCCTTCCTAGCTGACAAGGAGGAGGATTTCTTCTCTCAGAGCATTTGTGGTGATGATACCCAAACCATCCACTGACCCTCATTCTTGGTCCAACTACAGATCAATATCCCTCCTAAATATTAATGTAAAACTATTTTCCAAAACGTTAGTGTTTGCGCTCAACCCCTTCCTTGGCCACCTAATCCATAATGACTAGGTATGCTTTGCTCCATACAGTGGAGCATGGGACAATATTCGTTGAGCGATACAGTTTATCCACTTAACTAAAATCCATTTAATAGAATCCATACTGCTCAATATCTGAGGCCTTTGTTATTATCCCATGGCAATTCCTGCTTTCTTGCGCTCCAGAGCCATATGGGACTTGTGGTAGAGCTTTATATCTTGGGTTCGGGCGTGCAACACTTACACATCAGCTACTGTTAAATAGCCTTGCTTTACCTCAATTCCCTTTTCCATCCACCGAGGCACTCATTCTTTTCATTTTTGCATTGGAGCCTTTGGTGGCAGTTATTTGGGCCCAACAGGACATCCGAGACCTAGAGCTAGCTGGAGTACATCACAAATTAATGATGATCCCTGGCAATATTTTGTTGCATGTTTCTTCCCCTCATCACTCTACCTAATCTTTTCAAAATACAGAATTCACCTCCTTCTCCAGCCTTCAGATCAAAGAAGCTAAATCTAAAGCAGTAAATTTATACCAAAGTCCTTCCCGTTTTACTTTATTTTATAATAATTTTTTACTTTACATATACATTAGTTTGGTCAGCCTCTTTGCCATGTCTTGGCATTAAGCCTACTTCCTCCTTTGTTTCTCTGTTTAGAGCTAACTACCCTCCACTATTTAAACACCTAGCATCTCTTCTAACGAATTGACACCCAACACCCTACAATTATTCTAGTTTGGCAAAATCCATCCCCTAAAACTGTCCTATTTGCCTGAACGTCTTTATGTTTTTAGGGTTCTCCCAATACCAATTCCTAACCATGTCTTATGCATTGAGCAACATAAACTCATGAAGTTCACCTGGCATTACAGCAGGCCATGGTTAGCTGCCTTAGTTCTGTATGGTCGTAAGCTAGCAGGTCCCAAACCTGAAGAAATATTTAATCAGATTATTCCCTTAGTTCCTTAGTTTCTCTCAGGAACTTACCATCTAGACCAGTGGTTCTCAACCTGGGGGTCAGGACCCCCACGGGGGTTGAATGAAGATTTTCCAGGGGTCACCGAATCCTCGGCTGTTCCTGAAGCCCACACTGCTCTCCCAGCCTTTTTGTGGCCACCCAGCAGGACTGTCCCTGCAGCCTGTTGCCGCGTAGCTGGGCTGTTCCTGGGCTTTGCAGCCACCCATTCAGTTCATGGCATGGGTGGGGGGCAGAGACTAGAGGTCAGCTGACTGGTGAGAAATGTGAAGTGGGAGGGGCTGGAGGAGACCCTATCTCCTGATTTCGGCATAGGTGTCACTGCTGCGAGACACCACAAAGTCGGAGACACAGTGAAGCTGGAAGCACAGTGAGTAACACTACCTGTGATTAGAGTTGCCATTAAAAGTCCCCACTACAGTTCTCAGATCAGCAGATGACCTTGATCAAGAGCACCTAAGTTGGCTGATCAGAACTCCCCCCAGCATTGCCACTCAAGTTGGACTTGTTTACAACCCCTCCATCATACGCTCCAACGAAAAACCGTTGGCATCTTGCTGATAGTGGTTAAAGGTGGTCAAATTCATTCATGGCTTCCTGATGGCAAACTGAGTAAAACTCTTACTATATCTTTAAGAAAATATGTGATTCAGAAGTGTTTTGCTATGTCCAGATCAAACATTACATCCTTACTGACTGCCTGACCGACTTTTTTGAAAGCCGCTGCCTTAAAGAGCCCCATTCTAGAGACCTGATTTCAGCCATATATGCTGCTCTCATGGATACTATAGGCCCAGCTAATCTCCCGTATATCAACAGGTGGGAAAAAGACTTAGGGATAGCTTTGGATGTGGCAGATTGAAACAAAAGTTGGGTGGCCGTAGCCAAGTGCTTGCAAAATATTTAATCTAAGGAAAATGCTTTTATGGTTTTATACTGTTGATATATGATGCTAGACATAGTTGCTAAATTTGCCCCAAATGCAACCTCTACCTGCTTCTTTGGCTGTAGGGAACATGGCACTGTCCTTAAAGCGGTTGTTACCCTAAAAAAAAAAAAAAATCGATCTTGTTCCTTTAACCAGTAGCCGACCAGCCGCTGTCGCTATACTGCGTCAGGTTAGCTCTACTGGGCAAATCGCCATAGCTGTCAGATTGCGAAAGGGATCGGCAGGCTGTCACGTGAGCGCTGAGCGGCGCTTTGAAATAAGGTATACAATAGCATTTTTTTTAAAAAGCACACACCCTCGAGACATAGCATTATCTAACACCGGGGATTGACTGCAAATTATAAAGTGGGTTTACAACCACTTTAAGCCAGACGCTTTTGAATATGGGTTTACAATATGATACGATCTGTCCTAAAAACAAATCTTTCGTAGAACCCATGGGAGCAATCCTACATAGACCAGTCTCTCACCCCTCTAAAAATGAAAAAAGGAAGTTGGCAGACTTCATATTTTAGGCTGGCAGGCAGATGTTGGCAAAAGCATGGAGACAAGCCACTATTAATTTCTCCAAGGTAAAACAAAGGGTGATGGAAGTCATAGTCCATGAGAAGCTTACCGCTATTCTTAATGATGCTCATGCCATATTCCTTAAAGTATTAACCATGTGGCTAGATTATAACTACAGTCTCGGCTTTGACGGTTCCTTCCTCTCCCAATAGAAACACAATTATTGAATGAGCTGTCAGCCCTTTTTCTTCCTTTCTTAGTTGTAACTAGTATCATGTTTTCATGTGCAAGAACTTCTATTACACATCCTTGACTTAATGTCCCTCATTGTTATTAGTGGCATTTTGTATTGCTGTTACTCTTATTGCACTGTTGTGCCATTGCTGCATTGTCTCAGGTATTACCATTTTGTGCTATTGTATGCCCGCCACCTTTATACTTTCTTTGTATTGTTCTCAAATGTTCTAAAAACAAATAAAATCTTTGTGAAATAAATAACATACCTGGGGATGTCCTGACCCCAGACAGACAGAAAGTGATGTCAGGTACAGATAGGAAGTGATGCCAGGTACAGACAGGAAGTGATACAGGCAGAAAGTGATGTCAGGTACAGACAGGAAGTGATGCCATGTACAGACAGGAAATGATACAGACAGGAAGTGATGTCAGGTACAGAGAGGAAGTGATGCCAGGTACAGACAGAAAGTGATGTCAGGTACAGACAGGAAGTGATGTCAGATACAGACATGAAGTGATGCCAGATACAGACAGGAAGTGATAAATAGAACCTGAGCCTACTCCGCTATAGGCAAAAGTTGGTAATGCTCATTGTGCATGGGTCAGGAGTGTGCAACACCCTAATAGCTTTCCATATAGAGCAACCTCTAAAGAATAATGTAAATACTTACCTTCCCCACTTACCTCCTCACCACTGAATGCTCCCTACACACTACAAGAGAGCAAGAGAGGCCAGAGTTGTACAGATTAACCACTTGCCGACCAGCGCGCGCACTTTTACGTCGACAGAATGGCACGGACAGGCAGATGGCCATACAGGTACGTCCCTTTAAATTTGCTGCCGTAGACTCCCCAACTTCTCCTCTCTTCCCCTCTTCCTCTCATGCCTTCTTCTCCCACTTCTTCTTATTCTTTTCTTTTGCACCCTCTTTACTCCTATTCCTCTCTTGCTCTCTTCTCCTATTCCTCTTGTAGCGGGGTCTTAAAAGTTAGTGGGATACACCTAGGGGTAGAGAGACCCAGGTGTGTAATTATGTCAGGGATTAGACCCCTTTTTCTTATTCGTGGAGGATTGGGTGGTGTAATATTCTCTTTGACCAGTGGGTGTCAGTGTACCTACTGGCTCGAGGTAGAATCACTACCACAGTGCTACCCTTCTTTGTCCCTTCCTGGAAATGGTACGGCTGGGGCGGGGAACCCGCCGTGGTGTCGATGGGAGGAGATAAAAGGGGGAGACGCCCTCGCCACGAGGTCGGTTGGTTTTCGGAAGAGATCATCTCGTCACGCACCCAGGCACCTTAGGCCTGGGTGCGGGCGGTTCAAGGTTCCGGCCTAGGCGCCCAAGGCCTGGCCGGAACGAAGATGGAGTCCATCCCGGGCACCTTCAGCCTGGGGAGAGGTACTATTAAGGAGGCCTGGGACCCGGTGACTCCGACTGGGTCCCGCGAGGGTGAAGTTGCTCCAGGGCGCCCCTTGCGAGGGGACCCGCATCTGAGGTGAGGAGGCTGGGGGGGTTCACCCGTCCAAAGACCCGGTGTAGCGTCAACCCGGTGACGGATGGGCCTTCAGTAACTCCCTTGGAGGACATCTTCCCCTGATATGGGCTACAGCACAGCGGAGGAGCTTTCATCAAGATTCCTGCAACCCCTGGTCATAGCACAGGGAGTGTAGGGACTAGGAACCTGTACAGTGCCTCGACCTGCTTCCCCATCGTATCCTGCCGTTGCATTTGACTGTATGTGGAGATACGCAATAAACCTGAGTTTGGACTTTGATGGGTGTATGGACTCTGTTGATGGGAACAAAGAGAGATTCCGGCACGGAAGGACTGACCCTCATAACCAGCACACATTTGGCCCGAGGAAAAGATTGATACTGGCCTTCACCTCACCCACATGCACGGGGAGGACATGGGACGTAGCGTACCTCACTCTGTCGCTCGACATACCCCTAGTTAAAGAGGTCGGGGTGAGGCCGCTACACTCTCTTCCTTCTTGTCATTCCAGAAACACAATTATTGAATGAGCTGTCAGCCCTTTTTCTTCCTTTCTTAGTTGTAACTAGTATCATGTTTTCATGTGCAAGAACTGCTATTACACATCCCTGACTTAATGTCCCTCATTGTTATTAGTGGCATTTTGTATTGCTGTTACTCTTATTGCACTGTTGTGCCATTGCTGCATTGTCTCAGGTATTACTATTTTGTGCTATTGTATGCCCGCCACCTTTATGCTTTCTTTGTATTGTTCTCAAATGTTCTAAAAACAAATAAAATCTTTGTGAAATAAATAACATACCTGAGGATGTCCTGACCCCATACAGCCAGAAAGTGATGTCAGGTACAGACAGGAAGTGATTCCAGGTGCAGACAGGAAGTGATACAGACAGAAAGTGATGTCAGGTACAGACAGGAAGTGATGCCAGATACAGACATGAAGTGATGCCAGGTACAGACAGGAAGTGAGAAGTGATAAATAGAACCTGAGCCTACTCCGCTATAGGCAACAGTCGGTAATTCTCAGGGTGCATGGGTCAGGAGTGTGCAACACCCTAATAGTTTTACATATAGAGCAATCTCTAAAGAGGAATGTAAATACTTACCCTCCCCACTTACCTCCTCACCACTGAAAACTGACTACACACTACAAGAGAGCAAGAGAGGCCAGAGTTGTACAGATTAACCACTTGCCGACCAGCGCACGCACTTTTACGTCGACAGAATGGCTTGGACAGGCAGATGGGCGTACAGGTATGTCCCTTTAAATTTTCCGCTGTGTGGTCGCACGCGCGCCTCCGGTGGCGTGCGCGTGACTCTGACGCGAGCTCCGTGACCATGCCCGCGGGACCCGTGGACTCGATGTCGGCTGGTGTCCCGAGATCGTGTCACAGAGCTGAAGAACTGGGAGATGTCAGTGTAAACACAACATCTCCCCGTTCTTCCTAGTGAATCTCATCGGGAGCAGCGTCAGTGACGTGTCACTCGTAGCCACGCCCCTAACAGTTAGAATCACTCCCTAGGACACGCTTATCCCCTTCCTAGCCCCCTAGTGGTTAACCCCTTCACTGACAGTCACATTTACACAGTAACCAGTGCATTTTTATAGCACTGATCACTGTATAAATGTGAATGGTCCCAAAATAGCACCAAAGGTGTCCGATGTGTCCGCCATAATGTTGCAGTCATGATAAAAATCGCTGATTGCCGCCATTACTAGTAGAAAAAAATTATTAAGAAAAATGCCATAAAACTATCCCCTATTTTGTAGATACTATAACCTTTGCGCAAACCAATCAATAAACGCTTATTGCGATTTTTTTTACCAAAAATATGTAGAAGAATACGTATCGGCCTAAACTGAGGAAAAACATTTTTTTATATATTTTTTTGGGGATATTTATTATAGCAAAAAGTAAAAAATATTGCTTTTTTTTCAAAATTGGCGCTCTATTTTTGTTTATAATAAAAATAAAAACTGCAGAGGTGATCAAATACCAAAAGAAAGCTCTATTTGTGGGAAAATAAGGACGTCAATTTAGTTTGGGAGCCACGTCGCACGACCGCGCAATTGTCAGTTAAAGCGGCGTAGTGCCGAATCGCAAAAAGCACTCTGGTCTTTGGCCAGCCAAATGGTCCGGGGCTTAAGTGGTTAAGATCAGCTGGTTGTTTAGGTGAGACAATAAGATAGAGAAAAAAAACGAAACACCACAATAATATGGACAGGGCTACAGATGTGTAAGAGCAGCAGTGATTACCATAAAGGAAAAATTGAGAGCAGAGGGTCCGCCTTTTAATCCCTTATATCCCCACTCTAATATTTTACAGCCAATACCGTCCAGATAATTCTACACTATCTGTCTACAGAGGAACCTGCATAGATCACAGGACCACAGTAATGAGGATGGAGGAGGACCGGAGTCACATGACTGAGAGGATGCTAAACCTCACCCTGGAGATCATCACCCTGCTGACCGGAGAGGTAAAGAGGATTCTGGAAGGTCAGAGGATACCACTCTCATTCCTATTAAATACTTGCCGACCGGCTCACGCCGATATATGTCGGCAGAATGGCTCTCCTGCGCAAACTGACGTACCTGTACGTCAGTCCGCAAAAGCAAGACAGCGGACGTGCACGCACCGCGGAAGCGTGCTTGTGGGTCTCGCAGACTCGATGTCCACTGGCTGTGCGCGATTGCAGCGAGGAGAGGCAGAACGGTGAACTACCTATGTAAACAAGGCTTTTCTCTGTTCTGCCTAGTAACATGACAGAGATCTCCTGTTCCCTGTCATCGGGAGCAGTGATCTCTGTCACGTTTCAGTAAGCCCATCCCCCCTACAGTTAGAACACGCTGAGGGAACACACTTAACCCCTTGATCGCCCCCTTCCCTGCTAGTGTCATTTTTACATTGATCAGTGCATTTTTTTGAGCACTGATCAATGTAATAATGTCACTGGTCCCAAAAAGTTTCATTTGGGGGTCAGATTTGTCTGCCGAAATGTCACAGTCCCGCTAAAAATCGCAGATCGCCACCATTACTAGTTAAAATAATAAAAATAAATAAAAGTCCATAAATCTATCCCGTAGTTTGTAGATGCGATAATTTTTGCGCAATCCAATCAATAAATGCCTATTGTGATTTTTTTTTTTACCACAAATATGTATATCGGCCCAAACTGATGAATAAATTAGTTTTTTTATATTTTTATTGGATATGTATTATAGCAAAAAGTAAAAAATTTAACATGACATCATTCTTATCTCTATCAATAAAACACAGACCTGACCAGAGAGGTGAGGAGGATTCTGGGAGGTCACATGACATCACTCTTATCTCTATTAATAAAAAACAGACCTGAATGGAGAGGTAAAGAGCATTCTGGGAGATTGCATGACATCGCACTTATCTCTATTAATAAAACACAGACCTGACCGGAGAGGTGAGGAGGATTCTGGAGGGTCACATGACATCACACTTTTCTCTATTAATAAAAAACAGACCTGACTGAAGACTAGAAATAAAAGTGTGGCACTAATTATGAAAACATGTTTTACTGAAATGTCCCTAAATCACTAGGTGAAAAGTGGAAAAATGTCTCTATATCACTAGGTGAAAAGTGAAAAAATATTATTGTTAAAGTAATAAGTCCACGTCAAAAGCAAAAACAATACATGTGAAAATGTCCATCACAAGGAAGTGAAGAGTAACGGTGAATATGGCGTATAGCCGCGTAGACCATCACATGGAAATTCCTTTCAGGTAGGTATGGTATGACTAAAATACGCTTACCGGAACCGGTGGATGCGACTGTCAGCGACAACGTATCAATCGAGCATGGATAATCCCATCGGCAAGTAGACTCAGCTTGTCTGAAGAATCTGGATGATATCAGCCACAAACATAGCCCATGGACCCGTCAGTCCA
Source organism: Rana muscosa (assembly GCA_029206835.1). NCBI lineage: Eukaryota > Metazoa > Chordata > Amphibia > Anura > Ranidae > Rana > Rana muscosa. Next base: position 39,814,756 of record JARGYO010000094.1, read on the forward strand.
CTGCTGGGGATCCCTCTGTAGATGGTATCCTGGACGTGCAGAGAAAACAGAACTCCGAGGGATCCGCTGTGTTTTCGGATGATATTGGGCAGATTCCAATGGGTGAACCCCTTAGGGGTGAATGGAAGGCACAATGGAGAAGCTCAAAAAATGTAATCCACCAGGACATGGAAGGAAAAAGAAAACGTTGCTCCAATGGTGCAGGTCAAAAAATGTGGGTTTTAATTAATAAAAACCGAAAGACATTTAAAGTGATCACAATTCAAAGATAAAAGCAATAAGGGGAGTGGTGTACCAGGCCCAATGTGTTTCGTCCAACTAGGACATCTACTGGGGCATCTACCTGCTCCCCCATTCTGCACATGTATTTATAGATAACACACCAAACTAGATTGAAAACTGACCAATCAATCAAGGTTTCAAAACAGAGGTCCATGATTGGAGCAGAGCCAGTCACATGATCAGCTGGACTCGCAGCCTCCAGCCAGGAACCAATAGTAATAGATGCTAAGAAGTCCTTCCTAGGTCAGCAATGACTCATATGTATAGAAAAGAAAGTGCAGCGCTGGATAATATAACATGTAGTGCTAAAAAACATATAAATGCAGTAATAAGTGCACAACATATAAACGTGTGTTCAAAAGGTGCAGACCATTAGTAATGAAAAGTCCATACTGCGTGTGCAGTGTATATGTGTAAAACACATAAAATCAAAACTTAAAAGTTCATATATGCTGTCATTCAGTATTCAATAGGTGTTATTCAATTTGGAACCATGAGAGTGACATTCACCACCAGTGCTGCCCGTCACCTTGTGAAAAAATGAAGGCCAGCGACCGCCCTTCTCAGGTGTGTCAAAATAGGCTTAGCAGTGTAGCAGAAGCGCCGCCAGGGTAGTGAAGATTCCCTCTCGGATTACCAACTAGCGTTCAGAAGTGTCCCCTCCAGGTTACACTCTCCAGACACAATCCTAGGAGAAGCTGCAAACGTTCCTTTTCATAGATGAGATGCGAGCATCCAATGAGTGCTCAAACGTTCCCGGGAGAAAAAAGGAAGGGAGAAAAGAGACTCCAGTAGTGCAGAGCTTCCTTTTGATGTCTTTTATTTAAAAAGTACCAAATAATAGGACCAACGTCCCAAGAATTTAAAAATATTCCTTGCAAGGATTTAAAACTCTGTCCAAACCAACAGAGATGGTTTGCGCATGCGCAATGCGTGTGTGTGCGTGATGACTCATAGCCTGTACCCGGAAGTGACTTCCAGCATGCACATGGTAAAACCAGGCCAGTCACATGATCAGCTGAACTCGCAGCCTCCAGCCAGGAGCCAATAGTAATAGATGCTAAGAAGTCCTTCCTAGTTCAGCGATGACTCATAGCCTGTACCCGGAAGTGACTTCCAGCATGCACATGGTAAAACCAGGCCAGTCACATGATCAGCTGAACTCGCAGCCTCCAGCCAGGAGCCAATAGTAATAGATGCTAAGAAGTCCTTCCTAGTTCAGCGATGACTCATAGCCTGTACCCGGAAGTGACTTCCAGCATGCACATGGTAAAACACCTATTATAAAAGCCAGCGAAAATCGAGAGGGGCAAGTCACGTGGTAGTTAACATCCACGTGACTGCTCTCTTCTCCCATTGGAGAGTTGAAGAGAATTCTGGGAGATTGCATGACATCGCACTTATCTCTATTAATAAAACACAGACCTGACCGGAGAGGTGAGGAGGATTCTGGGAGGTCACATCACATCACACTTTTCTCTATTAATAAAAAACAGACCTGACTGGAGAGGTGAAAAGCATTCTGGGAGATTGCATGACATCACACTTTTCTCTATTTATAAATAACAGACTTGACCGAAGAGGTGAGGAGGATTCTGGGAGGTCACAAGACATCACTCTTATCTCTATTAATAAAACACAGACCTAACCGGAGAGGTGAGGAGAATTTTGGGAGGTCACATCACATCACTCTTATCTCTATTAGTAAAACACAGACCTGACCAGAGAGGTGAAAAGCATTCTGGGAGGTCACAAGACATCACTCTTATCATTATTTATGAAACACAGACCTGACCGGAGAGGTGAGGAGGATTCTGGGAGGTCACATGACATCCCTCTTATCTCTATTTATAAAACACAGACCTGACCGGAGAGGTGAGGAGGATTCTGGGAGGTCACATGACATCACTCTTATCTCTATTTATAAAACACAGAGCTGACCGGAGAGGTGAGGAGAATTCTGGGAGGTCACATGACATCACTCTTTCCTCTATTAATAAAACACAGACCTAACCGTAGAGGTGAGGAGGATTCTAGGGGGTCACATGACATCACTCTTTCCTCTATTAATAAAACACAGACCTGACCGGAGAGGTGAGGAGGATTCTGGGAGGTCACATGACATCGCTCTTATCTCTATTAGTAAAACACAGACCTGACCGGAGAGGTGAGGAGGATTCTGGGAGGTCACATGACATCGCTCTTATCTCTATTAATAAAACACAGACCTGACCGGAAAGGTGAGGAGGATTCTGGGAGGTCACATGACATCACACTTATCTCTAATAATAAAACACAGACCTGACCGGAGAGGTGAGGACGATTCTGGGAGGTCACATGACATCACTCTTATCTCTATTAATAAAACACAGACCTGACCGGAGAGGTGAGGAGGATTCTGGGAGGTCACATGACATCACTCTTATCTCTATTAATAAAACACAGACCTGACCGGAGAGGTGAGGAGGATTCTGGGAGGTCACATGACATCACTCTTATTTCTATTAGTAAAACACAGACCTGACCGGAGAGGTGAGGAGGATTCTGGGAGGTCACATGACATCACTCTTATCTCTATTAGTAAAACACAGACCTGACCGGAGAGGTGAGGAGGATTCTATGACTTTGACATGATATTATTGTTTTTGTTTGAATACAGAGTTTTCCCCCCGTGAAATCTGGAGATCAGATCACCATCACAATTCCTCCACTTCGTTCCTTCACGCCTGAGATGAACAGAAAAAAGATTCTAGAAGTGGCCGACAACATGATTGAGCTGCTGACAGGACAGGTGAGCGGTACTGGGAATTCCGGGATATTATCCAGTAACTGATAAGCGATGTTTCTGGATGGTGACTGTATCATTGTGTGTGTGTCAGGTTCCTTTATATTTCTCCATGGAGTTGTTTAAGCTTTTAGAAGAACAGAATGATCTCTTCGAGGTTGTCATGATGGAGAATCAGTTGCCCCTCACATCACCAGGTAAGGGAGACTTTATTATAAAGGGGGGAGTAGTATGGAGGGTCCACCTAAATCCTCCATCATCTGATAACACAGAAAGTATGTTTCTTTATTTCACATCATGGGACACTTCAGTTTTCATGCCATTGTCTGGAGGTGAAGCTTACTGCTGTTTAGGACACTGTACAATGTTTCCGGATTCTCAAAGGTTCCCACTAGGACCAGGAGACTGGTGCTATCCAGATCCACTTCTACAGGTATGATTCCTTTAGAAGAATGGTACCTACACCCCACACTGGATGCAGAGAATGAGACGTGGGGACAGCCTGTAACGTTGTTGGTCGGCTTCGGACCCTGCGATTAAGAAGCCATGTGCAATATATATATTGCCAAGGTGGTTTCCAATAGAGTGCCATACGGGTCTAGGCAGTAAACCTCAGTATGAGGGATCGAGTCCCTGAAGGCACTCTGGGCATGGCCTGCCATGTTGGGTGAAGATTGCATTCCCCTTCTCTGGTAGAGGGGGGTTCCTGCTAGTGCCTGTCAAGCTTGTTGCCCTTCTCCCCTCTGGGTGGTTAATTAGGTGGTTAACAGGTTGGATGGATGAGTTTCTTGTGCTGGCCATGTCGGGTCAGCTACAGGGCACTGTGATGTTACTATATTTGCCATCACTGAGGGGTTGCTTGGGCTTTGGCAGTTTTTTTTGTCCTTATATAGTATGTTTTCCCAGTGTGCTCCAGTGCTAATCTCACACTGACTGGACTGAGCTCAACAAGGTGTTCACTCCACCGAAGAGATTCGCACAGCAATACCCAACGGAGGATCAGTTCACTATGTAGTGGAGTATGCCCTCAGTAGAGGCGGCGATCTCTTGTCTAAACATGATCGGTGGACAATGTTCTGGTGTTTAAGGATACTGCCGATGAACATCTACAGATGTGCTCATAAGTTTACATACCCTGGCAGAATGTATGATTTCTTTGCCATTTTTCAGAGAATATGAATGTTAACGCAAAAACTTTTCTTTCACTCATGGTTAGTGTTTGGCTGAAGCCATTTATTATCAGTCAACAGTGTTTACTCTTTTTAAATCATAATGACAACAGAAACTACCCAAATGACCCTGATGAAAAGTTGACATACCCCAGTTCTTAATACCGTGTATTGCCCTCTTTAACATCAATGACCGCTTGAAGTCTTTTGTGGTATTTGTGGATAGGGATGAGCTTCGTGTTCGAGTCGAACATACGTTCGACTCGAACATCGGCTGTTCGATCGTTCGACGAAGATCGAACGATTTGGGCCGTTCGCGCCAAATTCGAGTGACGCGAACGGCCCACAATGCACTACGCCATCGCAGTGTCATCCAGGCGCTGTGATTGGCCAAGCATGCACTGTGACCCCGCATGCTTGGCCAATCACAGCGCCGGCAGCGAGGAGAGCAATGATTGGCCACAGGCAGGATGCCTGTGGCCAATTATTGCTGAGGGTGTTTAGTACACGCCCCACACTATAAAAGGCCGCCAGCACGGCGGCCTAGTGTAGTGTGTTCCGGAGCAGGGATAGAGCAGCATAGGCAGGGACAGTGACTTTTATTTCTTTCTTGCTTAACCTGGATTCCTTTAGTTTAGGGAAAGAGAAGGATAGGTAGGGAGAGTGTCAGTGTGTTTTGTGCTTGTGCTATATTGTGCTTAAAAAAAACATTTTTTCTAGGGACAGAAAACTGTAGGTAGGGAGAGTGTCAGTTTCTTTCACTGTCAAAGTCCTTGTTTCCAGGGACCTGGAAGGACAGTGAGTGAATTCTCCTTGTGCTAAATTGTGCTTAAAAAAAACATTTTTTCTAGGGACAGAAAACTGTAGGTAGGGAGAGTGTGTCAGTTTCTTTCACTGTGAAAGTCCTTGTTTCCAGGGACCTGGAAGGACAGTGAGTGAATTCTCCTTGTGCTAAATTGTGCTTAAAAAAAACATTTTTTCTAGGGACAGAAAACTGTAGGTAGGGAGAGTGTCAGTTTATTTCACTGTGAAAGTCCTTGTTTCCAGGGACCTGGAAGGACAGTGAGTGAATTCTCCTTGTGCTAAATTGTGCTTAAAAAAAACATTTTTTCTAGGGACAGAAAACTGTAGGTAGGGAGAGTGTCAGTTTCTTTCACTGTCAAAGTCCTTGTTTCCAGGGACCTGGAAGGACAGTGAGTGAATTCTCCTTGTGCTAAATTGTGCTTAAAAAAAACATTTTTTCTAGGGACAGAAAACTGTAGGTAGGGAGAGTGTCAGTTTCTTTCACTGTCAAAGTCCTTGTTTCCAGGGACCTGGAAGGACAGTGAGTGAATTCTCCTTGTGCTAAATTGTGCTTAAAAAAAACATTTTTTCTAGGGACAGAAAACTGTAGGTAGGGAGAGTGTCAGTTTCTTTCACTGTCAAAGTCCTTGTTTCCAGGGACCTGGAAGGACAGTGAGTGAATTCTCCTTGTGCTAAATTGTGCTTAAAAAAAAACATTTTTTCTAGGGACAGAAAACTGTAGGTAGGGAGAGTGTCAGTTTCTTTCACTGTCAAAGTCCTTGTTTCCAGGGACCTGGAAGGACAGTGAGTGAATTCTCCTTGTGCTAAATTGTGCTTAAAAAAAACATTTTTTTCTAGGGACAGAAAACTGTAGGTAGGGAGAGTGTCAGTTTCTTTCACTGTCAAAGTCCTTGTTTCCAGGGACCTGGAAGGACAGTGAGTGAATTCTCCTTGTGCTAAATTGTGCTTAAAAAAAACATTTTTTCTAGGGACAGAAAACTGTAGGTAGGGAGAGTGTCAGTTTCTTTCACTGTCAAAGTCCTTGTTTCAAGGGACAGAGAAGGACACCTGAAGGTAGCCCTTATTGCTTTTTTCCCATCTCCCTGCAGGCCATCTATTAGAATGTCTGGAAGGCAAACAAGGAGAGGCAGACAGTCAGGAGGCAATAAAAGAGGGCAAGCAGGCTCTGTGTCTGGGGGCAACAGTGCTGGTCGTGGACGCGGTGCATTGTCATCAGCACATGGCCATGGGACACGCTTGTCCTTCTTTTCGGCAGCTGGACATGTTGAGCCACATCATGCCGAAGACTTGGTAGAGTGGATGACCAAGCCCTCCTCCTCCTCCTCTCTCACCCAGGCTCAGGGTACTGGAAAAGCAGCTGCCAAAGCGTCCTCTTCCCTGGTATCAATGTCAGACTCATCATCAGTCACTCCTTCCCTAGACCCACCATGTCCTCCTCCTGAGGAGTCCCCCGAACTGTTTCAGCACAGTGTTGGGTACATGCTCCAGGAGGATGCCCAGCGTTTCGAAGGGTCTGATGATGAAACCCAGCTAGAGGAAGGCAGTAGCGTGAGAGCAGACAGAGGGGATGCTCAAGAAGGACACCAATCTGGCAGTCATGTTCCAGCAGCTGCAGCATACTGCCAGATTGGCTCCAGTGATGAGGAGGGAGGTGATGATGAGGTCACTGACTCCACGTGGGTGCCTAATAGGAGAGAGGAGGAGGAGGAGGATGAGGAGGAGGCACATCTCCAACGAGGCAGGATGCCCTTTGGTGGCCAGCGTAAGGGCAGTACACCGACGGAATCACACCGCAGAGCTCCGCCTGTGCAGGGCGCTGCCTCTGCCCGTCATTCAAAAAGTTCTTTGGTGTGTACCTTTTTTGAGGCTAGTGCATCAGATCGCACAGCTGCTGTTTGCAACATATGTCTCAAGCGTATATCGCGTGGCCAAAACATCAACCGCTTGGGTACCACATGCCTGACCAGACATATGTTGACCTGCCATGCAGCTCGTTGGCAAGCCTACCTCAAAGACCCACACCAAAGAACAAAGCGGACCTCTCCTTGCACCGCATCAGCTGGGATCTCCAACCCCACTATAACTTCAGTCCTCTCTGAAACATGCACTGAGAGGAATGAAGGTGTAGAATTAGGTGTGTCACAGCCAAGTACTTGCGGCCACTCTGCTAGCAGTACACCGACGTCCGATTCTAGCAGGCAAATTTCCCTGCCCCAGCTGCTGGACCGTCGAAAGAAGTTCACTCCCAGCCATCCACATGCCCAGCGGTTGAATGCTAGCTTGGCTAAATTGCTAGCGCTTCAACTGCTGCCTTTTCAGTTGGTAGACTCGGCCCCCTTCCGTGAGTTTGTGCAATGTGCGGTTCCTCAGTGGCAGGTTCCCAAACGCCACTTTTTCTCACGGAAGGCTATTCCGGCTCTCTACCGGCATGTGGAAGGCAATGTCTTGGCCTCGCTGGACAGGGCGGTCAGCGGTAAGGTGCATATTACCGCTGACTCATGGTCCAGCAGGCATGGACAGGGACGTTACCTTTCTTTCACGGCCCATTGGGTCACTCTTTTGGCAGCTGGGAAGGATGCAGGACAAGGTGCAGTAGTGTTGGAGGTTGTCCCACCGCCACGCCTCCAAAATGCTACTACTGGTTGTGACACACCTCTCTCCTCCACCCCCTCCTCTTCTTCTTCCTCCATGGCCTCTTCCTGTGGTTTGTCCTATGAACCAGCGGTGCTCCGTAGCCGTTCACGGGGCTACGCAAGTACGCAGGCAAAAAGATGCCATGCCGTGCTTGCGCTGGTGTGTTTGGGGGACAGAAGCCACACTGGGGCAGAGGTCCTGTCTGCTCTGCAGGGCCAGGCCGAGAGGTGGTTGACGCCACGCCAGCTTAAGCCAGGAATGGTGGTTTGCGACAATGGCACCAACCTCCTCTCCGCCCTCCGACAGGGACAACTGACCCATGTGCCCTGTGTGGCTCACGTCCTTAACCTGGTGGTGCAGCGGTTCTTGGGCAGGTACCCGGGCTTACAGGATGTCCTGAGGCAGGCCAGGAAAGTCTGTGTGCATTTCCGCAGATCTTATAATGCCAGTGCTCGCCTGGCTGAGCTGCAAAAGGAGTTGAACCTGCCCAAGAACCGCCTTATATGTGACATGCCCACCAGGTGGAACTCAACGTTGGCCATGCTGCAGCGGCTGCACACGCAGCAGAGGGCCATCAATGAGTACCTGTGCGACTACGGCACCAGGACAGGGTCAGGGGAGCTTGGTTTTTTTTCTCCACGCCAGTGGGGCATGATCAGGGATGCATGCACTGTCCTGGCACCATTTGAGGAGGCCACGAGGATGGTGAGCAGTGACAGTGCATGCATCAGTGACACTGTACCTCTTGTCCACCTGTTGGAGCACACGCTGCGTGGAATAATGGACAGGGCACTTGAGGCAGAACAGAGGCAGGAAGAGGAGGACTTCCTTGCCTCTCAAGGCCCCCTTTACCCAGACAGTGTTCCTTCTGTCCCACCCATCGCACAGGAAGAGGAGGAGGAGGAGGAGGAGGATTGTGTCAGCATGGAGGTGGAGGCTGGCACTCAGCATCATCAGCAGCAGTCTTTTAGGGATGATTTCCAGTCCCAAGAAACCAGTGGACTTGTACGTGGCTGGGAGGAGGTGGCTGCGGATCATGTCGTCCTTAGTGACCCAGAGGACTCCGGAGCGAATGCCTCAGCAAACCTACGCTGCATGGCCTCCCTGATCCTGCAAAGTCTGCGGAAGGATCCTCGTATTCTTCGGATCAAGGAGAGGGACCATTACTGGCTGGCCACTCTCCTTGATCCACGGTACAAGGGTAAGGTTGCGGACCTTATGTTACCGTCGCAGAGGGAGCAGAGGATGAGACAACTCCGGGAGGCCTTGCAGAAAGGTCTGTGCAACGCGTTCCCAGAGACTGGGAGGTTACAAACTCCTGGTCCTGGACAACGAGTTGCTGAGGCTTCGGCCAGTCAAAGAAGGAGCGGTGGGGAAGGTGGCCGTCTGACCGATGCGTTCAGACAATTCTTTAGTCCGCAGCCCCAAAGTATGATCGGTTCCAGCAACCATCGCCAGCGTCTGATAAACATGGTGCAGGAATATCTAGGGGCAAGGTCAGACTTGGACACCTTCCCCACCGAAAATCCTCTGGCTTACTGGGTCTTGAGGATGGATCACTGGCCAGAGCTTGCACAGTATGCAATTGAGCTACTGGCCTGTCCTGCATCCAGCGTTCTTTCGGAACGCACATTCAGTGCTGCTGGAGGATTTGTCACGGATCACAGGGTGCGCCTGTCCACCGACTCGGTTGATCGACTGACTTTCATCAAGATGAACCAGTCTTGGATCACCACCAGCTACCACACACCTGATGCTGATATAACAGACTAATTGATTTTAACATGTCACATCCCTTCAAGACTGATGCTGATGCTGAGTGCCTGTGCTGTTATGTTGACTGGCTATCCTCCTCCTCCGAGTCCTCAATGATACGATTGATGATGATAGCTTGGAAGATCATTTTTGTTTATGGGTGCCGCCACCAGTGGCTAAGGCCCAATTTTTCAGCCCCTGTTTTACAGGGGCGTGTAATTACAATTTTTTTAGCAATAATTTGCCATAGGGCTCATTGCTGTGCTCCAAGTACAGTATCTGTGAGGGGTTGGAGTGTTGTGGCACCAGTGCCTAAGGCCCAATTTTTCAGCCCCTGTTTAACAGGGGCGTGTCATTACAATTTTTGAAGCAATACTTTGCAACAGGGCTCATTGCTGTGCTCCAAGTACAGTATCTGTGAGGGGTTGTAGTGTTGTGCCACCAGTGCCTAAGGCCCAATTTTTCAGCCCCTGTTCAACAGGGGCATGCAATTACAATTCTTGATCTAATAATTCACAGCAGGGTCCATTGCTGCACCCACCAAGAGTAACTCTGAGGGCTTACAGTCTTGTGGCAACGCCACCACCACCACCACCACGAAAGGCCCAATTTTTCAGCCCCTGTTCAAAAGGGGCATGTAATTACAATTCTTGATCAAATAATTCACAGCAGGGCCCATTGCTGCACCCACCAAGAGTAACTGTCAGGGCTTACAGTGTTGTGGCACCAGCACCACCATCAAAGCCCCAATTTTTACTACCACTGTTCAACAATTATATGTAATTAAAATTCCTGATATAATAGTTGACAGCAGGGCGTTCCAGCACCAACCAAGAGTAACTGAGTGCTTACAGTGTTGTGCCAACACCAACAACTAAGGGGCCTATTTCTGCAGAGTATATACGGCAGGTCCCTACTTTCAAACATCCAACTTACAAACGACTCCTACTTGCAAACGAAAGAAGACAACAGGAAGTGAGAGGAAATCTACCCCTAGAAAGGAAAATTCTCTCCTGTAAGAATAAATATGGGAGAAAGGGGTCTCATCTGTACTGATGCTTTATCAGCAATCCTTGTTTCAAGAAAAACACCACATTTCAAAAACAGTTGTCATTGGGACGGAAAGTGAGGTGAAATGTTCTGAACAGGGGCACAGACAGCAAAACAAATGTTACAGGGGTGATAACCCTTACCTATGTTTCCCAAAAAGTTTAAAAATAGATTTTTGGGCTGGAGCTACACTTCAACAATGTACCTGTTCAAAATTACAAACACATTCTACATAAGAACAAACCTACAGTCCCTGTCTTGTATGCACCGCCTGTATACGGCTGTTCAGAGTATATAGGGCCTTTTTTATTTTATGTGCGGGGTTCCCCTTAATATCCATACAAGACCCAAAGGGGCTGGTAATGGGCTGGGGTAGGGGGGGGGGTGTTGATGGGGTAGCTATGCCATTTTTCCTAAAGATTTTCATCCATATTACCGGGACCAGACATTGCATTAAAGCCGCAAGCAGTTTTAAATGACTTTTTTCCCTTTAGAAATGTTATTTTGTGCAGGGACAGTTCTAAACACGGGAAACACGTGGCACTTCACAGGCATACTTTAGACACCCCCCAGGTACGATATTTAAAGGAATATTTGACTTTTTTTTTTCACTTTATGCATCATTAAAATGACTGCTCCCGAAAAACGACCGTTTTTAAAACTTCTTTTTGCATTGATACATGTCCCCTGGTGCAGAACCCGGGTTCCCAAACCCTTTTTAGGACAATAACATGCATAATAGTTGTTATAATTAGCACTTTAGAATTCGAACGTTCGCATCCATTGTATTTAATAGGGTTCTAATGTTCGTTCGAACTTTCGGTCCGTTCGCGGGTTCTGGTGCGAACCGAACCCGGGGGTGTTCGGCTCATCACTATTTGTGGATGAGGCTCTTTATTTTCACAGATGGTAAAGCTGGCCATTCCTCTTGGAAAAAAGCCTCCAGTTCCTGTAAATTCTTGGGCTGTCTTGTATGAACTGCACGTTTGAGATCTCCCCAGAGTGGCTCAATGATATTGAGGTCAGGAGACTGAGATGGCCACTCCAGAACCTTCACTTTATTCTGCTGTAGCCAATGACAGGTCGACTTGGCCTTGTGTTTTGGATCATTGTCATGTTGGAATGTCCAAGTACGTCCCATGTGCAGCTTCCTGGCTGATGAATGCAAATGGTTCTCCCGTAATTTTTTGATAACATACTGCATTCATCTTGCCATCAATTTTGACCAAATTTCCTGTGCCTTTGTAGCTCACACATCCCCAAAACATCAGAGATCCCACCTTCGTGTTTCACAGTAGGAATGGTGTACCTTTCATCATAGGCCTTGTTGACTCCTCTCCAAATGTAGTGTTTATGGTTTTGGGCAAAAAGCAAAATTTTGGTCTCATCACTCCAAATGACTTTGTGCCATAAGGTTTGAGGCTTGTCTCTGTGCAGTTTGGCATATTTATAAGCGGGATACTTTGTGACATTTGCGTAGTAATGGCTTTCTTCTGGCGACTCGACCATGCAGCCCATCTTTCTTCAAGTGCCTCCTTATTGTGCATCTTGAAACTGCCACACCACATGTTTTCAGAGAGTCCTGTATTTCACCTGAAGTTATTTGTGGGATTTTCTTTGCATTCCGAACAATTTTCCTGGCAGTTGTGGCTGAAATTTTAGTTGGTCTACCTGACCGTGGTTTGATTTCAACAGAACCCCTCATTTTCCACTTACTGTTTAGAGTTTGAACACTGCTGATTGGCATTCTCAATTCCTTGGATATCTTTTTATCTTTTTATATCCCTTTCCTGTTTTATACAGTTCAACTACCTTTTCCCGCAGATCCTATGACAATTCTTTTGCTTTCCCCATGACTAATGCCGTGTACACACGATCGAGTTTCACGGCGGTGAAAACACTGCCATGAAACCCAATGGGAAAAACGAGGACCGGCTTGGTCCCCTACACACGGCCGGTTTTCATGACAGGTTTTCTCTTGGTCGAGAAAACCGGGCGTGTGTAGGCTCCCTAGCAGTGTTTCCCTGTGGGAAAACTGCAGTGGAAAAAAATGCTGTGATTCGCGACGAGAAAAATTAGAGCATGTTCTAATTTTTCTCGTCGTGATTCTTGTCGTTTTTCTCTTTGGGAAAAATGCTGGAAAGCCCACACACGGCCGTTTTTCTCGTCCAAGAGAAAAAAAATTCATTTTTCCTGACGAGAAAAGTGATCGCATGTACGCGGCATCAGAATCCAGAAACGTCAGTGCAGCACTGGGTAAAAGATGCAAGGGTCTGTCAGGAGTCCAGAAACTCATTGACCTTTTATACACACACACTACTTACAAGCAAACAGATCACAGGTGAGGATGGTTACCTTTAATAGCCATTCAAACTGCTTTGTGTCAACTTGTGTGCATGTTATCAGGCCAAAATCACCAGGGTATGTAAACTTTTGATCAGGGTCATTTGGGTAGTTTATGTTGTGATTATGATTTAAAAAGAGTAAACACAGTTGACTGATAATAAATGGCTTCAGCCAAAAACTAACCACGAGTGAAAGAAAAGTTTTTGTGTTATCATTCATATTCTCTGAAAAATGGCCAAGAAATTGTAAATTCTGCCAGGGTATGTAAACTTATGAGCACAACTGTACAGACCTTTTAAATGTGTCTTTTGCTTTAGGAGGTGCAGCCATGCAGCTGGCATTTGCAACTAGCTGAGTCTGCCAAGGCCTTAAGGTGAAGCATGACCAGTGGGTAGGATGCCTTTAGCAGTGATAACGAGTTTGAAGATCACTAACATTTTTCCTCTCATGCCCTTTGTTTTACTGGGGAAGCTTTATATCCAGCAATTTGTTTGTTTTAGGACTGTTGTCCATAATGGGGCAATTGGACAATAACATGCACAGGATTCTCTGGCTAAGATGCTGGTCTGCAGAATTACTCTGCAAGAAGTTTCTGGTGAATTTTTCTCTTCATGGAGGATTTTTTTTGGCCTTACCTTGATATAAAGCCAGAGGTTTTCAGGTAGTAAGAGTTCTCTGTTGCCTTTTAGGAAGATGGGAAAGCATATGACTCAAAGGTCTGACGCTCCTTCTATTTCTTCCTTTACAGGGTATTCCTTTAGTCGTTTCCTGGCCTCGACTTCTAGGTGGAAACCTCTATCCCAGGTCTGTAGGAAGTTCTGGGCCTTCCAGCCAGCAAAGTTGGAGCCAAAAATCCTCTTCTTATTGAAGAGGCATTCCACCACATATGGGGAGGGGGGACGTTTGTAGGCCTTGTGGAGATTAGGCAGGGGGAAATAGTGGATGCGTGAGTTCACTGTACAGTAGCTCGTGGCTACAGGCTGCAATTTCAGAGCTTTTCGCCCCCATGTTTCATGCTTTAAAATGTTTTATTTGAACCTGTGAAGGAGTTTTACTCTTTTACAAGTTCTCGATCGTCTTCCCTCTCAGGGAATGATCATTTCAGTCCCAGTGGAAGAGAAATTCTGCAGGTTCTGCTTCAGCCTTTTTATGGTTCTAAAACCAAATAGCGATGTTCCACCCATCTTGGACCTCTCTCCCTATCCAGGAGGATTTCATGGCATCAGTGAACATAAGGGATGCATACCTACATGTCCCAATCTTTCCTCTAACAGAGGTTTCTTCGGTTATGGTGGAGGATAATCATTTTTCAATTAGGAACCTGATGTTATTGCTGCCTGTAACTCCTAGTGTGTTTAACAAGGCTCTGGCTCTGGGACTTTTGTGTATCTGAAGTATATCTGTTATAGGGAACCTTGACAACTTACCGTATATACTCGAGTATAAGCCGACCCAAATATAAGCCGAGGCACCTAATTTTACCACAAAAAAATGGGAAAACTTATTGACTCGAGTATAAGCCTAGGGTGTCCATCTGCATGCCTCACTGTGCCTCACTGTGTCCATGTGCATGCCTCACTGTGCCCATGCCTCACTGTGCCCATGCCACACTGTGCCCATGCCTCACTGTGCCCATGACTAGACTGACGTTTGACATGGGAGTCTATGGAAGAGGTGCCCAGGTTTGAAAAATCGTTGCTCCGCGGCCGTAGGTCCCCCAGGCATCAAACTTTGCAAACCTGTAGAGGAGGAATGGGGCTATATGTGTGCCAAGTTTTGGGTCCAGGGGACCTACAACCGGCCGGTACCCGGTCCCCAAAATCACTGGAGAAATTACCATTTAACATGGGAGTCTATGGAAGGGGTGCCCGGGTTTGAAAAGTCGGTGCTCACCGACCGTAGGTCCCCCGGACAACAAACTTTGCACACTTGTAGAGGAAGAGTGGGGCTACATGTGTGCCAAGATTGGGGTCCAGGGGACTTATAGCCGGCTGGTAATGGGTCCCCAAACTCCGGAAGATCAGGCGCAAAAAAGGTGACTCGAGTATAAGCCGAGGGGGGCATTTTCAGCACAAAAAAATGGGCTGAAAAACTCGGCTTATACTCGAGTATATACAGTACTTCAGGGGGAGCAACTCGCTTCCCTTTAGGCACCAACATGTCTCACGTATTGCACACTCTGGTGAGGTTTGGATGGGTGCTGAATTTCGAGTATTCTGACCTAATTCCATCCTAGGGGTTAGAATATCTGCACCTGACCATTGACATGTCATGCATGGATGCAGGTGGATTTGCTTATGACTCATGACAAATCTCTTGATTCGCCTCTGATTGAGGGCTCTAGGAAAGATAACCGCTTTCTTTTAGGCAATGCTCTTTACCTAATTTTATTCCTTCCAATGGAATGTCTTGGCAACTTGTGGCCCAGAGAAGACAGTTCTTGGATTCCATGATACAGCTGCTCCTAACATGAGACTGTCTTTGGACTGGAAAATTTCCTTGCGGATGCTGAGGATGTTAAAGTCGTTTCTCTATAAACTTTGGAAGGATACTGATGGTGGATTCTGGCTTGATGTGCTGAGGTGTAGTTTGTTGCCCATCAACAAACTCGGAAATAGGGCAATTTGCCTTGCCCAGCTATAGTGGGCAGTGTAGTTGAAGAACTTCCCTGCATGTGTTCAATTGGATAGCACCATGACTGGGTATGTAAATCATCAGGGAAGCACCAGAAGTCAGATAGCCCAAAGGAAGTGACTTTAATCTGACCCTGGGCGAAAGGTTATCTTCCAGCACTGTTCGCCATTCGCAACCTAGGCATGAAAAATTTGACTGGTGCTTTTCCTCAGCAGTCAACAACTGTCTTTGGGGGAGTGAACTCCTAACCCAGTGGTGTTCAAGGATTTCTGCCGCTGGTGGGGAACCCTGGATGAGGCTCTTCTGGCAACTAGTTTCGATGCAAGGCTGGACAGGTTTTTCTCCAGGTCCAGGTATCCTCAAGCATTCACAGTGGATGCTCTGGTGGTACTATGGGACCAGTTCTCCCTAATCTGTGCAACCACGCCGTTGCAGCTTCTACCTCATCTATTTAGCAGGATTTGAGTGGTAGGGGTTCTGGTGGTTCTGAGTGCCCCAGCCTGGCCAGGGGAACTTGGTACTCAGACAGTGTGAACAGGTTGATTAACAACCCTTAAGCCCCATACACACGGTCAGAATTCCAAACAGGAAAAGTCAGATGGGAGCTTTTGGTCGGGAATTCCGACCGTGTGTATGCTCTATCGGACTTTTTCTGTTGGAAATTCCGACAGAAATAGATTGAGAGCTGGTTCTTAATTTTCCCGTCGGAGTTTCCGACTGACTTTTCCCGTCTGAAATCCTGATCGTGTGTACGGGGCTTTAGACCCCCCCCCCTTCCCCCCCAGATCATCCTAAGCTATTGTTAAAAGGTCCAATCTTCCATCCTTCCTTACAAAACTGAAGCCGTGCCTTCAGGGAAAAGGTTATGTAGGAATTCCTGTCTTTTTGGCAGTGTCTAATCACTTAAAGATATAGGTGGCACATAACTCTATTAGTAAGAATGAATAAAGTTGCTTTGTGTCCTGTGATGTACTTTAAGGAATGGATATTACAGGTCAGCTAAAAATCCAATTATTCAGTCAGTTTGTGTGTTTCCTACAGATGGATCCAGTAACAGAAACCTTCTAGAGAGATGTTCCCGTCCGCTGAATTCAGAGGATTCCACACAGGAAGATCCCACCATCCCTCACTATGACCAGGTAGGTGGAGTTGAGAGTCTTGAACATAAAGAGATTGAACCCTCTGACATGCAGAGACGGTGTGGAACCTGTACTTCTATTTTACAGATGACCAGTGGTGGTGCGTCCATAGAGGGCGCAGGAGCGCTGCCCCCTCTCTCCTGCAACCGTCAATCAACAATAGATAGATTCATGCATTGCATGAATCTATTTATTGTCGCCGCTGCCGCCCCCTATTCAGGTGTCTGGCCCCTTGTCGAGCGCCAGCCATCTTAATTACAGTGGTGGGGGTGTTTTGAAAGTGCCTGATTAGAGCCAGAGGCTCTAATAGGCTTCCAAATTTGATGGGGCAAACTGGCGGTGTTTGATGGGGCAAACTGGCAGCATTTGATGGGGCAAACTGGTGGCACTTGATGGGGCAAACTGGCGGCGTTTGATGGGGCAAACTGGCAGCATTTGGTAGGGGAAAACTGGCGGCATTTGATGGGGCAAACTGGTGGCATTTGATGGGTTAAACTGGCGGTGTTTGATGGGGCAAACTGGCAGTATTTGATGGGATAAACTGGCGTAATTTGATGGGGAAAACTGGCAGCATTTGATGGGGAAAACTGGCGGCTATTGATGGGGAAAACTGGTGACATTTGATGGGGTAAACTGGCGGCTATTGATGGGGAAAAGTGGCGACATTTGATGGGGCAAACTGGTGGCACTTGATGGGGCAAACTGGCGGCGTTTGATGGGGCAAACTGGCAGCATTTGGTGGGGAAAACTGGCAGCATTTGATGGGGCAAACTGGTGGCATTTGATGGGTCAAACTGGCGGCGTTTGATGGGGAAAACTGGCAGCATTTGATGGGGCAAACTGGTGGCACTTGATGGGGCAAACTGGCGGCGTTTTATGGGGCAAACTGGCAGCATTTGGTGGGGAAAACTGGCAGCATTTGATGGGGCAAACTGGTGGCATTTGATGGGTCAAACTGGCGGCGTTTGATGGGGCAAACTGGCAGTATTTGACGGGATAAACTGGCGTAATTTGATGGGGCAAACTGGCAGCATTGGATGGGGCAAACTGGCGGCTATTGATGGGGAAAACTGGCGACATTTGATGGGGCAAACTGGCGGCTATTGATGGGGAAAACTGGCGACATTTGATGGGGCAAACTGGCGGTGTTTGATGGGGAAAACTGGCAGCATTTGATGGGGCAAGTGGCCATCTTTATCCCAATAAGACAATGTGAAGAAAGAGGAAAAACATCACAAAAATGGGAGGGAACACAGAAAAGGATGGTGCAGTGAACAAAATAACCACAAGATGAAAGTATATTAACCAACTATACTGAATCTAAATAAACAATGGCTTAACCACTTCCCGCCCAGTCAATAGCAAATTGACGTCCGGGAAGTGGTTCTGTTATCCACACTGGACGTCATATGACGTCCTGCGGGATAACAGCCGCCGCGCGCCCGGGGGGGCGCGCATCGCGGCGATCGGTGGAGCGGTGGGTCAGTCTGACCCACCGCTACACTGATCTCGGTAAAAAGCCTCCTTCGGAGGCTTTTTACCATGTGATCAGCCGTGTCGAATCACGGCTGATCAGGAAGTAAACAGGACGAGCCGTTGATCGGCTCTTCCTCACTCGCGTCTGACAGACGCGAGTAGAGGAGAGCCGATCGGCGGCTCTCCTGACAGGGGGGGTTCGCGCTGATTGTTTATCAGCGCAGCCCCCCCTCGGATACCCACACTGGACCACCAGGGAAGCCCCCAAGGACCACCAGGGAAGCCCTAAGCATGTGGATGGCCCCCATGGCCATCCACATGTAGTAAAAAAAAATATATATATAAAAAAAAAAATGCCAATCAGTGCCCACAAATGGGCACTGACTGGCACTATCATGCCAAGAAAATAATGTGTGGTGGCTGGCATTGCTAGGCAGCAGTGTCACCAGTGCCACCTACTAGTGTCCATCAGTGCCACCTATCAGTGCCCATCTGTGCCCATCTGTGCCCATAAGTGCCCACCTATCAGTGCCCGTCCGTGCCACCTATCAGTGCCACCCATAAGTGCCCATCAGTGCCGCCTAAAAGTGCCCATTAGTGCCGCCTATGAGTGCCCATCAGTGCCGCCTATGAGTGCCAATCAGTGCCGCCTATGAGTGCCAATCAGTGCCACCTATGAGTGCCCATCAGTGCCGCATACCAGTGCCACATATCAGTGCCCATCAGTGCCGCCTATCAGTGCCCATCAGTGCCACCTCATCAGTGCCACCTCATTGGTGCCACCTCATCGGTGCCCATCAGTGTCGCCTTATCAGTGCCCTTCAGTGCCGCCTTATCAGTGCCCATCATTGAAGTAGAAAAGGTACTTATTTACAAAAAATTTTTACAGAAACAAAGAAAAACATAGTTTCTTTTTCGTACATCACGGGACACAGAGCGACTTAGTCATTACTAATGGCTTATATAGATTACCTTCAGGTGCTGGCACTGGCAACTTCCAAAACCGGAAGTACCCTCCCCTATATAAGCCCCTCCCATCCGGGAGCACCTCAGTTTTTTGCCAGTGTCTAAGGTGTTGGCCAAAGAGTAACATGTGTTTTCACTGGGCTTGCGTACAGGTTCTTTTATGGGCCTCAGTAAGCTGTTCCGGATCCGACCAAAAAAGCTTCATAGCTAAACGGTCGGTACCCGGGCCTTGCAACAGAAGAGCAAGGTTTTGCCTGTAATGCCTCTCTTAGGAGGGCTGGACCCTGGGATCCATAGCTCTGGTCATACCCACGACCAAGATGTTGTCTGTGCAGGGTGCTATACAGGTCCAGGGGAGTGGAATCCTTGGGAACCCGGTCCCTGAAGGTTTAATTACAATGCCTGCCGTGATAGGTGAAGTTTGGGCTTCTGTGGACCAAACAAAGTCCTGCGGCGGGGAACAGGTAAGTGGGGGCCCCCAGGAACTTGGTTCTATTGGGGGACCCCCAAGCCTAATTTGTCTTTCTGTCTGTTACCTAACGGTATTCCCGCTGATATCTGTGTATGCCTGTAACTACTGGAAAATGTAAAATTTGAATAGTAGTCAAGAAAAAAAAAAAAAAAGGAGACCGCGGTACCTGTGTTAAACCACTAGAGGCCGCTGTGGTCCATTTTTCTTGTCATGTGGATCTTTGGTTTTTTAAAGTCAAAAGATCCAGGCAGTTGGTAAGTTTCTCTGTGGGAATCCACTTCCTCTGCCCTGTTGCTGCGCTCATCCACCGCACAGGCCCTCCGGCAAAAAGGGCCCTGGCTCCTAGTCCCTGCTTGGTTTCAAAAAAGGCGCCGAAGACGCACGGGCGTGCGCCGTGCGCGTGCACGCGCCTCCTATGAAAGGAAAGGGGCGGGGCGGGTGGATGACGCTCGATGCGCGCCGCGGCGCTTCTGCGCATGTGCAGGCGTCCCAGCATGGATAAAAGACACAGTACAAGTGTCAGCTGGATGCAAGCAGAGCTAGCAACAAACTTTGGCACACAGAGGCGGTTGATGCAGGCATCCCCATAGAAAGACACTTTAGTGGACACCAGCTGGTATATAGCAGCAACTGTGTTAGACTATTACCAGCAAAATTGGTGTATGACGACGGAATACCTCAGCTTTGTGCTTAAAGGATATGTCGTCCAGACGCTCCGGAAATAAGTCTTCCAGGAAGCCAAAGGGGTCTCCATCGGGCTCTGAGGATTTTGGGCATGCTTGTATTGCACCAATCTCCCCTGAAAATTCAGAGGTCAGTAGCCGTAGGAACCCCGCAGGAGTACCTGGTGCTGCGGCTGTCCCCAGTCCACCTGCTATAACAGAGGAGGTTTTTTCCTCAACTCTGGGAGGATTGGAAGAGAGATTAACAGCATTGATCGCTGCTTCCCTGGTACAGGGAAAGCGCGTCCGATCTCCGCCTCCTCCTTCAGAGTGCCTGTTAGTGGAGGAACAGTCCCACACAGAGATCGACCTACCTGAAGGGGATCAGGATGAGGTTGATTCGGTTATAGAGGAATCAACATTGGAAGAACCTTTCTCAGCATCTCAGGCTGAAAGATTATGGGTTCAGTCTCTGACTAACATGGTCCGATCAGCATTTAAAATGCCTCTTGCGGAGCCATCAACCACTACTGTCTCCTCGCTGGGGTCGCTGAAAGCTCCCCAGACTGTCTGTTCCTTCCCAATCCACCCTTTATTGGAAGGGCTTATTTACCAGGATTGGGAGCATCCTGACAAAATATTTACTCCCCCCAAGAGATTTCCAGTGATCTATCCCATGGAGGATAAGTTCATAAAAAAATGGAGGGTCCCTACAGTGGACGCAGCCATCTCTTGTGTGAATAAATCACTGACATGTCCAGTAGATAATGTTCCAATGTTCAAAGACCCAATAGATAAAAAATTGGAGTCTTTACTAAAATCTGCTTTCTCTACAGCAAGCATGGTGACACAACCTACAGTAGCAGCGATTGGAGTCTGCCAAGCAGTGAAAGATCAGTTGAAACAAGTCTTAAGGGACTTACCAGATCAGCAGGCTCTTGCCCTAGCTGACCTACCTAGAGCCTTGTGTTTTGCGGTGGACGCCATAAAGGATACAATCCAACAGGCCTCCCGCTTTACGCTGTCTGTAGTACATATGCGTAGGCTTCTATGGCTCAAAAACTGGTCTGCTGAAGCTCCCTGTAAGAAATTGCTGATTAGCTTCCCATTTCATGGAGAACGCTTATTTGGAGAAGATCTGGACAAGTATATCCAGAAAATTTCTGCCGGTAAAAGTACACTCTTGCCGGTTAAGAACAAGGGTAGAAGTCCTTCTTTTAAGAGGCCTACTTCTCCAGTCCCTGGCACATCGGCTGTGAAACAGTTCCGACGGCCTCCGCGGTCAAATCCAGGGGGCAGGAATCAGGGACAATCACAGGGTAACAAGAAACCCTGGGTCAAGAGAGGTACAAAACCTCCCCCCAAGTCATGAAGGGTTGCCCCCACTCAATCGGGTGGGGGGAAGACTTCAGTTGTTCACAGAGACCTGGCGGGACACCATCAGAGACAAATGGGTGATCTCCGCAGTAAGTCTGGGATACAAGCTGGAGTTAAAAGACACTCCCCCTGCCCATTTTATGAGGTCAAACGTGCCAAGCGATCCCCAGAAGAGAGGATCCCTCCTTCTGGCACTAGAACAACTATTGCTCCAAGGTGTAATCATGATGGTTCCCTTGGAAGAAAGCGGGTTCGGGTTTTACGCGAACCTCTTCACAGTCCCCAAACCAAATGGGGACGTGAGGCCCATATTAAATCTAAAAGGGCTAAACAAGTTCCTACATATCAGGACTTTTCGGATGGAGTCGATCCGATCGGTGGCCACCGCCCTACAAGGGCAGGAATGGTTAGCCTCGATCGACATAAAGGATGCTTCTCTGCATATTCCCATCTTTCCGGCCCATCAGAAATTTCTACGCTTTGCAGTAGAAGGGCGCCATTTTCAGTTCAGAGCCTTACCTTTCGGTCTGGCCACAGCACCACGAGTGTTCACAAAAATTCTGGCCCCACTATTGGCCAATCTAAGAACACGGGGTGTAACGATAATGGCATATTTAGACGACCTGCTACTAATAGACCACTCAGTGGAAAAACTGGAAGTAGCTATTCACGAGACAATCAAGTATCTGGAATATCACGGTTGGATTATCAACCGAGACAAGTCAGCTCTAAGACCAGTCAAAAGTCTGGAATACTTGGGGCTAAGGCTGGATTCAAATCAGAGAAAGATTTTCTTACCTCCAGAGAAGGTGTCGTCTTTGAAAGATTTGACCCACTTAGTGGGTACAAAAAGAAAACCATCCATACGCCTGTGCATGAGGCTGCTGGGAAAAATGGTGGCTTCATTCAAAGCAGTACCCTACGGTCAATTCCATTCAAGGAACTTGCAGAGGGCCATACTGTCAGCCTGGAACAAAAAAGTTCAGGCTTTAGACTTACCAATGTCCCTGTCCCCTTCCGTTCGCAAGAGCCTCCATTGTTGGTTGGTGCCCCAGAATCTGGAAAAAGGGAAACCCTTCAGTCCGGTTTCTTGGAAGGTGGTCACTACAGATGCCAGCCTCATAGGCTGGGGGCAGTACTGGAGCAATGGTCTCTCCAGGGCAAGTGGTCAGAAGCAGAGAAGGCCCTGCCCATCAATCTCTTAGAGATACGAGCAGCCCGGTATGCCCTAGTAGCATGGACATCCAAACTCCAAGGGTCCCCTGTCAGAATTCAATCAGACAATGCCACAGCAGTGGCATATATCAATCACCAGGGTGGCACCAGGAGTCGTGCAGCCCAGAGGGAAGCGAATTGCATCCTGGAATGGGCAGAAAGATATGTCCCAGCCATATCCGCGGTTTTCATCCCAGGAGTGGAAAATTGGAGAGCGGACTTTTTAAGTCGCCAGCAATTATGGCCGGGGGAATGGTCTCTTCACCCCGAGGTTTTCCAGGCAATATACCAGCGGTGGGGAACACCGGATGTAGATCTGCTAGCATCCAGATTCAACGCAAAGGTGGACAGATTTGTGTCTCGCACAAGGGATCCCCTAGCTTGCGGCTCGGATGCCCTAGTGTTCCCTTGGGATCAGTTCAAGCTGATATATGCATTCCCACCGCCACAATTGTTACCGCGATTAATCCGCAGAATCCGTGTAGAAAAGAAACCGGTGATTCTGGTGGCTCCAGCGTGGCCCCGAAGCGCATGGTACGCGGAGATCGTAAAAATGTCAGTGGGGAGTCCTTGGACCCTCCCACATCGTCCGGACCTGCTTTCGCAGGGACCGATATACCACCCTTCCTTACCAGCCCTGGGTTTGACGGCCTGGCTATTGAAGCCCACATTCTAAGAAAGAGAGGGCTCTCTAATCCTGTGGTATCTACCATGATCAATGCCAGGAAGCCGGTATCCAGGCAGATCTATTATAGGATCTGGAAGGCGTACATCGCGTGGTGTGAAGCCAGGAAATGGCATCCGCGTAAGTACGTAATAGGTAGGATTCTGGACTTCCTACAGTGGGCTGTAGATAGGAAGCTTGCCTTGAGTACTATCAAGGGTCAGATTTCGGCCTTGTCAATATTTTTTGAAAGGCCCTTGGCTTTGCATTCATTAGTCAAAGCTTTCATACAAGGAGTGATGCGTATTAGCCCTCCGGTTAGTATTCCCATATGTCCATGGGACTTAAACCTGGTTCTGTCGGTTCTACAGAAACAACCATTTGAACCATTGCAGCACATTTCCTTGGTTCTTCTCACCAGGAAATTGATTTTCTTAGTAGCCATTTGTTCGACTAAAAGAGTATCGGGATTAGCCGCCTTGTCCTGTAAGGAGCCATATCTGGTTGTACATATGGACAGAGTAGTATTACGTCCTCATCCAGCCTTTCTTCCTAAGGTGGTATCGAGGTTTCATTTGAACCAAGATGTGGTTCTTCCTTCTTTTTTTCCCAAACCTACCTCGGTAGAGGAAAAGTTATTGCATTCTTTGGATGTAGTAAGAGCAGTTAAAGCTTATCTAAAAGCCACTGCTCAGATTCGTAGAACGGATACTTTGTTTGTTCTGCCGGAAGGCCCCAGGAAGGGTCAGGCAGCATCAAAATCTACTTTAGCCAAGTGGATTCGACAGGTCATAATACAAGCCTATGGCTTGAGAAGGAGACCGCCTCCGTTCAAAGTTAGGGCGCACTCCACAAGAGCAGTTGGAACTTCATGGGCAGTGCATCACCAGGCCTCCCTGGCTCAAGTCTGTAAGGCCGCAACATGGTCTTCAGTACACACGTTTACTAGATTCTACCAGGTAGACGTTAGAAGTCAGGAGGATGTCGCCTTTGGGCGCAGTGTGTTGCAGGCCGCAAAAGATCCTCATGCCTGATGGCGCCCAGCTTATGTATGGTGTATCCCTCCCCTCATTTGGCATTGCTTTGGGACGTCCCATTAGTAATGACTAAGTCGCTCTGTGTCCCGTGATGTATGAAAAAGAAAAAGGGATTTTTATAACAGCTTACCTGTAAAATCCTTTTCTTGGAGTACATCACGGGACACAGAGCTCCCACCCCTCTTTTTGGGACACTTATTGCTTTGCTACAAAACTGAGGTGCTCCCGGATGGGAGGGGCTTATATAGGGGAGAGTACTTCCGGTTTTGGAAGTTGCCAGTGCCAGCACCTGAAGGTAATCTATATAACCCATTAGTAATGACTAAGTCGCTCTGTGTCCCGTGATGTACTCCAAGAAAAGGATTTTACAGGTAAGCTGTTATAAAAATCCCTTTTTTTTTTTTTTTTTCGCTCTTTTTTTATTTGTTGCGCAAAAAATAAAAATCGCAGAGGCGATCAAATACCACCGAAAGAGAGCTCTATTTGTGGGAACAAAATGATAAAAAATTTGTTTGGGTACAGTGTAGCATGACCGCGCAATTGTCATTCAAATTGCGACAGCAATGAAAGCTCAAAATTGGCTTGGGCAGGAAGCTGTATAAGTGCATGGTATTGAAGTGGTTAAAGCAGATTTCCAACCAAAAGTGGAAGCTCCGCTTATCTATCTCCTCTGCACCCTCCACTGCCACATTTGGCATCTTTCGGGGGAGAGTGGGGAACGGGTACCTGTTTTTGACAGGTACCCTGTCCCCACTTCTGTCGGACCTCGCCACGGCAAGGTACTTCAGAAGTCCGGCCCCCCCCTCCTCCCCCGCCATCGGACCATTCAGAAAGCGCAGCACGCTTTGCGCATGTGCAGTAGGGAACCAGCTGTGAAGCCGAAAGGGGTATGAATACTTTTTCAAGGCATTGTAAGAGGTCAATTGCGCTTTCTTTACATATCCAAAATCCTGCTACTCTTCTTAGAACTATGAATCAAAGGTAATTGGTCTTCCAGAAGTAGATGAACCAGAAAGGAAGCATAAAACACCAAAAAGTGCAGACTGCTAGTTCATTTTTATTAAAAAGGTTCAAATTGCACTTACATGTTAAAAGATTCAAAAGTCATATCACAAAGTATAGGTATACACGACTTCCCAAAATGGCATCCAAACTCCGCCCAGCGTGATGACGGCAACGCCCACTGGTGCGTTTTGCCCGGCTTGGCTTCCTCAAAGGCTAAGGCAAGTCATCAGCATTAAGCTCTATATATCTCCTGCAGTCCGGTTGTCATCGCTGCCAAATCAAGCGTGATCAAGCCGCCATGTTACCAAAAACCAATACAGCACTCAGAGGCTTACTTCCATCAGTAGATAGAACTTAGAAGGCGTGAAGAGTATCTCTGATACAAGGCTTAAACACAGTCCCCAATTCACATAGCAATTACAGTGGGGCAAAAAAGTATTTAGTCAGCCACCAATTGTGCAAGTTCTCCCAATTAAAAAGATGAGAGAGGCCTGTAATTGTCATCATAGGTATACCTCAACTATGAGAGACAAAGGGAACAGGACGACTGATCGGTGTACATGAAAGAATGAATGGGGCCATTTATCTTGATATTTTGAGTGCAAACCTCCTCCCATCAGCAAGGGCATTAAAGGTGAAACCTTGCCTGGGTCTTTCAGCATGACAATGATCCCAAACACACCGCCCGGGCAACGAAGGAGTGGCTTCATAAGAAGAATTTCAAGGTCCTGGAGTGGCCTAACCAGTCTCCAGATCTCAACCCCATAGAAAACCTTTGGAGGGAGTTGAAAGTCCGTGTTGCCCAGCGACAGCCCCAAAACATCACTGCTCTAGAGGAGATCTGCATGGGGGAATGGGCCAACTTACCAGCAACAGTGTGTGACAACCTTGTGAAGACTAACAGAAAACGTTTGACCTCTGTCATTGCCAACAAAGGATATATAACAAAGTATTGAGATGAACTTTTGATATTGACCAAATACTTATTTTCCACCATAATTAGCAAAAAAAAATCTTTCCAAATCAGACAATGTGATTGTCTGGATTTGTTTCCACATTTTGTCTCTCATAGTTGAGGTTTACCTATGATGACAATTACAGGCCTCTCTCATCTTTTTAAGTGGGAGAACTTGCACAATTTGTGGCTGACTAAATACTTTTTTGCCCCACTGTATATGGTAACCACACCATGTTCTTATAGATTATGATACTTAAAGTGGTTGTAAAACCTAAAAAAAAAATGTTATTTTGCATTCCTTGCATTAAGGTAAATAATTTTTAGGCATCAGTATCCCTCCTCACCCCCCTTTCATTTACCTGAGCCCTCATTCGATCCAGCGCTGTACACGTCTGCAGCTTTTCTCTCCCCTCACTTCTGGGTCTTGCTGGCTGTGCTGGGGCAACGGGAGCCATTGCCTCCCAGTGCTTTCAATCCAATCTAGTGACGGGGGAGTGGGGGGCGGGGCTGTGTCCTATTGTCTGTGTCAATGAATGCAGCAGCGGGGCTCGAGAACGAGTATGCATGAGTGGAGGCACGGCAAGGAGAGGAGGGGCCAGGAGCACCAGTGGGGGACCCAAGAAGAGGAGGTTCACAGCAAGTAAGTATATACATGTTTGTTATTTATTTTTTTAATTTTAACTTTATAGTCGCTTTAAATAATTGACTCACATCAATAATAAGAAACAGCTAGGGTAAAAATAAATGCCTCTAATAGGAGACTAGAACAAAATTTAAATATGAAATCAGATGTATCTGCCTATATGCCTAATGTATGGGAAATTACCTCTATTAAATATATAAATAATAATACTTATTCCAATATACACCATACTGTATATACCTCATGAAAGAAATACATTTCTTACTAAAAAAATAGAGAAGCAAAAACGAAAAAAAAAAAAAAAGCCCAAAAAAATATATATATATATATAAAACATGAAAAAAAATAGTATTGTAAATACATCTAATTAAAGTAAATTGCTCTACTAAATATAAGTGGCTAAAGAAATATAAAAAAAAAAGAGAGAAGGAAGAAGGAAAGAAGTGAAGGCTCAGGAATTACTAATAAAGTAGTTCAAATTGAATTCTTCATTGAGTCCCCCCGGGGACAAGGCTTTAGTTTTATGAATCCACCAGGATTCTCTTTGACTTAATTTTCTAATGAAATTGCCCCCTCTCCAATGTCTATTCACCTTCTCCAATCCCCAAAATGCTATACCTAGTGAGAGATCGCTGCATTGTGTTACCAGGGCCTATATGCTCGGTGTGAGTTATTGTTATTCAGATAATCTGTATGAAACTGCACACAGATTAGTGTCAGTGTGTATAAGCTGCCATATCTGGCAGATGGGAATCCATGTGTGTGTGTATAGTTGACTAGCAGACCAGTCGGCCAACTGTAGAAGGTGGAAAGCTACCCTAAGTTGTGTGTCTGGTGTGTGTGGGCAGTGGGAAAAGTGATTACACCAAGATTCTAGCTCATTGGATAGCTTGGGGAATCTCAGAAGTGTCTGTGAATTACTAGGGGGCTCCACAACCCTTAGAGTGCACCAGATTACACTACTAACCTACCTCCTCATTCTTCCTCCACTAAACAAGGTCCTCACTTCGGTCAGTGAGTCGCCATGGGTGTGCATCCTTAACAATGGTATTTTCTGCCATTCTGTTGGTTTAGGATGAAGACCTAATGAACATGAAAGTTGAGGGTGAAGTAGAAGAGACATATGTGAGGAATGATCAGCAATACACGGAGAAGGCTGGAATGACGGGGACATTCCACGAGGAGGACACTCCTACAGAGATCAGCACAGGTGAGCCATGATAAATTCTTCTAATATCTCTGCTCTGTTACCGCACATTGATTGGTCCAGAGTAGAGCAGGAGATGAGTGATATCAGCCAATAATAGGTTGATAATAGTCATGTTCCTGTACTGTATCCGTCCTACATATTAGATCTTCTTTTCTCACAGATAAAAACCTCTCCTCTGTGCTGCAGACACAATTAATTTATTTAGACATAATTTATGTATAGTGATGAGCTGAACCTACCTAGGTCCGGTTCAGGGCAGATTGGGTGAACTTGCTGAGTTTGAACCCCTTGGAGTCAATAAGAACTGAATCTTAGAAATCAGGAATGGCCATTTTCTATACTAATAGGCAAGGGATTGTCAAAAAAATGAGGTGCTGGGTACTGGCCTTGGGGACATGTACCATAACAGCAACTTTTTTTCTTCATTACTGAGCTTGCAGCCTGGCATGGGAAGAAAAGGGGGATGTTCCCTTCCTCTTGAACCATGCCAGGTCAAACGCCATCTTCTTGTCCGCATAGTCTTCTGTTTAAAATGCAGATTTATGCCTTGTCATACATCCTTAAAGGGGTTGTATGGCTTTGGTTAAAAAGCAAAACAAAAAAAACAAACATGTTATACTTGACTCCACTGTGCAGCTCGTTTTGCACAAAGTGGCCCCGGTCCTGGTCTTCTGGGGTCCCTTGGCGGCTGTCTCGGCTCCTCCCCGCAAGCGCTAACCCCCTTCATGGGAAGCTCTCTCCCTAAGGGGGTTATCTTGCCGGCGCGCTCCCCCGATACAGCCGGCGGCTATAGTTGCCGACTGTATCACTCGGCCCGCCTCCCGGTGCACCGCGTCATTGGATGTGATTGACAGCAGCGCGAGCCAATAACTCCGCTGCTATCAATCTCCAATGACGAGCCGGCTTAAGCAATGGGAAATCATCGCGGGAACGATCCCAGGAGTTTTGTGGCTTAGGTAAGTAAAACGGGGGGCTGGGGGGCCCGAGAGTGCAAGGTGTTTTTTACCTTAACCACTTGACAACTGGGCACTTAAACCCCCTTCCTAACCAGACGAATTTTCAGCTTTCGGTGCTCTCACATTTTGAATGACAATTACTCAGTCATACAACACTGTACCCATATAAAATTTTTGTCCTTTTTTTCACACAAATAGAGCTTTCTTTTGGTGGTATTTAATCACTGTTTGGTTTTTTATTTTTTGCGCTATAAGAGAAAAAAGACTGAAAATTTTGTAAAAAAATGAATTTTTCTTTGTTTCCGTTATAAAATTTTGCAAATAAGTATTTTTTCTTCATAAATTTTGGTCAAAATTTATACTGCTACATATCTTTGGTAAAAATAAGTACAAATTGGTGCATATTTTTTGGTCTTTGTGAAAGTTATAGAGTCCACAAGCTATGGTGCCAATACCTGAAAATGTATCACACCTGAAGTACTAACGGCCTATCTCAGTTCTTGAGACCCTAACATGCCAGAAAAGTACAAATACCCCCCAAATTACCCCTTTTTGGAAAGAAGACATTCCAAGGTATTTAGAAAGAGGCATTGTGAGTTTTTTGAAGTTGTCATTTTTTCCCACAATTCTTTGCAAAATCAAGATTTTTTTTTTCTTTTTTTTTTTTCACAAAATTGTCATATTAGCAGGTTATTTCTCACACCCAGCATATGCATACCACAAATTACACCCCAAAACACATTCTGCTATTCCTCCCGAGTATGGCGATACCACATGTGTGAGACTTTTACACAGCGTGGCCACATACAGAGGCCCAACATGCAGGGAGCACCTTCAGGCGTTCTGGAGCACCCAGGCCAATTCTGACATTTCTCTCCTACATGTAAAAATCATCATTTGTTTGCTAGAAAATTACATAGAACCCCAAAACATTATATATGTTTTTTTAGCAAAGACCTTAAAGAATATAATGGTGGTCGTTGCAACTTTTTATCCTGCACGGTATTTGCGCAGAAATTTTTGTAACGCGTTTTTTATGGAAAAAAACTGTTTTGTGCTTAAAAGAAAAAAAAACAGTAAAGTTAGCCCAATGTTTTTACATAATGTGAAAGATGAAGTTACGCCGAGTAAATAGATACCTAACATGTCACCCTTCAAAATTGCACACGCTCGTGGAATGGCGCCAAACTTTGCTACTTAAAAATCCCCATAGACGACGCTTTAAATATTTTTACTGGTTACATGTTTTGAGTTACAGAGGAGGTCTAGGACCAAAATTATTGCTCTCGCTCTAACGTTCGCAGAGATACCTCACATGTGTGGTTTGAACACCGTTTTCATATGTGGGCGGGGCTTACGTATGCGTTCACTTCTGCATGTGAGCTCGCGGGGGCAGGGGCACTTTAAAAAATATATATATATTTTATTGTTCATTTTACTTTATTTATTTTAGTTTGACATGTTTTTCCGCCCCAATTTTTTTTTTGATCACTTTTATTCCTATTACAAGGAACGTAAACATCCCTTGTAATAGGAATATGGCATGACAGGTCCTCTTTACAGTGAGATATGGGGTCAATAAGACCCCACATCTCACCTCTAGGCTGGGAAGCCTGAAAAAAAAAAAAAACAATCTTGGCTTTGATCGTAGCGGTGAGTCGGTAGAAGCACCGGAGGGCAGCGGGAGGGGGGGCATCCCCTCTCACCTCCCGTAAGAGCGATCAAGCGGTGGAACAGCCGCTATGATCGTTCTAATGGTGTAGGGAATCGCCGGCTGAAAAAGCAAATATCTGAATGATGCCTGTAGCTGCACCCATCATTCAGATATCCCCGCATAAAGTTAAGGACGTCATATGACGGCCGGCGGGCGGGAAGTGGTTATTGCAGAGTATTGCCGGGTATTGCGGAGTATTGCCGGGTATTGCGGAGTATGGCCGGGTATTGCAGAGTATTGACGGGTATTGCGGAGTATTGCCGGGTATTGAGGAGTATTGCCGGGTATTGCGGTGTATTGCCGGGTATTGCGGAGTATTGCCAGGTATTGAGGAGTATTGCCGGGTATTGAGGAGTATTGCCGGGTATTGAGGAGTATTGCAGGGTATTGAGGAGTATTGCGGAGTATTGAGGAGTATGGCAGGGTATTGCGGAATATGGCAGAGTATTGCACAGTATGGCAGGGTATTGCACAGTATGGGCAGAGTATTGCAGAGTATTGCACAGTATGGGCAGGGTATTGCAGAGTATTGGCAGGGTATTGGCAGGGTATTGCAGAGTATTGCACAGGGCATTGCAGAGTATTGGCAGGGTATTGCAGAGTATTGGCAGGGTATTGCAGAGTATTGCACAGGGTATTGCAGAGTATTGCACAGGGATGGCTGAGCAGGGATGGATGGATGGCTGGATCTGTGACTGCAATTGTCACAGATCCAGCCCACAGCTGACATGGGGGAGGGAGCTGCCATGATCCGCTCCCTCCCCTCTCCTCTCACACTGTACCGATCGGTACACAGAGGGTAGAGAGGAAACCGGCGTCATCACATGACGCCGGTCTGTTTACAAGTGATCGCTCCGTCATTTGACGCAGCGATCACGTGGTAAACGGCCACGATTAGCGGCCATCTACCGTGATCCGTGATGCGCCGGGTCTTCCGGACCCGACGGTCACGGACATTTCCTGGAGCGCGCCCCAAGGGGGCGCGCGGGAGCAAGATTCTGTGAGGACGTCCCTGGGACGTCCACTCAGGATAACTGGACCGCGCTGTAGACGTCTTTCGTCCATGGCGCGGTCGGCAAGTGGTTAATGCATAGGATGCATTAAGGTGAAAAAACACAAAGCTTTACAACCCCTTTAAGGCTGGTACACACGGGACAGATATCGTCCGGTTCAACAGAAACGGGTTGATATTCAGTCTTTATGTGAAGCAGCCTGTCCAACAGAAGCCAGACTAATGACTGGCTTTTGCTGAGGGGGCATGCTGGAAAACCAGCATCCAATCAGTGCTTGTAGCCAATGGATGTGAGCGCTGAGCAGTGTGTACTGGCGGGGGGGGGGGTCACCTGTCAGAACACTCGGGGAGAGATCGCTGAACTAACATCGCTTAGTACGATGACCTTGCAGTTTATTTTTTCCGTTCATCGATGAGCAGGGAGTTCCGAAGTGGGGGAGGGTCCCCATGTCAGAACACTATGGGGGAGATCGCTGAACCAACATCGCTTAGTTAGTATGGTGAACTTTTTTTTTTCATTCAGTCCGCTGGGTTGAATGAAGAATAAAAACTCCTTGTGTACCTAGCATTAGACCCAGTCTGTCTTTACAATGTGGTCACCTGCCGGCTTGGCACCATCCACAGGCAGCTTAACTTCTCAGTATCAAAAAGGGAAAGGGGGTAGGGGAAAGGACATGGACCTTTTGGCCAGAGGGCTTCTTGCCACCTTTTATGAATGTTTACCAATTTTTTGAAAAAATTGCTGCGGGGTGTGGCGTTGCTCACTCTTATGGTGTGACCCAGAAGATAAAGATAGGCTAATCTTATTCAAAAATAAAAAGGAGATGGAAATATCGGGACTAGTTGCTTGTCACCCCAAAAGGTTACTGGGTTCCAATCATTGAACCAAAGTCCCCTGCGGTGGGGAGATAACAGTATAAGTGGGTGAAAAAATATAATAAATGACAAAATCTTCCATTCACATACCCACACCTCCCAAAGCCAATAGAGGCCTGATAACACAATGAGAGGCTGGGATTGCCCCTTTGTAAGGTACGATAATAGTGTATTAAACAAAAATAGTGCCAGAAAATTTTCAATAATATAAATAATACTAGATGTATCTGTGAGTTAGCTAAATTGCATAAGGGTCATATACCACAATAGATATGCATGTGACCAAAAAAGGGGGAATTAATTCCTCAAATATTGTGAACCAAATGGTTATAAAATGTCCAAATAAATCAATTTATAGTCTACACAGTGTATGGTGATTTCAAAGTGTCCACAGTGAAACTAATTAAATGACAAAAAATCTTCCAGTGACTTTGACAGATGCTCCCCCTCAAGGGTCCCTACTCACCAGCTCCTCGCACCCCTACAGGGGTAGACAGCATATACGGCTGGATCCAGGTGGGGTCCCGATTTCCCGATCTGTTACTTCGGGATAGGGTATGTATCCACAGCGGGTCTCCAAAAAATCCTCGGTTTCTCACATCCAGAGATGATTTGGTTGACAAACAGGGATTGTCCAGTGCCCTCAGTAAAGAAAGTGATAGGCTCCCATAGTGCAGTAAAATTTGGATAGTTTATTAAAATAAAGTTAAAATCAAAACATAAAAGGCTGGACTATAAATTGATTTATTTAGACATTTTAAAACCATTTGGTTCACAATATTTGAGGAATTAATTCCCCCCTTTTTTGGTCACATGCATATCTATTGTGGTATATGACCCTTATGCAATTTAGCTAACTCACAGATACATCTAGTATTATTTATATTATTGAATATTTTCTGGCACTATTTTTGTTTAATACACTATTATCGTACCTTACATAGGGGCAATCCCAGCCTCTCATTGTGTTATCAGGCCTCTATTGGCTTTGGGAGGTATGGATATGTGATTGGAAGGTTTTGTCATTTATTATATTTTTTCACCCACTTATACTGTTATCTCCCCACCGCAGGGGACTTTGGTTCAATGATTGGAACCCAGTAACCTTTTGGGGTGACAAGCAACTAGTCCCGATATTTCCATCTCCTTTTTATTTTTGAATAAGATTAGACTATCTTTATCTTCTGGGTCACACCTGAAGAGTGAGCAGCGCCACACCCCGCAGCAATTTTTTCACTTATCTAGGATCCTCTTGTAGGATCTTAATAGGGAGGCTGTAGCTCTACACACACATATATATAAACTCTCCTAAGAGCAGGAATACTACTTTTTCCATATTTACCAATTTTTTACTCCTCTCTTCTTGAGGGTACGAACCCCTTTTTTAAAGGATATCTTTCCTCTGCCCGTTCGGGAGCTTAACTCTTGTACAAGGCACAAAAGTTGAATCCAACCAGTCCAAAGAGGGCACAGGAGCGCCACCCCCTCTCTTCTGCATCTGTCAATCATCAATAGATAGAATAATGCATCGCATGAATCTATCTATCGTCGCCGCTGCAGACCCCTATTTAGGTGTCCGGCCCCCTGTCGGGCGCTGACCATCTGAATTACAGCGGCGGGTGTTTTGGAAGTGCCTGATTAGAGCCGTCGGCTCTAATATTCGTCCTGATTAGAGCCACTGGCTCTAATAGGTTTCCAAATGGGTAAACAGCGGGTGCAATGCTATGTGTTCGCTGTTTACACAGTGCTGTGTGTAGGGAAGCGAATAAATCGCTTCCCTAACACAGACCCGCCTCTCAGCCAATCAGGTGCATCGGGTCTGGTTACCCTGTCACCTGATTGGCTGAAGTGACAATCGCTGTGATTGGACGTCTATCAGGCGTCCAATCATAGCAGAGATGACAGGAAGAGAATGGGAGAAGACATGGAGGACTCGGAGCGTGGAGGAGAGTGCCGAGACAGGTAAGTGCCGGGCCGGGGGGGGGGGGGCACTGGCAGCATTTGATGGGGCACACTGGCGGCATTTGATGGGGCACACTGGCGGCAATTGATGGGGTACACTGGCGGCATTTGATGGGGCACACTGGCGGCAATTGATGGGAAACACTGACGGCAATTGATGGGGCACAGTGGAGGCAATTGATGGGGCACACTGGCAGCAATTGATGGGTACAGTAGCTGCGTTTGATGGCACAGTGGCGGCAATTTATGGGCACAGTGGCTGCGCTTAATGGTTTTGGTTTTTCTTCAGTTTGTTTGTGCCCCCCAAAAATTTTGAGCACCAGCCGCCACAGAATCCAGCTCAATTTTACTTCAGCTAATTGCATTACAGAGGATGTTTTTCCAGTCTTTTGAAGAGTATGAAGGCAATGAGTTTTCTAAGCGGTGTCTCTCTAAAGAACTAACACCGAATGAAGCAATAAACTAGGAGTGACTAGCTGGAGCTGAGCTAACTAGCATTAAAAAGCAGGAGAAGACAGGAGATAGCAAGTCAGTAAACACGTTGTAGTGGCCCTAAACCACCACTAGATGTCAACATACATCAAACAATAGTAACCTGATGCTGTTCAATACAACTCAGAAACAATATAAATAGGTGGAAGCTTACACCTGCTTATTAATATTCTCAAACCTATTTATGTAGATTCTAGGGTTTAACTGGCAGCATGAGTTTGTGTTTCAATCTCAGTTAAAGTAGCATTTTCTTAGTTTAGTCTAGACATGTGCTGAACGAAAACATTTGTTTAGTTTTGATTCATTAAACAAATTTAGTTCAGTTAAATTTGTTAAATTCATTTTCAGAATTCATTTAGTTTAGTTTTTTTTTCTTAGTTTTCAAATTTGATTAAAATGTTTTGAATTAGACCAAATTCAATTCAATTTGACCGAATTTATAAAATTTGAATCGGCATTCGAATACGTATTTTTTTTTATTCAAATGTGGCTGCCAAAATTTTCACATTTAAGAATTGCAATATGTTTACATTGTATATTTGTTTTTAAATTTGAATAGATTTTTTCATTATTTTGGACAAATTTAGTTTCGTTACATGGATTACTATTGTGATTTGGAATTCGGATACATCTGAATTTCCGAATAGCGAAAATTTATTCGAATTTAGATTCGGAACGAAATGAATCTCACATGTCGAGTTTGGTCCCTCTTCTTTGAGCTGACCTATAGCTAAAGGGTAACATAAAACTCGATTAACAGTCTTGGTGGTGTGAAAAGTGAGGAGGAACATAAAAAACTTAAACACTTATATTTGAAAAAGAAGAAATACTTCTTCGAACACCCTCCAGTGCTGCTCGTCAACAGAATCCAAGGCCTATAGACACTAGTTCAATGCTGAAGGGTCTGCAATCTGAACTTAGAAGTTCTTCATTATCAGTGATCCCTTGACCCAGTGCCTGAGCTTGTGGTTGTCTGAAGAGCATGCACCTCCCAGTCCTCATTGGTCCCTGTTCTTCTGACAAGGCTGTGTACATGTAGAAGTGATCTAGGAGAAGGAGAAGAGGTTGGTGCTGGTTGGAACATCCACAGAAAACATCTTGTCATTTAAATCGACCTGGTCCAGATGGAACGCTGATTTAAGTGATCTAACCCTCCAGTATCTATTAATCGTGTTTTTTATATTTTTCCAGGACACGCCCTTGAGGAATCTGGAATCGATCATCTCACTTTATCTCCTAGCTGTGAAATGGTAGATAAGAACATCACAAGAGATCATGCAGGAGAAAAGACATTGAGCTTGGCTATGGATGGTGGACGTCCCAGTGTGGATGGGCCATCAGATCCTTCTGACTCTGAGCAACCTCGTACTGTGAGGGATGGTGCCACAGGTGGTAAACCACATCCCTGTTCTGAATGTGGGAGATGTTTTTCACGTGTTTGCCATCTTTACAGACATCAGAGGTCTCACACAGGGAACCATAGAGAACCATATTCCTGCCCTGAGTGTAGGAAATGTTTTGAATTTAAATCAATTCTGGTTAGACACCAAAAGTCTCACACAGGGGAGAAGCCATATTCCTGCTCAGAGTGTGGGAAATCTTTCTTAGACAAATCAGGACTTGTTTGTCATCAAAGATGTCACACCGGAGAGAAGCCGTATTTCTGTTCTGATTGCGGCAAATGTTTTAGGGAGAAGTCAACACTTAATAGACATCAGGGGATTCACACAGGGGAGAAGCCGCATTCCTGTCCTGAGTGCGGGAAATCTTTTTCACGGAAATCACACGTTATGATACATCAGAGGTCTCACACAGGGGAGAAGCCATATTCCTGCTCAGAGTGTGGGAAATCTTTCTTAGACAAATCAGGACTTGTTTGTCATCAAAGATGTCACACCGGAGAGAAGCCGTATTTCTGTTCTGATTGCGGCAAATGTTTTAGGGAGAAGTCAACACTTAATAGACATCAGGGGATTCACACAGGGGAGAAGCCGCATTCCTGTCCTGAGTGCGGGAAATCTTTTTCACGGAAATCACACGTTATGATACATCAGAGGTCTCACACAGGGGAGAAGCCGTATTCTTGCTCAGAGTGTGGGAAATCTTTTTCGCAGAAATCAAACCTTGTTATACATAAGAGGTCTCACACAGGGGAGAAGCCCTATTCCTGTGCTGAGTGACGGAAATCTTTTTCATCGGCATCCAGACTTAAAAAACATCAGCGGTCTCACACATAAAAGAAACCTAATTGCTGCCCTGAGTGCAAGAAATGTTTTTCAGAGACCCCCAAGCTTTGACCACACTCTCTTAGAAACATAAATGAAGTTCACTCATGATTGTGGTATAGGCTTCACTGTTACAGCTTGGCATGCTGGCCAGACTGCTTTGTTTATTTTGTGTCCTTGCTTTAGTAACACATTTTGCACACTAGATGGCGCACCATGTTGATTAAGAATTAACCATTCTAATTCTAGTGTGAGTACGTTGCCGGTATTAGAGTTGATGATACTGGTGGACCACTAGATGGTGCACGGTACGACTAACCGAGTGTATACAGATAT
This sequence comes from Rana muscosa, assembly GCA_029206835.1. Taxonomy (NCBI): domain Eukaryota; kingdom Metazoa; phylum Chordata; class Amphibia; order Anura; family Ranidae; genus Rana; species Rana muscosa. The sequence goes on from JARGYO010000094.1 coordinate 39,852,612, forward strand.
TTTTCTTCACTTTGGCCAGTATCTAAGATGGTGATAGTGCTCATTTTGGTGTGTATTTAAATGACGGGCATGACGCTCTCCCATAGCCCATCCCCATGATGAAGTCACCTATGACAAAACGCATCGGGTGGGGCTCATGGGAGTGACGTCATCATGCACAGGTGTACAATTGGATGAGCGGGAGGAATCCAAAGAAGCCCATAGGAACACAGTGTGGATTATACCATACACACTGAGAAGCTCTTTTGGCTCTTGTGTTTTGTAAGTGTTCAATTTTATATTTTAAATAAATCTTAAAATACGGTTTTACACTATGGAAGTGCTTTTGCCTTTTCCCTTTGTGTTTTTTTGTATATATAAGCACATGCTGATTGTGCATTGTTTTTCACATTACAGATTTATGCTATAGCAACAGTTTTTTATGATCACTTTTAAGAGGATAGGATTTTTGTAAACACGTATGCACACAGGAGTCGTATACTACCTCATTCACACCATTTTTTTAGAACGCTGCACTATTTTATAACTCTCTTCAGCCCTGGACCCTGCACTCTGTGTGTAGAGTAGCCCTGGACCCTACACTCTGTGCATAGCAGTAGCTCTGAACCCTGTATGAAGTGTACTCCACAACTGTACATAGCGCCCCCCTGAACCCTGCACCCTGTATGTAGCATACCCATAAACCCTGCACTCTGTATGTAGCGTACCCCTGAACCCTGTACTCTGTATGTAGCATACCCCTGAGCCATGAACTCTATATGTAGCGCACCCCGGGACCCTGCACTCAGTTTGGAGCGTACCTCTGAACCCTGCACTCTGTATGTAGCGCACCCCTGAACCCTGCACTCGGTACATAGTGCACTCCTGAAATGTAATGCCCCATTTAAGACCCTCCAACTGTGCAAATTGGCCACGCCCACCATGTGGGTTTGGGGCGGGTGTGGTATGGTTGAATTCCTGCACCTATTCTTTGAGAGAATTTTTTTTCCTTTGGAATTAAACACACTTCCGATCGTTAGTGTAACCAGGATAAAATGATTCCCTGTATTGGTGTCAGTGGGATAAACTAAATGCCCTCATTGTTATTGGATGAAATAAGTCACAATTTTGGCCAGTGGAAAAAAATAAGTCCCACCATTGGTATATGGAAAATAAACCCCATTGTTGGTGTTAGCGGAATAAAAAAAAAAGCCATACCAATTGTGTCAGTGGTATAGAATTAATCACATCATTGGTGTCAGTAGGATAAAAAAAAAAAACATATTGCTGGTGTAAATGTAAAAAAAAATTATTCCCGTTATTGGTGTCAGTGGGACAAAATTACCTCCACATCATTGGTGTCAGTAGGATAAAATAAACCACATTGTTGGTTTCAGTAGGATAAAACAATCCCAGTTGGTGTCAGTAGTATTAAATAGGCCCCATTGTTGGTGTCAGTAGGAGCAAACAATCCCCATTGGTGTCAGTAGTATTTCAAAAGCCCCATCAATGGCGTCACTAGTATTAAATAAGCCCCATTGTTGATGTCAGTAGTACTAAATAATCCCCATTTATGGTGTCTGCATGATCAAATCATCCCCATTGGTGTCAGTAGTATGAAATAAGCCCCACCATTTATGTCAGTAGTATTAAATAAGCCTCATTGTTGGTGTCAGTAGGATCAAATAATCCCTGTTGGTGTCAGTAGTATTAAATAAGCCCCATTGTTGGTGTCAGTAGGATCAAATAATCCCTGTTGGTGTCAGTAGTATTAAATAAGCCCCATTGTTGGTGTCAGTAGTATTAAATAAGCCCCATTGTTGGTGTCAGTAGTATGAGATAAGCCCCATTGTTGGTGTCAGTGGGACAAAATAAGCTTTATATTATCCCACTTACACCAACAGTGAGACTTTGTTTTTTCTACAGACCCCTAGACTCTGCATTACTCACTATTACTACTCACATTTACCTTACTTTTTAATTGGGTCTTGCTGCTAGATTATCTCCTTAAAAACAAGTGCGCTGCACCCTGGTGATCTTTTATCTCTACCATGTTGTTCAGTTAGATCTTCATCTATCCTGTGTTGCCTATCCTGGTTTTGCAGTGACTTAAGCCCCGTACACACGGTCGGACTTTTGGCCAACAAACTTCATTTTGAGAAAGTTGGACCAACAATCCGACCGTGTGTATGCTCCATCGGACAAACTTTTTAGTTTTTTTTGTTTTCATCGGACAAAAGTTCGGTCTGCGAACGGACAAACTTTTGGCCAACAAAAGTCCGATGGAGCAAGGTCCGACCGTGTGTACAGAAAACCATCGGACTTTTGTCCGATGGACAAAACAAATAATGTTAAAATCAACCAACAATAGCAGAAGTTGACCAAAGGGTGGCAGTAAAGTGCAGAAAAGAGCAGAAAAACCATGTGATGTTGGAAAAAGTTTTGGGAAAGTTTGCAGAAAAGTCCTGTGGTGTGTATGCTATGGGTGTGCCCGGCCAACTCCGTTCGGACAAAAATCCACGGAAAAGTCCGATGGAAGTCCGACCGTGTGTACGAGGCTTAAGTCACTATAACAACATTAAAAGAAAAAAAAATCTACTGACAGTATAAAGTTCTGGTACCTCTGTCTGCGGTAGGTTTAAGCCCCTCCCAGTTTTACTCAAATGCCAGGCCTTCTGATCAGCTTCAACACTTTCTGGTTGTGTTGAAGCCGTCACTCCAACGGCCAAGTCCCACCACTATAGGAGTTGTTGTACGCCAGGAGTGTCAAACTCAATTTCATCACGGGCTTCATCAGCATTATGGTTGCCCTCAAAGGGCAGTTTGTATCTGTAAGACTAAATAAGTGTATCTACTCTTTATCCTATTAAATAATTGCCACTTTCTGGTTCTGTTGAAGCCTTCCGGTCAACAGCCGATTTCCTCCGCCTAAACATTCCTGTTGGCCAGTGTGGCAGCCCAGCCAGCCGAATCTTGATCGAATGACTCTCCTGCAGATGGTCCAACACTGAAGAGACAGCCAAATCATCCCAAGCTCCAGGATGTTGATCGGGAGACAAGACTCCTCCTCTGAACAAGTCCCCTACATCAACAAGGTACCCAGGACCTCCTTTCCTGCCCAAAAGGCTGGCATTTGTCATTAGGATCCTCCCCAAAAGGTAGAACTTCTCCACTTCCACAGCCACCAAGCCAGCAACAAACAAAGCCAGGTTCTGGATCAACTTGTCCCATAATGAATGAAGTTTGTGTTGTAGAGGTATAGAGTGAAAACTGGACACATTGGACTGCTTCAAATAAGGCCAATATCTCCAGAAAAATCTTCCAAAGCAAATGCTCCATATATTGAATTTTATTAAAATTAATGATATTAAAGCAAAGTTAAAATTTGCTATCACGGTTTTTAGTGCTATTAATAGCAATTTTGTTACTCATGGGGTCTACACATTGCAGCTGACAGCCCACACCACGGCACTTCTGCCCATTGGGGCACTAGAAGAGGAGGAAAAGGGCCAAGGGCTGTTACCCCCTCCTTGGGCACTTCCCTAGGTTATCAGTGCAGGGCGGAACAAGAGACGGCCTTTAGCAGGCAAGACAACTCCATAGAGTGTTAATCATGACTACAAACTGATCTCCGGATAACAGCTCCTATGATGACCAAAGAGGTGATCATTTTTGTTCTTATCTTCTTTCAAATGAAAAAAATATATATATTGCATGGCATGGAATGGTCCACATCAGTTTGCTGTACATGGTTTCAATCAATTTTCAGGGAACCAAAACCATGGAAAATGGGGTGAAATTTGGATTAAAATGTCGTTCACCTGGCATTGTTGTTTTTCTAGACAAGAAAACTTGCATATTTTTGTCATCCTAAATGGGAAAAGACTTTGGTCCTTTTGACATCTCAGCGTTTTGAAGCTCGAAGCTCCAAAAACGCTGGGGGAGAAAATGAATCAATTATTCTCTAGGGCAGGGGGTCTCAAACTGGTGGCCCTCCAGCTGTTGCGAAACTAAAAGTCCCAGCATGCCTCTGCTTGTGGGAGTCCTTCTTGTAACTTGTCAACCTCATGGGACTTGTAGTTTTGCAACAGCTGGAGGGCCACCAGTTTGAGACCCCTGCTCTAGGGAGATGATTGAAAAAAAAGAAAACAGGAGGGCGCACCGACCTAGTGCATTACCACTTACAGGTTTATTAAAATACAATTAAAAAGCAATAGTCCTACTCACAGACAAAGCTTATATACAAGCTTATCGGAAACAATGGTTGGAGATCTTGGCATTCACCGACAGGACTTGATGACAGAGAGGGTCAAACGATACCCCAAAACATCCAGATGTGTGACGCGTTTCAGGGGTGCACCCCTTTCATCAAGCCTAAGTGGTGATGAACCACTTAGGCTCTGATGAAAGGGGTGCGTCCCTGAAACGCGTCAGCCATCTGGATGTTTTGGGGTATCGTTTGACCCTCTCTGTCATCAAGTCCTGTCGGTGAATGCCAAGATCTCCAACCATTGTTTCCGATAAGCTTGTATATAAGCTATGTCTGTGAGTAGGACTATTGCTTTTTAATTGTATTTTAATAAACCTGTAAGTGGTAATGCACTAGGTCGGTGCGCCCTCCTGTTTTCTTTCTTTTTTTAGCCATATGAACACCCATTGTTCTGAGGAGGGCTGCAAGATTATAGACTTTGCCTCTAGAGAGAACCACGCCACCTATGTTCTGACGATACACCGAGAGCGCAGGAGATTTTTGTTTTCTAGGGAGATGATTCACATCCCTACTGCAAGTCACCTGAAGCTCAGCAAAGTTCAGCAGTTTGGCATCAGTAGACCCTTCATCACACCCCAGCACCCCATTAAGTTCTAGAGTTCCCTGCGGTCCCACTGAAAAAAATCCCTGGGTATATGGATGCCTCAAGCCATAGAATGGGGGTATCATGTTTGCCTGTATCAAGTGTGGGCAATTAATGATAAACTCTCTCTCATTGCTAAACAGGAAAAATTGTCTTTTCAACAGACTAATTTATAAAGCTACCCAAGAAATTGGACTACCATATCTAGCTTTATCCGAAGATATCCCATAATGTTCCCATAACTTTACAATCACTTATAATTCCTTCTTCTATCATTGCTATGTACACAGTATACTATATACAGGGCCGCTGATAAGGGGATAGAACTTGCCCTCCTGTACAGGGCTGACACCTAATTTGTTTTTCTCTGGTTGACTAAGGGGAGTGGGGGGACCCTGCTAGGTAGGCTGTATGGGGCCCTATGATTTATAATGGTGGCCCTAACTGTATATATATATATATATATTGTGACAGCAGGAAGGTAAAGTCACCTGGTTGCATCCAGGGGGGTAGATATATTTCGCCCAGATTCAGGCTTTACGCCGACTTATACAACTAGGTGGAGAGTTGTATAAGGCTAGTGGGCTCATGGATGACTCATACCTCTAGGGAGAGGGCTGGGCGTCGTACAGACAGGGAGTTGATGAGGCCAGCTGAAGCTTGTCAGCTCATTTAGGCCTCTATAAGAACTCCCAGCTTCATTAGATGTTAGCTCATGCCTGGAACCAGACCTGTGTGGACTGTCTAGGGAGAGTGAACCCCTGTGCGGTGAGGCAAAGCCTGTGTGGCTATTTGTTTGGACTTTTACTAAACCAGGGACTTAGGGACTAGGACAGCACTAGGCTGATCCCAGTTGTTAGTTAGGAAACCTGTATGTTTAGTCAGAGGTCAACTTGACCAGGATTTATTTTGGTTATGTTTCTTTTGCTTTGCTGTGTTTTGTCACTGTAAATAGAAAATAAACCGCACCTTTTTTTTGATTTTGAAAACCACAACCTCCGTTTGCTGGGCCTGTTTTTGTGTGGGGAGCCCATCCCGGGGGTCACACACACCCGCTGCCAAGCTAACCCCCTCACAATATATATATATTGTGAGGGGGTTAGCTCAGCAGCGGGTGTGTGTGACCCCCGGGATGGGCTCCCCACACAAAAACAGGCCCAGCAAACGGAGGTTGTGGTTTTCAAAATCAAAAAAGGTGCGGTTTATTTTCTATTTACAGTGACAAAACACAGCAAAGCCAAAAGAAACATAAACAAAATAAATCCTGGTCAACTTGACCTCTGACTAAACATACAGGTTTCCTAACTAACAACTGGGATCAGCCTAGTGCTGTCCTAGTCCCTAAGTCCCTGGTTTTAAATGTCCAAGCAAATAGCCACACAGGCTTGGTCTCACCGCACAGGGGTTCACTCTCCCTAGACAGTCCACACAGGTCTGGGTCCAGGCATGAGCTAACATCTAATGAAGCTGGGAGTTCTTATAGAGGCCTAAATGAGCTGACAAGCTTCAGCTGGTCTCATCAACTCCCTGTCTGCACGACGCCCCACACTCTCCCTAGAGGTATGAGTCATCCATGAGCCCACTAGCCTTAGCTGGGCTTATACAACTGTGGGGAGCCCATCCCGGGGGTCACACACACCCGCTGCCAAGCTAACCCCCTCACAGTTGGTGGAGAACCAGTGGCAGTTTTTTTTTTAAGCCAGCATGGAGGAGATACTGAAGCAGCTGGCTCTAGCAAATGCCAATCAACAGCAGACAAATGCAGGTTTGCAAAAGAGCCTTGCAGCTCAACAACAGAACTTCGCAGCCCAGCAGCAAGCTCACCAACAGAGTCTGGAAGCTCAGCAACAAGCCCAGCAGCAATCTGAGGCCCGCTTCATAGACCTGTTACAGAAGCAAGAGCAGAGACTACAACAAATGGAAGCAGTAATGCAGCAACGTCCGCAGACCAGTGAGGAAAGCCGTCCCACTAATACCGCGTCCTTTGGGGTGAGTCGTTTATTGACAAAAATGACTGGAGAGGATGATCCAGAGGTATTTTTGACCACATTTGAAAGGACTGCTGAAAGAGAAAAGTGGCCTGAGGAGCAGTGGGCTGGACTGGTGGCTCCTCTGTTAACTGGTGAATCGCAGAAGGCTTACTATGACCTAGAGCCTGACCAAGCAAAAGACTATGTGATGCTAAAAGCTGAAATATTGGCAAGGCTGGGTGTCACCCAGGCTGTCCGGGCTCAGCGTGTGCATAACTGGACTTTCCAGCTTGGAAAACCCCCCAGGTCTCAAATGTATGATCTCATTCACCTGAGCAGAAAGTGGCTACAGCCAGAGACTTTGTCCGCACCAAAGATTGTGGAACGTGTTGTAATGGATCGGTTTTTGAGAGCTCTTCCTACTGCCATCCAAAAGTGGGTAAGCCATGGAGACCCAGAGACGGCCGATGGTCTTGTGGATCGTGTGGAGAAATACTTGGCTACAGAGAACCTGACGGCCTCTTTCAGAGACACTCGGACTTTCCACCCTAAGACCAGACCATCCCCAGGGGCGGATAAGAGGATTCCAAGGGGTGAGGGTGGAGAGAGTGAGAGGGTGGGAGCTCTACCCCAAGTTTGGCGAGAACAGCCTGGGAAATCAGCGGCTCAAGAGGCGGCAAGAAGGATCGTTTGCTACCGCTGCCGGCAAGCGGGACATATTGCAGCCAATTGCCCGGTTGTGGAGGAACCCATGCAGTGTGACTTTCTGATGGGCAGACGTCAGTCGCTGTGTGCGACAGTCGCATGCACTGCCATTCGAGGAACTGAGAAACATTTATGCAAAATGTGTGTTAATGGTAGAAATGTTGTGGTATTGCTGGATTCAGGTAGCCTTGTGACCCTGATAAAGGCTGAGTTAGTTAAAACAGAGGTCTCTGGGAATAGCAAGGTAGCTGTTATTTGTGTGCATGGGGACACCCGAGAGTATCCAGTGACTACAGTGTGTTTCGAGACCCCCAAAGGTACCCTCTCTCATCCAGTGGGCTTAGTATCTCAGTTACCGCATGACGCCATTGTGGGAAGGGATTTTCCGAAGTTCTGGGAACTGTGGGATGACCCTGAGCCCCCCACTGGTGCCCCTATGTACCAGGAATGGGATAGCCAGAAATCCCCTGAGAGTGGTGAGGACTCTCCGGAATTTCCCTTATCAGTATTGGCAGGGGAGACTCAAGAAACTGGAGAGGAGCCCACCTCCTCAGACGAAAACCTACCGTCTGTGGAGTTTTCTGATCTTGAGGTTCACAGGGAAAACTTTGCCACAGAACAGTTGAAAGACCCCGCCCTAATAAAGGCACGGGAAAACGTAGTGAAAATAGATGGCGAGTTAGTGAACCCAGATAATACCTGCACTTACCCATACTTCAGCGTAGAGAAGGACCTACTGTATCGGGTGGCAAAAAGGGCAGAAGAAACCGTTGAGCAGCTTGTGGTGCCCAAACCTTACAGGAAGTTGGTGTTGGAGTTGGCCCATGGGCACATTCTTGGAGGTCATCTGGGGACAGAGAAAACCAGAGAGAGGGTATTACAGAGATTCTATTGGCCGGGGGTGATAAAGGACATAGAAAATTATTGTTCCTCCTGCCCTGTGTGTCAGAGGTCGGCCCCGATGCCACATTTCCGTAGCCCGCTGGTCCCTCTACCCATCATTGAGGTCCCGTTTGAGAGGATCGCCATGGATTTGGTAGGTCCTATAATCAAGTCCGCTAGGGGGCACCAGTACATATTGGTTATAATGGACTATGCCACCCGTTATCCAGAAGCGATCCCTCTCAGAAATACCTCGGCCAAAACCATAGCCAAAGAGCTATCTCTTGTTTTTAGCCGGGTGGGTATTTGTAAAGAACTGCTTACGGACCAAGGTACACCCTTTATGTCCCGGGTTATGAAGGAGCTGTGTAAATTGTTCAAAGTGACGCAATTACGTACATCTGTGTATCACCCCCAAACCGATGGGCTGGTTGAAAGATTCAACAAAACCCTAAAGCAAATGTTGAAGAAAGTGGTGGATAGAGATGGAAAGGATTGGGACTGTCTACTTCCTTATCTGATGTTTGCTATTAGGGAGGTGCCCCAATCCTCTACGGGATTCTCCCCCTTTGAGTTACTGTATGGGAGACACCCAAGAGGGCTGTTGGATATTGCCAAGGAAACTTGGGAAAGTGAGAGTTCTCCCCACAGGAGTGTGATTGAGCATGTCGCCCTGATGCAAGACTGAATTGCACAGGTAATGCCCATCGTGAAGGAACATTTGGCCCAAGCGCAGTTAGCACAGCAGAGAGTGTACAACCGTGGAGCCAAGACCCGTACCTTTTCCCCGGGGGATAGGATACTGGTACTTGTCCCTACGGTTGAAAGTAAATTCCTTGCCAAATGGCAAGGCCCCTACGAGATAATGGAAAAAGTGAGCGAAGTGAATTACAAGGTCAGACAACCAGGAAGGCGAAAGCCCGAACAGATCTATCACGTTAATCTGTTGAAAGCCTGGAGGGATAGAGAGTCCCTAGTCGCAGACACTTGGTCACCAGCTCAAACTGGTTGCGTGATTCCTGAGGTTGGAATAGCAGCCACCTTGTCACAACCCCAACAACAGGAGGTTAAGGAGTTTGTGCTTCGCAACAAGGAGGTATTCTCTGAGCTGCCGGGACAAACATCTGGGGTAGAGCATGACATCATTACCCCGCCCGGTGAAAGGGTGAAGTTAAAACCCTATCGGATCCCAGAGGCCCGACGGGAGGCAATACGGGAGGAAGTACAGAAAATGCTGAACTTAGGGGTGATAGAGGAGTCCCAAAGTGATTGGTCTAGTCCCATTGTGTTGGTGCCTAAACCGGATGGGAGCTGGCGATTTTGTAACGATTTTCGTCAGTTGAACAAAGTTACAAAATTTGACACCTACCCCATGCCACGTATAGATGAGTTGATCGACCGGCTGGGAACAGCCCGATACATGACGACTCTTGACCTCACAAAAGGGTATTGGCAAATCCCCCTGGCCAAATTGGCCAAAGAGAAAACCGCATTTGTAACCCCAGACGGGGCGTTCCAATATAAAAGAATGCCGTTCGGGTTACAGAATGCGCCGGCCACATTCCAGCGGAAAATGGACCAGATGCTGAGGCCCCATCGGAAGTATGCTGCGGCTTACCTGGATGACGTAATTGTCCATAGCACAGATTGGGCCTCACATCTGCCAAAAGTGCAAGCAGTCCTGGACTCTGTTCGGGAAGCGGGGTTTACGGCTAACCCCAAGAAGTGTACCATTGGGCAGGAGGAGGCCAAATATCTTGGGTACACCATTGGGAGGGGAGTAATAAAACCCCAACTCAACAAAGTCGAGGCCATCCAGAGTTGGCCACGTCCCAACAGCAAGAAGCAGGTACGAGCCTTTCTGGGAATCGCTGGGTATTATCGGCGATTCATTCCCCACTTTGCCTCTAAGGCTGTGCCCCTAACCAACCTAACGAAGGGGAAAGGGTCGGTCATGATTAAATGGACCCCCGAGGCTGAGGCAGCATTCCAATTCTTGAAACAAGCCTTATGTAGCCAGCCAGTGTTGTACTCACCCGACTTCTCTAAAGACTTTGTCGTACAAAGTGATGCGTCAGATGTGGGGTTAGGAGCAGTATTGTCCCAGGTCTGGAACGGGGAAGAGCACCCAGTCATTTACCTCAGCAGGAAGTTGAAGTCCCATGAGGTAAATTACGCCACCGTTGAAAAGGAGTGTTTAGCGGTGAAGTGGGCTCTAGATTCCCTTCGGTACTACCTGCTAGGTAGGCACTTTGACATGGTTACGGATCACGCTCCGTTAAAGTGGATGGCTCAAAACAAGGAAACAAATAGAAGAGTGAATAGGTGGTTCCTGGCCCTCCAGGAATTCAACTTCACAGTAAAGCATCGCCCTGGCGTTCAAATGGGGAATGTGGATGCTTTGTCTCGAGTACATGAATGCCTGATTGCTGGTGTTCCAACCCCGAGGTTAAAACAAGAGGGGGGGGTATGTGACAGCAGGAAGGTAAAGTCACCTGGTTGCATCCAGGGGGGTAGATATATTTCGCCCAGATTCAGGCTTTACGCCGACTTATACAACTAGGTGGAGAGTTGTATAAGGCTAGTGGGCTCATGGATGACTCATACCTCTAGGGAGAGGGCTGGGCGTCGTACAGACAGGGAGTTGATGAGGCCAGCTGAAGCTTGTCAGCTCATTTAGGCCTCTATAAGAACTCCCAGCTTCATTAGATGTTAGCTCATGCCTGGAACCAGACCTGTGTGGACTGTCTAGGGAGAGTGAACCCCTGTGCGGTGAGGCAAAGCCTGTGTGGCTATTTGTTTGGACTTTTACTAAACCAGGGACTTAGGGACTAGGACAGCACTAGGCTGATCCCAGTTGTTAGTTAGGAAACCTGTATGTTTAGTCAGAGGTCAACTTGACCAGGATTTATTTTGGTTATGTTTCTTTTGCTTTGCTGTGTTTTGTCACTGTAAATAGAAAATAAACCGCACCTTTTTTTTGATTTTGAAAACCACAACCTCCGTTTGCTGGGCCTGTTTTTGTGTGGGGAGCCCATCCCGGGGGTCACACACACCCGCTGCCAAGCTAACCCCCTCACAATATATATATATTGTGAGGGGGTTAGCTCAGCAGCGGGTGTGTGTGACCCCCGGGATGGGCTCCCCACACAAAAACAGGCCCAGCAAACGGAGGTTGTGGTTTTCAAAATCAAAAAAGGTGCGGTTTATTTTCTATTTACAGTGACAAAACACAGCAAAGCCAAAAGAAACATAAACAAAATAAATCCTGGTCAACTTGACCTCTGACTAAACATACAGGTTTCCTAACTAACAACTGGGATCAGCCTAGTGCTGTCCTAGTCCCTAAGTCCCTGGTTTTAAATGTCCAAGCAAATAGCCACACAGGCTTGGTCTCACCGCACAGGGGTTCACTCTCCCTAGACAGTCCACACAGGTCTGGGTCCAGGCATGAGCTAACATCTAATGAAGCTGGGAGTTCTTATAGAGGCCTAAATGAGCTGACAAGCTTCAGCTGGTCTCATCAACTCCCTGTCTGCACGACGCCCCACACTCTCCCTAGAGGTATGAGTCATCCATGAGCCCACTAGCCTTAGCTGGGCTTATACAACTCTCCACCTAGTTGTATAAGTCGGCGTAAAGCCTGAATCTGGGCGAAATATATCTACCCCCCTGGATGCAACCAGGTGACTTTACCTTCCTGCTGTCACATACCCCCCCTCTTGTTTTAACCTCGGGGTTGGAACACCAGCAATCAGGCATTCATGTACTCGAGACAAAGCATCCACATTCCCCATTTGAACGCCAGGGCGATGCTTTACTGTGAAGTTGAATTCCTGGAGGGCCAGGAACCACCTATTCACTCTTCTATTTGTTTCCTTGTTTTGAGCCATCCACTTTAACGGAGCGTGATCCGTAACCATGTCAAAGTGCCTACCTAGCAGGTAGTACCGAAGGGAATCTAGAGCCCACTTCACCGCTAAACACTCCTTTTCAACGGTGGCGTAATTTACCTCATGGGACTTCAACTTCCTGCTGAGGTAAATGACTGGGTGCTCTTCCCCGTTCCAGACCTGGGACAATACTGCTCCTAACCCCACATCTGACGCATCACTTTGTACGACAAAGTCTTTAGAGAAGTCGGGTGAGTACAACACTGGCTGGCTACATAAGGCTTGTTTCAAGAATTGGAATGCTGCCTCAGCCTCGGGGGTCCATTTAATCATGACCGACCCTTTCCCCTTCGTTAGGTTGGCTAGGGGCACAGCCTTAGAAGCAAAGTGGGGAATGAATCGCCGATAATACCCAGCGATTCCCAGAAAGGCTCGTACCTGCTTCTTGCTGTTGGGACGTGGCCAACTCTGGATGGCCTCGACTTTGTTGAGTTGGGGTTTTATTACTCCCCTCCCAATGGTGTACCCAAGATATTTGGCCTCCTCCTGCCCAATGGTACACTTCTTGGGGTTAGCCGTAAACCCCGCTTCCCGAACAGAGTCCAGGACTGCTTGCACTTTTGGCAGATGTGAGGCCCAATCTGTGCTATGGACAATTACGTCATCCAGGTAAGCCGCAGCATACTTCCGATGGGGCCTCAGCATCTGGTCCATTTTCCGCTGGAATGTGGCCGGCGCATTCTGTAACCCGAACGGCATTCTTTTATATTGGAACGCCCCGTCTGGGGTTACAAATGCGGTTTTCTCTTTGGCCAATTTGGCCAGGGGGATTTGCCAATACCCTTTTGTGAGGTCAAGAGTCGTCATGTATCGGGCTGTTCCCAGCCGGTCGATCAACTCATCTATACGTGGCATGGGGTAGGTGTCAAATTTTGTAACTTTGTTCAACTGACGAAAATCGTTACAAAATCGCCAGCTCCCATCCGGTTTAGGCACCAACACAATGGGACTAGACCAATCACTTTGGGACTCCTCTATCACCCCTAAGTTCAGCATTTTCTGTACTTCCTCCCGTATTGCCTCCCGTCGGGCCTCTGGGATCCGATAGGGTTTTAACTTCACCCTTTCACCGGGCGGGGTAATGATGTCATGCTCTACCCCAAATGTTTGTCCCGGCAGCTCAGAGAATACCTCCTTGTTGCGAAGCACAAACTCCTTAACCTCCTGTTGTTGGGGTTGTGACAAGGTGGCTGCTATTCCAACCTCAGGAATCACGCAACCAGTTTGAGCTGGTGACCAAGTGTCTGCGACTAGGGACTCTCTATCCCTCCAGGCTTTCAACAGATTAACGTGATAGATCTGTTCGGGCTTTCGCCTTCCTGGTTGTCTGACCTTGTAATTCACTTCGCTCACTTTTTCCATTATCTCGTAGGGGCCTTGCCATTTGGCAAGGAATTTACTTTCAACCGTAGGGACAAGTACCAGTATCCTATCCCCCGGGGAAAAGGTACGGGTCTTGGCTCCACGGTTGTACACTCTCTGCTGTGCTAACTGCGCTTGGGCCAAATGTTCCTTCACGATGGGCATTACCTGTGCAATTCGGTCTTGCATCAGGGCGACATGCTCAATCACACTCCTGTGGGGAGAACTCTCACTTTCCCAAGTTTCCTTGGCAATATCCAACAGCCCTCTTGGGTGTCTCCCATACAGTAACTCAAAGGGGGAGAATCCCGTAGAGGATTGGGGCACCTCCCTAATAGCAAACATCAGATAAGGAAGTAGACAGTCCCAATCCTTTCCATCTCTATCCACCACTTTCTTCAACATTTGTTTTAGGGTTTTGTTGAATCTTTCAACCAGCCCATCGGTTTGGGGGTGATACACAGATGTACGTAATTGCGTCACTTTGAACAATTTACACAGCTCCTTCATAACCCGGGACATAAAGGGTGTACCTTGGTCCGTAAGCAGTTCTTTACAAATACCCACCCGGCTAAACACAAGAGATAGCTCTTTGGCTATGGTTTTGGCCGAGGTATTTCGGAGAGGGATCGCTTCTGGATAACGGGTGGCATAGTCCATTATAACTAATATGTACTGGTGCCCCCTAGCGGACTTGATTATAGGACCTACCAAATCCATGGCGATCCTCTCAAACGGGACCTCAATGATGGGTAGAGGGACCAGCGGGCTACGGAAATGTGGCATCGGGGCCGACCTCTGACACACAGGGCAGAAGGAACAATAATTTTCTATGTCCTTCATCACCCCCGGCCAATAGAATCTCTGTAATACCCTCTCTCGGGTTTTCTCTGTCCCCAGATGACCTCCAAGAATGTGCCCATGGGCCAACTCCAACACCAACTTCCTGTAAGGTTTGGGCACCACAAGCTGCTCAACGGTTTCTTCTGCCCTTTTTGCCACCCGATACAGTAGGTCCTTCTCTACGCTGAAGTATGGGTAAGTGCAGGTATTATCTGGGTTCACTAACTCGCCATCTATTTTCACTACGTTTTCCCGTGCCTTTATTAGGGCGGGGTCTTTCAACTGTTCTGTGGCAAAGTTTTCCCTGTGAACCTCAAGATCAGAAAACTCCACAGACGGTAGGTTTTCGTCTGAGGAGGTGGGCTCCTCTCCAGTTTCTTGAGTCTCCCCTGCCAATACTGATAAGGGAAATTCCGGAGAGTCCTCACCACTCTCAGGGGAGTTCTGGCTATCACATTCCTGGTACATAGGGGCACCAGTGGGGGGCTCAGGATCATCCCACAGTTCCCAGAACTTCGGAAAATCCCTTCCCACAATGGCGTCATACGGTAACTGAGATACTAAGCCCACTGGATGAGAGAGGGTACCTTTGGGGGTCTCGAAACACACTGTAGTCACTGGATACTCTCGGGTGTCCCCATGCACACAAATAACAGCTACCTTGCTATTCCCAGAGACCTCTGTTTTAACTAACTCAGCCTTTATCAGGGTCACAAGGCTACCTGAATCCAGCAATACCACAACATTTCTACCATTAACACACATTTTGCATAAATGTTTCTCAGTTCCTCGAATGGCAGTGCATGCGACTGTCGCACACAGCGACTGACGTCTGCCCGTCAGAAAGTCACACTGCATGGGTTCCTCCACAACCGGGCAATTGGCTGCAATATGTCCCGCTTGCCGGCAGCGGTAGCAAACGATCCTTCTTGCCGCCTCTTGAGCCGCTGATTTCCCAGGCTGTTCTCGCCAAACTTGGGGTAGAGCTCCCACCCTCTCACTCTCTCCACCCTCACCCCTTGGAATCCTCTTATCCGCCCCTGGGGATGGTCTGGTCTTAGGGTGGAAAGTCCGAGTGTCTCTGGAAGAGGCCGTCAGGTTCTCTGTAGCCAAGTATTTCTCCACACGATCCACAAGACCATCGGCCGTCTCTGGGTCTCCATGGCTTACCCACTTTTGGATGGCAGTAGGAAGAGCTCTCAAAAACCGATCCATTACAACACGTTCCACAATCTTTGGTGCGGACAAAGTCTCTGGCTGTAGCCACTTTCTGCTCAGGTGAATGAGATCATACATTTGAGACCTGGGGGGTTTTCCAAGCTGGAAAGTCCAGTTATGCACACGCTGAGCCCGGACAGCCTGGGTGACACCCAGCCTTGCCAATATTTCAGCTTTTAGCATCACATAGTCTTTTGCTTGGTCAGGCTCTAGGTCATAGTAAGCCTTCTGCGATTCACCAGTTAACAGAGGAGCCACCATTCCAGCCCACTGCTCCTCAGGCCACTTTTCTCTTTCAGCAGTCCTTTCAAATGTGGTCAAAAATACCTCTGGATCATCCTCTCCAGTCATTTTTGTCAATAAACGACTTACCCCAAAGGACGCGGTATTAGTGGGACGGCTTTCCTCACTGGTCTGCGGACGTTGCTGCATTACTGCTTCCATTTGTTGTAGTCTCTGCTCTTGCTTCTGTAACAGGTCTATGAAGCGGGCCTCAGATTGCTGCTGGGCTTGTTGCTGAGCTTCCAGACTCTGTTGGTGAGCTTGCTGCTGGGCTGCAAGGCTCTGTTGATGAGCTTGCTGCTGGGCTGCGAAGTTCTGTTGTTGAGCTGCAAGGCTCTGTTGATGAGCTGCAAGGCTCTTTTGCAAACCTGCATTTGTCTGCTGTTGATTGGCATTTGCTAGAGCCAGCTGCTTCAGTATCTCCTCCATGCTGGCTTAAAAAAAACTGCCCGCATTCTCCACCAACTGTGAGGGGGTTAGCTCGGCAGCGGGTGTGTGTGACCCCCGGGATGGGCTCCCCACACAAAAACAGGCCCAGCAAACGGAGGTTGTGGTTTTCAAAATCAAAAAAGGTGCGGTTTATTTTCTATTTACAGTGACAAAACACAGCAAAGCCAAAAGAAACATAAACAAAATAAATCCTGGTCAACTTGACCTCTGACTAAACATACAGGTTTCCTAACTAACAACTGGGATCAGCCTAGTGCTGTCCTAGTCCCTAAGTCCCTGGTTTTAAATGTCCAAGCAAATAGCCACACAGGCTTGGTCTCACCGCACAGGGGTTCACTCTCCCTAGACAGTCCACACAGGTCTGGGTCCAGGCATGAGCTAACATCTAATGAAGCTGGGAGTTCTTATAGAGGCCTAAATGAGCTGACAAGCTTCAGCTGGTCTCATCAACTCCCTGTCTGCACGACGCCCCACACTCTCCCTAGAGGTATGAGTCATCCATGAGCCCACTAGCCTTAGCTGGGCTTATACAACTCTCCACCTAGTTGTATAAGTCGGCGTAAAGCCTGAATCTGGGCGAAATATATCTACCCCCCTGGATGCAACCAGGTGACTTTACCTTCCTGCTGTCACAATATATATATATATATATATATATATATATACAGTGGGTACGGAACGTATTCAGACCCCCTTAAATTTTTCACTCTTTGTTATATTGCAGCCATTTGCTAAAATCATTTAAGTTCATTTTTTCCTCATTAATGTACACACAGCACCCCATATTGACAGAAAAACACAGAATTGTTGACATTTTTGCAGATTTATTAAAAAAGAAAAACTGAAATATCACATGGTCCTAAGTATTCAGACCCTTTGCTCAGTGTTTAGTATTTGCACCATTTTGATCTAATACAGCCATGAGTCTTTTTGGGAAAGATGCAACAAGTTTTTTCAACCTGGATTTGGGGATCCTCTGCCATTCCTCCTTGCAGATCCTCTCCAGTTCTGTCAGGTTGGATGGTAAACGTTGGTGGACGGCCATTTTTAGGTCTCTCCAGAGATGCTCAATTGGGTTTAAGTCAGGGCTCTGGCTGGGCCATTCAAGAACAGTCACGGAGTTGTTGTGAAGCCACTCCTTCGTTATTTTAGCTGTGTGCTTAGGGTAATTGTCTTGTTGGAAGGTAAACCTTCGGCCCAGTCTGAGGTCCTGAGCTCTCTGGAGAAGGTTTTCGTCCAGGATATCCCTGTACTTGGCCGCATTCATCTTTCCCTCAATTGCAACCAGTCGTCCTGTCCCTGCAGCTGAAAAACACCCCCACAGCATGATGCTGCCACCACCATGCTTCACTGTTGGGACTGTATTGGACAGGTGATGAGCAGTGCCTGGTTTTCTCCACACATACCGCTTAGAATTAAGGCCAAATAGTTCTATCTTGGTCTCATCAGACCAGAGAATCTTATTTCTCACCATCTTGGAGTCTTTCAGGTGTTTTTAGCAAACTCCATGCGGGCTTTCATAAGTCTTGCACTGAGGAGAGGCTTCCGTCGGGCCACTCTGCCATAAAGCCCCAACTGGTGGAGGGCTGCAGTGATGGTTGACTTTCTACAACTTTCTCCCATCTCCCAACTGCATCTCTGGAGCTCAGCCACAGTGATCTTCGGGTTCTTCTTTACCTCTCTCACCAAGGCTCTTCTCCCCCGATAGCTCAGTTTGGCCGGACAGCCAGCTCTAGGAAGGGTTCTGGTCGTCCCAAACGTCTTCCATTTAAGGATTATGGAGGCCACTGTGCTCTTAGGAACCTTAAGCGCAGCAGAATTTTTTTTGTAACCTTGGCCAGATCTGTGCCTTGCCACAATTCTGTCTCTGAGCTCTTCAGGCAGTTCCTTTGACCTCATGATTCTCATTTGCTCTGATATGCACTGTAAGCTGTAAGGCAGGGATATGCAATTAGCGGACCTCCAGCTGTTGCAAAACTACAAGTCCCATCATGCCTTTGTCTCTGGGTGTCATGCTTGTGGCTGTCAGAGTCTCGCTATGCCTCATGGGACTTGTAGTTCTGCAACAGCTGGAGGTCCGCTAATTGCATATCCCTGCTGTAAGGTCTTATATAGACAGGTGTGTGGCTTTCCTAATCAAGTCCAATCAGTATAATCAAACACAGCTGGACTCAAATGAAGGTGTAGAACCATCTCAAGGATGATCAGAAGAAATGACAGCACCTGAGTTAAATATATGAGTGTCACAGCAAAGGGTCTGAATACTTAGGACTATGTGATATTTCAGTTTTTCTTTTTAACCACTTCAATACAGGGCTTTTTATACCACTTCCATACCGGGCCTATTCTGACACTCCTCTCCTACATGTAAAAATCATCATTCTTTTGCTAGAAAATTACTCAGAACCCCCAAACATTATATATGTTTTTTTAGCAGACACCCTAGGGAATAAAATGACGGTCATTGCAACTTTTTATCTTGTACAGTATTTGCACAATAATTTTTCAAACGCCTTTTTTTTGGGAAAAAAAATGGTTTCATGAATTAAAAAATAACAAAACAGTAAAGTTAGGCCAATTTTTTTGTAAAATATGAAAGATGATGTTACGCTGAGTAAATAGATACCTAACATGTCACGCTTTAAAATTGCGCACACTCATGGAATTGCGCCAAATTCGGTACTTAAAAATCTCCATAGTCGACGCTTTGGAAATTTTTACAGGTTACCAGGTTCAATTTACAGAGGAGGTCTAGTGCTAGAATTGTTGCACGTGCGCTAACGCATGCGGCGATACTTCACATATGTGATTTGAACGGCGTTTACATATGTGGGCGGGACTTACATGTGCGTTTGCTTCTGAGCGCGAGTTACCGAGTACAGGGGCGTTTAAATTATTATTATTATTTTTTACACTTTTTTTTTGATCACTTTTATTCCTATGTAATGTAAACATCCCTTGTAATAGGCATGGTGTGTGTCAGGTCCTCTTTATGGAGAGATGCAGGGTCAAAAAGACACCACATCTCTCCTCCAGGCTGGAAAGCATGAGATCGGGAAAAATAAATCACCTATCTCATGCTTTCAGCCTCAATCGCGGCTTTGTTTACTTTTGGGAACCCGGGCGTGACGTCATCACAACTAGTGATGAGCCGAACACCCCCGGGTTCGGTTCGCACCAGAACCCGCGAACGGACCGAAAGGTCGCACGAACATTAGAACCCTATTAAATACAATGGATGCGAACGTTCGGATTCTAAAGTGCTAATTATAACGACTATTATCCATGTTATTGTCCGAAACAGAGTTTGGGAACCCGGGTTCTGCACCAGGGGACATGTATCAATGCAAAAAGAAGTTTTAAAAACGGACGTTTTCCGGGAGCAGTCATTTTAATGATGCATAAAGTGAAAAAAAAAAGTCAAATATTCCTTTAAATATTGTACCTGGGGGGTGTCTAAAGTATGCCTGTGAAGTGCCACGTGTTTCTCGTGTTTAGAACTGTCCCTGCACAAAATAACATTTCTAAAGGAAAAAAAGCCATTTAAAACTGCTTGCGGCTTTAATGCAATGTCTGGTCCCGGTAATATGGATGAAAATCTTTAGGAAAAATGGCATAGCTACCCCATCAACCCCCCCCCCCCCCCACCCCAGCCCATTACCAGCCCCTTTGGGTCTTGTATGGATATTAAGGGGAACCCTGCACACAAAATAAAAAAGGCCCTATATACTCTGAACAGCCGTATACAGGCGGTGCATACAAGACAGGGACTGTAGGTTTGTTCTTATGTAGAATCTGTTTGTAATTTTGAACAGCTGCATTGTTTAAGTGTAGCTCCATGCCAAATTCCTTTTTTTTAGCTTTTTGGAAAACATAGGGAACGGTTATCACCCCTGTCACATTTTTTTTGCTGTCTGTGCCCCTGTTCAGAACATTTCACCTCACTTTGCGTCCCAATGACAACTGTTTTTGAAATGTGGTGTTTTTATTGAAACAAGGATTGGTGATAAAGCATCAGTAGAGAGGAGACACCTTTCTCTCATATTAATTCTTACAGGAGAGATTTTCCTTCCAAGGGGTAGATTTCCTCTCACTTCCTGTTGTCTTCTTCCGTTTGCAAGTAGTAGTCGTTTGTAAGTTGGATGTTTGAAAGTAGGGACCTGCCGTATATACTCTGCAGAAATTGGCCCCTTAGGTGTTGGTGTTGGCACAACACTGAAAGCACTCACAGTTATTCTTGGTAGGTGCTGGAACGCCCTGCTGTCAACTATTATATCAGGAATTGTAATAACATATAATTGTTGATCAGTGGTAGTAAAAATTGGGCCTTTGATGGTGGTGCTGGTGCCACAACACTGTAAGGCCTGACAGTTACTCTTGGTGGGCGCAGCAATGGGCCCTGCTGTGAATTATTAGATCAATAATTATAATTGCATGCCCCTGTTGAATAGGGGCTGAAAAATTGGGCCTTTGGTGGTGGTGGTGGTGGTGGTGGTGATGGTGGTGCTGGTGCCACAACACTGTAAGGCCTGACAGTTACTCTTGGTGGGCGCAGCAATGGGCCCTGCTGTGAATTATTCGATCAATAATTATAATTGCATGCCCCTGTTGAACAGGGGCTGAAAAATTGGGCCTTTGGTGGTGGTGGTGGTGGTGATGGTGGTGCTGGTGCCACAACACTGTAAGGCCTGACAGTTACTCTTGGTGGGCGCAGCAATGGGCCCTGCTGTGAATTATTAGATCAATAATTATAATTGCATGCCCCTGTTGAACAGGGGCTGAAAAATTGGGCCTTTGGTGGTGGTGGTGGTGGTGATGGTGGTGCTGGTGCAACAACACTGTAAGGCCTGACAGTTACTCTTGGTGGGCGCAGCAATGGGCCCTGCTGTGAATTATTAGATCAATAATTATAATTGCATGCCCCTGTTGAACAGGGGCTGAAAAATTGGGCCTTAGGCACTGGTGGCACAACACTGCAACCCCTCACAGATACTGTACTTGGAGCACAGCAATGAGGTCTGTTGCAAAGTATTGCATCAAAAATTTTAATTACACGCCCCTGTTAAACAGGGGCTGAAAAATTGGGCCTTAGCCACTGGTGGCGTCACCCATAAACCAAAATGATCTTCCAAGCTATCATCATTAATCGTATCATTGAGGAGGAGGAGGAGGATAGCCAGTCAACATAACAGCACAGGCACTCAGCATCAGCATCAGTCTTGAAGGGATGTGACATTTTAAAATCAATTAGTCTGTTATATCAGCATCAGGTGTGTGGTAGCTGGTGGTGATCCAAGACTGGTTCATCTTGATGAAAGTCAGTCGATCAACCGAGTCGGTGGACAGGCGCACCCTGTGATCCGTGAAAAATCCTCCAGCAGCACTGAATGTGCGTTCTGAAAGAACGCTGGATGCAGGACAGGCCAGTAGCTCAATTGCATACTGTGCAAGCTCTGGCCAGTGATCCATCCTCAAGACCCAGTAAGCCAGAGGATTTTCGGTGGGGAAGGTGTCCAAGTCTGACCTTGCCCCTAGGTATTCCTGCACCATGTATATCAGACGCTGGCGATGGTTGCTGGAACCGATCATACTTTGGGGCTGCGGACTAAAGAATTGTCTGAACGCATCGGTCAGACGGCCACCTTCCCCACCGCTCCTTCTTTGACTGCCCGAAGCCTCAGCAACTCGTTGTCCAGGACCAGGAGTTTGTAACCTCCCAGTCTCTGGGAACGCGTTGCACAGACCTTTCTGCAAGGCCTCCCGGAGTTGTCTCATCCTCTGCTCCCTCTGCGACGGTAAGATAAGGTCCGCAACCTTACCCTTGTACCGTGGATCAAGGAGAGTGGCCAGCCAGTAATGGTCCCTCTCCTTGATCCGAAGAATACGAGGATCCTTCCGCAGACTTTGCAGGATCAGGGAGGCCATGCAGCGTAGGTTAGCTGAGGCATTCAGTCCGGAGTCCTCTGGGTCACTAAGGACGACATGATCCGCAGCCACCTCCTCCCAGCCACGTACAAGTCCACTGGTTTCTTGGGACTGTAAATCATCCCTAAAAGACTGCTGCTGATGATGCTGAGTGCCAGCCTCCACCTCCATGCTGACACAATCCTCCTCCTCCTCCTCCTCCTCCTCTTCCTGTGCGATGGGTGGGACAGAAGGAACACTGTCTGGGTAAAAGGGGCCTTGAGAGGCAAGGAAGTCCTCCTCTTCCTGCCTCTGTTCTGCCTCAAGTGCCCTGTCCATTATTCCACGCAGCGTGTGCTCCAACAGGTGGACAAGAGGTACAGTGTCACTGATGCATGCACTGTCACTGCTCACCATCCTCGTGGCCTCCTCAAATGGTGCCTTGACAGTGCATGCATCCCTGATCATGCCCCACTGGCGTGGTGAAAAAAACCCGAGCTCCCCTGACCCTGTCCTGGTGCCGTAGTCGCACAGGTACTCATTGATGGCCCTCTGCTGCGTGTGCAGCCGTTGCAGCATGGCCAACGTTGAGTTCCACCTGGTGGGCATGTCACATATAAGGCGGTTCTTGGGCAGGTTCAACTCCTTTTGCAGCTCAGCCAGGCGAGCACTGGCATTATAAGATCTGCGGAAATGCACACAGACTTTCCTGGCCTGCCTCAGGACATCCTGTAAGCCCGGGTACCTGCCCAAGAACCGCTGCACCACCAGGTTAAGGACGTGAGCCATACAGGGCACATGGGTCAGTTGTCCCTGTCGGAGGGCGGAGAGGAGGTTGGTGCCATTGTCGCAAACCACCATTCCTGGCTTAAGCTGGCGTGGCGTGAACCACCTCTCGGCCTGCCCCTGCAGAGCAGACAGGACCTCTGCCCCAGTGTGGCTCCTGTCCCCCAAACACACCAGCGCAAGCACGGCATGGCATCTTTTTGCCTGCGTACTTGCGTAGCCCCTTGAACGCCTACGGAGCACCGCTGGTTCCGAGGACAAACCACAGGAAGAGGCCATGGAGGAAGAAGAAGAGGAGGGGGTGGAGGAGAGAGGTGTGTCACAACCAGTAGTAGCATTTTGGAGGCGTGGCGGTGGAACAACCTCCAACACTACTGCACCTTGTCCTGCATCCTTCCCAGCTGCCAAAAGAGTGACCCAATGGGCCGTGAAAGAAAGGTAACGTCCCTGTCCATGCCTGCTGGACCATGAGTCAGCGGTAATATGCACCTTACCGCTGACCGCCCTGTCCAGCGAGGCCAAGACATTGCCTTCCACATGCCTGTAGAGAGCCGGAATCGCCTTCCGTGCGAAAAAGTGGCGTTTGGGAACCTGCCACTGAGGAACCGCACATTGCACAAACTCACGGAAGGGGGCCGAGTCTACCAACTGAAAAGGCAGCAGTTGAAGCGCTAGCAATTTAGCCAAGCTAGCATTCAACCGCTGGGCATGTGGATGGCTGGGAGTGAACTTCTTTCGACGGTCCAGCAGCTGGGGCAGGGAAATTTGCCTGCTAGAATCGGACGTTGGTGTACTGCTAGCAGAGTGCCCACAAGTACTTGGCTGTGACACACCTAATTCTACACCTTCATTCCTCTCAGAGCAGGTTTCAGAGAGGACTGAAGGTATAGTGGGGTTGGAGATCCCAGCTGATGCGGTGCAAGAAGAGGTCAGCTTTGTTCTTTGGTGTGGGTCTTTAAGGTAGGCTTGCCAACAAGCTGCATGGCAGGTCAACATATGTCTGATCAAGCATGTGGTGCCCAAGCGGCTGATGTTTTGGCCACGCGATATACGCTTGAGACATATGTTGCAAACAGCAGCTGTGCGATCTGATGCACTCGCCTCAAAAAAGGCCCACACCAAAGAACTTTTTGAATGACGGGCAGAGGCAGGGCCCTGCACAGGCGGAGCTCTGCGGTGTGATTCCGTCGGTGTGCTGCCCATACGCTGGCCACTCAAGGGCATCCTGCCTCATTGGAGATGTGCCTCCTCCTCATCCTCCTCCTCCTCCTCTCTCCTATTAGGCACCCACGTGGAGTCAGTGACCTCATCATCCCCTCCCTCCTCATCACTGGAGCCAATCTGGCAGTATGCTGCAGCTGCTGGAGCATGACTGCCAGATTGGTGTCCTTCTTGAGCATCCCCTCTCTCTGCTCTCACGCTACTGCCTTCCTCTAGCTGGGTATCATCATCAGATCCTTCGAAACGCTGGGCATCCTCCTGGAGCATGTACCCAACACTGTGCTCAAACAGTTCGGGGGACTCCTCAGGAGGAGGACATGGTGGGTCTAGGGAAGGATTGACTAATGAAGATAATGATACCAGAGAAGAGGACGCTTTGGCAGCTGCTTTGCCAGTACCCTGAGCCTGGGTGAGAGAGGACAAGGAGGATGAGGTGGGCTTGGTCATCCACTCTACCAAGTCTTCGGCATGATGTGGCTCAACAAGTCCAGCTGCCGAAAAGAAGGACAAGCGTGTCCCATGGCCATGTGCTGATGACAATGCACCGCGTCCACGACCAGCACTGTTGCCCCCCGACACAGAGCCTGCTTGCCCTCTTTTTTTGCCTCCTGACTGTCTGCCTCTCCTTGTTTGCCTTCCAGACATTTTAATGGATGGCCTGCAGGGAGATGGGAAAAACAGCAATAAGGGCTACCTTCAGGTGTATACTGTGCAGGAGGCTTAGCAACAATGACACTGACACTGTCCCCTGCCTATCCTTCTCTGTCCCTAAACACAAGGATTTGCAATATGCTTCAGCAAGATTGGTTTAGCACAGAACAGCACACTGACAGTTTCCCTCACTGTCCTTCTCTGTCCCTACAAACAAGATTTAGCACAGAATAGCACACTGATAGTTTCCACCAGTGTCCTTCTCTGTCCCTAAACTCAAGGATTTCAAATATGGTTCAGCAAGATTGGTTTAGAACAGAATAGCACACTGTCAGTTTCACTCACTGTCCTACTCTGTCCCTACAAACAAGATTTAGCACAGAATAGCACACTGATAGTTTCCACGAGTGTCCTTCTCTGTCCCTAAACTCAAGGATTTCAAATGTGGTTCAGCAAAATTGGTTTAGAACAGAATAGCACACTGACACTTTCCCTCACTGTCCTACTCTGTCCCTACAAACAAGATTTAGCACAGAATAGCACACTGATAGTTTCCACGAGTGTCCTTCTCTGTCCCTAAACTCAAGGATTTCAAATATGGTTCAGCAAAATTGGTTTAGAACAGAATAGCACACTGACACTTTCCCTCACTGTCCTACTCTGTCCCTACAAACAAGATTTAGCACAGAATAGCACACTGATAGTTTCCACGAGTGTCCTTCTCTGTCCCTAAACTCAAGGATTTCAAATATGGTTCAGCAAAATTGGTTTAGAACAGAATAGCACACTGACACTTTCCTTCACTGTCCTACTCTGTCCCTACAAACAAGATTTAGCACAGAATAGCACACTGATAGTTTCCACGAGTGTCCTTCTCTGTCCCTAAACTCAAGGATTTCAAATATGGTTCAGCAAAATTGGTTTAGAACAGAATAGCACACTGACACTTTCCCTCACTGTCCTACTCTGTCCCTACAAACAAGATTTAGCACAGAATAGCACACTGATAGTTTCCACGAGTGTCCTTCTCTGTCCCTAAACTCAAGGATTTCAAATGTGGTTCAGCAAAATTGCTTTAGAACAGAATAGCACACTGTCAGTTTCACTCACTGTACCTCTCTGTCCCTACAAACAAGATTTAGCTCAGAATAGCACACTGATAGTTTCCACGAGTGTCCTTCTCTGTCCCTAAACTCAAGGATTTCAAATATGGTTCAGCAAGATTGGTTAAGAACAGAATAGCACACTGACACTTTCCCTCACTGTCCTACTCTGTCCCTACAAACAAGATTTAGCACAGAATAGCACACTGATAGTTTCCACGAGTGTCCTTCTCTGTCCCTAAACTCAAGGATTTCAAATATGGTTCAGCAAAATTGGTTTAGAACAGAATAGCACACTGACACTTTCCCTCACTGTCCTACTCTGTCCCTCCCTACAAATAAGATTTAGCACAGAATAGCACACTGATAGTTTCCACGAGTGTCCTTCTCTGTCCCTAAACTCAAGGATTTCAAATATGGTTCAGCAAAATTGGTTTACAACAGAATAGCACACTGACACTTTCCCTCACTGTCCTACTCTGTCCCTACAAACAAGATTTAGCACAGAATAGCACACTGATAGTTTCCACGAGTGTCCTTCTCTGTCCCTAAACTCAAGGATTTCAAATATGGTTCAGCAAAATTGGTTTAGAACAGAATAGCACACTGACACTTTCCCTCACTGTCCTACTCTGTCCCTACAAACAAGATTTAGCACAGAATAGCACACTGATAGTTTCCACGAGTGTCCTTCTCTGTCCCTAAACTCAAGGATTTCAAATATGGTTCAGCAAGATTGGTTTAGAACAGAATAGCACACTGACACTTTCCCTCACTGTCCTACTCTGTCCCTACAAACAAGATTTAGCACAGAATAGCACACTGATAGTTTCCACGAGTGTCCTTCTCTGTCCCTAAACTCAAGGATTTCAAATATGGTTCAGCAAGATTGGTTTAGAACAGAATAGCACACTGTCAGTTTCACTCACTGTCCTACTCTGTCCCTATAAACAAGATTTAGCACAGAATAGCACACTGACACTTTCCCTCACTGTACCTCTCTGTCCCTAAACTCAAGGATTTCAAATATGGTTCAGCAAGATTGGTTTAGAACAGAATAGCACACTGTCAGTTTCACTCACTGTCCTACTCTGTCCCTACAAACAAGATTTAGCACAGAATAGCACACTGATAGTTTCCACGAGTGTCCTTCTCTGTCCCTAAACTCAAGGATTTCAAATATGGTTCAGCAAAATTGGTTTACAACAGAATAGCACACTGACACTTTCCCTCACTGTCCTACTCTGTCCCTACAAACAAGATTTAGCACAGAATAGCACACTGATAGTTTCCACGAGTGTCCTTCTCTGTCCCTAAACTCAAGGATTTCAAATATGGTTCAGCAAAATTGGTTTAGAACAGAATAGCACACTGACACTTTCCCTCACTGTCCTACTCTGTCCCTACAAACAAGATTTAGCACAGAATAGCACACTGATAGTTTCCACGAGTGTCCTTCTCTGTCCTTAAACTCAAGGATTTCAAATATGGTTCAGCAAGATTGGTTTAGAACAGAATAGCACACTGTCAGTTTCACTCACTGTCCTACTCTGTCCCTACAAACAAGATTTAGCACAGAATAGCACACTGACACTTTCCCTCACTGTACCTCTCTGTCCCTAAACTCAAGGATTTCAAATATGGTTCAGCAAGATTGGTTTAGAACAGAATAGCACAGTGTCAGTTTCACTCACTGTCCTACTCTGTCCCTACAAACAAGATTTAGCACAGAATAGCACACTGACACTTTCCCTCACTGTACCTCTCTGTCCCTACAAACAAGGTTTAGCACAGAATAACACACTGACACTCTCCCTACCTATCCTTATTTGTCCCTAAACACAAGGAATCCAGGATTAGTAAAGGAAAAAAAAATGACACTGTCCCTGCCTATGCTTCTCTTTCCCTGCTCCGGAACACACTACACAAGGCCGCCGCGCTGGCGGCCTTTTATAGTGTGGGGCGTGTACTAAACCCCCTCAGCAATAATTGGCCACAGGCATCCTGCCTGTGGCCAATCATTGCTCTCCTCGCTGCCGGCGCTGTGATTGGCCAAGCATGCGGGGTCACAGTGCATGCTTGGCCAATCACAGCGCCTGGATGACACTGCGATGGCGTAGTGCATTGTGGGCCGTTCGCATCACTCGAATTTGGCGCGAGCGGCCCAAATCGTTCGATCTTCGTCGAACGTTCGAACAGCCGATGTTCGAGTCGAACGTATGTTCGACTCGAACACGAAGCTCATCCCTAATCACAACGCGCCCGGGCCTCCGACGGTCATAGAGATGACTGGTGACCATCTGGTCACCAGTCATCTCTATGCTCATCATGTGACAAGACACCGGCGCTGGACAATTCTTTCTCCGGGCCCCCGATGGCACAGGAGAGCCCAGAGAAGCACCGAATGGTGGTGGGAGGGGGGATGTCCCCTCCCGCCGCCTATAAGAACGATCAAGTGGTGGAACCGCCGCTATGATCATTCTTATGGTGCGCAGAATCGCGGGCAGAAGAGAAGGAGATCTGAATGATGCCTCTAGCTGCACCCATTATTCAGATATCCCCCCCACAAAGCCCAGGACGTCATATGACGTCCACCCAGGATGGGAGATCCCATCTGTGGACGTCATATGACTATGGGCGGGTATTGAAGTGGTTAATAAATCTGCAAAAATGTCAACAATTCTGTGTTTTTCTGTCAATATGGGGTGCTGTGTGTACATTAATGAGGAAAAAAATTAACTTAAATGATTTTCGAAAATGGCTGCAATATAACAAAGAGTGAAAAATTTAAGGGGGTCTGAATACTTTCCGTACCCACTGTATATATATATATATATATATATATATATATATATATATATACTGCATATATAAATAATACACATAAGGCAGGAATTAGGCCACTCTGAGTTTTATTAATTCTCTTCATCTCTAACAGCTCGCCATCAGAGGATGTGTTTGGAGGTGATTAGCGATCATTTTGATCTGATCAGACTGGATTCATCCATCCAGAGGCTTCTGGGGGGAGCTGCAAGAAAGAGAAAAATCATTACAGTGATATTGAAAATTGAGGTAGTTGGGCGCTTATATGGTATACAATGTGAAACTTAGAAAAATATATAGTAGTGATAACTTTTTACTGCAGCTGTCACTAATGTGCTCCCACAGAAATCAGTAAAAAACAATATAGGTGTGACAGCGCTGTAAAAGTGAAATAAACAA
The DNA here is from genome assembly GCA_029206835.1 of Rana muscosa. Lineage (NCBI taxonomy): Eukaryota > Metazoa > Chordata > Amphibia > Anura > Ranidae > Rana > Rana muscosa. The sequence continues at coordinate 39,881,996 of JARGYO010000094.1, forward strand.
TTATGGTGATAAACACTGATATTGCAATAATATGAAAAAGTCCAAAAACATAAAATGAATGAATCCACGTTGTGCAAAAAAACAAAAACAAGCTTGTGTGATGTCTTCAGACAACCTCCATGAACGGAGTGCTCCCACCACCTCATGCAATGCTCGCTCACCTCCTTTAAAAGGACCCTGCAAGGGGTCAAACACGCCTTGCACCCTGTGCAAACATTCCCTCCCAGGGATCGTCTGAGAATCTTAAGCTTAAAGGATGAAAGTAATCAAAAGCAGGTAGGTACTCCCAGGGCCGCCATCAGGGGGGTACAGGCAGTACACCTGTAAGGGGCCTGGAGGTCCCCAGGGGCCCGGATGGCAACCCCTCCCCTTTTTTTTATTTTTTTTATTACAGTTTTTTTTGTAAGGGGCCCAGAGGTCACATATTCACTCAAGATTGTTTTTGATGATATTTGACTCTTTATTGGACTGTATTTGCAAATTTTACACATCATTTTTTTCACAGAGATTATTGGTTTATCTATGACTACATCTTGGGGTATATTTACTACTATATACCGTATGTTGGGTTTAACGCGGCTACATTACATGTAGATTGATGGAGGCTTCACCTCCCTCGTATTCTAAGACACGGGCTGGAGGGGCTGTGACACAGCATGTGACTGGTAGAAATCCATCCACACCATGTTATTTCCAAAGAATAATAAAGATTTTATTTTTTAATTAAAATAATTACAGTGCCATCATCCACATACAGAAATAGAAGGCACAATTTAAATTAAACAGTGTGTGTTCAGAATCACTTTAAGGGTCCATGTAGACTTCCATGTTGCGGTACTGCACATAACATGCACTACTGTGCTGTGGTGCCATTAATTGTGAATGGTGCTCCAACTCATTAGGCCAATGGTGCATTGTTAGGGGAAAAAGGTCATGTTCTTGTTTTCTTTTTTGTACTTTAGGGTGCGTTTGCAGCCCATTCATTTTAATCGGGGCGCCTTACCGCAATGATGCACATTAACGTTCAACATAACATGCGCTAACTCACCACAAAGACCTTGTAGTATTCCAGAGGAGGGCAAAGATTTGTCTAATTTGCTTCTGTTAAAGCAATCAGACACTCACTAGAAAAACAACCTACTTTTAAATATTATTAGCCAGTTATATTTGGAGCATTTGCCAACACATCCTGCCCTTTTTTAAAGCAATCTACACAAATATCCAAAGCTATCTGCTTTGGAAGACTATTGTACAGTTACTGTAAAGAAGCCTTTCCGTATGTGAAGGTAAACCTATTTTGCTTAAAGCGCAAAGAGTGGCCACTTGTCCTTTGGTCCTTAAAGTGAAAAATGAAGACCAAGTTTGTTATATGGATCATTTATATATTTATACATATTCTCTCTAATCACCTCTTCTCACGGAAGAATACTGTACTTCAGTTCAGCTAATCTTTTCCTATATCCAGGGTTCTCCATGCCCATTATTATTTTCGTTGCTTTTCTCTGCACTCTCTCCAGTTCCCCCAAAAAAACGTTTAGTAAACCAGAGCCCCAAACTGGTCTACAATGTCCAGATGAGGTCTTACTAATGCTTTGTACAAGGGCAGATTATGTCTCTCTCCATTATGAGTCATGTTTATAGCTTCTGAGGGGGCAAAAAAAAAAAGAACATTTTCCATGCCTCTGAATTCCCCAGAAAACACATGACATGATGGCTACCAGATAACGATCATACCAGGAAATGATTGTACCACCCAGGAGTGGACTGACAACTTATGGGGCCCCAGGCAAAAGGAGATCATGGGACCCTCTGTGTCCCCCACCCACACTCAAGCCCCACCCACATATTGCATCTCTGCTGCATAGAGAAGGCTTTTAAATATCTACTGCAGCATAGTCGGCATGAAAGTTCCCTGCTTTTTTTTACTGATAAAAGATGGAAATTCTACTACCAGAGCAGATTTTATACCGAAAACCTGAAATATGACAGAAACTCCTATTAGAAACTAACAGAGGAAAAGGTGGTGGATGGAGAGAGACAGAAGGGTGAAGGGGGATTGGGAGGACAGATAGGTATAGGAAGAAGAAAGAGAAGGGGTGAGAGAGGGGGGTGAGAGAGGGAGGGGTGAGAGAGGGGGGGTGAGAGAGGGACGGGTGAGAGAGATGGAAAGAGAGGGGTTGGGTGAGAGAGGATGGAGTGAGAGAGAAGGGGTGAGAAAGAGGAGGGGGAGGGAGGGAAGTGAAAGAAAGGGATAAGAGAGAGAAAGAGAGGGGTGGGGTAAGGAAGAGAGAGGAGGGTGAAAGAGGGATAAGAGAGAGATAGGGAGTGAGAGAGGGAGGGGTGAGGGAGAGGGGGTGTGGGTGTGGGAGAAAGAGGGGTTGGGTGAGTGAGGATGGGTTGGGAGAGAGAGAGAGAGAGAGAGAGAGAGTGAGAGGGGGGTGAGAGGGGGAAGAGAGAGAGAGAGGGATAAGAGAGAGAAAGAGAAGGGGTGAGGAAGAGAGGGGAGGGAGGGATAGGAGAGAGAGGTGGCTGAGAGAGGGAAGGGTGAGAAAGAGGGGTGAGGGAGATGGAAAGAGAGGTGGGTAAGCAAGATGGAGGGATGATAGAGACGGGGAAGGGGTGGAAGAGAGAGGGGCTGGGTGAGAGAAAGAAGTGAGAGAGAGGGGGTGAGGAAGAGAAAAGAGAGAGGGTGAGGGAGGGGGTGAGTAAGGGAGGAGGGAGAGAGGGGGTGTGGGAGATGGTAAGAGAGGTGGGTGAGAGAGGAGGAGGGATGAGAGAAAGGGGAGAAGGAATGGAAGAGAGAGGGGTTGGGTGAGAGAGGATAGGGTGAAAGGGAGTGAGGGGGTGAGAAAGAGAGGGGGAAGAGAGAGAGGTGAGAGAGAGGGGGTGAGAGAGAGAGGGATAAGAGAGAGAAAGAGAGGGGGTGAGAGAAAGGGAGGGGGTGAGAGGGGTGTGATAAGGAAGAGGGAGGGTGTGGGAGGGAGAGGTGAGGGAGAGGGGTTGTGGGAGAGAGGGGTTGGGTGAGAGAGGATAGGGTGAGAGAAAGAGAGAGAGGTGAGAGAAAGAGAGGGGTGAGAGAGAGAGAAAGAAAGGATGAGAGAGAGGGGTGGGGGTGATAGAGAGAGAGAGGGGGTGAGAGAGAGGAGTGAGAGAGAGGGGTGAGGACGTGAGAGGGGGATACGAGAGAGAAGGGGTGGGGGTGAGAGAGGAGTGAGAGAGAGGGGGTGAGGACGAGAGAGGGTGATACGAGAGAGAGGGGGTGAGAGAGAGGGAGGGGTGCGAGAGAGGGGGGAGGAAGAGAGAAAGAGGGAGTGAAAGAGAGAGCAAGGGGGGTGAGAGAGAGGGAGGGGGTAAAAGAGAGAGTGAAGGAGGTGAGAGAGAGGGGGGTAAGGGAGAGAGAGAAGGGGTGAGAGAAGGTTAAGAGAGAAAGGGTGAAGTTAGAGAAAGGGAGGGGTATGAGAAAATGGGGTGAGGGAGCGAAAGGGAGGGGGTGAGAGGGAGGGGTGAGGAAGAGGGGGTGTGGGAGAGAGAGGGGTTGGGTGAGAGGGGATAGGGTGAGAGAAAGAGAGAGAGGTGTGAGAGAGATAGGGGTGAGAGAGAGAGAGAAAGAAAGGGGTGAGAGAGAGAGGGGGTGGGGGCGATAGAGAGAGAGGGAGGGGTTGAGAGAGAGGAGTGAGAGAGAGGGGGTGAGGACAAGAGAGGGGGATATGAGAGAGAGGGGGTGAGAGAGAGGGAGGGGTGAGAGAGAGGGGTGAGGGAGAGAGAAAGAGGGGTGAAAGAGAGAGCGAGGGGGGTGAGAGAGTGGGAGGGGTGAAAGAGAGAGAGAAGGGGGTAAGGGAGAGAGAGAAGGGGGAGAGAGAAGGATGAGAGAGAAAGAGTGAAGTTAGAGAGAGGGAGGGTGTATGAGAAAAGAGGGTGAGGGAGCAAAAGGGAGGGGGTGAGAGGGAGGGAGGTAAGAAAGAAATGGGAGGGTGAGGAAGAGGGTGAAAGAGAGGGGGTGAGAGGGAGGAAAGGGGTGAGAGAGAGAGGGGTGAGGAGGTGGGGGAGAGAGAGAGAGGGAGTGAGAAAGGTAGGGTGATGAAAGAGAGAGGGTGAGAGAGAGTGAGAGTGGGGGGTGAGAGAGAGAGAGATGAGGTTTAGAAAACTGGAGGGAGTGATAGAAAGGGAGGGGACAAGAGAGAGGGGTGAGAGGGGGAGAGAGAGGGAGGGAGTGAAAGAGAGGGATGAGATAGAGGAAGGGGTGAGAGAGAGTGGAAGTGGGGGGGGGTGAGAGAGAGATGGGGTGAGAGAAGGGGAGGGGAAGGGGTGAGAGAGAGGAGGCAATCCTATCCCCCCATACTGCACCAGGAGACCTCCATTCCCCCACCATTAAACTGAGAGATCAGACAACCCAACCCCCTCAGGATTATCCAGATTACAGTATAACATGTATTAACAGGGTGCAGGGTTCTCTTATTACCAGCCGTGGTGAAGGAGTCAGAGTCCAGTCCTCTCACCTTCCCGTTGCCTGCCAGTTCCATCACAGCCCAGGACCCCAACCCGCTCTGCCACTATTTCACAGGTGACTTACTTAAGGGATGCTGTCATCTGCAGTCCTCTGCTCGTTGGCTCCCTCCCTTCCTCCCCTGGTACCACCTCAATAGACATCACATTACCAACCAATCTTTAGGGAAAATTAATCATTTGGAATGGATTTCCCCAAACATTATTTGCTCAGGACGTACACATTCATGTGTGGCTAAAACAATCGTTCAGGCTCATGAAAGGATCTGTCATTAGAGAGATCTTGGGTAACTGACTCACCAGTCCCCTGCTTCAAGCGAATGGCTTGTCCGAACGTGATAATTTCCTCTTCTTTGTGGGCTGTAGGGTCCACTAACATCCCGATTGTGACAGCACCAGTGACCTGATGGGTACATTATCTGCACTGATGCTGGAGGAGGCGAGCTCATAAAAATTAAATGATTAACCCCCTGAGCTTCGGAAGATTTTACCCCCTTGATGACCAGGCCAGTTTTTTCTTGCGCACTTCGCTACTTTAACTGAAAATTGCGCGCTCATGGGAAGGGGTTAAAACTTGGGTAATCAAGGGGTTAAATGTGTGCCTGAAAGTGTGTAATGTGTGCTGTTTTTTTTTTTTTTCAAACTATCCCTTTGTTTCTTCTTCCTGCTTTGGAGGGATAAGAAACAGAGAGATCGCTCGCTATGACAATTAACTCAGGGACCTGGGCTTTGATTGGACAGAGCCAATCAGCAAGTCCTGGTCATGAATCGTTAATCTTGACCTGCTGACAAATTTGCACTGTGTATAATCACAGCAGCTGCCCTAAACCTGGAAACAGGCAACAAAGTACCAGTATGCCGATGTACCTGTATGGGCTGTCCGTCCACAGTACATAAACACAGACAATGTCCTGCGCTCAGGAGCTCGATCACTTAGTGGTACAACCAGAGCCTTCCGTTGGAATAGGGAATGACCAAAGATCTTGCTGCCTTCCTCAGAACAATGGGTATTCTTGAGACTAAAATGTAAAAAAGGAAAAGAAGAGCGCACTGACCTTGTGCATTACCAATGGCAAGGTTTAATGAATAAAATGTACAAAGATCATGGCTACTCACAAAACAAGTTAAAATGCAAGCGTATACACCACAACAGGGATAGATGCCTCCTAAAGGGCCTTTTACTGGAACCAGACAGCCGGAGAGTCCAGACGACATATATTACGGCTTACGCGTTACGAGGGCGAGCCCTCTTCCTCAGAGCCAAAGTAGTGGTCTGGTTCCAGTAGAAGGCCTTCAGGATGCATCTATCCCTGTTGTGGTGTATACGCTTGCATTTTAACTTGTTTTGTGAGTAGCCATGATCTTTGTACATTTTATTAATTAAACCTTGCCATTGGTAATGCACAAGGTCAGTGCGTCCACAGTACATTGCAGCAGGTGAGTGGTTCGCAAGTGGTAAAAGGACACTCTGATCATGTAAGGCTGTATTTCCATCGTAAGAGACAACCTGCCCTTTGTTGAATTTCCAATTGCTGCTCATGAATTGTCCTATGCTGTTACTCTCTCTCAGTACTAGCCTACCAGTCAGGTCTAATGCCGCGTACACACGGTCGGAATTTCCATCAATAAAAGTTTGATGTGAGCTTTTCGTCGGAAATTCCGAATGTGTGTAGGCTCCATCGCACTTTTCCTATCGGAATTCCCGAGCACAAAAATTTAGGAGCTGGTTCTCAAATTTTCCGACCAAAAAAATTCCAATCCGAAACTCCGATCGTCTGTAGCAATTCCGACGCGTAAATTCCTACGCATCCTCAGAAACAATTTGACGCATGCTCGGAAGCATTGAACTTCATTTTCTCGGCTCGTCGTAGTGTTGTACGTCATCACGTTCTTGACAATCGAAAGTTCCGAGAATTTTTGTGTGACTGTGTGTATGCAAGCCAAGCTTGAGCGGAATTCCGTTGGAAAAACCATCCAAGGTTTTTCCGACGGAAATTCCGATCGTGTGTATGCAGCCTTAGCCCACTGAACACAAATTATTCTCTGCAAGCTTAAGGATCCATCTATGACCATCTCCCCATCAGACAACCATCTTATCTCTGTATGGCAAATGGCAGACTTACCTAAGTTTAGCTCAGCTCATTAAATGGGATTCATGCATTTGTAGTCACAGCCCCAGTTGCAACACTTCTGGTGGCCTTCGCAGTGCTCATCTACCATACAGCCTTCATAGACCATATATGCACATTGGGGCTGGGCTAGCTTATTGGAGGGAGGACACCGTCCACTTTTTACACCTGGAATAAACAGAAACATTTTTTGGCATGGATTTGTTACTTGGGTCACATGACTTTAGTGTAGCACCCTCACTGTTGCTGGTGTTAGGTAAATTTAGTTGGCTCCTCTGTAGGCAGAGGAGCATGGAGTTTATTGTGTCAGGAGCTGTTCAGTGTCTCACAGGTTGCTGGTCTTCTGCTTTCCCTTGTCTTCTACAGTGTTCTGGAAGGTTAGAAAAAGCATAACAATGCAGCCTGAATATTTATGGGTCTCCAGCCAATCTCTGAGAGGGCATGCTCTGTAGGTGGAGGAAAACCCAAAAATACTCTGAGGCCTAGCAGTCGGGGAGCAGAGTCCAGTCGTCTGGAGTGGACCCCTAAGCTGGGGGCTCTGGCCCTGGGACAGAAGAGAAAAGGAGAGAAGTGGGAAGCTTAAGGTCTTCACTTAACATAGTCTCAGCAAGACTAAGATCAAGATGCCATTAAAGTTCATGCACGTGTAAAGGCAGGCGTCCCAATCCTTTTGGTAATATAGTGTATGTGAGTGTTATTTCTCTTAAGCCTCGTACACATGATCCGATTGTCTGTTGACAGACTGTTGTCCTAAAATCTGACCGTTAGTACGCCCCTTTTGACAAAAGTTGTCCAACTTTCAGGCCAACAAATGTTGGATGGCAGGCTAACAATGGTTGTTGTCTGATTTTCGTATTGTCAGTACACAAGTCCGTCACACAAAAGTCAAAAGTACAAACACGCATGCTCGGAATCAATGCTCACCAAACATGAAATTAGCAGAAGGGGCCCAAATGGTGGCGCTCAAGAACTGAAATTCCTCGTAGTACGTCACTACGTTCGTGTTTGTTGGCCGACAATTTTGTACCGTTAGTATGCAAGACAAGATCCAGGCACACGCCCTTTGGACAAAATTCAGTCACTCAGTTGGCAAACAATCGGATCGTGTGTACGAGGCTTTAGTCTAAGCCAGGGGTCTCCAAACTTTCTAAAGAAAGGGCAAGTTTACTATCCTTCAGACTTTAGGGGGGCCGGACTGTGGCCTTTTGGGAGTCAAACATGTCCAGGTGTCCAGTGGGAGTAAACAATACCATATATTTGGTGTCAGTGGGAGGACTAGTGCCCCATAGTTGGTGTCAATGGAAGAAATTGCCCCCTTTTGATGGTGTCAGTTGGAGGAATTGCCCCACTGTTGGTGTCAGCAACAAAAATGATTCCCCATTGTTGGTGTCAGTGGATGGAATAGTGCCCCAAGGGCCAGATGAAGGCAAGCAAAGGGCCACATCCGGCCCCAGGGCCGCAGTTTTGAGACCCATGGTCTAAGCTAGCAAATTATTTTGCAGGTCAAGGGAGTTGCCATGGGGGCCAGGTTTTCCCCCATTTTTGCAACCCTGTTCATTGCTCACTGGGAAGAAGAGAAGATAATAGAAGATCGCTCTAGGGAACTGATATTTTATAAAAGGTTTATTGATGATCTCATGCTTATTTGGAAGGGGGTTATCACCACCCTCAAAGCTTTTATGGATAAAATGAATATGAATAATAAAAATATCAAGTTGACATGAACCACTAATTATTATAGTATTATTTTTTTAGATTTAAGCCCTGTACACACGATCAGATATCCTATGGATTTTCGTCTGATGGATTTGTCCATCAGAAATCCGATGAAACAGTTTTCCATCAGTCTTGCCTACACACCATCAGTCAAAAAACCGACCGTTCCAAACGTGGTGACGTAAAACACTCCGATGAGCTGAGAAAAATGAAATTCAATGCTACTGAGCATGTGTCGACTTGATTCTGAGCATGCTTGGGTTTTTTATCTGATGGATTTCCCCACAGACGATCGGAAATTGCCATCGGTTTTTTATCCATCAGATAATTTTAAAACATGTTCTATTTTTTAAAACCGATGGAAAAAAGACTGATGGGTCCCATACACGATCGGTTTGTCTGATGAAAACAATCCATCGGACGGTTTTCATCAGTCAAACTGATCGTGTGTACAGGGCTTTAGAGATATATAAAGAGGAGGGTCGGTTATGTGGTGAAAGAAAAGAAATTCCTTCTGGACAGCCGCACTCCGAATAAAATTTCCTTTATTGTAAATCCAACACATCACTACAAGTCACAGCACACCTGGTCAAACTGACGCGTTTCACACTGTACTAGTGTTTAATTAGGGTTGGTTATATACATGGAACTATTTTGAACCCACAGATCGCAATGCCTACCTACTTTTGGATAGCTGTCACCACAAATCGTGGTTATTTAATATCCCTAAGGGACAGTTTGTAAGAATTTGTAGGAACTGTTCCCGGGAGACAGACTATCTACAACAAGCAGAAATACTGGCAAATAGGTTTGTACAAAAAAGGTTATCAAGCAGAAACGATTGAAGTAGAAAAAATTAAGGTTTTTTAATATGGATAGGGAGGTGTTGCTGCATAACACAGGAGATACTGGGTCACAAAGTTATGAATATAAGGTTATGATAGATTTTAATATGCAATATAAAGAGGTTGAGAGAGAATAATTAAAAATCACTGGAACATACTACTAAAAGATAGAATATTAGGTCCCCACTTTACCAGCCACCCCAGGGTTTATATATAAAAAAAAGGCATCTTCATAAAGAGATAAAATAGCCCTAGGGGTACTAGACCCCCCCCCCCCAAGTAAAAGAGTAACAAATTATTTTGTTTTATTTCAGGGTTCCATGCATGTGGTAAATGCATAACATGTAGACACGCTAAGGATAACATAAAAAAATCGGAAATAATTACATCTAATAGAACCCATAAAATATATAATATTAAAGATCTTGTCACCTGTTCCTCCAGAGGGGTTACCTAAATGTGGCTGGGGGCAACAATATATTGGACGTAAAACCAGAAGTTTGCAGGTTAGAATAGCAGAACATGCGAAAAATATTAAAAAAGGGGTAACAACGCACAGCGTCTCTAAACATTTAAAAAATGTCCATGGCAGAGATCTTAGTTCTCTTAAATCTTGAGAAATTGAAAACATAGAAAGGCATTGGAGAGGAGGAAATTATGATAGACAACTAAGTAGAAGAGAATCATTTTGGATATTTGAAGCAAAAGTTCTCTCCCCCAGAGGTCTGAATATGGAATTCCACCTCAATTGTTTTATCAATGACCTTTAGAAGAATAAATTCATATTCCAAATTTTTCCATATTTTTATCTTATTTAATTTATATATTTTTTAGGCTATTTTATTAAATATGTATTCCAAACTTATCTCTCGACCTGTGTCCTGAATTATGGATTTAAAATATTTTTTTTAAAAATGTTTTATATTAATAAAATTATAATGTATGTATGATCAAATTATAATGTATGTATGATCATGTTACAGGTGGTCGTGAGATGATTTGTTTATTCATTTGTGGGTAATAGATTAGGTAATTATATAGTTTTATTTTGGGTTATGTTTATCAGTCTAGGTGTCCCCTAGTATCGGTTAGTGAGAGCAATATACGAGTGCTTCCGGCCTCTGGACTCTTCCAGGTGAGTATAGGGAGGCTGATTGCTTGGTAACCAGCAGTTGCACATATATTATGAGCAGGGACCTGGCGTGGCTCCACCCCTACTGAGAAAGTCCACACCCAGGACGTGACGCGTATGGGGGGGAGGAGCCTGATTGCTGACGTCATCCCGCGGCCATCTCGTGTTATCCGGCATCCAGCTGAGTTTATGTGTACGAGCCTACAGCAGCTGGCATGGCGTAAGTGCCGTCTATGTGAATGTATCTTATACACTATGTCACCAAAAGTATTGGGACACCTGCCTTTACACGCACATGAACTTTAATGGCAACCCAGTCTTAGTCCGTAGGGTTCAATATTGAGTTGGCCCACCCTTTGCAACTATAACACCTTCAACTCTTCTGGGAAGACTGTCCACAAGGTTTAGGAATGTGTCTATGGAAATGTTTGACCATTCTTTCAGAAGCGCATTTGTGAGGTCAGGCACTGATGTTGGACGAGAAAGCCTGGCTCACAGTCTCCCCTCGAATTTATCCCAAAGGTGTTCTATCGGGTTGAGGTCAGGACTCTGTGCAAACCAATTAAGTTCCTCCACCCTCAAACTCGCTGGTCCATGTCTTTATGGACCTTGCTATGTGCACTGGTGCGCAGTCATGTTGGAACAGGAAGGGGCCATCCCCAAACTGTTCCCACAAAGTTGGGAGCATGAAATTGTCCACAATGTCTTAGTATGCTAATGCATTAAGAGTTAACTGTGTGCCCCCCCCCAAAAAAGGGGAACCCCACACAAACATTATAAAAAATGGCATAGGTTCTCCCCCAAAATACATAAAAAATCCTTATCCAAGCATGCAGCCCAGCAGGCCAGGAAAGGGGAGGACAATCAAGCACCCCAAACCTCCCCCCCCCCAGAACGAACCAGGCCACATTCCCTCAGCATGCTGGGATGCTTTGGGAGAGCACTTTGTCCCCATGATGATGAGGACCAGGACCTCTTTGCTACAAGCCTGGTTGTGGCGGGGTCTGTGCAATACCATTGCACAGAGCAGGTGCATATAACATGTTTGCTATTTTCATTAAAAAAAATTGCCTTTATTAACACTTTAATCCTAATAGCATCCCCATGCACTGGAAACCGCAGCAGGGTTTCCCATACTGGGAACCGCACTGCACTACATGGTTTCCCTGTGACAAAGTTTTTTGAAAAGGTGCATTTTCAGGAGGTATGGGGGGTTAATCTGAACAGAACATGTGTAATTAATGGTTATCAATGCATTTTCAATGCAATAAAAAAAGGTCCAGGGTACTGAAGGCAGCAGACAGTCCATCCTAGCTCTGGCAGCAATGTTCTGGTGACGGGTAACCCCGCAGTCCTCTCACTCGGCAGTCAGAACCACAACATGACTGCCATTGGCAGGCTGGACTGTCAGTACCAAGCAGTGGAAAACAGTAACCCAGTGATTAGTGAATAACTTTACCAGTTGCCACTGTCTTACACGTGTAGCGGGGTTCTCCGTTGAGGCCCCACGGACTACGTTACCCAGAACCCCGTTTGGCACCCAGGGTGCATTGGGCTGCAGCAGAGACTCATAGGTGGGGTATAAAAGAGAAGGGCGAGGCTAAGCCCGGCCTCTCTGGACACCGCGCGGCTGGCAAGAGGACTTCCTATGCGGACCTGCTGTGAGTGCAAGGCCCGAGGACTGGGCCTTGCGCACTTCCAGAGAGCCTTCCACCTCACTGCAGAGCCTGTGCGGCTGCAGACATCTACCTGCTTCAGGAACGTCAGTGGACCAGAGACCAGGGAGAGACAGATCCTGTGTGTGTGGACACAGCGGTGGGAGTCCCGGACTGGGATCGAGTCCGGAGGGGTGAGAGAGCACCTGCTCACAACTTTAACTGAGTACTTTGTTAGGCCTATTGACTGCCTTGGCTGCCAGAGTATACTTTCCTTCTTTTCCTGTTAGGAAACTAGTTGGAGGACTGAGTTACATAGTCTCCGGGGAGTTGTTCTATTACCTTAGACCTTGTTGGATTACAAATATTGTTCCTGTATGTGCACCACCGATCATCTGGCATGCGAAGATTCCTTCAGGAAAGACTGAACTTTAACTGAGTCAGGCCTGACTGGGAGTGATAGTATTGCTGGGCGCCATATTGCTAACGGGGACTCTAGCTATATGTCAGTATTTGTTAGAACTAATTACGCACTATAGTTAATGAGTGTTAGTACTACAGCAGGGTTCTGCGCGTATGTGTTTTATGTAATATTGATTGTTACCCCTTTTATCTACAAGTAAACAGATTTATACTTTATCAATCTGGTATTGGAGTCCATTAATATATTTCTTAAAGATATAAGAAAGGTATTGGGGGATTGTGCATAAACTGGTATAGAGCTATACAAAAGTACTACCCCCTAGACTAGCTGTGCCAGAGAAGGGCTGAGTAGATTGCCGGGGGTTGGCTGTGCTGTGTACAGGGCCCTAAACAGAACCAGCAGCTCCCTTAGTTTGGGGGTAGGGATGAGCTTCGAGTTCGAGTCGAACTCATGTTCGACTCGAACATTGCCTGTTCGCCCGTTCGCCGAACAACGAACAATTTGGGGTGTTCGCGGCAAATTCGAAAAGTCTATGGGAGAAATCTAAAGTGCTAAATATAAAGGCTTATATGCAAGTTATTGTCCTAAAAAGTGTTTGGGGACCCGGGTCCTGCCCCAGGGGACATGTATCAATGCAAAAAAAAGTTTTAAAAACGGCCGTTTTTTTAGGAGCAGTGATTTTAATAATGCTTAAAATGAAAAAATAAAAGTGAAATATTCCTTTAAATTTCATACCTGGGGGGTGTGTATGATATGCATGTAAAGTGGCGCATGTTTCCCATGCTTAGAACTGTCCCTGCACAAAGTGTCATTTTTGAAGGAAAAAAAGTCATTTAAAACTCATTTACGGCTATTAATGAATTGTCGGCTTTTATCAATACATAGAAAAGTCATTGATAAAAAAAAAAAAAAAAAAAGCGTGGGGGTTCCCCCAAATTCAATTACCAGGCCCTTTAGGTCTGGAATGGATATTAAGGGGAACCCCGACGCAAATAAAAAAAAAATTGCCTGGGGTTCCCCCTAAATATCCATACCAGGCCCTTGAGATCTGGCATGGATTTTAAGGGGAACTCCACCCCAAATTAAAAAAAAAATGGAGTGGAGTCCCCCCAAAAATCCATACCAGACCCTTATCCGAGCACGCAACCTGGCCGGCCGCAGGGGAAGAGAGGGGGATGAGAGAGCGCCCCCCCCTCCCTCCTGAACCGTACCAGGCCACATGCCCTCAACATGGGGAGGATGTCCCCATGTTTATGGGGACAAGGGCCTCATCCCCACAACTCTTGCCCGGTGGTTGTGGGGGTCTGCGGGCGGGGGGCTTATCGGAATCTGGAAGACCCCTTTAACAAAGGGGACCCCCAGATCCCGGCCCCCCCCCTATGTGAATTGGTAAGGGGTACATTATACCCCTACCATTTCACGAAGAAAGTGTCAAAAAATGGAAATAAAAACACACACACCTTGGAAAAGTCCTTTATTAGTCAGGCCAATGACGTAGGCAGGTCCGACATACCGAGGGGGCGGACCTGATGGGGAACTTCTCTCACTTTGTAATACATGTATAGACCCGCCCCTTCTCATGTTCAGCATCTGGTCCGCTGAGAGGACCTGATGGGGAACGAGAGAAGGGGCGAGTCTATTCATGTATTACACAGCGAACAAAGTTCCCCATCAGGTCCGCCCCCTCGGTATGTCAGACCCCGCCTACGTCATTGGCCTGAGCGGGAAACTTCCTTCACTGTGTAAATTTAAATTACCGAGGGGGCGGACCTGATGGGGAACTTCATTCGCTGTGTAATACATGTATAGACCTGCCCCTTCTCATGTTCCGCATCCGCTCAGGCACAACCAATGACGGACAGCGCTGGACATTGGGATCGCGCGGGACACTGGATTTCATCACTGGAATGTTTTTGTTTTTTTATTATTTATTTTTTATTTTTTAATAAAGGAATTTTTCAAGGTGTTTGTGTGTTTTTATTTACATTTTTTGACACTTTCTTTGTGAAATGGTAGGGGTACAATGTACCCCTTACCAATTCACATGGGGGGGGGCCGGGGTCTGGGGGTCCCCTTTGTCAAAGGGGTCTTCCAGATTCCGATAAGCCTCCCGCCCGCAGACCCCCACAACCACCGGGCAAGGGTTGTGGGGATGAGGCCCTTGTCCCCATCAACATGGGGACATCCTCCCCATGTTGAGGGCATGTGGCCTGGTACGGTTCAGGAGGGAGGGGGGGCCGCTCTCTCGCCCCCCCCCTCTTCCCCTGCGGCCGGACAGGTTGCGTGCTCGGATAAGGGTCTGGTATGGATTTTTGGGGGGACTCCACGCCATTTTCTTTTAAATTTGGGGTGGAGTTCCCCTTAAAATCCATGCCAGATCTGAAGGGCCTGGTATGGATATTTAGGGGGAACCCCACGCCATTTTTTTTTAATTTGCGGCGGGGTTCCCCTTAATATCCATTCCAGACCTAAAGGGCCTGGTAATTGAATTTAGGGGAACCCCCACGCTTTTTTTTTTTTTTTTATCAATGACTTTTCTATGTATTGATGAAAGCCGACAATTCATTAATAGCCGCGAGTCAGTTTTAAATGACTTTTTTTCCTTCAAAAATGACACTTTGTGCAGGGACAGTTCTAAGCACGGGAAACATGCGCCACTTTACATGCATATCATACACACCCCCCAGGTACGAAATTTAAAGGAATATTTCACTTTTATTTTTTCATTTTAAGCATTATTAAAATCACCGCTCCCGTAAAAACGTCTATTTTTTAAACCTTTTTTTGCATTGATACATGTCCCCTGGGGCAGGACCCGGGTCCCCAAACACTTTTTAGGACAATAAATTGCATATTAGCCTTTATAATTAGCACTTTAGATTTCGAACGTTCGAGTCCATTGTATTTAATAGGGTTCTAAAGTTCACACGAACATTCTGTCTGTTCGCAGGTTCTGGTGCGAACCGAACAGGGGGGTGTTCGGCTCATCCCTGTTTGGGGGTATCGCTACACACGTATGGCAGCACAGCAGTGGCAAGTGGACTGTAATGACACTTAGTCTATGAAGCCGCAAGCCCAAAGGGAAAGAGGGAGGCTCAGCTCCCCAGCAGCAGTGGCTACACAGCATTGCTAGCAGCCAGCCCTTGCTCATTATCTGCTCCAGGCCAAGCTCTTCCCGAGTCTAAGGTGGGAAGCGGCAGTACAGAGCGTAAAGGCGGTCCCTGGGTGGGACTACAGACCCCACAAACTCGTGCTGTGTCTATGCTGGTGGTAATGGATCTGTCAGCCGGGAGCATAGTCCAGCCCATAGCAGCAGAAGTGTCCGTGCCCTACACCTTACCTGTTGCATTATTCACCCTGCCCTCTATTGACTAACTGCTGTGCTGCCTGTTGTAGCATTGTTGGTGTCATGTGCGTCAGCAGGGCATGGACAATTTAAATTTTTGGCACGATGCTCAGGGGAGTGAACCCCCCTGACCCCGACCACATCTATGTCCCTGCCTGCTTTACACATACTTGGAAAATGCACTGTTTGGTACTCCATTGCTTTTGGTGTGTACTAAGAACCTGATGTATGTCCCAAACTAGAGGTTGTGTGCACCAAATATTGGCACTGCTTTCATGCTTATACTGTAATTACAGTCCTTTCCTTGGTCAAAAGACGTTGGGGAAGGTGGGTGACACACAGGAAGTCATGCTATGAGCTTGTCTTTTTGGATTATTTTTTTTAAATATTTGTGACTTCATTTGTATGTGGCCGCTTATTCCTTTTAACACTAGCCTGTAGAGCAGGGACATGCTCTCAGGTGGCCACCCAATAGTATTTGGAGAGATTAAGGAGAAGAGAGCATTTCCAGATCAACATTGATTACTACTTTTTTTTTCTGCAGTTATGCAATATAGCCTGGTCACCTTCTCAGCTCTTACCTGTGACTGGAAGAGGAAGGAGCAACAGCAAGATAATGAGCTCATCTCTCTGCTCCTTTCTGCAGGTTCCATGCCCTCTTATGTGAATTCAGCACACCTTACTGTCTCCTAGTGCTGCCCTTCCTTCTCCCATTGAGTGGTCTACAGGGGATTGAAAGCAGCTAATACCAAGTCAGTTTTATATATTTATACTATCTGCTACCAGGCATGTACTGGCCATCGGGACTACTGGGAGTTTCCCGGTGGGCCGATGGCTCAGTGGGCCAGTCAGGCGCAGTCCTGGAGCTGCTCCTCACTGATCGTGATTTCACTCCTGTCACCAAGGAGCAGCTGCCGACACTTGCTGGAGAGAGGATTAGACTTTTTGCTCTCTCCAGCTTGCAGGGGGAGCTAGACAGCCGGCAGACTTTCCTTCCTCTCTCCTCTTATTACTTGTAACTTATCATGTGACTGGGGGGAGGAACGAGAACCTGCCTTCACAACTGTAAATACATGTGGGAGAGGGAGGAGAGGGGGGACACTCTGATGTGAAGGGAGGTGCTGATGGGGGCACTCTGATGAAAGGGGGTGCTGATGGGAACACTCTGATGTAAGGGGGTGCTGATGGGGACACTCTGATTTAAAGGGGTGCTAATGGGGACACTCTGATGTAAGCGGGTGCTGATGGGGCCACTCTGATGTAAGGGGGTGCTGATGGGGACATTCTGATGTAAGGGGGTGCTGATGGGGCCACTCTGATGTAAGGGGGTGCTGATGGGGCCACTCTGATGTAAGGGTGGTGCTTATGGGGACACTCTGATGTAAGGGGGTGATGATGGGGACACTCTGATGAAAGGGGATGCTGATGGGGACACTCTGATATAAGGGGGTGCTGATGGGGACACTCTTATGTAAGGGGGTGCTGATGGGGACACTCTGATGTAAGGGGGTGCTGATGGGGACACTCTGATGTAAGGGGGTGCTGATGGGGACACTCTGATGTAAGGGGGCTGCTGGGGACACTCTGATGTAAGGGGGTGCTGTTGGGGACACTCTGATGTAAGGGGGTGCTGTTGGGGACACTCTGATGTAAGGGGGGCGCTGTTGGGGACTCTCAAAATTAAAGTGGGCCGGTCTGGATGAAGTCCAGGACCACATTTTTGTCCCTGTCCAGCCCTGCCTGCTACTTTTAATTTTTTATAATGAACACAGACATGTGATAATTGCCGTTCTGTTGTTTTTCTTTTTTTGTTTTCTTTTTTAAATATTAGCTTTTAGGCCTCATGCCCACGGACGTTTTAAAAAACGGGCTATAAAGCTAGTACAGACGCCAGGAAAAAAGCAGCGTTTTTAACGCAATTTTTTCTGCGTTTTGCATTGAATTCAATGCATGTTTCCCATGCACGTTTCCCCGCGCTAGCTTTCAGCCACGTTGTTCTTTCTCTATTCTTTCTCTATTCAAAATCAATGGTTCCCTATGGGAGCCCATTGATTTAAATAGAGGTCGCACCAGAAGTCGGCTCAAGATGGTCCATCCGACTTGAGGGGAGACTCGTGTGCGGAGAATCTTGAAGGGGAACCCTGGGAAAATAAATAAATAAATTTGCGTGAGGTTCCCCCTCAGGACGATACCAGACCCTTCAGTCTGGTATGGATCTTGAGGGGAACCCCCCACACCAAAAAAAAAACCGCGTGGGGGTTCCCCCAGGATCCATACCAGACCCTTATCCGAGCACGCATGTCAGGAAAGGGGGCGAGCGAGCGCCCCCTCCTAGACCATACCAAGCCACATGCCCTCAACATGGGGGGGTTGGTGCTTTGGGGCAGGGGGGGACTGCGTCCCCCCACCCCAAAGCACCTTGTCCCTATGTTGATGAGGACAAGGGCCTCTTCCCGACAACCCTGGCCATTGGTTGTCGGGGTCTGTGGGCGAGGGGCTTATCAGAATCTGGGAGCCACCTTTAATAAGGGGGCCCCCAGATCCCGGCCCCCACCCTATGTGAATGAGTATGGGGTACATCGTACCCCTACCCATTCACCTGGGGGAAAAAAGTGTCAATAAAAAAACACACTAGACAGGTTTTTGAAGTAATTTATTAGGCAGCTCCGGGGGTCTTCTTCCGACTTCGGGGGTCTCTTCCGACTTCTCTGCTCTCTTCTCCCGCTCTCCGGTTCTTCTCCCGCTCTCCGGTTCTTCTGCCGGGCTCCTCCGCTATCTTCTGCTCTTTTAACGCTCTTTTGCTAGCGTTGGCCCGGTCTTTTTTTGCCGTCTTCTTCCCTCTTCTTCGATGTTGACACAACGCACTCCCCCGCTGTAATGCCATGTGCGCGGTGCGCAACGAATTATAGAGGCATGGGGCGTGGTTACCGGGTGATGTCACCCGGTGACCCCGCCCCTATGGTGTCACAGTCCCATTATGCCCCGGGACTGTGATGCCATAGGGGGCGGGGTCACCCGGTGACCACGCCCCGTGCCTATATAAGTCGTTGTGCACCGCACACACGGCATTACAGCGAGGGAGAGCGTTGTGTCAACATCGAAGAAGGGTAGAAGACGGCGGAGAAGACCGAGCCAACGCTAGCAAAAGAGCGGCAAAAGAGCAGAAGATAGCGGAGGAGCCCGGCAGAAGAACCGGAGAGCAGGAGAAGAACCGGAGAGCGGGAGAAGAGAGCGGAGAAGTCGGAAGAGAACCCCGAAGTCGGAAGAAGACCCCCGGAGCTGCCTAGTAAATTACTTTAAAAACCTGTCTAGTGTGTTTTTTTTTATTGACACTTTTTCCCCCAGGTGAATGGGTAGGGGTACGATGTACCCCATACTTATTCACATAGGGTGGGGGGCCGGGATCTGGGGTCCCCCTTATTAAAGGGGGCCCACAGACCCCGACAACCAACGGCCAGGGTTGTCGAGAAAAGGCCCTTGTCCTCATCAACATGTGGACAATGTGCTTTGGGGTGTGGGGGGGCGCAGTGCCCCCCTGCCCTAAAGCACCAACCCCCCCATGTTGAGGGCACGTGGCTTGGTATGGTCTAGGAGGGGGGTGCTCGCTCGCCCCCCTTTCCTGACCTGCCGGGTTGCGTGCGCGCATAAGGGTCTGGTATGGATCCTGGGGGAACCCCCACGCCATATTTTTTTGGTGTGGGGGGTTCCCCTCAAGATCCATACCAGACCGAAGGGTCTGGTATCGTCCTGGGGGGGGAACCTCATGCAAATTTTTTATTTATTTTTTCGCAGGGTTCCCCTTCAAGATTCTCCGCACACGAGTCGCCCCGCAAGTCGGATCATCTTGATCCGACTTCTGGTGCGACCTCTATTCAAATCAATGGGCTCCCATAGAAAACCATTGATTTGGAATAGAGAAAGAAATGCCGGACGAGTCTTAACACAGCGTTAAGCCCCGTTAAATCGCGTTTAACACCCTTTGCTGGCGTCTGACGTCTTTACAGCTCTAACGCTGGAGCTTCAGAACGCACTGGTCCTGGGTTTTTTTTTGCAGCTTAAAAACAGATATGCCAATTACAGCTCAAAAACGTCATGGTGGGCATGAGGCCATGGGCTAACATAGAGAGCCATTTTTTAAGCTGCAAAAAACGCTAAAAAAAGTGGCTGTAAAAACATCCGTGGGCATGAGGCCTAACGCATAAGACTTTGGCTGTTTTAGATAAACATACTACGTTTGCGGAGTTCTTACATCGTCATTTATAATACATTTCTAAGAATTAGATACACATTTATAAACAGAAAGAGGCAGGGGTAGAAGAATAGGCTTAGAGAATTAATACGTAATAGTCATGGCATAGATCCACTTACTTTCAGTCCCTGCTTGGAGCAGAACTGTCCCCAGAAGGAAGAGAGATGCCACCATCACCTTCATGTCTTCTGGGAATATGCCGGTGCCTCTGCTTATCAGCTCTGCAAATTGGTTTTATAACCAGGCAATTAGGATAGGTCAGGAATTTAAACAAAATTACATTTTTTAATATAGTTCCTAGTTTCTCAATCAGTTAGTAATTCAACAATGAGTGATTATTTAAATCGTTATTAGGTTTTTGGTCTAGAAAAGTTGACAAACAAGTCAAAAATATTTGCCGAATCCACCAAATTCAATGTGATGTTGGTTCACTCTAAAGATTCCTTTGTTCAGCTTGTATGCCATAAACAAGTCAT
Source organism: Rana muscosa (assembly GCA_029206835.1). Taxonomy (NCBI): domain Eukaryota; kingdom Metazoa; phylum Chordata; class Amphibia; order Anura; family Ranidae; genus Rana; species Rana muscosa. The sequence goes on from JARGYO010000094.1 coordinate 39,902,471, forward strand.
GGTTGTCCGAAGATCAAGACAATGGATTAAGAGTAATTCTGCCACTTGTCAGTGCTTATATTAAGGGTCTAGTTATTACAATTATTCAGTTACGGGTCTTCAAGTTATTAAAAAATATATGGTTGTTTCCATAAAACAAGTAATGATTATCCATGTATTTTTCCACCAGAATAATCTAAAGCCTTTCCTTTACAAATTGCACAATTTTCCTGGGTATTGTAGCCCACCATTCATAGCCTCCAACTTTTCCTGGAAGAATGACCACCAAAGTCCATAAAAATAATCACAGCTTCACATAGCTGTGAAATGGAACCTGCTTAGAAATTCCTTCATTGTTCAGATAAAACGTACGGTAATTAGAAAAAATAAATAATATGACTTATTTTCCCAGATAATTTTCTGTGGCGGAAACACAGATAGTTACCCCAGAACCTAAAAATTGAACAAAAAAAGTCTAAAAATATAAAAAGAATAATGGGCAAAGCAGTGGACATAGGTGGAATTTTATTTGGAAAGGTGGAAGGGGGTTAAAGCTACTGGTTAGGGTTTGTGTTATGCGCAGTTACCAATAGAGGACGGAGCCAAGATATCAAAGTGTATAGAGGTTGACAAGCCTGCAAGGGATTAAATTGCAAAAATATGATCCACTAAACAAATGGTGCTGACTTTACATTACGATATGTATAATACCAACAGGCAATCCTGGCCATACATGGACTACAAACAGGCAATCCTGACCATACATAGACTAGAAACAGGCTATCCTGACCATAGGTGGATTAGAAACAGGCACTCCTGACCGTCCAGGGACTACAAACAGGCACTGCTGACTAGTGATGGATGAACATCTAACGGGATGGTTCGCGATCGCGCGAACGCGGGCAAATGTTCGCGAACCGCAGGTTCGCGGCGGGCCCCATTCATTTTAATGGCAGGTGAACATTAAAAACCTCCAGGTCATATTTGCAGCCACAAAATACTTACTAGCTGTGCACACATAGTCCCACAACATGGACAATGACATACCAGAAGTATTAAGCGAATCTGCGATCGACAACGACAAGCATTCTTTTTTTATCTATTTTTTAAATATTTTATACGTGTATTGCACCCCTATATACTGCACACCAAATAGTACACCAATACCAGTCCTTAAAAGGACTTTTGTGGACCTTTATTAGTTAGCGATTTTTGTCGCAAGTCTGTCCCTGCGACACACAGCAACCTCTCCCTACACTGACAAAAGACAGCTGCAGAACCGCTCAGCAGTCACAATGCTGCACAGTAGAAATGCACTATACTATGCTTTCTATATTTGAAAGTATTTTAGACGTGTATTACACCCCTATATACTGCACACCAAATAGTACACCTATACCAGTCCTTAAAAGGACTTTTGTGGACCTAATAGCTAGTGATTACAGTCTGTCCCTGCTACACACAGCAACCTCTCCCTACACTGACAAAAGACAGCTGCAGAATCGCTCAGCACTGCAGTCACAATGCTGCACAATAGAAATGCACTATAATATGCTTTCGATATTTGAAAGTATATTAAAAGTGTATTACACCCCTATATACTGCACACCAAACAATAGTACACCTATACCAGTCCTTAAAAGGACTTTTGTGGACCTAATAGCTAGTGATACAGTCTGTCCCTTCTCCACACAGCAACCTTTCCCTACACTGACAAAAGACAGAATGTAAAATGGCAGCCAGATCAGGTCTATTTATAAGGTAGGGGGTATGTCCATTGAAATGTCTCAATTGGCTGTCCTGTACCACATGATGGATGTGTCATGGGTCAAAGTTCTTCACAATGTAAAAGAATATGGCGGCCGCGAACAGCACCATATGTCCGCCGGTTCGGCGAATAGCGAACACGCAAAGTTCAACCGCGAACCGACCACGGGGCAAACCGCAAGGCCATCTCTACTCCTGACCATCCATGGACTACAAACAGGCTATCCTGCCCATACATGGATTACAAACAGGCAATCCTAACCATACATGGATTACAAACAGGCAATCTTGGCCATACATGGATTACAAACAGGCAATCCTGTCCAGACACGGACTACAAGCAGGCAATCCTGACCATACATGGACTACAAATAGGCAATCCTGTCCAGACACGGACTACAAACAGGCAATCCTGACCATACATGGACTACAAACAGGCAATCCTGTCCATACACGGACTACAAGCAGGCAATCCTGACCATACATGGACTACAAACAGGCAATCCTGTCCATACACGGACTACAAACAGGAAATCCTGACCATACATGGACTACAAACAGGCAATCCTGTCCACTCACGGACTACAAACAGGAAATCCTGACCATACATGGACTACAAACAGGCAATCCTGTCCATACACGGACTACAAACAGGCCATCCTGGCCATACATGGACTACAAACAGGCCATCCTGGCCATACATGGACTACAAACAGGCAATCCTGACCATTCATGGACTACAAACAGGCAATCCTGGCCATACATGGACTACAAACAGGCTACTCTGACAATACATGGGTTACCAAGGGGCAGCCCTGACAATTTCATTGACTACAAACAGGGCAATCCTGACAATATGCAGACCAGGGGTTCCCAACCTTTTGAAGAGCAAGGGCCACTTAAGCGACTTGGTAACCGGTCGCGGGCCACAATGAGTGGAGCGAATGGACGGCAGCCCACTCGGCTCTATAGAGCCACTCTTCTCTGAGGTATTAGAAGTCTATGGCTCAGTGCATGTAACCCACAGGTGAACTTCTCTGTACCTTTGGATCAATTTGAATACAGCCCAGTAATGACTGCAGAACAGATATGCCCATATATACACTGTGATTTTTGTAATAAACTTACCTTTAATAACAGTATTCTATTCTATTGTATTCCATCTCAGAGCAGGAGGTCGCGGGCCACATCAGAGGGCTCCGCTGGCCACATGTGGCCCCCGGGCCACTGGTTGGGCACCTCTGATGTAGACTACACGTGGGTAACCCAGACAATGCAGGCTACAAAGGGGCAAACCTGTCAATTTGTGGCATTCCAATGGGCAATCCTGACAATACAAACAGGCAACCATTCACTCCCCCCCCCCTTTCAGCCCTCCTCTCTCTCACCCACCCTTACCCCATCTCTATTTAATTTAATTTATTTTTTAATAATTTCTTTTTTTAACAAAAATTGTTTGTGTTTTCATTTTATTTATTCCCCAAAAAGGCCCACCAAAATCCTCAGCGCCAGGACCATGATGCTCTTAATCTGGCCCTAGCAGCCAGGACAATATACGAGTTACAAAGTGTCAATCTGTCCTGCCCACAATCCCCACCTCACTGTCCTCTTCCTCTCTGTAATCTCAGGTGGTGAACAGGCTTCGGTTCAGCTTTCTCCGTGGCTACCTATAGTCTTTAATCGCTTAAGGACCGCCACCTGGACATATACGTCGGCAGAATGACACAGACAGGCATATCAACGTACCTGTACGTCCCCTTTAAATGCCTGTCCGTGTGGTCGCGCACATCGCCGGCGGCGTGCTCGCGACCCTGCCGCCATCCCCGTGAGTTGGACCGCGGGTATCCCCGCGATTGTCTCATGGAGGTATAGAGCGGGGAGATGCTTGTGTAAACAAGCATCTCCCTGCTCTGACTAGTGACAAAGACACGGATCTCCGCTCCGTGTACTCGGAGCGGAGATCTGTGTCATGTGACACAGAGCCCATCCCCCCTACAGTAAGAAACACTATGCAGGGAACACTTAACCCCTACAGCGCCACCTAGTGGTTAACCCCTTCACTGCCAGTGTCATTTTCACAGTAATCAGTGCATTTTTATAGCACTGATCGCTGTGAAAAGTCAATGGTCCCAAAAATGTGTCAAAAGTGTCCGATGTGTCCGCCATAATGTCGCAGTCACAAAAAAAAACACTGATCGCCGCCATTACTAGTAAAAAAAAAATAATAAAAATGCCATAAAACTATCCCCTTTTTTGTAAACGCTATAACTTTTGCGCAAACCAAACAATAAACGCTTATTGCGATTTTTTTTTACCAAAAATATGTATAAGAATACGTATCGGCCTAAACTGAGGAAAATTTTATTTTTTTTAATATATTTTTTGGGGATATTTATTATAGCAAAAAGTTAAAAATATTGCATTTTTTTCACAATTGTCGCTCTATTTTTGTTTATAGCGCAAAAAATAAAAACCGCAGAGGTGATCAAATACCACTAAAAGAAAGCTCTATTTGTGGGGAAAAAAAAGGACGTAAATTTTGTTTGGGAGCCACGTCGCACGACCGCGTAATTGTCAGTTAAAGCGACGCATTGCCGAATCGCAAAAAATGGCCTGGTCTTTTAGCTGCAAAATGGTTCCGGGGCTTAAGTGGTTAAAGGAGATGTACAACGAAAGCTTGTTTGGCTGTCCTTATCCTGTGGATGGCAGAAGTGCAGTTTCTTCTGCACTCCTATGACCTGTTTTTTCAGCAGACAGTGGCTGACATCACAGAGATGGTCCAAGCTCGGGCAAAATGGTGACAACAGAGTCGGGATCTGCCCACATGCCTGGACCGACACCCGGCTCAGCCTCTCAGCAAACTTCTGAAACTCTCTCACCTCCTCCGCAGCCTAGCGCTCCAGTAAGGGTGGGGGGGTCAGAGGAGAGAGATGCTGACTCATAGTAAGCAGCTCTCTGCTCAGGGAGCTGTGAGAACAATCGGCAAGGTTCAATCGCTCAGTTCTCAGTGTTAGAGTCACCGTGGGACATATGCAGGATTGGACCAATGCTGCATCCACCTAGATAAGCATGATTCTAAAAAACAAACAAAAAAAAAACCATACATCTCTTTTAACAGCTTGATATGTGGATAGGATGTGCATGGCAGCAGCAGGCATATCAGCCCAGTTCCTGCTGCCAGACATAGGAGCATTGTTAACCAAAGGCTCCACACTCCCCCCACCCACAGTCTTTGGTCCCCAAAGAAACAACAGGATACAGCAAATACACGCAGGAGCATAATATAAAAAAACGATATAATGCTCTAACATTTAAATAAACAGGCCTATTGGAAATGAACCTGTTCTCTAACAAACATTTCACCCAAGGGAACTTCCCACAAGGTGTGTCAGGAGATGAGCCAGAATCGTTAAGCCATTGTGGAAATACTGGTATCTCTTGGGATCTTTGGGTTGTGGACACAGTCCACAGGAACAGCAATATAAGGCCTCGTACACACGACCGATTTTCTCGTCGTAAAAAACACGTCGTTTTTTTCGACGAGATTCTTGTTAAGCTTGTCGATTTTCTCGTCAAGCTTTCTATGCGTACACACTGTCATTTCCCAATTTCCTCGTGGTTCTCTGCGCTCACGTCCAGCACGTACGACGGCACTATAAAGGGGAAGATCTTTTTTCTTGGCGCCACCCCTTGGGCTGCTTTTGCTGATCTCGTGTTACCGTGTGTGAAGTAAAAGTTTGGGAAGAGACGATTCGCACTTTTCAGTCTTCGTGCTTTCAGTTCGTTTTAGCGTGACGAATGTGCTATCTCCTTTACGAAGGCTTGTTTTACCAGAAGATGCGCTCCCGTCTCATAGTTGCTTGTGAGCATGCGCGCTTTTGGAAGAGTCGTAAAAGCATACACACGAACCATTTTCTCGTCACAAAACAGGCCGACGAGAAACACGACGAGGAAATCTGGACTCCTGACGAGAAAATAGAGAGCAGGTTCTCTATTTTCTTGTCGAGATTCTCGTCAAGTTTCTCGTCGTAAAACCATACACACGAACGTTTTTCTAGACAAAAAAACTCTCGCGCCACTTTTCTTGACTGTTTACGACGAGAAAATCGGTCGTGTGTACGAGGCCTGAGTCTGGGAATACTGGTAAGACTGAAGATGATCGGATACAGGGGGACTGGTATGACACTTCCACATTATATGGCAATGGCATAAGAAATCATATCAGGAATATAATCAACCCTTTCCCACGATTAGTGGCCAGTGCCTAATTAAAACCAATTGTGATACCCAGCTCTTACGTAATAAATATAAATACAGTCTTTATGTTGCAAAAATGGTTAATAATCTGCACGATGCACAAGGGGGTGGGAGAAATGAGCGTGCTTTAATAAATGGTGGCTGCAATGAAATAGAGGACATTCATCACTCTGAGGGAGCAGGGGTGTAACTGACAGAACAATTATACAGTATATAAGATATAAACTGTGCAGTTATGCTACAAAATAATTTCTGACTAACATTGCAATGACAAAGTGCAGAAATCACATGTGCTCTGTATGCTGGGAACATCTTCCTGCAAACCTACATTGACAATCATGCAGCTTGTTCTCTGATCACACTAAGGTCGTTTTACTTTTCACAAGACCATCAACTAGATCATTTTAATCTACCTCAGTCAAAATTATGGCTCAGAGAATAATCAATTTTACCTGAAATAGAAGACGTTCACCACTCTACGGGAACAGGGCTGTAACTGATGGGACGTTCCCACCAGAAAGAGATGACTACATTCCTCTTTCATTAATTTACATTTCCAAATATTGAGGTAGTTAAGCAATGTCAGCAAAGAAAGCTTGCAAAAAGCAAAAATAAATAAAAAAGTAAGAATATTTTTCAAAACTTGAAAAACAGAGGATTATGGTGCAGCTCGGTAATTAAAGAATATATCATGTATATCTACAAAGTCACTGATAAAAAAATATCTACACGCAGTGGCGGTGTGTCCATAAGGGGTGCACAGGCGCCGCCCCCTCTCTCCTGCCACCGCTCTATCACCATAGATAGATTCATGCATTGCATGTGTAGAGGGTACTTACTTTCCCGGGTGCATTTTTTGAATCTAGCTGTGACATCAGTGCTATGTTCCCTGCGGTCCACCAGGTGGCGCTGTCACCGTGGCCGGAGGGACGAATCTCACTGTGTGTTGAGCTCCTTTTTGTCCTCTCTCGGTAGCGGTATGGTGGGGCGGGGAGCCCGCCATGCTTGCTGGGAGAGGGGATAAAGGGGCCGGCCATCTTGGTCACGGGGTCTTTGTCCCAAGCACCTTCAGCTTGCGGACGTGGGTTCGTGCCCGTCCTCTAGGAGGCCTCGGCCTAGAGGACCACCGGAGATTGTGTTCCACCCCAGGCACCTTCAGCCCTGGGATGAGGTACTTGCAAGAAGGTCCAGGGCTCAGTGCCCAACACTGAGTTCCGCGAGGGAAGGGTCCTAAGGCACTTCGGGGATGGAGGCCTGAATCTGAGTAAGACGCAATGGACCGGGGAGAGCTCCTCACTCGAAGACCCGGTGCAGCAGACTGCCGGTGATGGGTGAGTCTCTTGTCGGAGACCATCCAGAAGGATCCCCTTCCTCTCGTGCGGAGACCATATCCCACTCTCCAGGAGGAGAGTGGAGGAGCGAATTTGTGTCTGGGCCTATTCACACTCACACCTCCTTTCCTGTTCTATCGACCAAGGGAGTCCATGTATGGTGTGTTCTAATAAAGGAGTGTTGGACTTTAATGGTGTGAGGCTCACTTCCTGGCGGACGAAGTTCACGGTGACTCTTGGAGGGAGGATCCAGGTGCACAACACAGACCCGAAGGTAAATGAGACATTGCTGATACCACAGGTATTCCCACGTGGTGGAAGCTAGGCGTAGCCCACCCTCTCTCTCTCTCTCCACCCTACCAGATACCCCTAGACGAGAGACAGTGCACGCCGCACGGAGAGAGGAGAGGGGCAGGCGCTACACGTGGGGGCTCGGGTCCGGTATTGTGTTGTGCATCACAGTATTGAACAAGTCTGCTGGATGAGTTAACTGAATAGGCCAAAGTGCAGCCCTGCTCGAAGTCGTGGAATTGACCCTAGACCAGGTAAAGGCCCGCGCAGGAAGAGTGGTGAACGGGGGGAGGCCCAGCCGTGTGAGGTACTACACGTGGGGGCTTCTAATTGCACTGCGCCAACAGACACAACCTCCACCGCTTAGTTCGTGGGCGTGGCTCATCCAAAGAAAGTGAAAAAGCCCGCGAACTGGAGCAAAGGGGAGGAGTCCAATACGTGAGAGGGCTACACGTGGGACATTGGCGCGAAAACTCTGCAGTGTGCGATGGACCAGCAACAAGTCACCATGTTTGGACATACTTCATGGATTCCAGTTCACACTGCTACTACCACGATGACTGCTGCTGCTCCGATAACGGATACCGGGATCCGGCTGAAGCCAATGGGTCGATTCGCCCTGTATTCGTGCATGGACGTAGAGGCCCTGGGTGTAATTTGTCCCGGGTGCTCGGGACTGGTGTGCCACCTGAAGCCCTTCGGACAATGTGAGGCCTGTGGGGAGTTCCTGTTCGAGGTGGATCCGGTCGTTGAAAGGCCGAGAACCATCTACCCAGGCCGGGCTTCAGGTAACACTACTCGCAGAGGAGGAATTACTGCTGTAAAAGCCATCCCAGCGCACACTGCAGCGACCGAGGAGGAGGTCGTTAAAACTCAACGGGAGAAATCCGAGGATGCTGACTCGATCACCACTGTCTCACAGCGTCCGCCACTGAAGAAGAGAACCAGCATGGTGGCCCCGACCAGTGGTGGTGGCGGACCATCTCGCCAGCTTACGCCAGGCCTAGACGGATCCGTTGACGAGTGTTCCGGACGTCCCGCTTCAAGTAAAGGCCGAGGTAAGCCGGGCAAAGAGACTTGGTGTATGGGCGGAGATGCTGGGAAGGCATGGCCCAGTATGTCCGCGGGAGGTGTTAGCTCTGTCTCTACAACGGGCTACATACCCGCGGAGGAGTGTGATACTTCGGATCTGGAGTCGCTCTCTGATGTGGGAGATGACACAGCCATTGACGAACTGTTTGCAGAAAAGGGCTGGGACAAGGTGCCGCTAGCTTCGTTCCGAAGGCCTCGAGATTCACCCATGTCAACGGGGGAGAGTACACCCCGGGTGGAGGCCCCAGCGCCTGAACAAGGGTCCTGTCCCCAGCCCACCTCTACATCTCCGGTGCCGCCTGCATCAGGTACTGGGGAGCAGAAGTTGATACTACGGGCACCCATGCCCCAACCAGAAGTGGTTAAGGCCCCTCGCCATCCGGACTCTATAGTTCTACCCGGCGAAGGGGACAAAGCCACAATGCCTCCGCTGTCAAGGCTTCAGAGACTCTTCAGCCAGAAAGTTGCTGCTGACTACGGGTGGGAATACCCGTACCTTCCCAAGGAGTTACTCTACGAAGTGGAGGTGTACCGAGAGCGCTGGTATAATGACTTTGTGTAGACCCACCTTAAGGTTCCACACGCCTGCAGGTATTTGACATGCTCTCCAAAGACATCTCAGCGGTTTAAAGACTGCAAGGCAGAGTGGATGAGGGGAAGACACATCCATGCGGATAAGGTGTTGATCCGACGCAAAGAAGGGGAGGATGTGGAGTACCATTTGGAGACCATGGATCGGCATCTAAAACCTATTGTCCTGCCGCATCCACGCTTCTACCTCTGAGGAGAAAGAGACTCCATTTGTTTGCTTTGTTTCAAAAGGACCTTGCACCCCCTGAACTTTGTTGTTTGACTTTCTTGTTGGTGCTATCATCAGTGTTGCCTATCATCAGGGGTGCTTGTGTCATTCCAAGGAAGAACTGTTCCCGTTGTTGTTCTTTCCTCTCCGGTGAGAAGTTGCAGACTTTGGGGTAGATAGGGCCCGGAGTCAAGCAGCAAGAAAAGAGAAGATGGTTCAACGGGTGCAGTTACCGCGAGGCTGTCACCAGGTGGCAGTCTCGTGCAACGTTACACATTGTACACACTCACACTGGGGGGAAAGATATTTCTCTTCGGAGGAGTTTCTTTTTCTCTCACACATACACATGTGTCAGGGTTTTATTGTTTCTTTTCTCTTCCCTCTGCAGGAGAGCGTTCCGTCAAGATTATGGAACCTGGGGTGGTTCTTAGTTAGGATGGGAGGGAAAAGTATAATGTTTTAAATGTTGTCTTTCACTTCTCTTTTGTTGCAGGGGCTCAGACACAACTGCTCTGTTAGGATAGTTTCCTAAAAAATTTTTGTTTTTTAAATTGTTAGTTGGTTTCTGGATTGGGTTATGTCAGCCGTTGAGGGCGTGATTCGCTCCAGACACTGGGGTCCAGTGTCAAAAGACAGGGGGGAATGTGTAGCGGGTACTTACTTTCCCGGGTGCATTTTTTGAATCTAGCTGTGACATCAGTGCTATGTTCCCTGCGGTCCACCAGGTGGCGCTGTCACCGTGGCCGGAGGGACGAATCTCACTGTGTGTTGAGCTCCTTTTTGTCCTCTCTCGGTAGCGGTATGGTGGGGCGGGGAGCCCGCCATGCTTGCTGGGAGAGGGGATAAAGGGGCCGGCCATCTTGGTCACGGGGTCTTCGTCCCAAGCACCTTCAGCTTGCGGACGTGGGTTCGTGCCCGTCCTCTAGGAGGCCTCGGCCTAGAGGACCACCGGAGATTGTGTTCCACCCCAGGCACCTTCAGCCCTGGGATGAGGTACTTGCAAGAAGGTCCGGAGCTCAGTGCCCAACACTGAGTTCCACGAGGGAAGGGTCCTAAGGCACTTCGGGGATGGAGGCCTGAATCTGAGTAAGACGCAATGGACCGGGGAGAGCAGACTGCCGGTGACGGGTGAGTCTCTTGTCGGAGACCATCCAGAAGGATCCCCTTCCTCTCGTGCGGAGACCATATCCCACTCTCCAGGAGGAGAGTGGAGGAGCGAATTTGTGTCTGGGCCTATTCACACTCACACCTCCTTTCCTGTTCTATCGACCAAGGGAGTCCATGTATGGTGTGTTCTAATAAAGGAGTGTTGGACTTTAATGGTGTGAGGCTCACTTCCTGGCGGACGAAGTTCACGGTGACTCTTGGAGGGAGGATCCGGGTGCACAACACAGACCCGAAGGTAAATGAGACATTGCTGATACCACAGGTATTCCCACATGGTGGAAGCTAGGCGTAGCCCACCCGCTCTCTCTCTCTCTCTCCACCCTACCAGATACCCCTAGACGAGAGACAGTGCACGCCGCACGGAGAGAGGAGAGGGGCAGGCGTTACACATGAATCTATCTATGGTCGCCGCTGCCACCCCCTATTCAGGTGCCCGGCCCCTTGTCGGGCGTCGGGCATCTGAATTACAGCGGAAAATAGGCTCTAATAGGTGTACAAAAAGGTGAACAGTGGGCACCATGCTGGACACTTGCTGTTCACTCAGCGTAGTGTTAGGAAATCGAATATTCGCTTTCCTAACACTAAACCACCTCTCAGCCAATCAGGTGCTCGGGTCTGTTACCTGTCACCTGATTGGCTGAAATGACAGGCACTGTGATTGGACCCCTGATTGAGAGGACGGGAGAAGACAGGACACCGCTGCCGTGACCTGCTGCCCCACAGAGACAGGTAAGTGCCGGGCGGGGCGGGGGATGCACACTGGCAGCATTTGATGGGCACAGTAGCGGCAATTGATGAGCACACTGGCAGCAATTGATGGGCACAGTAGCGGCAATTGATGGACACACTGGCAGAAATTTATGGGCACAGTGGCTGCAATTGATGGGCACACTGGCAGCAATTGATGGGCACAGTGGCGGCAATTTATGGGTACAGTGGCTGCGTTTGATAGGCACAGTGTCTGCATTTGATGGCACAGTGGCGGCAATTGATGGCACAGTGGCTGCGTTTGATGGGCACAGTGGCTGCAATTGATGGGTTTTTTTTTTCAGTTTGTTAGCACCAGCCGCCACTGTCTACACTTATACCAGTGATACAACACATGATGAAAAAAAAGGCATGATACCGAACAGATCATAGTTGTAAACCAGTATTCCCTCTGTCATAGCATTTCTCCAGTGAGCCCCGCTTCTTCAGGACAAAATAACCCAGATATTTGGTTGATAAGTTTACACAGGTCCTCACGGTAGACAGTCGTTGTACAAAAAGTGAATAAACACTCCAAACATCTGGAATACACATTGCAAACTGCATAAAAACCTGTAATGCATTAAATACACATACTGTAAATTAATATATGGACACTTACCTATCCAGGGTGCCTGCGATGTCGGCACCCGAAGCTGATCTGTCCCTCAGCTCTCGGGTTGAGGCGCTGCCATTTTTGGTAAGGGTATCAGGAAGTGAAGCCTTGCGGCTTCACTTCCTGGTTCCCTACTGTGCATGCGTGAGTCACGCTGCGTGATTTCACTGGTCCCTGATGTCTTCTGGGACCTGGGTGTCTTCCAGAAGACAGCGGGGAGCGGAGGAGGGGCCGGACATGGCGTAGATCGCCGCGGACATGCGGGGATCTATGCCCAGAAGTGGGAGCAAATACCTGGATTACACAGGTTTTTGCTCCCTCCTCCCCCCTGAAAGGTGCCAAATGTGACACCAGAGGGGGGGAGGATTCCAAAAAGCGGAAGTTCCATTTTTGGGTGGAACTCCACTTTAAGGCTTCATGCCCACTGACGTTTTTACAGCTGCGTTTTTTACAGCTTAAAGACGCCTGTCTATGTTATTGTAAATATTTTTTATTTATTTTTTTGAGAAAAAAAAACAAAAAACGTCGGAGCTAAAAAACGCGACCGCTCGTTAGTGCGCGTTAGTGCGCATTTTTGAGCGTTTTTGAGCATTTTTTGACGCTCGCGTTTTTTTCTGCCTAACTCCGACGCTGAGGAACGCACTGGTCCTGGTTTTTTTTACAGCTTAAAAACGTCTATGCTATTTGCAGCTCAAAAACGTCTAGGTGGGCATGAAGCTATAGACTAACATGGACAGGCGTTTTTAAGCTGTAAAAAACGCTCAAAAACGCGGCTGTAAAAACGTCCGTGGGCATGAGGCCTAAGTATTATTCTGTTACAAAGCATCGCATGTAATTTACAAATGAAATAAAGATTTTTTTTTTAAATATTGTACTTTTTTTATTAGGAAATATGTATGTAGCGCCCTGCTCCTATTGACCAGGCGCTATTGTGTAAATTTAGTGGGTCTTCTCTATTGTACATAGTTCAGAATGTAATGTTTATGGCTAAATTAGCCTCTGTTCCAGCTTTGGCTGCGTTGAGAACATTTCCCACTGTCGCCGGTAGGTGTCGTTGTCACCACCAGCCAGTGTTGAAATGCAAACAGGCTGAAGTGTATTGGGTGTCCCTTCCCCAGAAACAGCCCAGTGGGAGTGTTTTACCGCTGTGCATTCTGGGAGAGGATACTTAAGGGGCAGACGCCATTTTTCTCTCTCTCTGACCTCATGGCCCGCCTGGCCTAAGGTATGTGACAACTCCTCTTCTGTCTCTGCGCCCTGCTGGCCTGAGGCTACGTTACTTCGAGTAGGCCCAGAAGTCTGTCTGGGGCCTACTGGTTCGGGGATGGTCCTGTGCTGTCTTGCCTGCGGGAAGAAGCCGAGCAATTGGAGGATCCAGGGGAGGACTCTTCTTGGAGAGGACCGAGCAGAAGGCTGGTATCTCAAGAAGAGCCTGGTGACTCAATTGGAGGATGCATCCTAACCAATCTACCTCACAGTACTGCCGGATGGCTTAAAGGACTTTGGTACTGTGTAGCTGTGTCCACTTTGTCAATTACCAATTACTAAATCCTGTGGCAGAGGATTGTTCAATCGTTTACTATTATCATCAAGTCTGTGGCAGAGACTTTTGTTCGTGCATCATTCCGGCCTATCCGGGTGAGCAAGATCCGTTAACAGCAAGTGTACTTGTCTCCAGGATCTCAAGTTCCTCAGTGATCTGCACAAGGTATCTGAATTCCCCTAACCCTCCATCTCTCTACTGCTGCAAGTTGTGTTTAATAAATAAGCATTGGAAAAAGACTAAGTGACTGGTGCATGCATCTGTGGGCACATTGCCCAATTCAGAGCCAAGCAAGTTTTGATATGTTGAACTGTGGGGTAACGGCAGGACCAAAAATAACCAGCAGCTCCTACGGGGGTAGTGCTACATGTACATTTATGTTTAAAGGGGTTGTAAAGGTTTGTTTTTTATTTTCTAAATAGGTTCCTTTAAGCTAGTGCATTGTTGGTTCACTTACCTTTTCCTTCCATTTCCCTTCTAAATGTTTTTTTTCTTTGTCTGAATTTCTCACTTCCTGTTTCTCCTCAGTAAGCTTCACACCATCATCTGAGCCGTGTTTAGTCAGCCAGAACAGCTTACTGAGGAGCAACAGGAAGTGATAAATTCAGACAAAGAAAACAAAGAAAAAAAACATTCAGAAGGGAAATCGAAGGAAAAGGTAAGTGAACCAACAATGCACTAGCTTAAAGGAAGTTATTTAGAAAATAAAAAAACGAACCTTTACAACCCTTTTAATGTGTTAAAATATTAACAAACAAAGAAAAAATAAAAGGAGAATAAGGAAATTACTTAGGACTTAGAGTAAACTAAGAGGTAATAAGGGGTTAAAAGAAGAGCATTTTATTTAAAAAAAAAAGTCCTCAGGTTGCTCTAACCACTTCAGCCCCGGAAGAATTGGCTGCTCAATGACCGGGCCAATTTTTGCGATTCGGCACTGCGTCATTTTAACTGACATTTGTGCGATTGCTGCACCCAAACAAAATTGACGTCCTTTTTTTCCCCACAAATAGAGCTTTCTTTTAGTGGTATTTGATCACCACTGCGTTTTTATTTTTTTGCGCTATAAACAAAAAAAGAGCGTCAATTTTGAAAAAAAACACAATATTTTGTACTTTTTAATATAATAAATTTCCAGCAAAAAGCTGTTTTTTCCTCAGTTTAGGCCGATATGTATTCTTCTACATATTTTTGGTAATAAAAATCGCAATAAGCGTATATTGATTGGTTTGCGCAAAAGTTATAGCCTCTACATAATAGGAGATAGATTTATGGCATTTTTATTATTATTATTTTTTTACTAGTAATGGCGGGGATCTGCGATTTATATCGGGACTGCGACATTATGGCGGACACATCGGACACTTTTCACACATTTTTGGGACCATTGTTAAACTGCTGTATGGTCTTGGCCACTGTGCTGCAGCTCAGTTTTAGGGTCTTGGTAATCTTCTCATAGCCTAGGGCAGTGATGGCGAACCTTGGCACCCCAGATGTTTTGGAACTACATTTCCCATGATGCTCATGTACTCTGCAGTGTAGTTGAGCATCATGGGAAATGTAGTTCCAAAACATCTGGGGTGCCAAGGTTCGCCATCACTGCCCTAGGCCCTAGGCCAGGGGTCTCCAAACATTTTAAACAAAGGGCCGGTTTATTGTCCTTCAGACTCTTGGAGGGCTGGACTATGGCCAGCGGGGGGGGGGGTGAAAAATTTCCTAGCATCAGTGGGACTAAACATATGGTATTATTGTTGGTATCATAGGGAGGAATACTGCCCCATTAGTGGTGTCAGTGGGTGAAATGTTGCTCCACTGTCGGTGTCAGATGTCAGAATAGTGTCTCGTATCAGTGGGAGGGATACTGGCCCAAGGGCCGGATAAAGGCAAGAAAAGGGCCGCATCTGGCCCGCGGGCCGCAGTTTGGAGACCACTGCCCTAGGCCATCTTTATGTAGAGTAACAATTCTTTTCTTCAGTTCTTCAGAGGGGTTCTGACAGTAATCAGGCCTGGGTGTGGCAAGTGAATTTTAACTCGGCGTTCAAGAAAATGTGGCAAAACACAGTTCATTAATGATCTAGCAAGGGGGGGGGCAATTACTTTTCACAGCACTGTATGTACATGGGGTGGTTAAACATACAGTATCTATATAACAGCCTTATAGAATGAGAGATATATTAAAGGAATTTCAGTATGTATTGTATGGTATACGATCGGATGTCACTATACTTTAAGGTGACCAGATTTTTTTAATAAAATCCGTGGACATATTTTTTTTTTTTACTAGTAATGGCGGCAATCAGCGACTCTCTGTCCATCGCAGCCGCCGCCCGCCTCACAGCCTGTCAAGTCTTAAGGCCCATACACGCTATTGGACTTTTTGACAACAAACCTCCGACGGACCTGTTTTTGCAGAAAATCAAACCGTGTGTACGCTCCATTGGACAAACTTTTTCGCTGTTTTATAGGACAAATGTTCGCTGTGAGAACAGACAAACTTTCCGGCAACAAATGTCGGATGGAGCAAATCCTATCGTGTGTACACAAGTCCATCGGACTAAAGTCCAAAGTACAAACACGTATGCTCAGAACCAATGCTAAAGATCAGCCAACAATAGCAGAAGTTGCCCACAGGGTGCGCAGTAAAGAGCTGAAAAACCATGTGATTTGGTGAAAGTTTGCTGGAAAAGTCCTGCCGTGTGTATGCATACCAAGTTCACGGGCAAAGCCCTTCAGAGCAAAATCCACGGAAAAGTCAGTTGGAAGTCTGATCGTGTGTATGAGGCCTAACTCTCTGGGCCCCGGCTACTACTGGGTAGGGAGCGGAGGAAGATCACTCTGCCAGGGAAGGCAAGGAGATAAGCAGGCAGGCGGCTGGCCGGGACTTGAGCCAAGGCAGAAGAACATGCGAGTGGAGCTGAATGAGCATAAACCCTAAACTGAAGAAATGGTCCCTCCGCTCCGACCAGCACATGATCATCAGAAAGGAGCACAGATAATAGAAAAAATACACCCCCCTAAGCTAGTAGGAGCGGCAGAGCGGGCGGGGGGGTGTAATTCAGATTTTTTTTTTATTCTGCACTGACTGCCTTTGAAATTGCCCCAGCCCCTGTTCAAATCCAATCCGGGGACAAAACCGGGGACAGACTTGGTCCGGGGACAGTGTCCTCAATCCGGGGACTGTCCCCGGAAACCGGGGATGTCTGGTCACCCTACTGTACTTATGAAGATGAAAATGAAAATTGAGTCTCCCTATAAGTTGTCACACAGGATAGGCAACTGTGATGGACCTCTTACTGTAGACTGCAATAGTCCTGCATTTAAGCGTGGAGGCTTGCTACATAGGAACATGATTTTACAGACTTTGGATGTATATCAAGGAAAACAAAGAACTCCTTGAATCTCATGATTTAAATGGCATATTGCTAAAAACAGATCTGTTATGGAGAAAATCAAATAAAGAGGCTGTGAGAGTTAATGTAGTGACATTTGGGAGAGATCAGCAGGTAAAAACTTATACAAACAGCCAGGGAAGGTTTACCAAAGACATGTGATCCTTGTGTGAAAAACAAAGTTAAACAAAATAATATTAGGCAAAAATCCTAGACCCGAATACCATTTTTTGTTAAAACGGGAATAGGACCATGTGAAAGCTGTATATGAAAAATGTAAATAGAATTAAATCATTAATGATTTATAGGATTAAATCAGGATAAAATTATCAATCAATCAATTAATAGGATTTAATCTAGAATTAAATCTTTAGCCACTTCCCATCCCGCCCATGTACATATGACGTCCACAGGAGGGATCTCCCATCCTGGGTGGACGTCATATAATGTCCTGGGCTTCCCGGCCTTCTAGGGGGCGCACGCGCAGCCGGATCGCTCGGGACACGGTGCGTGTGCGCCAGAGGCCGCGATGTCCGCCGGGCACCCGCGATTGCCCGTGATCACAGCAGGACCGTGGATCTGTGTGTGTAAACACAGATCCACGTCCTGTCAGAGGAGAGAAGACCGATGTGTGTTCCCAGTACAGAGGAACACAGATCGGTCTCCTCCCCTTGTGAGTCCCCGCCCTCTACAGTTAGAATCACTCCCTAGGGAACAAATTTAACCCCTTGATCGCCCCCTAGTGTTAACCCCTTCCCTGCCAGTCACATTTACACAATAATCAGTGCAGTTTTATAGCACTAATCGCTGTATAATTGTGAATGGTCCCAAAAATGTGTCAAATGTGACCGATATGTCTGTCGCAATGTCACGGTCACAATAAAAATCGCAGGTCGCCGCCATTACTAGTAAAAAAAAAAAAAAAAACAATAAATCTACTATTCAATCTGATTTTATTGTGAAATTATAATACAGACAATAATAAATTCATACATATATAGATAGTATACCGTATATACTCTAGTATAAGCCGACCCGAATATAAGCCGAGGCACCTAATTTTACCACAAAAAAATTGGAAAACTTATTGACTAGAGTATAAGCCTAGGGTGTCCATCTGCATGCCTCACTGTGCCTCACTGTGCCTTACTGTGGCCATGCCTCACTGTGTCCATGCCTCACTATGCCCATGCCTCACTGTGTCCATGCCTCACTATGCCCATGCCTCACTGTGTCCAAGCCTCACTGTGCCCATGCCTCACTGTGTCCATGCCTCACTGTGTCCATGCCTCACTGTGTCCATGCCTCACTGTGTCCATGCCTCACTGTGCCCAATCTCCCTACCTGATCTCCGGCGCTGTGTGACTAGACTGACGTTTAACATGGGAGTCTATAGAAGGGGTGATTTGAAAAATCGGTGCTTCCCGGCCGTAGGTCCCCTGGACAACAAACTTTGCACACTTGTAGATGAAGGGTGGGGCTACATGTGTGCCAAGGTGTGGGGGGTCCAGGGGATCTAGGGCCGGCCGGTACTGGGTCCCCAAAATCACCGGAGAAATTCCCGTTTAACATTGGAGTCTATGGAAGGGGTGCCCAGCTTTGAAAAATCGGTGCTCCCCGGCCGTAGGTCCCTCGGACAACAAACTTTGCACAATTGTAGAGGAAGAGTGTGCCAAGTTTGGGGTCCAGGGGACCTATGGCTGGCCAAGATTAGGCGCACAAATTTGAAGATGGACACAGACTCGAGTATAAGCCGAGGGGGCATTTATAGCACAAAAAATTGTGCTAAAAAAACTCGGCTTATACTCGAGTAAATACGGTAATTATTTTGTCTAACCAGTTTCAGATACATTTTCACACATAGCTAAGGAGACAAAACTAACAAGAAAAATTAACAATTAAACAAACAAACAAAAAAAAAAAGGGGGGGGGAGGGAGGGGAAAAGGGTGGGGTGAGAGATGGCAGCAAATAAGAATGTCCTATATTGGAACCTTGCTTATCACAACCATAGTCCTTTCTTTGTTTCCCAAAGACTTTCTAGATTTGTATTGTTTCCCTGTTAACTCTCCAGGGGGCCCATGTCCGATGGCATTCCTCGTGGGTGTCTAGTTCATGTGCTAAGAGTGTCTCCATCTTCTCTATACAGTCCATTTCATTAGCCCATTCCTTGACTGATGGAATTTCTATTGAACGCCAGTGTCGTGGTATAACTAGTCTCGGTGCTGTCAGCCAGTGTCTCAAAAGACTCTTTTTAATATTTTTATATGATCCTGGCAGAATCGAGAGCAAGGTAATTTGTGGCGTGTTTGATATTAGTTCCCCAGTAACTGTAGTATACAGTTGCATAATCTCTTCCCAAAAATAAAAAATTTGGGGGCATTCCCACCTAATGTGAAACAATGAGCCTTTGGCCGCATGGCACCGCCGGCATATGTCTGATTTATCTGGGTATATGCGCTAAAGTGACAGTGGGCTCCAGTACCACCTGGAGAGAAGTTTGTAGTTTGTCTCTTGTGCTTTAATTGTTAATGACATACTGTGTGTTAAATTGAATGACTTCTCCCACTCTACATCTTCAATTTGAACATTAAGCTCATTTACCCATTTGTTAATATATTCCGGAGGTTCGGGATGATTTTTTATAGTGAGTATATTATATATTATTAATAGAACATGTTTTGGTTTAGAGTCTTGTAGCAACAAAAGTTTAAACTGGGTTACATCTCTATGGAAGGATTTATTTGGGGGAATGGAGGACAGGTTTGATAGTTATTGCCGATATTCCAACCATTGCGTAAGTGAAGGTTGCTGTTTAAGGATTGAGTTTAGTTCAGGCGGGAATGTTTCCTGGCAGGGAATCTGGTACACTCTTCGATGTGATTCTTTATTCCAAGCAAGGAAACTTTTCCGGTTTAAAGCTGGCGTGAATCGGGGATTACCAAATAAAGGTGTCATAGGTCCTACTTGTGAGGAAAGTTCTAGTTGGAAGGCTGTTTTATCCCAAATTTTTAATAGATGGGATGTAAGAGAAGGCAAGGTGGGGGGTAGATCTCGGTGAGTATCACTGGTAACTAAATATAGCCAAGGAAGTGCCTTAAGATCGAATTGGTTTAACCATTGCTCTATTAGTACCCATTGTGTAGTGTCAGGAAAGTAAAACCAATTCACTATCCTGGTTATAACTGCCACTACATAGTAATAATATAAGTCAGGTGCGCCCGCTCCTCCTTCCATTTTAGGCAATGATAATAGTTTCTTATGTAATCTAAGTTTCCTATGGCCCCAGATAAACTTTGTGAAGGCCGACTGTAAAGTGGAAAAATAAGATCTAGGGACGAAGACAGGAGTAGTTTGAAATAAATTTAGAAACCAAGGTATTACCGTTTATCCATTTTCAGTATATTAATCCTCCCAAACCACGAATATTGATTGCAATCATATTTTTTAAGATCCTGTAGGGTACGTTGCATAAGAGGAATATAGTTTGTTGGGTATAAATGATTTGGATCGGAGGGAATACTAATACCTAGGTATTTTAGTGCAGAGGAACAAATTTTGAACGAGAAATTGTTTTTCAGTGTCGTCACTTGTTGTGGTCTAAAGCCTCGTACACACGGTCGGACTTCAAACAAACTTTTCCGTGGATTTTTGTCCGAAGGGAGTTGGCCGGGAACACCCATAGCATACACAATGCAGGACTTTTCTGCAAACTTTCCACAAACTTTCCCAACATCACGTGTTTTTTCTGCTCTTTTCTGCTCTTTACCGCCACCCTTGGGTCAACTTCTGCTATTGTTGGTTGATTTTAACATTGGTTCTGGGCATGCTTGTTTGTACTTCGGACAAAAGTCTGATGGATTTCTGTACACACAATAGGACTTTGCACAGTAGGACTTTTGTTGCCGAAAAGTTTGTTCGTTTGCAGAGCAAACTTTTGTCCGATGAAAACCTAAAAAGTTTGTCCGATAGAGCGTACACACGGTAGGATTTTTTTGAAAACTTGCTCATTTTGAAGTTTGTTGTCAAAAAGTCCTACCATGTGTATGGGGCTTTAGTGATACATTGAGAATTTCTGATTTTGATACATTTACTTTAACGTTGCTAAGGGTACCGAAGCGCTGAAATTCGGATAGAATAGAAGGTATAGAAACATGTGGGATAATAACATAGAGTAATAAATCGTCGGCAAACAAGGCTAGTTTTATTTCCTTTTCTTTTATCTGTATGCCCGTAATGGAAGGATTCTGTCTGATTGCTGTTGCTAAATGCTCCATTACCAAAACATAAAGTAAAGGAGATAGTGGGCATCCTTGACGAGTACCGTTTTGTATAATAAAGCTTGTTGTCAACGATCCATTAATCCTTATTCTAGCCTCAGGTTTAGTATATAATGCCAAAATCTTATGGAGTAAATTTGGGCCCAGACCAATTTGCATCAATGGATGTTTGAGAAAGGGCCATCCAATCTGGTCAAATGCCTTCTCTGCATCAACTGAAAGAAGGCATACTGGTATTTTAGCTGTTTGGGCATAATTCATTAGTAAAAAAGTTTTTATCGTATTGTCGCGTTCTTCTCTTCCTTGGACAAAACCCGCCTGGTCTTGTATGTACCAGGTCTGGGAGAAGGGGTTGGAGACGTAACACAATCAGTTTAGCGTAAATTTTTAGGTCTATCCCAATTAAATTAAAGTGATATGGGCTTCTAGTGTCTGAGTCGGAAATTGATTCCTAGAGGAAATAGAATTAAATACCTGAAGCAGAAATGGGGATAGGTGTTCTTTATAGGTTTTATAAAATTTTGGGGTGAATCCATCTGGGCCTGGACTCTTTCCTGATGGAATATCGGCAATCACGTCCAGTAATTCCTGGTGTAGAAAAGGACCATCTAGGGATTCTCTTTTATCTTCATCTAATGATGGGATAGCAGTTTCCTGTACATATTCTTCAATGTGGTGATTGACTCCTTCATCCTCCAAGGATGGCGATGGAGCCAGGTTATAGAGGCCTGAGAAGTATTCTCTAAAAATGTGTTGGAGGGATTGTGGGTCTGATGTAATTTCCCCTGATGACTTCTTTATGTTAGGTATAAAAGTCTGGGAACAACGGGGATGCAGTGTACGTGCTAGCAATCTTCTACATTTATTTCCAAATCTGTACCTACCCAAAATGCAATAAAACTATCCCCTATTTTGTAGACGCTATAACTTTTGCGCAAACCAATCAATATATGCTTATTGCGATTTTTTTACCAAAAATACGTAGAAGAATACATATCGGCCTAAACTGAGGAAAATTTTTTTTTTAAAAAAAAGGGATATTTATTAAATCAAAAAGTAAAAAATATTGTTTTTTTTTTCCAAAATTGTCGCTCTTCTTTTGTTTATAGCGCAAAAAATAAAAACCGCAGAGGTGATCAAATACCACCAAACAATTTGGGTACAGTGTTGCATGACCGCGCAATTGTCATTCAAAGTGCGACAGCGCTGAAAACTAATAAATTGGTCTGGGCAGAAAGGGGGTGTAAATGCCCGGTATTGAAGTGGTTAAAAACAGTTGCAGAGGTTACATGAGGCCATATATGCAGAAATAGGAGAAAGTGGAAGTCCTTCAAGAATGCCATAGATACAGAGATAGAAGAAGGTGGAGATCCTTCAAGAATGCCATAGATACAGAGATAGTAGAAGGTGGCGGTCCTTCAAGAACGTCATAGATACAGAGATAGTAGAAGGTGGTGGTCCTTCAAGAATTCCATAGATGCAGAGATAACAGAATGTGGAGGTCTTTCAAGAACGTCATTGATACAGAGATAGTAGAAGGTGGAGGTCCTTCAAGAATGTCATAGATAAAGAGCTAGTAGAAGGTAGAGGTCCTTCAAGAATTCCATAGATGCAGAGATAACAGAATGTGGAGGTCTTTCAAGAATGCCATAGATGCAGAAAAAGTAGAAGACTGGAGATCCTTTAAGAATGCCATAGATGCAGAAATAGTAGAAGACTGGAGATCCTTTAAGAATGCCATAGATACATAAATAGCAGAAGGTGGAGGTCCTTTAAGAATTTGTCATAATTTTCGTCAGAGGCTTCTTTACAGTGACAAAAACAAAACTAAAAGTACAGCACATTTTCGTCAACTGATGAAAACTATGACGAAAATAGAATCCGTTTTCGTTAAGGATTGAAAACGGGACGTTAATGGCAAGGAGGGGCGTTTACCCTCATGAATTTACTGTATTTATCGGCGTATAACACAGTGTGTGCGTGTTATACGCCGATATTTGTTTTTTACCAATAGGGGGCGGGGATCGGGCGGTCCCCCCCGGGTGCCATACATTGGGGGGTGGTCAAGCCAGCCGCCCGCCTCTCCTGGCCCTTGGACAGCACTGCCAGCAAAGTCTATCATTAGGAAAAAAATCATTGCCAGCCCCTTTCCCTATACTGCTCCTCTGTCAGAGACCCAGCGCTGCAAACACTTACTTCCGGGTGTCAGCAAGGAATGCCCGTTCCGCAAATGCTAATGCGCATGCGCGCGCCCATGCGCGTGCGCGCGCCCCTTCCAATCCCGGCGCACGGCGCCCTATTTAAACCTGGATCGCCTGAGTGTCAGTGCTGGATTGTCTTTTCAGCTAGTACCTTGGCACCTGTGTAAACCTGTTATCGGATTGACCTGCTCCTAAAGATACCTGGCTTGTTTGACTACCCTTCTCGGATCTCCCTTACCTATTCTCCTACTTCTGCCTGCTTTACTGACCAACGGCCTGGACTTTGACCACGAACCTGCCTCTTGATTTGGTACCTCTCTGCTAGCCCGTTGCTGACTCCTGCCTTCACCTGTTTATTCTCTTGGATCTTCCCTGCACGGATCTGACGCTTGGTTACCGCAGCACCTGTGCTCTAAGAGGCATTCAGTATCTCCCAGAGACTCTATCTGCATCTACAGGCACCTGCACCTTCTCGTGCCCCTGCATTTCCCTGTCCTCACCTCCAGGGGGTGCGGGGACCGGGATCGTGCGAGAGGCCACCCCCACTTCCTCGGCTCCGCTGTAAGGTACGTGACGTCCTCCTCCTGTGTCACTCATTGTAAGCTGAAGCTTCTAACCTCAATAGCTTCGTTCTTGTTGGTCGCTCTCCTCCTCCTGCTCCTCCTCATCCGAGTGTTGCTTTAGATTGGAGGAGGAGAGCGGTCACATGACCATACATGAATCTTCAGAGGAGAGCAGCCATGTGACCGGGTTCATGCAAGAACGAAACTATGAGGTAAGTTTAGAGACTTTGATTTACAATGAGAGTGATACAGGAGGAGCTGTGTATGAGAAAGGGCTGGCAGTGATTTATTCTTAACTTAAGAGTATGCTGGCAGTGCTGTCCCAGGAGACTGGGGGTCTCCTGGGAATGCAGGGGGCTGTGTATTGTGGGGGGCTTTGTATTGTGCAAAGGGTGGTCGGCTGTGCTGTGTACTGTGGGGGGCTTTGTATCGTGCAGAGGGTGGGGGCTGTGCGTGTACTGTGGGGGGCTTTGTATTGTGCAGAGGGTGGGGGCTGTGCGGTGTACTGTGGGGGGCTTTGTATTGTGCAGAGGGTGGGGGCTGTGCTGTGTACTGTGGGGGGCTTTGTATTGTGCAGAGGGTGGGGGCTGTGCTGTGTACTGTGGGGGGCTTTGTATTGTGCAGAGGGTGGGGGTCTGTGTACTGTGGGGGGTTGTGTATTGTGCAGAGGGTGGGGGGGCTGTGTATTGTGCAGAGGGTGGGGGGCTGTGTACTGTGCACATTACATTTTAGTTGACTAAAATTATTATATTAGACTAAAATGTACTGGAGATTTTAGTCGACTAAAATCCAATGACTAAAATGGGACTTAAACTAAAATGGCATTTTAGTCAAAGACTAATGTCGCGTACACACGAACGTTTTTAATGGCATTGAAAAAAAATGCATTTTTCTCGACGTGATTCTTCTCAAGCCTGCCTTGCCTACACACTATCGTGGAAAAAAATGCTTGAGTAAAGCGCGGTGACGTACAACACGTACGACGGTACTATAAAGGGGAAGTTCCATTCGGATGGCGCCACCCTTCATGTGAGTAAAGTTTGTTGAGAGACGATTCGCGCTTTTCAGTCTCGTGCTTTTCAGTCCGTTACAGCGTGACAAATGTGCTATCTCCATTACGAACGCTAGTTTTATCAGAACGAGCGCTCCCGTCTCATACTTGATTCTGAGCATGCGCATTTTTTTCACGTCGTTAAAGCCTACACACGACAATGTGACAAACGACGAGAAAAATTAGAGCATGTTCCAATTTTTTCATGGCCGTTTTTCACGTCGTGAAAAATGCTCCGAAGCCCATTTTTCTCGTCATTAAAAACGGTCGTGTGTACGCGGCATAGCACTAAAACTAAAACACTTTCAGAAGGTTAAAATGGGACTAAAACTAAAATGCCAATGGGACTAAAACTAAATCGAAATTTGCTGCCAAAATTAACACTGGTCATAGATACAGAGATAGTAGAAGGTAGAGGTAATCAAACATGATCTGTTTTTGATTAGCTTATTTGGAGGGCAGGGGAGACATCAGGGGTCTAATAGACCCCTAATATCTCCACAAAGAGCACTTGTTATCTGATCAAAGCTATTACAAAGGAACTTGTTTACTCCCTTGTGATAGTAATAAAGTTGAATTATAAAAAAATAAAAAAAAACAAATGAAAAACACCCCTATCCCCCCCCCCCCCCCCCCGTGCACACACACTGATGCAAATGCACATACTGTATAGGTTCAGCATTCATACATAAACTGTAATTTTCCCACAAATGTTAAGTATCCCCATGAACGTCAGAGTGAGGGCAATAATTAATTCTAGGGAAATAATTCATGATTAACTCCATAATGGGAACCTGTAAAGGCTTTTATAATGTCACCTATGGGCTATTTTATGTGCTGTAGATTATCGCAACTTCACGGGCGTGGGCAGTTTTCAGTCTTAACCAGTTTTGTATCTATTTATTCGAAGCAACATCATCTTTTATATTGTATTATATTGTGTTTGTGCACATTTAATTTAATTGTATTTTTTTTTAAATGTGTGCTTAACCATTTCAGCCCCAGAAGATTTGGCTGCTCAATGACCAAGCCATTTTTTGCAATATGGCACTGCGTTGCTTTAACTGACAATTGCGCGGTCGTGTGACATTGTACCCAAAATTGACGTCCTTTTTTTCCCACAAATAGAGCTTTCTTTTGGTGGTATTTCATCACCTCTGCGTTTTTTGTTTTTTTTTGCACTAAAGAAGAGCGACAATTTTGAAAAAAAACCACAATCTATTTAACTTTTTGCTATAATAATTATCCCAATTTTTTTTAAAAAACAATTTTTTTTCCTCAGTTTAGGCAGATATGTATTCTTCTACATATTTTTCGTAAAAATAAAAACAATAAGCGTATATTGATTGGTTTGCGCAAAAGTTATAGCATCTACAAAATAGGGGATAGAATTATGGCATTTTTATTATTTTTTTTTTTTTTTACTAGTAATGGCGGTGATCAGCGGGTGAGGGGGATGTTTACCTGCATGGCATGGGGATGCACAGGTGTTCTGCACAGAGGAGTAGCAGAATGTATTTTGGGGTGTATAACTTGATAAAACAACAACTTTATGAAAATATATATATATTAACCTTCATCATTTGCCAAAGAATTGTGGCAAAAAAATTGAACTTAAAAAAGTTCACCATGCCTCGTACTAAATACTGTTGACTGTCTATTTAATTTGTGCTGTCCTGGCATTTTAGGGCCTCAAGAAATGAAATAGGCCATCAGTACATCAGGATAGATCAATTTTCACATTTAGAGTTCATGGTTTGTGGACTCTATAACTTTCCCACAGACTAAATATTATACAGTGCCTTGAAAAAGTATTAATACGCCTTGAAATTTTCCTTATTTTGTCATGTTACAACCAAAAATGTAAATGTATTTTATTGGGATTTTATGTGATAGACCAACACAAAGAGCCAAATAATTGTGAAGTGGAGGGAAAAGGATAAATGATTTTCATTTTTTTTTACAAATAAATATGTGAAAAGTGTGGGGTACATTTGTGTAGCGCCCCCCTGAGTCAATACTTTGTAAAACCAACTTTCACTGCAATTACAGCTGCAAGTGTTTTTTGGGGATGTCTCTACCAGCTTTTAACATCTAGAGAGGGACATTTTTTCCCATTCTTCTTTTCAAAATAGCTTAAGCTCTGTCAGATTGGATAGAGAGCGTCTGAACAACAATTTTCAAGTCTTGCCACAGATTCTCAATTGGATTTAAGTCTGGACTTTGACTGGGCCATTCTAATGCCTCGTACACACGACCAGTTTTCCCGATGGGAAAACTGCCATGTTTGCTTTTGGTCGGGAAAACCGTCCGTGTGTATGCTCCATAGCAGTTTTCCCGACAGGAAAACTGCGAGCAAAAAAATGAGAACTTGTTCTCTTTTTTCCCGCCGCGATTCTCTGCCTTTTTTTGCTCGGCAGTTTTCCTATGGGAAACACTGCAGTGGAGCATACACACGACCAAAGCTGTCATGGCAGTTTTCCCGTCGAGAAAACCGTCCGTGTGTACACGGGGGAAAAGCAACCGAGCAGGTTCTCGGTTTTCCCGGCGGACTTTTGACCGCCGGGAAACCCGATCATGTGTACAGGGCATAACACATGAATATGCATTGATCTAAACCATTCTATTGTAGCTCTGGCTGTATGTTTAGGGTCGTTGTCCTGCTGGAAGTAGGGTTGCCACATCATCACTTTAATCCAGGACACACATTCTGTGGCTGATTAAGGTGGTAATTAAACTCACTTGGTGCCCTATCTGCATTAAATCAGCCTCAAAACCTGTGTAATTAATATGTGTCCTGGATTAAAGGGATGATGTGGCAACCCTAGCTGGAAGGTGAACCTCCACCCCAGTCTCAAGTCTTTTGCAGACTCTAACAGGTTTTCTTCTAAGACTGTCCTGTATTTGGCTCCATCCATCTTCCCATCAACTCTGACCAACTTCCCTGTCCCTGCTGAAGAAAAGCATCCCCACAACGTGATGCTGCCACCACCATGTTTCACGGTGGGGATGGTGTGTTCAGGGTGATGTGCAGTGTTAGTTTTCTGCCACACATAGCATTTTGCTTTTAGGCCAGAAAGTTCAATTTTGGTCTCATCTGACCAGAGCACCTTCTTCCACGTGTTTGCTGTGTCCCCCACCGTGAGATGTTCAAGGCTTGAGATATTTTTATAACCTCACCCTGCTTTAAGTTTCTCTACAACTTTACCCCTGACCTGTCTGGTGTGTTCCTTGGCCTTCATGATGCTGTTTGTTCACTAAGGTTCTCTAACAAACCTCTAAAGGGCTTCACAGAACAGCTGTATTTATACTGAGATAAAATTACACACATGTGGACTCTATTTACTATTTAGGTGACTTCTGAAGGCAATTGGTAGCACTAGATTTTAGTTTGGGGTATCAGAGTAAAGGGGGCTGCATACAAATGCACGCCACACTTTTCACATATTTAATTGTAAAAAACAATTTAAGACCATTTATCATTTTCATTCCACTTTACAATTATGTTTCACTTTGTGTTGGTCTATCACATAAAATCCCAATAAAATACGATTACATTTTTGGTTGAAACATGGCAAAATGTGAAAAATTTCAAGGGGTGTGAATACTTTTTCAAGGTACTGTATATACAGTATATGAATAATACACATAAGGCGGGAATCAGGCCAATCTGAGTTTTATTAATTCTCTTCAGCTCTAACAGCGCGCCATCAGAGGATGTATTTGGAGGCGATTAGCAATCATTTTGATCTGATCAGACTGGGTTCATCCATCCAGAGGATTCTGGGGGGAGCTGCAAGAAAAAGAAAAATCATTACAGTAATATACCCCGTATTACGTCTAGTTATACAGTGGGGATCGAAAGTTTGGGCACCCCAGGTAAAAATGTGTATTAATGTGCATAACGAAGCCAAGGAAAGATGGAAAAATCTCCAAATGGCATCAAATTACAGATTAGACATTCTTATAATATGTCAAAAAAAAGTTAGATTTTATTTCCATCATTTACACTTTCAAAATTACAGAAAACAAAAAAATGGTGTCTGCAAAAGTTTGGGCACCCTGCAGAATTTATAGCATGCACTGCCCCCTTTGCAAAGCTGAGACCTGCCAGTGTCATGGATTGTTCTCAATCATCATCTGGGAAGACCAGGTAATGTCAATCTCAAAGGTTTTAAATGGCCAGACTCATCTGACCTTGCCCCAACAATCAGCACCATGGGTTCTTCTAAGCAGTTGTATAGAAAACTGAAACTGAAAATAGTTGACGCTCACAAAGCTGGAGAAGGCTATAAGATAGCAAAGCATTTTCAGATGTCAATATCCTCTGTTCAGAATGTAATTAAGAAATGGCAGTCATCAGGAACAGTGGAAGTTAAAGCAAGATCTGGAAGACCAAGAAAAATATCAGACAGAACAGCTCACAGGATTGTGAGAAAAGCAATTCAAAACCCACGTTTGACTGCACGATCCCTCCAGAAAGATCTGGCAGACACTGGAGTTGTGGTACACTATTCCACTATAAAGAGATACTTGTACAAATATGGTCTTCATGGAAGAGTCATCAGAAGAAAACCTCTTCTACGTCCTCACCACAAAAATCTGCATTTGAACTTTGCAAATGAACATATAGACAAGCCTGAGGCATTTTGGAAACAAGTTCTGTGGACCGATGAGGTTAAAATAGAACTTTTTGGCCGGAATGAGCAAAGGTACGTTTGGAGAAGAAAGGGCACAGAATTTAATGAAAAGAACCTCTGTCCAACTGTTAAGCATGGGGGTGGATCAATCATGCTTTGGGGTTGTATTGCAGCCAGTGGCACAGGGAACATTTCATGAGTAGAAGGAAAAATGGATTCAATAAAATTTCAGCAAATTTTGGATGGTAACTTGATGCCATCTGTGAAAAAGCTGAAGTTAAAGATAGGATGGCTTCTACAAATGGATAATGATCCTAAACACACCTCAAAATCCACAGGGGATTACATCAAGAGGCGTAAACTGAAGGTTTTGCCATGGCCTTCACAATCTCCTGACCTCAACATTATTGAAAACCTATGGATAGACCTTAAAAGAGCAGTGCGTGACAGACAGCCCAGAAATCTTAAACAACTGGAAGACTTTTGTAAGGAAGAATGGGCAAAGATACCTCAAACAAGAATTGAAAGACTCTTGGCTGGCTACAAAAAGCGTTTACAAGCTGTGATACTTGCCAAAGGGGGCAGTACAAGATATTAACTCTGCAGGGTGCCCAAACTTTTGCAGACGCCATTTTTTTGTTTTCTGTCATTTTGAAAGTGTAAATGATGAAAATAAAATCTAACTTTTTTTGACATATTATAAGAATGTCTAATCTGTAATTTGATGCCATTTGGAGATTTTTCCATCTTTCCTTGGCTTCGTTAAGCACATTAATACACATTTTTACCTGGGGTGCCCAAACTTTCGACCCCCACTGTATATAGGTAAGAAAAAGACATCTGTTCATCAAGTTCAAGCCAAGGTAAAAAAAAATTATTAAAAGCCTAAATCTTTAGATCCTTAAGGGTCCATATAGACTTCCAAGTTGCGGTAACATACAAAGCATGCATTACTGTGCTGTAGTGCAATTGTGAATGTTGCCCCAATTTATTAGGACAATGGTGCATGTTTACAAAAAAAAGGTCATGTGCTTATTTATTTATGTATTTTTTTTACTTTAGGGTGTGTTGGCAGACCATGATTATTTTTAGTAGGCTGCTTTACTGCAATGATGCACTTTAACGCTTTAAGGTTCAACATAACGTATGTTAACTCACCACAAGGAGGTAAATGTGCCCCTAACCTGCTGTATTCCAGAGGAAATGTTGGGCTTTACAATTGTTACAATAACGCCTTGCCTCTTCATCATTTGGAGTTAGGGTTCCTTTTATTGTGTCACACATGTACTGTATAGTAAGCAAATGATGTGGATAAAACAATGTTTGTGTTATATTGTTTTGATTTATTTCTTTTATTTTTCCAGTAGTATCACCACGCATTTTCCTGAAAAAGCCTAAATAGGCGAAACATGTTGAACAACATGCGTGATGAGTGACATTTTATGACTGTACAGTATGCTTTTAATCTACATTTTTTTGGAATTGAATAACATTTTGCAACAAATTTTTATACAAAATATTTCTCTGTATTTATGTGTCCATTCACCTGAACAGTCCCATATTCCCCCCTTTTGCCTCTTTTTCTTTATAAAGGGATGTTGGTGCCTCTGATTTTGTGTAAACTGGTCTTGTCCATGCAATTTCCGTAGTCTTATTTCAGAGGAAGGCAAAGCATTCAATATAGAAAAATTCCTTTGTGGTCCGCTAAAGCAATCAGACACTCACTAGAACAACCTACTTATAAATATAATTAGCCAGTTATATTTTGTGTATTTGGAAACACATCCTGCTCTTTTGTAAAACAATCCACATAAATGTCTAAAGCTAGCTTCCTTGGAAGTCTATCTACACTTAGGCCCCTTTCACACTGGGGCGGGCAGGTGCGGTGGCGGTATAGCAGCGAGATTTTCAGCGCTGCTATACTGTCATTCTTACCGCGGTATGCGGTCACTAGGGGGGTTAATTTAACCCCCGCTAGCGGCCGAAAAAGGGTTAATACCGCCCGCAAACCGCGGCTATTGCCGCGGTTTGCGGGCGGTATTACCGCGCTGTCCCATTGATTTCAATGGGAGACCGCGGTAAAGGAGCGGTGAACACACCGCTCCTTTACCGCTGTAAAGAAGCGGCTAGCAGGACTTTTGGAGCGGTCCTGCTAGCGCACCGCTTCAGTGTGAAAGCCTTCGGGCTTTCACATTGAAGGCACAGGGCAGGATTTTTTCATGCGGTATAACAGCGCTATTATTAGCGCTAAACCGCATGAAAAACGCCCCAGTGTGAAAGGGGCCTAACTGCAAAAATTTTAAATTTCCCATCAAATACTTACCGTAACTTTCCTTTTCTGATGGACTCCATGGCAGCATACGTATGAGTTAACCCCACCTCCAATACTCCCCTATAGGACCCAACTCCCATAAATCTTTGCTCTGAGCCAGAGGCCGCATTCCGTAACTAGCCTTTTCAAGACACTGGGGGGGGGGGGGGGGGGACTCCTGCTGCCATGGAGTCCATCAGGAAAGGAAAATTATAAGTATTTGATAGGAAATTTTCAATTTTCCTGACCGACTCCATGGCAGCATACGTATGGGAACTAACTCGCCATACACCCAATGGGCAGGCAATGCTAGCTCAAAGGCTTTAATTTGTACTGTCAACAGACGGGACCTGCAAGCCAAAATAAACAGAGGATAGGGAAGCAGACCCTACACAATAATGAGCCATAAACGTATTGATTGAGGACCACAAGGCTGCCCTACAGACTACTTTGGGCACCACGTGCTGTGCAGCTGCCCAAGGTGTAGACCCACTCCTGGTCAAGCGAGCAAACACTACCTCCAAAGGAGCCAAGCCCTTGGCTCTGTGAGCCTTTCGGATGGCCTAGGCAATCCGTGCCACAATCATCCTCCTAGATGAGGCACAAACCTTTCTCTGTCCTTTCTGGCAAAAGAATGAACAGGCATTCTAAAGCCTGAAGAAAGTTGTAGCTTTGTAGATATAACTTCACAATATCTGAGGGACTCCTAGAACTGAAGGAAGGTACTGCTGGGAGTCAACTCAGGATTGCCTGTCTACTAGACATGCGCTTTAACCAACTAAGCCACAGCGTGCCCTCTTCCATGTCTAAAGGACGCAAGTTAAAACTCTAAGGTTGGCAGAACAATTTCTTGGCTCCCATGAAAGACTCATGCACCCTTGGTAATTGAGTCAAGCATAGGTAACAGCAAGGCTCGAACTGGAAAGAACGCAAGAAAAGTTCTCGATGACCAGTGAATCAATCTCTAATACCGCGTACACACGATCGAAAATTCCAACAAGAAAACCGTGGATTTTTTCCGACGGAAATTCGGCTAAAACTTGTGTTGCATTCACACGGTGCCACAAAATTCCGACCATAAAGAATGCGGTGGCGTACAACACTATGATGAGCCGAGAAAATTTTAATTTAATGATTCCGAGCATGCGTGTTTTTTTGCGCGTCGGAATTGCATACAGACAATCGGAATTTCCGACAAGAACTTTTCTTGTCGGAAAAATTGAGAACCAGCTCTCAAATTTTTGCTGTCGGAGATGGAGCCTACACACGGTCGGAATTTCTGACCAAAAGCTTACATCGAACTTTTCTTGTTGGAAATTCCGACCGTGTGTACGCAGCATAAGGCTTTTTATGCCGACATGATGACCAGGAAAAAGGCGAACTTGACAGAGAGGCCTTTAACCTAGACAGCCCTAGAACACTCTGCTCCAATTCCCAAGGGGACTTGAAAACAAGAGGGAGACTCCATTTGAAAAACCTCTGCTTACTCCGAGGTCTGAGCCTAGCTACTCCCTTGAAGAATTGTTGGACAGGAAAAGATGCCTAGACTAGGATACACCTGTGAAGGCCGATAAATCTGACACTTGAACTTTGAGGGAGCTGACCGATAGAGCCAGATCCAAATCTGATTGGAGGAAGCCTAAAATATTTAGAACTTCTAGGCCACTACATGATCTGCCAGCAGCAGACATGTATTTGAACCAACTTTGACCAGATTCTCCCGTAAACTTTGTTTGCGTTCATTCTTTTAGTATTCAAGGGAGAAGAGGTGACTGGAGAAGCAGCCGAGGACTTTCAATCTCGAGAACCAGGCCGTCAGACGCAACCGTGCTGGACATGGATGTAGAATTGCACCCAGCGACAGAAGGTCTGGCCTGAGGAGAAGGTGCACTGGGTTCTGGAAGCTGAACTCTGCTAGCAAGGAGAACCATGGCCTAATTGGCCAATAAGGCATCACTGCCACTACCTCCACAACCTCTAAAGTCTTTGTAGAAACCAGAGGTTGACCAGAACAGGAGGAAATGCACAGGTCCTACCATATTTCCAATGATCCATCAGGGCATCTGTACCTGAAAACCTCCACATGTAGAGACCATTCGTTGTTGTCCAATTGGTCTCTGGAAAGAAAGTCTGCTAGAATATTTTGGACTCTGGGGATATAAGCCGCTGAGATGTAGACTCGATTCTTCTGAGCCCAAGACATAATTGGCTCCACTTCCTGTAATAGAGAACAGGCTGTGAGTCCCCCTAGTCTCTCTTTTAACGTAGGAGACCACTGTAGTGTTGACCAACCTAAGAGCACTGACACCCCCTTCGTTATATGGTAAAAGGCCTGTAGGGTGCAGAAGGCTGCTCGTATCCTCAGAAAGTTAAACACAATCTTGTGAAATTGACAGTCCCACCTGCCTTCAGCTATTCCCAGCAGGCAGCAAACCCCCTCATTCGGTATTGCTACTGTAGCATCGGATGTGATTCTGAACCAGGAAATACTGCAATGGAATGGCAAATTAGCCATTTTCTCCATTGCAGCTACCAGAGGACTCACTCTCATGACTGAGATTATGTTGATGACCTGAACACTGCTTCCTGGCTTCCACTGCTGGAGAAACCCCTTCCGGAAGGGCCACCTTCTCCAGCTTCCACTTGACCCATGGGATCGTAAACACCATAGTGCCAATCATTTTAGACACTGAAAGGTGCGCAAGAAGAAAGAAGACAGGGCCAGGAGTATTCTGTTCTAGAACATCGGGATCCAGAGTCAAGGCAAGGGTCCCCTTAATTATATTGAACTGAGCCCCACGTTAAGCAAGAGACTGAGTGACTCTTTTCCAGATTCAGCTGCCAGCCGAATTTGAGGAGCATTGAAAAGACCTGAGCTCTGGGCTCCAGCAGCTGCCCTTTGTTTTGGGACAGTAGGAGAAGGACATCCACGTAACTAAGCAGCTGTATGCTCCTTGTTTTGATAAAGACCATAACAACCAATAAGACCCTGAAAATACACAGGGTGATGTTGAAAGCCCAAATGGCTGGAACTGGAGATGGTCTTGACCTACAACGAACCAAAGGAACTTATGGAGGTCTTCTACAATGGGCACATGATAGTAAGCATCTTAGGACTATTGGAAACAAGGCAGTCACCTGGCTGGAACCACTATGAATCATGTTTCCACCTTGAACTTCTCCTTTGCTGAAAATTGTCTCAGGTGCGCAAGGTCCAAAACCGGCCTCCGCAAAGCTGTTCCTCGTCATGACCATAAAGATGGGCGAGTACCTGCCCTGAAATCTCTTGCATTCAGAGACTGGCACAGCAGCACTTTGCGACACCAGTGATTTCTGTAAAGCATGAGTATATGCTTCCTTTATCTCAGAGTGAGGTAAAATCCATTGAAATGAATCCGAGATGAGGAGGACTTCTGATGGACCATGCATGTCCCAAAAAAGACCATTTTGATGTCCCAATAGTCTGAGTCCCAAACTGAGTAGCTTCCTGGATACTCGAGTTCAAGCTTTAGCATACTTCTTAGGGGAAATCTGTTGTCCACACCAGCTTTTCCTAAAATCCTGACCTGGTCTGTAAAAATGTGCGACCCTCGCATGCTCCGAACTTTGTTCTCTAGACTGTCGCCTTCCGGCCGATCAGGTGCCGGTCCTGAGGTAGGAGTTGGGGTTTGCCAACTGTGGCCTAGGTTGCGGTGCTATCCAGTTTGCCAAAGATGAAGCTCCCTCAAAGGGAATGCTATATTACGCCGGTTAGAGGCGGGATCTGCTAGCCCAGGCCCCAGCCATAGCACTCACTTGCCGTAACTGACGAGAGCATAACCCCCACCACTATGTGGATGATGTCAATTGGAGCCTCACAATGGAAACCGACACCAGCTCCGCCTCCTGAACTACAGAGTTTCTGAAAATGCTCTTGAATACTGCGTCCACATTCTCCATCCACATTTTTATTCTTTTCAACATGGCCACAAGAGCCCAGGCCAACTTTGGGCTATTCACTGCATCTTCCAAGGAAAAGCGACATGTTTGTTCAGAAGGGAGGTATATCTCGCGACCTTGCTCCACTCATCCAAAATGATGTCCCCTAGTTCCATTAGGAATGGGGAAAAGTAGAACACTCGCTCTAAGGCTACATGTCCACTATTTAGAGTGCGACTTAACCACTTAAGCCCCGGACCATTTTGTAGCTAAAGGACCAGAGGTATTTTCAGAATTTTGCACTGCGCTGCTTTAACTGTAAATTGTGCGGACATGCAATGTTATACCCAAACGAAATTTGCGTCCTTTTCTTCCCACAAATAGAGCTTTCTTTTAATGGTATTTGATTGCCTCTGCGATTTTTATTTTTTGCAATATAAACGGAAAAAGACCGAAAATTTTGAAAATAAATGATATTTTCTAATTTTTGTTATAAGAAAAATCGAATAAACTCAATTTTAGTCATACATTTAGGCCAAAATGTATTCAGCCACATGTTTTTAGTAAAAAAAATGTCAATTAGCGTATATTTATTGGTTTGCGCAAAAGTTATAGCGTTTACAAACTAGGGTACATTTTCTGAAATTTACACAGCTTTAAATTTATGACTGCCTATCTCATTTCTTGAGGTGCTAAAATGGCAGAGCAGTACAAAACCCCCCCAAATGACCCCATTTTGGAAAGTAGACACCCCAAGGAAATTGCTGAGAGGCATGTTGAGCCCATTGAATATTTTTTTTTTTGTCTTAAATGATTGAATAATGACTAAAAAAAATTACAAAAAGTTGTCACTAAATGATATATTGCTCACACATGCCATGGTTATATGTGGAATTGCACCCCAAAATACATTTTGCTGCTTCTCCTGAGTACGGGGATACCACATGTGTGGGACTTTTTGGGAGCCTAGCCTTGTACGGGCCCCCGGAAACCAAGCACCGCCTTCAGGATTTCTAAGGGCGCAAATTTTTGATTTCACTCCTCACTACCTATCACAGTTTCGAAGGCCATAAAATGCCAAAATGGCACAAAACCCCCCCAAATTACCCCATTTTAGAAAGTAGACACCCCAAGGAAACTGCTGAGAGGCCTGTTGAGCCCATTGAATATTTTTATTTTTTTGTCCCAAGTCATTGAATAATGACAAAAAATAAATCAAAAATTACAAAAAGTTGTCACTAAATGATATATTGCTCACACTTGCCATGGTTATATGTGGAATCACACCCCAAAATACATTTTGCTGCTTCTCCTGAGTACGGGGATACCACATGTGTGGGACTTTTTAGGAGCCTAGCCGCGTACGGGACCCTGAAACCAAGCACCGCCTTCAGGATTTCTAGGCACAAATTTTTGATTTCACTCCTCACTACCTATCACAGTTTCGAAGGCCATAAAATGCCAAAATAGCACAAACCCCCCCCAAATGACCCCATTTTGGAAAGTAGACACCCCAAGCTATTTGCTGAGAGGCATGGTTAGTATTTTACAGCTCTCATTTGTTTTTGAAAATGAAGAAAGAAAATATATAAAATTTTCAAAACTTTGTGACAAAAAGCGAGATCTGCAAAATACTCACAATATCTCTCAGCAAATAGCTTGGGGTGTCTACTTTCCAAAATGGGGTCATTTGGGGGGGTTTTGTGCCATCTGGGCATTCCATGGCCTCCGAAACTGTGATAGGCAGTGAGAAGTGAAATCAAAAATTTACACCCTTAGAAAGCCTGAAGGCGGTGCTTGGTTTTTGGGGTCCCGTACGCGGCTAGGCTACCAAAAAGTCTCACACATGTGGTATCCCGGTACTCAGGAGAAGCAACAGAATTTATTTTGGGGTGTAATTCCACATATGCCCATGGCATGTTTGAGCAATATATCATTTAGTGACAACTTTGTGCAAAAAAAAAATAAAAAATAAATAAATTGTCTTTTTTCCGCAACTTGTGTCAACATATAAAATATTCCATGGACTCGACATGCCTCTCAGTATATAGCTTGGGGTGTCTACTTTCCAAAATGGGGTCATTTGGGGGGGTTTTGAACTGTTCTGGCATTTTATACACAACATTAGGAAGCTTACATCCACTCTTCTAACCACTTGACAAAGCCCTTTCTGACACTTTTTGTTTACATGAAAACATATTTTTGTTTGCAAGAAAATTATGTTGAACCCCCAAACATTATATATATTTTTAAAGCAAAGGCCCTACAGATTAAAATGGTGGGTGTTGCATTTTTTTTTCTACACAGTATTTGCGCAGCGATTTTTCAAACGCATTTTTTGGGGAAAAAATACACTTTTTTTAATTTTAATGCACTAAAACACACTATATTGCCCAAATGTTTGATGAAATAAAAAAGATGATCTTAGGCCGAGTACATAGATACCAAACACGACATGCTTTAAAATTTCGCACAAACGCGCATTGGCGACAAACTACATACATTTTTAAAAGCCTTTAAAAGCCTTTACAGGTTACCCTGTTAGATTTACAGAGGAGGTCTACTGCTAAAATTACTGCCCTCGATCTGACCTTCGCGGTGATACCTCACATGCATGGTGCAATTGCTGTTTACATATGACGCCAGACCGACGCTTGCGTTCGCCATTGGGCAAGAGCAGGGCAGGACAGGGGTGCTTTTTTTTTTTATTATTAATTTTGCTTTTTTATTTTATTTTTAAATTGTTCCTTCCATATATTTTTTTTTTTTTATCATTTTTATTGTTATCTCAGGGAATGTAAATATCCCCTATGATAGCAATAGGTAGTGACAGGTACTCTTTTTTTGAAAAAACTGGGGTCTTCTAGACCCTAGATCTTTCCTCTTCCCTCAAAGCATCTGACCACACCAAGATCGGTGTGATAAAATGCTTTCCCAATTTCCCAATGGCGCTTTTTATATCCGGGGGGGGGCATTCCCTCCCACTGCTTGTAAAAGCCGCTAGGATTGCTTTTACATGAAAGCCGGCCGCTGGCTGAAAATGATACCAAGATGATACCTAAACCCGCAGGCATCATTCTGGTATAAACATTCAAAGTCCAGCAACATGCCAGTACGTTGCTGGTCCTTGTTGGACATGTATTGTAATCTTTTTTTTCATGCAGCCTGTTGGCTGAACGAAAAAAGAGATTGATCGGTGGGTATGCCCACCATTAGAATACCGCCCTTCATCCACCCACTTCTAATGATGGGCATACATGCACGATTTATATATGCCGAAGCATGGGGGCATCCTCCCGCAAAAAAGTTATGCCGCACACACATGGTCAAACTTTTCCACGGGCAAGCCTCCGTCGGAATTTCGACCGTATGTACGCGGCATTAGGAGCAAAATCGCTCCTCCGCCCCTGCTGCCCCCATGCTTCGGCATATATGCTTCTTTTTTTTTTACTGTGGTGGTGAAATCACCTCCTACAGCACTGGAGTCGCAGGGATCAGGCCTGTCTCTGCGAACGCTGCAGTTATGTGTGTTGTGTTTTGTAAGTGACAGTGATCGATCGATACTGCACTTGGGTGGCCTGGGCTGGACGGAGGGGCAAAACGCAGGTGCTAGCAGGTATCTGGGGTGATCCCGCTAACACTGCGTTTTTGGGAACCCCAAACTGCTGGGGACGCTAGTATAGATCTGATCAGATCAGATATTGATCTGTTCAGATACTATACCACTAAGGGGGGTGTATGCTTCACGCGTGGGTGTTAGCGTTACTGCCACTAACCTGACGCTGCCTGGGGTGTGACACAGACCCTCTCTGACGCTAAAACCTAATTGATATCACCCGCCGGGCGATCAGGGGGGTAAACCTTTATTGGGTTATATACGGCGGGTGCCCTGACACTATAAAAAGCAAACTAACTAACCAGCGTCACCCATAACACTTATATGATGATCACTGGTGAAAGGGTTAACTAGGGGCAATCAGGGGGTTAAAACCTTTATTAGATAATATATGGGGGTACCTGACGCTATATAAAAACCTGCGGCGAACCTAAAAAAAATTACTGGCTACCGATCTGCATCACCGACACTAAGACAGCGATCAGAAAAACGATCGCTTAGCGACAGTGGTGATAGGGGGTGAAAGGGTTACCTGGGGGGCGATCAAGGGGGTTAAACCTTTACTAGATAATATATTGGGGTACCTGACGCTATAAAAACCTGCGGCGAACCTAAAAAAAATTACTGGCTACCGATCTGCATCACCGACACTAAGACAGCGTTTAGAAAAACGATCGCTTAGTGACAGTGGTGATAGGGGGTGAAAGGGTTACCTGGGGGGCAATCAAGGGGGTTAAACCTTTATTAGATAATATTTTGGGGTACCTGACGCTATAAAAACCTGCAGTGAACCTAAAAAAAATTACTGGCTACCGATCTGCATCCCCAACACTAAGACAGCGTTTAGAAAAACGATCGCTTAGCGACAGTGGTGATAGGGGGTGAAAGGGTTACCTGGGGGCGATCAAGGGGGTTAAACCTTTATTAGATAACATATTGGGGTACCTGACGCTATAAAAACCTGCGGCGAACCTAAAAAAAAATTACTGGCTACCGATCTGCATCACCGACACTAAGACAGCGTTTAGAAAAACGATCGCTTAGCGACAGTGGTGATAGGGGGTGAAAGGGTTACCTGGGGGGCGATCAAGGGGGTTAAACCTTTATTAGATAATATATTGGGGTACCTGACGCTATAAAAACCTGCGGCGAACCTAAAAAAAATTACTGGCTACCGATCGGCATTACCGACGCTAAGACAGCGATCAGAAAAATGATCGCTTAGCGACAGTGGTGATAAGGGGTGAAAGGGTTATCTGGGGGGCAATCAGGGGGTTAAACCTTTATTAGGGGGGGTTAGGGGGCTACACTGGACCTAAAACTGAATGTACTGACACTTTTACAGTCACAAATGTCACTGATTGCAGTGATCAGTAAATAAATGGTCACTGCAATCAGTGACACTGTGACTGGGGGCTGGGGGGTGATCTGGGGGGTTATCTGGGGGTGTCTGGGGGGGCCTGGGGAGGCGATTTATGTTCCTATGTGTTCTGGTGTCGGTGTAGTGTTTTGTGCACTGACCTGATGTCTTCT
The DNA here is from genome assembly GCA_029206835.1 of Rana muscosa. Taxonomy (NCBI): domain Eukaryota; kingdom Metazoa; phylum Chordata; class Amphibia; order Anura; family Ranidae; genus Rana; species Rana muscosa. Next base: position 39,943,557 of record JARGYO010000094.1, read on the forward strand.
CTTGTACGGCGCTCGGTATATGTGAGCGCCGCACCAGAGATGACATCACTTCCTCCTGCTTCCTCTGCCTGTGTGTGACAGAGGGGGCATTTTCATTCACCGGGAGCGATCGCGAGGGGGTGGCCGGAATCCAACGACTGTCCCCTCATCCTGGATCGCTCCCGAACGATTAACGGACGCTCACTGTATAGGAGGGGGGTCCGATTGGACCCCCCAACTGTACAAAGGCAATTACATACACTGTACGTGATTGTGCCTGTCGGTGCCATTCTGCCGACGTATATATACAGTGAGCGGTCGTTAAGTGGTTAAGAGTGCGAGCGACTCTAATACGATTCTGAGTGCAGCCCCGAACCAACTTTAGATCCTTCATTATAGAGATCTTTGGTAACCGACTCATCAGTCCCCTGCCTCAAGTGAATGGCTTGTCCGACCTTGATAATCTTTTCTGTCTGTCAATTTTGCTACTGAATTGGGGTTCCCTGAAAGTTATGCAAGACCCCCTTAGGGATCAAAGGTAGTTGGAATTCTTCCCCACATACTGTACAAAGATGGTGTGCTTCCCCAGATTTGTGGGTTCTAGGGTCCACTAACATCCTGTCAGTGATAGCACCAGTGACCTAATGGGTACATTATCTACACTGATGCTGGAATAGGCGAGTTTAAAAAAAAATTTGATTAAAGGACATCATGATCATGTAGGCTCCATCATAAGAGAAAACCTGCCCTTTGTTGAAGTTCCCATTGCTGCTCAGGAATTGTCCTATGCTGTTCCTCTCTCTCAGTGCTAGCCTACCAGTCAGGTCTAAGCCTACTGAAAGCAAACTAACTAACCAGCGTCACCCGTAACACTTATATGGTGATCACTGGTGAAAGGGTTAACTAGGGGCAATCAGGGGGTTAAAACCTTTATTAGATAATATATGGGGGTACCTGACGCTATATAAAAACCTGCGGCGAACCTAAAAAAAATTACTGGCTACCTATCTGCATCACCGACACTAAGACAGCGTTTAGAAAAACGATCGCTTAGCGACAGTGGTGATAGGGGGTGAAAGGGTTACCTGGGGGGCAATCAAGGGGGTTAAACCTTTATTAGATAATATTTTGGGGTACCTGACGCTATAAAAACCTGCGGCGAACCTAAAAAAAATGACTGGCTACCGATTTGCATCCCCGACACTAAGACAGCGTTTAGAAAAATGATCGCTTAGCGACAGTGGTGATAGGGGGTGAAAGGGTTACCTGGGGGGCGATCAAGGGGGTTAAACCTTTATTAGATAATATATTGGGGTACCTGACGCTATAAAAACCTGCGGTGAACCTAAAAAAAATTACTGGCTACCGATCTGCATCACCGACACTAAGACAGCGTTTAGAAAAACGATCGCTTAGCGACAGTGGTGATAGGGGGTGAAAGGGTTACCTGGGGGGCAATCAAGGGGGTTAAACCTTTATTAGATAATATTTTGGGGTACCTGACGCTATAAAAACCTGCGGCGAACCTAAAAAAAATTATTGGCTACCGATCTGCATCCCCGACACTAAGACAGCGTTTAGAAAAACGATCGCTTAGCGACAGTGGTGATAGGGGGTGAAAGGGTTACCTGGGGGGTGATCAAGGGGGTTAAACCTTTATTAGATAATATATTGGGGTACCTGACGCTATAAAAACCTGCGGCGAACCTAAAAAAAAATTACTGGCTACCGATCGGCATCACCTACGCTAAGACAGCGATCAGAAAAATGATAGCTTAGCGACAGTGGTGATAGGGGGTGAAAGGGTTATCTGGGGGGCAATCAGGGGGTTAAACCTTTATTAGGGGGGGTTAGGGGGCTACACTGGACCTAAAACTGAATGTACTGACACTTTTACAGTCACAAATGTCACTGATTGCAGTAATCAGTAAATAAATGGTTACTGCAATCAGTGACACTGTGACTGGGGGCTGGGGGGTGATCTGGGGGGTGATCTGGGGGTGTCTGGGGGGCGATTTATGTTCCTATGTGTTCTGGTGTCAGTGTAGTGTTTTGTGCACTGACCTGATGTCTTCTCTTGTACGGCGCTCGGTATATGTGAGCGCCGCACCAGAGATGACATCACTTCCTCCTGCTTCCTCTGCCTGTGTGTGACAGAGGGGGCATTTTCATTCGCCGGGAGCGATCACGAGGGGGTGGCCGGAATCCAACGACTGTCCCCTCATCCTGGATCACTCCCGAACGATTAACGGCCGCTCACTGTATAGGAGGGGGGTCCGATTGGACCCCCCAACTGTACAAAGGCAATCACGTACACTGTACGTGATTGTGCCTGTCGGTGCCATTCTGCCGACGTATATATACAGTGAGCGGTCGTTAAGTGGTTAAGAGTGCGAGCGACTCTAATATGATTCTGAGTGCAGCCCCGAACCAACTTTAGATCCTTCATTATAGAGATCTTTGGTAACCGACTCATCAGTCCCCTGCCTCAAGTGAATGGCTTGTCCGACCTTGATAATATTTTCTGTCTGTCAATTTTGCTACTGAATTGGGGTTCCCTGAAAGTTATGCAAGACCCCCTTATGGATCAAAGGTAGTTGGAATTCTTCCCCACATACTGTACAAAGATGGTGTGCTTCCCCAGATTTGTGGGTTCTAGGGTCCACTAACATCCTGTCAGTGATAGCACCAGTGACCTAATGGGTACATTATCTACACTGATGCTGGAATAGGCGAGTTTAAAAAAAAATTGATTAAAGGACATCATGATCATGTAGGCTCCATCATAAGAGAAAACCTGCCCTTTGTTGAAGTTCCCATTGCTGCTCAGGAGAATTGTCCTATGCTGTTCCTCTCTCTCAGTGCTAGCCTACCAGTCAGGTCTAAGCCTACTGAATACAATATATACTCTACAAGCCTAAGGATCCATCGATGACCATCTCTCCATCAGACAACCATCTTTATCTTTGTTTGGCACATGGCAGACCTACCTAAGTTTAGCTCAGAGCTCATCCATGGGGTCCCGGCATTTGTTGACACAGTACTCACTGCAGCACTTCTGGGAACCTTTACAGTCCACATCATTGACACAGGTGTTTGTGTTGACAAATGGACATTTGAACATCATTATAGCACCAGGCAGCCCGAAGGGAGGACACTGCCCATTTTTTTCAGCTGAAATAAACAGAAACATTTTTTGCATGGATTTGTTAATTGAGTCACAAGACTTTATCTCTGCGATTTAGAAAAATATTTAAAACCCCCAACTGTCTTTTTGATAAAGGGTCACATACGGTGTTCAGTCTGTGACCATATTCCCATCAACAGACCATCTTATCTCTGTATGATCCATGGCAGACCTATCTAAGGTTGGCTCACCCACAGAGTCCCGACACTTGTTGACGCAAAACTCGCTGCAACACGTCTGGTGACATTTGCAGTCCACATCATTCACACGGGCAGTTATGTTGAGAGATGGACATTTATACAACATGACAGTACCCAGCAGACCCACATAAGCACAATGCCTACTTCTTTCAACTTGAATAAACAAAAAATATTTTTGCCATGAATTCATTCAGAGGATCATGTGACGCTAGCTCAGGAATTTAAAAAATACTTTAAATACAAAAATGGCCATGATGTAGAGAGTCACATATGGCTGTCACTCTATGACCATCTCCCCATTAGACAACAATCTTATCTCTGTATGGCACATGGCAGACCTGCCTATGGTTGGCTCATCCACGAAGTATTGGTATTTGTTGACATATAACTCACTGTAGCACTTTATTGACCTTCACAGTCCACATTATTCACACAGTCTATGCCGACCTCCCCACCAGACAAGCATCTTATCTCTGTATGGCACGTGGCAGACCTACCCACAGCAAGTTAATTGTCTGGGGTGGATGTACCTATCTGAATCTATTTTTTCCCAAATAGAGACTGGCCCTCGTGACATGTATATGGTGCTACCTCTTCTTCCTCCCGGGGCATAAGCATGGACATTCTTTCTATGTGTAGCACCCTGGTGTTTAGGCAGGGTTGCTCCTATATTTACCTGCCAGGTATAGCTGCCTTGGCTAATTGTTGAGGATCAATTGATTTCACTCTGTAATTGCTGCACTTCTCTCTTTTGCCGCTAGGTGGCCTGGTACTTGGTGGCATTAGATATGAAAGGGGCAATGCAAGGTCAGATTATGGGTATATGGGGTATCCCAGCCTATGGGCAGGGGTTTTCTTAAATCCCTTGGCCTACTGGGAGGGCCTATATATTTGGGTGGAGTCAGGTGATCAGTGTTCTGTGCCACCTGGACGGCTGTCTGGGCGGATGTGTGTTGTATTGTCCGGGCTGCTAAGCCAGAGATTGGGCCTATCCCAGGCACATCTAGCTGCTAGGCTGTCTGAGGGCCTATCCAGAAGCAAGAGAGCAGCGCAGGGTTGGGATTGCGGCTTGCAGTCCAACCAGAAGTGACGGTTCTGCCAGCCGGAGAACCTGTCTTGGTCGGAGGTAGAGGGAAAGTTGTTGCCACTAAGGGACCAACCACCTTATTACCAGGGACCACAGTGAGTAGCTAAAGGAAGTACCAGAGCAGTATTCTGGCCCTAACCCTCTCTCCCAAAGTTCTGTTAAGAGAAATAAAATCTCTTTTGCATTCAAGAAGTGTCTGGTGCTCAATGAATCTACCTTGCATTACACCCACTATGCTATGCGACCCACCATCTACAGAAGGATGTCAGCTATCTCTGGCCCTGGAGGTCCTCATTAGACCAAAGGAGGCCTAGGACCTTGCTACACATGCAATCCTGCCTATCCGTAGGATTATCTTTCTCAAAAATGCCAGAATGCCTTGGCTACAGTAATATAGAGATGGCGACATTACCCTTTATTCTTTTCTCCATCAACTGAGATACAGATGTTATGCTGCACCATCCTCCTCAGCAGCCAGTAGGGGAGAGCTAAAGACAAGCAAGCCCATAGACTTCTATACAGAGTACTGAGAAACCTGGAAGTTGTAGTTTAAGATGGCAGCCACATAATGGCTACACTATAATGGTTATACTTCAGATCCCAATAGATTTTTATTAAACTGCCCAGGAAAGTTCTTCCTCTTGGCACCCAGGGGGTTAGAGAGAGAGCACCTGTCTGAATATTCACCTGCCAGCTGGAGACCATACAAGTGGAGATCCGTGCCTGAGACTGGGAGTAGGGACAGCGCAGCACTGTCCACATCATAGCACCTGCATCACTGGCGCAGGGAGACTGGAGCGTCCACTCACCCTCTGTTTCCTTCTGTTGATCACCGGAGGCTTTCAGCTTCCTGGGAACTGGTGAGAGTGCTATTGCCCAATTGCTGATACTGCTAGTAGGGACTGAGCCAATCTATACCCCACATATACTGCACTTTATACCGCACTTTTTCCAAACCTAGTTTGCACCTATGCCAACCCTATACCACATTATACCAAACCTTTACTACATCTGAACCACATCTACCTTGCACCTGTGCCAAGATTATACAGTACCTATACTGTACCTATACTGCATGCAGAGGTTAACTGGGACTGTCATTAAGTGCACCAATGCTCTTAAAGGGTCCCAATGATATTTGGCAGAGGAACATCTCAAAGGGCTGCCCTACCGTAATAATTATTCTGCAAGACCCCTTTGTTCCCCTGCCCCTTCAACTACCATCCTCTGTTTTTTTTTGGACAGTGCATACCCAGTCAGTCTAAAAATACTATCTGGCAGTATAGATCCAGTACTCAATAGATTAATCTTTACTACTTCCCACTGCTGCACTTGAGGTGGCCTTGCTACTGTTTATGCTAATCTGGATGCCAAATGTCATCTTATGCCTAGTCCTCACTGTTAATCACTGTGTGTGCTAAATTGTGTTATTACCTTTGTTAATCCATTTAATGCTTGCCTAGTTACCGTGACAATATATATTAAGGTGACAATATATTAAGTTTGCCTTTACTACCTGGTTTAGTGACTGTTTTCTTTGATGTAGAGGTCCCTCAAGAATACCATAAATACAGAGATAGCAGAAGGTGGAGGTCCTTCAAGAATGCCATAAATACAGAGATAGAAGAAGGTGGATGTCCTTCAAGAATGCCATAGATACAGAGATAGAAGAAGGTGGATGTCCTTCAAGGATGCCATAGATACAGAAATAGCAGAAGGTGAAGGTCCTTCAAGAAAGTCATTAATTCAGAGATAGTAGAAGGTGGAGGTCCTTCAATAGATACAGAGATAGTAGAAGGTGGAGGTCCTTCAAGAATGCCATAAATACAGAGATAGGAGAAGGTGGAGGTCCTTCAAGGATGCCATAGATACAGAAATAGCAGAAGGTGAAGATCCAGTTAAGATTGCCATAGATACAGAGGTAGTAAAAGGTGGAGGTCCTTCAAGAGAGCCATAAATTCAGAGATAGTAGAAGGCGGTGGTCCTTCAAGAATGCTATAGATACAGAGATAGAAGAAGGTGGATGTCCTTTAAGAATGCCCTGGATACAGAGATAGAAGAAGGTGGATGACCTTCAAGGATGCCATAGATACAGAAATAGCAGAAGGTGAAGATCCAGTTAAGATTGCCATAGATACAGAGGTAGTAAAAGGTGGAGGTCCTTCAAGAGAGCCATAAATTCAGAGATAGTAGAAGGTGGTGGTCCTTCAAGGATGCTATAGATGCAGAGATAGAAGAAGGTGGATGTCCTTCAAGAATGCCATAGATACAGAGATAGAAGAAGGTGGATGACCTTCAAGGATGCCATAGATACAGAGATAGAAGAAGGTGGATGTCCTTCAAGGATGCCATAGATACACAAATAGCAGAAGGTGAAGATCCGGTTAAGATTGCCATAGATACAGAGGTAGTAAAAGGTGGAGGTCCTTCAAGAATGCCATAGATACAGAGATAGAAGAAGGTGGATGTCCTTCAAGGATGCCATAGATACAGAGATAGAAGAAGGTGGATGTCCTTCAAGGATGCCATAGATACACAAATAGCAGAAGGTGAAGATCCGGTTAGGATTGCCATAGATACAGAGGTAGTAAAAGGTGGAGGTCCTTCAAGAGATCCATAAATTCAGAGATAGTAGAAGGTGCTGGTCCTTCAAGAATGCCATAGATACAGAGATAGAAGAAGGTGGATGTCCTTCAAGAATGCCATAGATACACAAATAGCAGAAGGTGAAGATCCGGTTAAGATTGTCATAGATACAGAGGTAGTAAAAGGTGGAGGTCCTTGAAGAGAGACATAAATTCAGAGATAGTAGAAGGTGGTGGTCCTTCAGACTTGCGTTTAACTACTTCTGATTCTAAGAAATTTTTTCATTTTTGCACATATGTAAAAATCCAATTTTTCCCATAAAATTATTTAAAACCCCAAAAACATTATAGGTTTTCTGAAAGCAGAGACCCTGTAGAATAAAAAGATAGTATTTACATTTGTTTTATGCTGCACAATATTTGCACAACTGTTTATCAAAGGCATATTTTCAGGAAACAATATAATAAAATGAATTTCAGTACACTCAAACACCATATAATACCCAAGGTTGCGTCAAATAAATAGAAAATCTGAAAAACAATGGTACCCAAAAATCTTCTATTTAACCACTTAAGCCCCGGACCAATATGCAGCATAAAGACCAGGCCCCTTTTTACAATTCGGCACTGCGTCCCTTTAACTGACAATTGTGCGGTCGTGCGACGTGGCTCTCAAACAAAATTGACGTCCTTTTTTTCCCACAAATAGAGATTTCTTTTGGCGGTATTTGATCACCCCTGCGGGTTTTATTTTTTGCGCTATAAACAAAAATAGAGCGACAATTTTGAAAAAAATGCAATATTTTTTACTTTTTGCTATAATAAATATCCCCCAAAAATTTATAAAAAAAGTTTTTTTTTTCCTCAGTTTAGGCCGATACGTATTCTTCTACATATTTTTGGTAAAAAAAAATCGCAATCGGCGTTTATTCATTGGTTTGCGCAAAATTTATAACGTTTACAAAATAGAATAGTTTTATGCCATTTTTATAAATTCTTTTTTTTTACTAGTAAAGGCGGCGATCAGTGATTTTTATCATGACTGCGTCATTATGGCGGACACATTGGACACTTTTGACACATTTTTGGGACCATTGTAATTTTCACAGCGATCAGTGCTATAAAAATGCACTGGTTACTGTGAAAATGACACTGGCAGTGAAGGGGTTAACCACTAGGCATACCTCCCAACTGGCACGGATTCTGCGGGTTTTACCCGCATAGGCCCCTCCTTCCCGCAGTCCCGCGAGAGTGTCATTTTTCCCGCACAGCAGGAAGCAGAAGGCACAGCAGACAGCATGAAGAGGAGGAACAGCGAACGAGCAGGTAAGCCCCCCCCCGCGCGATCGGCGGGCAAAACAGTGTACCGCGGCCCCCCCCAGCTCAACAACTTTTCGTTATGATTTTCTTTTAAATCCCCCCCCCCCGCTCAACAACTTTTGTTGCAGGGGGAAGAATATTTTTTTAAGTGTCCCGGACCCACCGCCCCCCCCCCCCCGCTCAAAAAGTTGTTGGCAGCAGGGAGATTTTAGAATAAATGTCCCGCGGGGGGACTTTTAGTCTTTTACACAAGACTAGTAGATAGTGGGGACACAGGGAGACATAGGTAGGAGAAGAGGACTGAGATCGGGATTGGGATTGTACCTTGTCCCTCCCCCCTTCTCCCCTCATCAAGGGGAGTAATCAGGGGGAATAATCACACACACTAGTAATAGTATATAGTAAATATATAGTAAATATAGTAAATAAAAGAACACAATAAAAGGGGGTCCTTTTTTTTTTTTTTTTTTTACACAATACATTAATTATTAATTATTAAAAACTATTAATTATAAATATATTCACGTACACACATTCACATACACGCACGCAGGGACATATAGAAACACTTTACACCGTACACGGAAAGGAATGGTGGGGATCCTGTAGGGGAGGGGAGCAGGGTTAGGAGGGGGAGGGAAAGGGAATAAAATAAAAAATGGTGATGATAAAGTTAAAAGAGGTGGCTAGAAATTGTTATTGTTGATATTACTGATATTATTATCGCTATTAGCTTATTAAGCGGTGTTCTGTCTCAACTACAAAGCGATAAAGTTCATCTCCAGGTTTAAGTAGGCCTTACTCAAGCTGGTTTGATATTCATCCCTTGCATCGATACAGGCAGTTTAACTCAATGAATAAACTCACAGTTAGGACGACAGACGATGAATCCTTTCGAATGTTCCGTTTAATGATGGATATTCATAGGTAGAAAAACGTTGCAGTTGTAAGCCACATGTAAGATGTTTAGCATGGAAGATATACAGGAGTAATGACCAGAATCAGGAAGTGGAGGAGATATATAAAGAACTACGGTGAGAGAGAGAGTTCAGCTAGAAAGAAGGGGACAGATCTTAAAGACACAGAGCAAGAATAATCACATAGTGTAACACAACACTCCCCGTCTGAAATCTTTAGATTTCATAACCTCAAACTAAAATATATATTTTCAAAAAGTCCAATACTGACGAATGTCCTGGAACCTGTATTGAAAAACATGCAACAAGCAAATAATAAACGTAAGTTCAACAGGATGAAGAACATAAAGTCACAGTATGATGTCTTCAAAGAATTCCAAAGTTCTGAGTAGAACCTGTAGATGGCAGCAATGTACTCCCCGCCGTGCCAACAGCATGGCTAGTCCTTGCACAAGTCACTCACCTGGCAAAAGGAGTACTAACTCTGTAATTGGTCGACTAAAGGTTCGTGTCGATCCTCCCTTGGTTACCTTGACTTCTACCTTCCGGACTTTGTTATCATCACTGGGCATAACTTTAGTAATAAGACCCATAGGCCACTCATTCCGACAAACTTCCTTGTCTTTTAGAAGGATGAGGTCTCCAACCTTAAGATTCGGCTTAGATGCTTGCCATTTGTTACGACCTTGAAGGTGATGAAGATACTTTTTCTTCCAGCGATGCCAGAACACATTGGCTAGATGCTGCACCTGCTTCCATTGATGCCTGTAATGGTGTGACCGCAGCTTCTGTTTTGTACTTACAGAAGTGTGGAGTGAGGTGTTCACAGTTCTTATTTTCTTATCATCTTCAGGGTTTACTAGCCCATAGGTGGTGTCAATAGGGAGTAAGTAAGAGTCCTCACGCAGAAACCTTGGAGGTGACAGCCATAAGCTGTCCTGAAGAGCGGCAGGTGACACGGCTCTGGTCCCACAGTCAGCTGGGTTGAGCTCAGTGGGAACGTGATGCCACTGACTTGGTAGAGAGAATCTCTTGATACGTTCAACCCTGTTGCTGACGTACACATAAAATTGTTTTGTTTGGTTGTTTATGTAACCAAGTACTACCTTACTGTCTGTATAGAAGGTGAAAGAATCAATTCTAGTGTCCATTTCACTTCGTATGACCTCGGCAATTTCTACTGCTAGCATGGCTGCACTAAGTTCAAGTCTTGGTATGGTATGTGCAGGCTTGGGTGTGAGTTTTGCCTTGCCTAGGACAAAACTACAGTGTGATTCTCCATTCAGTTCAGAGGTCTTCAAATAGGCTACTGCAGCAATAGCTTCAACAAATGCATCAGAGAAAATATGAATCTCTCTCCGGTTAGCAGTTGAAGTGGATCCTGGAACATAGCAACGGGGAATCTGAAGTTTTTCTAGTGACTTCAAAGAATATCTCCACCTTTCCCACTTGTGTTGATTCTCACTAGGCAAGGGAGTATCCCAGTCTATGTTCTCAGTAGACAACTGTCTTAGTAAAATCTTACCTTGAATGGTAACTGGAGCAAGGAAACCCAGTGGGTCATAGATGCTATTCACCACGGACAGGACTCCTCTCTTAGTGAAGGGTTTGTCACAAGTTGACACTTGGAAGGTGAATTTGTCTTGCTTGATGTTCCACAACAAACCCAGACTTCGCTGTACAGGAGGCACATCTGTACCTAAGTCAAGGTTTTTTAGACTAGTGGCATAGTCCTCAGAGTGAAAGGCATTCATAAGTTCCTGGCTGTTGGATATAATCTTGTGCAGTCTAAGGTTTGCTACAGACAGCATCTCCTTTGTTCTGGTGAGAAGATCAATTGCTTCTTTAGCACTTGGAAAGGACTTAAGTGCGTCATCAACATAGAAGTTTCTTTTAACAAATTGACGGGCATCAGATCCATATTCAACTTCTCCAGTTTGAGCTGTTCTCCTTAGCCCATAAGTTGCCACTGCTGGGGAAGGACTGTTACCGAAGACATGTACCTTCATGCGATAATCTATAACTTCCTTGTTGAGGTCATTGTCCTTGTGCCATAGAAACCTGAGGAAGTTTCTGTTGTCTTCTCTGACGATGAAGCAGTGAAACATCTGTTGAATGTCGGCCATTACTGCTACAGGCTCTTGTCTGAAACGAATCAAGGCTCCTGTTAGACTGTTGTTCAAGTTGGGTCCCGTAAGGAGCATGTTGTTAAGAGAAACACCTTCGTGCTGAGCACTGGAATCAAAGACAACTCTGATTTGGTCTGGTTTGCGTGGGTGATACACGCCAAAGGATGGAAGGTACCAGCATTCTTCTCCCTCCTTTAGTGGGGGAGCAGGCTCTGCATGATCTCTGTCAAATACATTTTGCATAAAGTCCACAAAGTGCTTTTGCATCTCTGGTTTCCTGCTTAAGTTTCGCTTTAAGGAGGAGAATCTACTGATGGCCTGCTGTAAGTTGTTGGGCAATCTCTCTCTTGGGAGACGAAAGGGTAGGGGTGCTACCCAGTTATTGGAGTCATCTTGAAAGAACTCATTGTCCATTACCTTGATGAATTCTTTGTCTTCCATTGAAGGAGCCAGTATGTCATCTTCACTGGTTGCATTAAACACTGTAGAGCCGAAGTCGCCATCATGGCAGAAGAAAGGGCTTGTGTCACCTGAGATACCATGTTGCCATTCGTGGCTGGCTATCTTCTCTTTCACCCAGTAGTGATGTGGGCATGGCTCAAAGTAAGTGTTTCGGCCATTTGGCAGAACATTTGTCTTGAATGACGAAATGTTGGTAGGTCTTTTCATTTTGCCTATGCAGACATTGCCTATGATGACCCACCCTAGATCTGTGCGCTGGGCAAATGGGGCATCTGGGGGTCCACTGACTTGTCTGTGTACCTTGTGAACTCTTAGAATGTCTCTTCCTAACAGAAGAAGGATCTGAGCATCTTTGTCAAGCGGCGGTATCTCATTTGCTATTACCTTGAGGTGAGGGTGATGGAAAGCAGCAGCTGGAGTAGGGATTTCTTCCCTGTTAGCAGGTACCTGATTGCACTCAACAAGTGTAGGTAAGGGTAATTGCAAGTTACCTTTGAGAGAAGATACCATGAGTCCATGAGCCCTTCTTCCAGAAACCTCTATAGTTCCACTACAGGTACCCAAGGTGTAAGGATGAGCTTCGCCTTTTATTTCAAATAGATTGAACAATTCCGATTTTGCAAGTGATCGATTGCTCTGATTGTCTAAGATAGCGTATGCCTTTAGAGACTTTTCTGGTTGATCCTTGTGGTATATGTTCACCAAGCATATCTTAGCACAGGACTTACCACAGCGGTCTTCTCCACAAACTTTAGTGCAGGATGAAGAAATGATGGTAGAATTAGGCACTTGGTCTGTATTCTCCCCGCCATGCGTTAACCTGGGAGGAGTGTTGGCAGGTTGTGCAAAGCTGGGCTCAGGAGGATGGAGGGCTTGCACATGTTCTTCAGAGCCACACTCTATGCACTTGATGGACACATTACAGTCCCTTGCAAAATGTTCTGTAGAAGCACAGCACCTGAAACATACCCTAAATGTCTTTAAAAGCTCCTTGCGCTCTTCCAGAGGCTTTTTCCTAAAGCCGATACATTTATTGAGGGGGTGTGGCTTCTTGTGTATGGGACACACTCTGCTAGGGTTTTCAATCTTCCTACTCTGTTTGTTCGTGGCCAGAACTGTGGTAGGGGTGGGAAGGATGTCAGTCTTTTTCACGGACACTGGGCCTCTATGGTTTCTGTAGTTGCCCTGAAGACTGGTACTCTTAGGAAAGGGTGAGAAGAAACTGTACTCACCATAGGAAAAACTTGGATCGTTCTTGGTCTCTGCAATTTTCCTGATGAATTCACAGAAGAAAGAGAATGGAGGGAAGGAAACCTTGTTCTCTCTTTTGTATGATGACCCTAGTGCAGTCCATTTCTCTTGCAAACCATACGGGAGCTTGGAGACAATTGGGTTTACCCCTCTTGGAGTGTCAAGGTAACTGAGTCCAGGTAGTTTTGGGTCTGTCTTGGCTAGCTGAAACTCAAGGAGAAGGTCACTCAGTCTCTGGAACTCCTTGTTGTCCTTACCGGATATCTTTGGGAAAGTTTCCAGACGCATGAACAAAGCATTTTCTATAGCTTCTGGACTGCCATAACTTTGCTCTAGTCGCTCCCATGCAGCTGTGAGGCCTGCAGTAGGATTGTCCATGAAAACCGATCTTAATGGCTTAACACGTGCAGCAGATAGAGGACCAAGCCATTTGATCAGCAGATTCAATTCTTGATCAGCTGTAATGCCAATATTGCTGATTGTAGTTCTGAAGGCACATTTCCAACTTCTGTAGTTCTCAGGTTGGTCATCAAAACTTGTAAGACCAGTCTTTGTGAGCTCTCTGCGAAGCATGTACCTCACAAACTCTTCTGTCTCAGTTGTCTCCGCCTTTATGTGAGATGCTGTTGGCTGAATTGTGCTGATTGCGTTATCTTTGACATTGTTGTTAAAGGACACAGAGAAATATGGTGCAGCAGATGCATCCAGGTGAGTTGCTTGCTTGAAATCAGTTGTTCCAATGGTACGTTGATTCAAGGCTGTACCGATGACTGGAGATTGATGACTAGCTTGAAGCTTGCGCTGATGCTCTGTGACGTATGAAGGCAGGCAAGCTAGGCAGGTAGGAAATGCAGTGGAGTGATTTTGAGTGCAGGAAGTTGCTGGAACCTCTTTAACTTGAAGCTGTGAAGGAGTCTCTATGTAGTCGGGAGCATTGGAGACAATGGAGTGTGCACTGCAGTGGCTTAGGACATAGTCTTTAGTGCGTTTGAGGGGGTCTTCCATATCTGCTATGTTTAGGTTAATGCTGTCTTTCTTACTTGCACCTTCATCTGCACTGATAGCTTGCTGTAGGACCCTTAGCTTTGCCATAGCTGCGTCATGTTTACACTGTTCATTTAAGGTTTCCATTGTTGCTCTTTGTTCTCCTTAGCCCATAAGTTGCCACTGCTGGGGAAGGACTGTTACCGAAGACATGTACCTTCATGCGATAATCTATAACTTCCTTGTTGAGGTCATTGTCCTTGTGCCATAGAAACCTGAGGTAGTTTCTGTTGTCTTCTCTGACGATGAAGCAGTGAAACATCTGTTGAATGTCGGCCATTACTGCTACAGGCTCTTGTCTGAAACGAATCAAGACTCCTGTTAGACTGTTGTTCAAGTTGGGTCCCGTAAGGAGCATGTTGTTAAGAGAAACACCTTCGTGCTGAGCACTGGAATCAAAGACAACTCTGATTTGGTCTGGTTTGCGTGGGTGATACACGCCAAAGGATGGAAGGTACCAGCATTCTTCTCTCTCCTTTAGTGGGGGAGCAGGCTCTGCATGATCTCTGTCAAATACATTTTGCATAAAGTCCACAAAGTGCTTTTGCATCTCTGGTTTCCTGCTTAAGTTTCGCTTTAAGGAGGAGAATCTACTGATGGCCTGCTGTAAGTTGTTGGGCAATCTCTCTCTTGGGAGACGAAAGGGTAGGGGTGCTACCCAGTTATTGGAGTCATCTTGAAAGAACTCATTGTCCATTACCTTGATGAATTCTTTGTCTTCCATTGAAGGAGCCAGTATGTCATCTTCACTGGTTGCATTAAACACTGTAGAGCCAAAGTCGCCATCATGGCAGGAGAAAGGGCTTGTGTCACCTGAGATACCATGTTGCCATTCGTGGCTGGCTATCTTCTCTTTCACCCAGTAGTGATGTGGGCATGGCTCAAAGTAAGTGTTTCGGCCATTTGGCAGAACATTTGTCTTGAATGACGAAATGTTGGTAGGTCTTTTCATTTTGCCTATGCAGACATTGCCTATGATGACCCACCCTAGATCTGTGCGCTGGGCAAATGGGGCATCTGGGGGTCCACTGACTTGTCTGTGTACCTTGTGAACTCTTAGAATGTCTCTTCCTAACAGAAGAAGGATCTGAGCATCTTTGTCAAGCGGCGGTATCTCATTTGCTATTACCTTGAGGTGAGGGTGATGGAAAGCAGCAGCTGGAGTAGGGATTTCTTCCCTGTTAGCAAGTATCTGATTGCACTCAACAAGTGTAGGTAAGGGTAATTGCAAGTTACCTTTGAGAGAAGATACCATGAGTCCATGAGCCCTTCTTCCAGAAACCTCTATAGTTCCACTACAGGTACCCAAGGTGTAAGGATGAGCTTCGCCTTTTATTTCAAATAGATTGAACAATTCCGATTTTGCAAGTGATCGATTGCTCTGATCGTCTAAGATAGCGTATGCCTTCAGAGACTTTTCTGGTTGATCCTTGTGGTATATGTTCACCAAGCATATCTTAGCACAGGACTTACCACAGCGGTCTTCTCCACAAACTTCAGTGCAGGATGAAGAAATGATGGTAGAATTAGGCACTTGGTCTGTATTCTCCCCGCCATGCGTTAACCTGGGAGGAGTGTTGGCAGGTTGTGCAGAGCTGGGCTCAAGAGGATGGAGGGCTTGCACATGTTCTTCAGAGCCACACTCTATGCACTTGATGGACACATTACAGTCCCTTGCAAAATGTTCTGTAGAAGCACAGCACCTGAAACATACCCTAAATGTCTTTAAAAGCTCCTTGCGCTCTTCCAGAGGCTTTTTCCTAAAGCCGATACATTTATTGAGGGGGTGTGGCTTCTTGTGTATGGGACACACTCTGCTAGGGTTTTCAATCTTCCTACTCTGTTTGTTCGTGGCCAGAACTGTGGTAGGGGTGGGAAGGATGTCAGTCTTTTTCACGGACACTGGGCCTCTATGGTTTCTGTAGTTGCCCTGAAGACTGGTACTCTTAGGAAAGGGTGAGAAGAAACTGTACTCACCATAGGAAAAACTTGGATCGTTCTTGGTCTCTGCAATTTTCCTGATGAATTCACAGAAGAAAGAGAATGGAGGGAAGGAAACCTTGTTCTCTCTTTTGTATGATGACCCTAGTGCAGTCCATTTCTCTTGCAAACCATACGGGAGCTTGGAGACAATTGGGTTTACCCCTCTTGGAGTGTCAAGGTAACTGAGTCCAGGTAGTTTTGGGTCTGTCTTGGCTAGCTGAAGCTCAAGGAGAAGGTCACTCAGTCTCTGGAACTCCTTGTTGTCCTTACCGGATATCTTTGGGAAAGTTTCCAGACGCATGAACAAAGCATTTTCTATAGCTTCTGGACTGCCATACCTTTGCTCTAGTCGCTCCCATGCAGCTGTGAGGCCTGCAGTAGGATTGTCTATGAAAACCGATCTTAATGGCTTAACACGTGCAGCAGATAGAGGACCAAGCCATTTGATCAGCAGATTCAATTCTTGATCAGCTGTAATGCCAATATTGCTGATTGTAGTTCTGAAGGCACATTTCCAACTTCTGTAGTTCTCAGGTTGGTCATCAAAACTTGTAAAACCAGTCTTTGTGAGCTCTCTGCGAAGCATGTACCTCACAAACTCTTCTGTCTCAGTTGTCTCCGCCTTTATGTGAGATGCTGTTGGCTGAATTGTGCTGATTGCGTTATCTTTGACATTGTTGTTAAAGGACACAGGGAAATATGGTGCAGCAGATGCATCCAGGTGAGTTGCTTGCTTGAAATCAGTTGTTCCAATGGTACGTTGATTCAAGGCTGTACCGATGACTGGAGATTGATGACTAGCTTGAAGCTTGCGCTGATGCTCTGTGACGTATGAAGGCAGGCAAGGTAGGCAGGTAGGAAATGCAGTGGAGTGATTTTGAGTGCAGGAAGTTGCTGGAACCTCTTTAACTTGAAGCTGTGAAGGAGTCTCTATGTAGTCGGGAGCATTGGAGACAATGGAGTGTGCACTGCAGTGGCTTAGGACATAGTCTTTAGTACGTTTGAGGGGGTCTTCCATATCTGCTATGTTTAGGTTAATGCTGTCTTTCTCACTTGCACCTTCATCTGCACTGATAGCTTGCTGTAGGACCCTTAGCTTTGCCATAGCTGCGTCATGTTTACACTGTTCATTTAAGGTTTCCATTGTTGCTCTTTGACGTGCTGACTGCACTTCCAACTCTGCCCTTTGAGCTTCCAACTCTGCTCTTTTTTCTGCATATGCCACCTGCACTTTGCTGGCTTCCACTTCAGCGCGGGCATTAATAAGTCGCTCACTGAGTGTTGAGTATCTTGAACTATGGGATCTTGACAAGTTTTTAGAACGTCTGGTGGAAACAGATCTGTGAGATGCAGTGTCCTGTAACAGCTTTATTTTTGCTTCTGCCTTTAATCTGGTTTGCTGGATAAAACTGTCTCTTTCAATATTGAGAGCATTGACGCGCTTTAATTGTGTCATCGCACTTTCTGTATTCATGTTTTGCAAGACATTAGTGAATTTGCTGCAGCTGATAAAGCTCATATGAGGCAGAAAGTTGTTTAATGGCGCCCTCTAGTGTCAGTGGTTCACGTTCAACAGACACTGTATTGGCTTCAGCAAGGATTTTCTCCCAGACTAATTCCAAGCTATTTGACAATTCAGTCCTTGAAGCTTCATAATTCTCCATTACTTTCCAAGTGGGTTTAACTGAGCGTTTGGGTAACTCAGTTTCTTCAGGAACTTGTGAGGAAGGAGATGTGAGTTCACATGCAGAAGCTTGATCACTCATGATAGCAGACTGACTGTGTAAGCAGGCAGGATCTGTGTGCTGAAATATGACACCGTGCAGATTGTCTCAGGCTATAAGGTTGCCATATGCTTTTCTGTTCCTTCTTTCTTGCTATGAGGGCAGTAAATCTTGTCTGTTTCAGTACTGACATGCAGAAATCTTGTAATTAGGCTGTGAAACTCCGTTTTTCTACTGTTCTGTCTCAACTACAAAGCGATAAAGTTCATCTCCAGGTTTAAGTAGGCCTTACTCAAGCTGGTTTGATATTCATCCCTTGCATCGATACAGGCAGTTTAACTCAATGAATAAACTCACAGTTAGGACGACAGACGATGAATCCTTTCGAATGTTCCGTTTAATGATGGATATTCATAGGTAGAAAAACGTTGCAGTTGTAAGCCACATGTAAGATGTTTAGCATGGAAGAAATACAGGAGTAATGACCAGAATCAGGAAGTGGAGGAGATATATAAAGAACTACGGTGAGAGAGAGAGTTCAGCTAGAAAGAAGGGGACAGATCTTAAAGACACAGAGCAAGAATAATCACATAGTGTAACACAACAAGCGGGGTTTTTTTTTTTTTCAACCTGGGGGGTGGATCCAAGGAGAATTTTTTTTTTTTTTACCTTTCCCATATCTATCTGTATTTCTCTTTTTGTGTACTTGCTAAAGGATATACTAGAATATAATAAGATAATGGATATAAATATATATGTGGGGGTGTGTAGATAGACATAATTAAAGAAACTTGGACATAGATGAAGATAAATACAGGAATGTGATACAAAGGAATATGGTAATATAACATACGGTATACTACGCCCTTCACTTTGAGGAGAGGGACCCATTGCTGGGGGATTTTTTTTTTTCCCTTTGTCTTTTGTTTTTTGTTTTTGCTTTTCCGCCCTACTTCTCATTCTTTCTATATACATGAGTAAGGAAGATGGGAAGACAGGATTTGTAACCAGGGACGGGTAAGAGATAAGGCAACGCTGGGTCTGGTTTATGTAAGATCTGATTTGATTTTAAATGTAAATATATTGAATGTAAATATGCACCAAGACGTGGAAAATGGAGCGGGGGGTAGAGCCGGGACTCACATCCCCGGATCTTGCGCATCCACTTCCCCCTAGTAGGCTAGCACTCATAAAGGGTGGGGGGATTGGAGTGCTTAAAGCTAAATAGCTTTGCATACTTCGGTACACCGAGGTATTAGAGGTTGGGGGGAGGGGGGGGGTTTGAGGGAGGGTTTTTCCTTTTTTTTTTTTGTTTTTTTTTTTGTCTTGTTCCCACCCCGGATTGTCTGTGAATAATATTTGCTATCTTACGACCAGAAATGGATACGTTGTCAATAGTATCAATCAATGTCAAGGGGTTAAATACTTCTGAAAAAAGACGTATACTCCTTCAGGACCTGAAACGTGCGGGGAATGATATAGCATTTATTCAGGAAACGCATTTTAGGGAACGTAGTATCCCTTTTCTCAGAAATAGATTCTTTCCGACTGGATACCATGCCCCTAATCCGGTGGCTAAAAAAGGGGGAGTGTCTATATTGATATCTAACAGGATTCCATGGACATGTACAGACTCTCTGGCGGATGCTGGAGGACAATATCTGCTCCTGAAGGGCAACATTGGAGGATCTGAAGTGACCCTGGCCGCTTTTTTTGCTCCGAATGCCCAACAAGATAAATTTTTTGAAAGATTTTTGGATAAACTCTCGAGATTCCAGGAAGGTCAACTGATTATGGGGGGGGATCTGAATATACCCTTGGTTCCGAACGAAGATACTTCCTCTGGAATCTCGGCGGCACCACCAAGTACACGGAGACGGATCTTGCGGTCTTTGCAGGGAGGGAGGCTAGTAGATGTATGGCGACTGTTTCACCCAGGAGAAAGGGATTACTCCTTCTATTCCGCTCCGCATAAGATATATTCACGTATTGACTATTTCTTTATCCCACATAATCAATTACATGCGGTAAAGGAAGTGGGAATTGGAAAAATTACGTGGTCAGACCACGCTCCAGTATCCCTGAAATATAAGCTCTCGGACATTCAACTCCCCGGCGCAACGAGTTGGAAACTAAACGAAAGTCTTTTACAAGATGATACAGTTTTGGAAGATGTCCGGAGGGAATTAACATGGTACTTTCAGACCAATGATACTCTGGACTGCGACCCGGGTGTGATTTGGGAGGCCCATAAGGCGGTGATACGGGGAGTATTAATAAAACATGGGGCACGGATTAAAAGGGAAAGAGAAGCAAAACTAACATTATTAATGGCAGACATCTCCAGGTTGGAAATATTACATAAACAGAACGCCAACTCAGTATTGGAAAGAGATTTATTGACTGCGCGTAGACAGGTTACAGACTTACTCCTTTATAAAGCTAAGACGGCAATTCAGACAGAAAGGAAACAGAATTATGAATATGGTAACAAATGTGGGAAACAACTTGCGAACTCCTTGCGGGAACACCAAGCTAAGACGTATGTCCCAATGATTACGGGTGCGGAAGGTGGGGAAATTACACTACCGAGGGAGATAGCACAAAGGTTTGGAAATTATTATGCATCCCTGTACAACCTACAGCCAAAACTCCAGAATCAGACTGTTATAGAAGAATACTTAGTAGACTCAGGAATGCCTAGTTTGCCATCACCTATAAGGCAGGAATTGGAAAGACCGATTACATTAGAAGAAATTCAGGAGGCAGTAAAAGAGACAAAAAGAGGAAAGACGCCGGGCCCGGATGGTTTCTCTATTCAATATTATAAGCTTTTCTTCCCAATCTTAGGTTTGTATCTTGTAAAAATGTTTAATGGATTAGGAGATACAAGCTCCTTCCATGTAGAAACACTGAAAGCCTTAATTACGATCTTACCTAAGGAGGGGAAGGACCCATCACAGTGCGGGAGTTATAGACCAATATTCCTTTTAAATACAGATCTGAAGCTCTTCTCTAAAATCATAGCGACACGACTCCAACAGCAGATACACTCTCTGGTCCATCAGGACCAGGTAGGGTTTGTGAAGATGCAGGAAGCACAGGATAATACAATTAAGACTCTAAATTTGATCCATGTAGCTAATATATCTCGAACGCCCTGCGTATTCTTGGGGACAGATGCGGAAAAGGCGTTCGATCGTATTAATTGGCAATTTATGTTTGCGGTCCTACGACATTTAGGGTTGGGGAAAAATATGATTTAGTGGATCTCAAGCATTTACACTCAACCGTCCGCGCAAGTCAAGGTGAATGGAATTGTGTCCCCCCTTTTTAGAGTAGCTAATGGGACTAGACAGGGATGTCCTTTATCCCCAATCCTTTTTGCTCTGTCAGTTGAACCGTTACTATGCAAGATCCGAGCAAACTCAGATATAGGAGGTCTGAAAATTGGAGGAATAGAATATAAAATCTCTGCTTATGCAGATGATATGTTGTACTCACTGACCAACCCGTTAGTATCTCTCCCCAATCTAATTCAGGAAATGGAGAAGTATGGCTCGCTATCACATTTTAAGATTAACTTCTCAAAATCAGAGGCGATGGGGGTAGCAACATCTAAAGAAGTATTGGGAACACTGAAATCCAATTATAAATTTAAATGAACAGACCAAGCTTTGAAATACCTAGGAACTTTTATTCCAACAGACTTGGCACAGACATATAGACTGAACTTCCCCCCACTACTATCTAGGGTGCGAGTTATGCTAGAGGGATGGCAGAGGGGGTTTCATTCCTGGTTTGGGAGGTGTAATATTATTAAAATGAATATCTTACCAAAGTTTTTATACCTCTTCCAAACATTGCCAATTAACATACCCAGAGAATTTTTCAAACAAGTACACTCTCTCATCATTAGGTTCATTTGGGCAAATAAACACCCAAGAATCAAGAGATCAGTGATGTCCCTACCTAAACGATATGGAGGATTGGGGGACCCAGATGTATATAAATACTACCAAGCTGCCCTGCTGAGCCGCTTGGTTGATTGGAGCAGACATAAGGAGTGGAAAATTTGGCCTGGTTTAGAACAGGCTCAGAGCAATGTGCTCCTACAACGAGCCGCTTGGTGTTTTAGGGATCTAAAGAATAGCATAAAGACACACCCTTTGATAGGCCCCACCCTCCGAATAGGATATGGGTTTTTCTCTAAAGGTAATTTATCAACAATAGACTCACCCCTTTTCCCCATCTTAGGAAACCCGCAGTTTAGCCCAGGACTAAGAAATGGACCGTTTGTAAAATTGATAGACCAGGGGCTCTTTCAAGCCGCTCATTTTATGAGATCAGGAACCTGGCCTACAATACAGGAAATGATAACAGGTGTTACACCTTACCAACTGGATTTCTGGAGGGCAGTGCAGTTGAGACATTTCCTGGAGAGCTTGACGCCACTAAGTAGCTATGAGAGGAAGTTAACAAGGTTTGAGGAATACTGTACGGGGAGCGGGATGATGAACCAAACTCTAGCCAAAGTGATAACATTAGTGGTGGCACCGGCCGAGGATTTCCGGTTGCCATTTTTTAGGAGATGGGAGGCAGAGATAGAACAGGCATTCACAGAGGAACAACAGAGCAAGATACTACAAAACACGTTTGAATCTGCAACTTGTATAAGAATGCAAGAGACTAATTTTAAGATCCTTGCACAATGGTACCGTACCCCGGCTATGATACATAAATGTTATCCTGGTATACCAGATAACTGTTGGCGATGTGGGGGGAGAGGTGGGACGATGGGTCATATTTTCTGGTCCTGCCCTAGAATAAAAAGTTTTTGGAAAGAGGTTCGGAGGATTGCACAAAAATTCAGCGACAGGGAGATCCCGGAGGACCCGACCTTTTTCTTATTGCAAAATACCGAAATGTCGGTAAAACAATAAAAAAAATCGGTTCTGTGCCACCTCCTGAACGCAGCAAGAGCATGCATCCCAGGTAAATGGAAACAGACACAACCACCCTCGGTCGGAATGTGGCTCAAACGAGTAGAACAAATTAATATTATGGAAGACCTGATGTGGACAAATCGGCAAAAAAGGTGGATTTATTTAGAAACATGGTCCATGTGGAATCATTTTAAATATACAGAAGAGGGCAGATCCCTTATAGATGCAAACTGAGTAAATGGTATTCAGGAAGGGAAGGGGACAAGACATGGGGGGAGGGGGGGGGGGGTTTGTTTTTTGTTTTGTTTTTGTTTTTTGTTTTTTGTTTGGGAAGCTTTTTCTGGGAAGCCTCCCCCTGGACGCCATGAGGAAGGCGGCAGGGGGAATAATGATGGTAAAGATATAACACAGAGAATAGAATGATATAATGGTCTGCAATTAATATCTAGAGACGGGTGATATGTTATGTTATGTATGATATGTTATGTATGATATTTACGGAATGTACGCCTCTGTGTTTTACTTCAGAATAAAATAAAAAAGAGTGATAAATTTAAAAAAAAAGTTGGGAGGTATGCACTAGGTGGCGCTAAAGGGGTTAAGTATGCCCTGATGAGTGGTTCTAACTGAGGGGGGGTGGGCTCTGTGTCACATGACACCGATCTCCGCTCCGAGTACACGAAGCTGAGAATCGTGTCATTGTCACTAGGCAGAGCAGGGAGATGCTTGTTTACACAAGCATCTCCCTGCTCTATGCCTCCGTGAGACGATCGCGGTCCGACTCACGGGGGGGAAGGCAGCAGGGTCCCGAGCGCGCCGGCGGCGGCGCGCGCATGACCCCCACATCAGGCAGTTAAAGGGGACGCACAGGTACGTTGATGTGCCTGTACGAGCCATTCTGTGTCCTTAAGTGGTTAAAAGCCCTTATTACTCATGAGGTTAGAGTTTACTGTGAGCTATGGAACTAGAATTATTGCTCTCACTCTGACATTCATGGTGATTAGTGATGAGCTTCGTGTTCGAGTCGAACATACGTTCGACTCGAACATCGGCTGTTCGATCGTTCGACGAAGATCGAACGATTTGGGCCGTTTGCGCCAAATTCGAGTGACGCGAACGGCCCACAATGCACTACGCCATCGCAGTGTCATCCAGGCGCTGTGATTGGCCAAGCATGCACTGTGACCCCGCATGCTTGGCCAATCACAGCGCCGGCAGCGAGGAGAGCAATGATTGGCCACAGGCAGGATGCCTGTGGCCAATTATTGCTGAGGGGGTTTAGTACACGCCCCACACTATAAAAGGCCGCCAGCGCGGCGGCCTTGTGTAGTGTGTTCCGGAGCAGGGAAAGAGAAGCATAGGCAGGGACAGTGTCATTATTTTTCCTTTACTAATCCTGGATTCCTTGTGTTTAGGGACAAATAAGGATAGGTAGGGAGAGTGTCAGTGACAGTGTGCTATTCTGTGCTAATCCTTGTTTGTAGGGACAGAGAGGTACAGTGAGGGAAAGTGTCAGTGTGCTATTCTGTTCTAAACCAATCTTGCTGAACCATATTTTCAATCCTTGAGTTTAGGGACAGAGAGGTACAGTGAGTGAAACTGACAGTGTGCTATTCTGTTCTAAACCAATTTTGCTGTTCCATATTTTCAATCCTTGAGTTTAGGGACAGAGAAGGACACTCGTAGAAATTATCAGTGTGCTATTCTGTGCTAAATCTTGTTTGTAGGGAGGGACAGAGTAGGACAGTGAGGGAAAGTGTCAGTGTGCTATTCTGTTCTAAAACTATTTTGCTGAACCATATTTTCAATCCTTGAGTTTAGGGACAGAGAGGTACAGTGAGTGAAACTGACAGTGTGCTATTCTGTTCTAAACCAATTTTGCTGTTCCATATTTTCAATCCTTGAGTTTAGGGACAGAGAAGGACACTCGTAGAAATTATCAGTGTGCTATTCTGTGCTAAATCTTGTTTGTAGGGAGGGACAGAGTAGGACAGTGAGGGAAAGTGTCAGTGTGCTATTCTGTTCTAAAACTATTTTGCTGAACCATATTTTCAATCCTTGAGTTTAGGGACAGAGAGGTACAGTGAGTGAAACTGACAGTGTGCTATTCTGTTCTAAACCAATTTTGCTGTTCCATATTTTCAATCCTTGAGTTTAGGGACAGAGAAGGACACTCGTAGAAATTATCAGTGTGCTATTCTGTGCTAAATCTTGTTTGTAGGGAGGGACAGAGTAGGACAGTGAGGGAAAGTGTCAGTGTGCTATTCTGTTCTAAAACTATTTTGCTGAACCATATTTTCAATCCTTGAGTTTAGGGACAGAGAGGTACAGTGAGTGAAACTGACAGTGTGCTATTCTGTTCTAAACGAATTTTGCTGTTCCATATTTTCAATCCTTGAGTTTAGGGACAGAGAAGGACACTCGTAGAAATTATCAGTGTGCTATTCTGTGCTAAATCTTGTTTGTAGGGAGGGACAGAGTAGGACAGTGAGGGAAAGTGTCAGTGTGCTATTCTGTTCTAAAACTATTTTGCTGAACCATATTTTCAATCCTTGAGTTTAGGGACAGAGAGGTACAGTGAGTGAAACTGACAGTGTGCTATTCTGTTCTAAACCAATTTTGCTGTTCCATATTTTCAATCCTTGAGTTTAGGGACAGAGAAGGACACTTGTAGAAATTATCAGTGTGCTATTCTGTGCTAAATCTTGTTTGTAGGGAGGGACAGAGTAGGACAGTGAGGGAAAGTGTCAGTGTGCTATTCTGTTCTAAAACTATTTTGCTGAACCATATTTTCAATTCTTGAGTTTAGGGACAGAGAGGTACAGTGAGTGAAACTGACAGTGTGCTATTCTGTTCTAAACCAATTTTGCTGTTCCATATTTTCAATCCTTGAGTTTAGGGACAGAGAAGGACACTCGTAGAAATTATCAGTGTGCTATTCTGTGCTAAATCTTGTTTGTAGGGAGGGGCAGAGTAGGACAGTGAGGGAAAGTGTCAGTGTGCTATTCTGTTCTAAACCAATTTTGCTGTTCCATATTTTCAATCCTTGTGTTTAGGGACAGAGAAGGATAGGCAGGGGACAGTGTCAGTGTCATTGTTGCTAAGCCTCCTGCACAGTATACACCTGAAGGTAGCCCTTATTGCTCTTTTTCCCATCTCCCTGCAGGCCATCCATTAAAATGTCTGGAAGGCAAACAAGGAGAGGCAGACAGTCAGGAGGCAAAAAAAGAGGGCAAGCAGGCTCTGTGTCTGGGGGCAACAGTGCTGGTCGTGGACGCGGTGCATTGTCATCAGCACATGGCCATGGGACACGCTTGTCCTTCTTTTCGGCAGCTGGACATGTTGAGCCACATCATGCCGAAGACTTGGTAGAGTGAATGACCAAGCCCACCTCATCCTCCTCATCCTCTCTCACCCAGGCTCAGGGTACTGGCAAAGCAGCTGCCAAAGCGTCCTTTCTCTGGTATCATTATCTTCATTAGTCAATCCTTCCCTAGACCCACCATGTCCTCCTCCTGAGGAGTCCCCCGAACTGTTTGAGCACAGTGTTGGGTACATGCTCCAGGAGGATGCCCAGCGTTTGGAAGGATCTGATGATGATACCCAGCTAGAGGAAGGCAGCAGCGTGAGAGCAGAGAGAGGGGATGCTCAAGAAGGACACCAATCTGGCAGTCATGCTCCAGCAGCTGCAGCATACTGCCAGATTGGCTCCAGTGATGAGGAGGGAGGGGATGATGAGGTCACTGACTCCACGTGGGTGCCTAATAGGAGAGAGGAGGAGGAGAATGAGGAGGAGGCACATCTCCAACGAGGCAGGATGCCCTTGAGTGGCCAGCGTATGGGCAGCACACCGACGGAATCACACCGCAGAGCTCCGCCTGTGCAGGGTGCTGCCTCTGCCCGTCATTCAAAAAGTTCTTTGGTGTGGGCCTTTTTTGAGGCGAGTGCATCAGATCGCACAGCTGCTGTTTGCAACATATGTCTCAAGCGTATATCGCGTGGCCAAAACATCAGCCGCTTGGGCACCACATGCTTGATCAGACATATGTTGACCTGCCATGCAGCTCGTTGGCAAGCCTACCTTAAAGACCCACACCAAAGAACAAAGCTGACCTCTTCGTGCACCGCATCAGCTGGGATCTCCAACCCCACTATACCTTCACTCCTCTCTGAAACCTGCTCTGAGAGGAATGAAGGTGTAGAATTAGGTGTGTCACAGGCAAGTACTTGCGGGCACTCTGCTAGCAGTACACCAACGTCCGATTCTAGCAGGCAAATTTCCCTGCCCCAGCTGCTGGACCGTCGAAAGAAGTTCACTCCCAGCCATCCACATGCCCAGCGGTTGAATGCTAGCTTGGCTAAATTGCTAGCGCTTCAACTGCTGCCTTTTCAGTTGGTAGACTCGGCCCCCTTCCGTGAGTTTGTGCAATGTGCGGTTCCTCAGTGGCAGGTTCCCAAACGCCACTTTTTCGCACGGAAGGCGATTCCGGCTCTCTACAGGCATGTGGAAGGCAATGTCTTGGCCTCGCTGGACAGGGCGGTCAGCGGTAAGGTGCATATTACCGCTGACTCATGGTCCAGCAGGCATGGACAGGGACGTTACCTTTCTTTCACGGCCCATTGGGTCACTCTTTTGGCAGCTGGGAAGGATGCAGGACAAGGTGCAGTAGTGTTGGAGGTTGTTCCACCGCCACGCCTCCAAAATGCTACTACTGGTTGTGACACACCTCTCTCCTCCACCCCCTCCTCTTCTTCTTCCTCCATGGCCTCTTCCTGTGGTTTGTCCTCGGAACCAGCGGTGCTCCGTAGGCGTTCAAGGGGCTACGCAAGTACGCAGGCAAAAAGATGCCATGCCGTGCTTGCGCTGGTGTGTTTGGGGGACAGGAGCCACACTGGGGCAGAGGTCCTGTCTGCCCTGCAGGGGCAGGCCGAGAGGTGGTTGATGCCACGCCAGCTTAAGCCAGGAATGGTGGTTTGCGACAATGGCACCAACCTCCTCTCCGCCCTCCGACAGGGACAACTGACCCATGTGCCCTGTATGGCTCACGTCCTTAACCTGGTGGTGCAGCGGTTCTTGGGCAGGTACCCGGGCTTACAGGATGTCCTGAGGCAGGCCAGGAAAGTCTGTGTGCATTTCCGCAGATCTTATAATGCCAGTGCTCGCCTGGCTGAGCTGAAAAAGGAGTTGAACCTGCCCAAGAACCGCCTTATATGTGACATGCCCACCAGGTGGAACTCAACGTTGGCCATGCTGCAGCGGCTGCACACGCAGCAGAGGGCCATCAATGAGTACCTGTGCGACTACGGCACCAGGACAGGGTCAGGGGAGCTCGGTTTTTTTTCACCACGCCAGTGGGGCATGATCAGGGATGCATGCACTGTCCTGGCACCATTTGAGGAGGCCACGAGGATGGTGAGCAGTGACAGTGCATGCATCAGTGACACTGTACTTCTTGTCCACCTGTTGGAGCACACGCAGCGTGGAATAATGGACAGGGCACTTGAGGCAGAACAGAGGCAGGAAGAGGAGGACTTCCTTGCCTCTCAAGGCCCCCTTTACCCAGACAGTGTTCCTTCTGTCCCACCCATCGCACAGGAAGAGGAGGAGGAGGAGGAGGATTGTGTCAGCATGGAGGTGGAGGCTGGCACTCAGCATCATCAGCAGCAGTCTTTTAGGGATGATTTACAGTCCCAAGAAACCAGTGGACTTGTACGTGGCTGGGAGGAGGTGGCTGCGGATCATGTCGTCCTTAGTGACCCAGAGGACTCCGGACTGAATGCCTCAGCTAACCTACGCTGCATGGCCTCCCTGATCCTGCAAAGTCTGCGGAAAGATCCTCGTATTCTTCGGATCAAGGAGAGGGACCATTACTGGCTGGCCACTCTCCTTGATCCACGGTACAAGGGTAAGGTTGCGGACCTTATCGTACCGTCGCAGAGGGAGCAGAGGATGAGACAACTCCGGGAGGCCTTGCAGAAAGGTCTGTGCAATGCGTTCCCAGAGACTGGGAGGTTACAAACTCCTGGTCCTGGACAACGAGTTGCTGAGGCTTCGGGCAGTCAAAGAAGGAGCGGTGGGGAAGGTGGCCGTCTGACCGATGCGTTCAGACAATTCTTTAGTCCACAGCCCCAAAGTATGATCGGTTCCAGCAACCATCGCCAGCGTCTGATATACATGGTCCAGGAATACCTAGGGGCAAGGTCAGACTTGGACACCTTCCCCACCGAAAATCCTCTGGCTTACTGGGTCTTGAGGATGGATCACTGGCCAGAGCTTGCACAGTATGCAATTGAGCTACTGGCCTGTCCTGCATCCAGCGTTCTTTCAGAACGCACATTCAGTGCTGCTGGAGGATTTGTCACGGATCACAGGGTGCGCCTGTCCACCGACTCGGTTGATCGACTGACTTTCATCAAGATGAACCAGTCTTGGATCACCACCAGCTACCACACACCAGATGCTGATATAACAGACTAATTGATTTTAAAATGTCACATCCCTTCAAGACTGATGCTGATGCTGAATGCCTGTGCTGTTATGTTGACTGGCTATCCTCCTCCTCCTCCTCCTCAATGATACGATTAACGATGATAGCTTGGAAGATCATTTTGGTTTATGGGTGACGCCACCAGTGGCTAAGGCCCAATTTTTCAGCCCCTGTTTAACAGGGGCGTGTAATTAAAATTTTTGATGCAATACTTTGCAACAGGCCTCATTGCTGTGCTCCAAGTACAGTATCTGTGAGGGGTTGCAGTGTTGTGCCACCAGTGCCTAAGGCCCAATTTTTCAGCCCCTGTTCAACAGGGGCATGCAATTATAATTATTGATCTAATAATTCACAGCAGGGCCCATTGCTGCGCCCACCAAGAGTAACTGTCAGGCCTTACAGTGTTGTGGCACCAGCACCACCATCACCACCACCACCAAAGGCCCAATTTTTAAGCCCCTGTTCAACAGGGGCATGCAATTATAATTATTGATCTAATAATTCACAGCAGGGCCCATTGCTGCGCCCACCAAGAGTAACTGTCAGGCCTTACAGTGTTGTGGCACCAGCACCACCATCACCACCACCACCACCACCAAAGGCCCAATTTTTCTGCCCCTGTTCAACAGGGGCATGCAATTATAATTATTGATCTAATAATTCACAGCAGGGCCCATTGCTGCGCCCACCAAGAGTAACTGTCAGGCCTTACAGTGTTGTGGCACCAGCACCACCATCACCACCACCACCAAAGGCCCAATTTTTCAGCCCCTGTTCAACAGGGGCATGCAATTATAATTATTGATCTAATAATTCACAGCAGGGACCATTGCTGCGCCCACCAAGAGTAACTGTCAGGCCTTACAGTGTTGTGGCACCAGCACCACCATCAAAGGCCCAATTTTTACTACCACTGATCAACAATTATATGTTATTACAATTCCTGATATAATAGTTGACAGCAGGGCGTTCCAGCACCCACCAAGAATAACTGTGAGTGCTTTCAGTGTTGTGCCAACACCAACACCTAAGGGGCCAATTTCTGCAGAGTATATACAGCAGGTCCCTACTTTCAAACATCCAACTTACAAACTACTACTACTTGCAAACGGAAGAAGACAACAGGAAGTGAGAGGAAATCTACCCCTTGGAAGGAAAATTCTCTCCTGTAAGAATTAATATGGGAGAAAGGTGTCTCCTCTCTACTGATGCTTTATCACCAATCCTTGTTTCAATAAAAACACCACATTTCAAAAACAGTTGTCATTGGGACGCAAAGTGAGGTGAAATGTTCTGAACAGGGGCACAGACAGCAAAAAAAATGTGACAGGGGTGATAACCGTTCCCTATGTTTTCCAAAAAGCTAAAAAAAAGGAATTTGGCATGGAGCTACACTTAAACAATGCAGCTGTTCAAAATTACAAACAGATTCTACATAAGAACAAACCTACAGTCCCTGTCTTGTATGCACCGCCTGTATACGGCTGTTCAGAGTATATAGGGCCTTTTTTATTTTGTGTGCAGGGTTCCCCTTAATATCCATACAAGACCCAAAGGGGCTGGTAATGGGCTGGGGTAGGGGGGGGGGTTGATGGGGTAGCTATGCCATTTTTCCTAAAGATTTTCATCCATATTACCGGGACCAGACATTGCATTAAAGCCGCAAGCAGTTTTAAATGGCTTTTTTTCCTTTAGAAATGTTATTTTGTGCAGGGACAGTTCTAAACACGGGAAACACGTGGCACTTCACAGGCATACTTTAGACACCCCCCAGGTACAATATTTAAAGGAATATTTGACTTTTTTTTTTTTCACTTTATGCATCATTAAAATGACTGCTCCCGGAAAACGTCCGTTTTTAAAACTTATTTTTGCATTGATACATGTCCCCTGGTGCAGAACCCGGGTTCCCAAACTCTGTTTCGGACAATAACATGGATAATAGTCGTTATAATTAGCACTTTAGAATCCGAACGTTCGCATCCATTGTATTTAATAGGGTTCTAATGTTCGTGCGAACTTTCGGTCCGTTCGCGGGTTCTGGTGCGAACCGAACCCGGGGGTGTTCGGCTCATCACTAATGGTGATACCTCAAAGAGAGCAGAGAGCAGAGAGCGTATAAGCAGGATAGCATGAACTATTAGGCATGCTCTTCACCATGCAGCACCAAGATACGGTAAATGTTCTGAACCAGGAAGCTCATCGCTCTTTAGGGCACCAGCCCAACAACATACCATCCAGCGTACATATGGGCACAAAAGCAGAATGGCGAGGCATAAAGTAAAAAGCTATGTTGAGACTTACAGTCCCCTTTTGATTCGCCCAATGGCTTTGGATTACTCAGTCCTCAGTCCTAGTTTACCCTCTGTGCATTATCCTACACAAGCGCAGTCTGGCCCAATCGCTATTTTTAATCCAGCAGCTGTGTAAGTATTCAAACTGTCCGGAAGTGATAACATCATAGCATTATGTCAACGCGTTTTGCCCGCCTCATCATTGAAGGCTTCATCAGGTGGCCGTCAAAGCTCGCAATCACTATGGGAGCGAAACGCATTGACATAATGCTATGACGCCCGAGGACTGAGTGATCCGAAGCCGCTCTACGAATCACAAGGGGTCTGTAGGCCGCAACATAGCTTTTACCCACCATTCTGCTTCTGTGCCCATATGTTTGCTGGATCAAGTACTGTATGTTGTCGGACTGGTGCAATAAAGAGCGTTGAGCTTCCAGGTTCAGAACATTTACAGTATCGAAGTGTTCCATGGTGAAGAGCATGCCTAATAGCTATGTTGAGGCTTACAGTCCCCTTTTGATTCGCCCAATGGCTTTGGATTACTCAGTCCTCAGTCCTAGTTTACCCTCTGTGCATTATCCCACACAAGCGCAGTCTGGCCCAATCGCTATTTTTAATCCAGCAGCTGTGTAGGTATTCAAACTGTCCGGAAGTGATAACATCATAGCATTATGTCAACGCGTTTTGCCCGCCTCATCATTGAAGGCTTCATCAGGTGGCCGACAAAGCAATGCTATCCTGCTTCTATGCTCTCTGCTTCTTGCTATACATTTAATACTCATCTTCTTTTTAACAATTTTAAATACTATCCTGTCTGGCTAAAATAGCCTCACACTCAGCTCTACCTTGCGATGAAACTTGATTACTACAGGTAGTTCACAGAATGCCAAAGAAATATCCTTGAATGATAAATATCACTGACTGGATGCAAAAAAAATTACTCTTATTTAGGGGACAAAATTTTGTTCCCAATTAGGATCCTTTGATTTATGAACATACAATCCAGCTATACATCTTGCTTGATTGTCGTCTGGCTCACTTGTCATCAGGCTGTTTTTTTGGGGGGTGTTTTCTACATGCTATCAATGTGCTCTGCTATAGGTTTGCTTACAGTAAATCTTATGCTACATTTATTGATTGACAAAAAAAAATCTCCTGCGCTCTCGGTGTATCGTCAAAACACGGGTAGTGTAATTCCGTCTAAAGGCAAAGTCTGAAGTCTTGCAGCCCTCCTCAGAACAATGGGTGTTCATATAGCTAAAGAAAACAAAGGAGAAAGGAGGGCGCACCAACCTAGTGCATTACCACTTAAACGTTTTATTTAAATTATAAAAAGTAGTAGTCCTACTCACAATCAAAGCTTAAATGAAAGCTTATCGGAAAAATCAGCTGGAATTTTCCGGCACCTGCCGACTGGACTCAATGACAGAGAGGGTCTGACAGTACCTCAAACCTTTGGATAGCTGACGCGTTTCTGGGGCGCACCCCTTTCCTCAGAGCCTAGATGGTCCATAATAGCTCTCAAAACTGGCCATTGGCAGTTTTGAAAATTTTTATATCTCTAGTAGGGATGAGCTTCGTGTTCGCGTCGAACACACGTTCGACTCGAACATCGGCCGTTCGATCGTTCCACGAAGAACGAACGTTATGGTCCGTTCGCGCTAAATTCGTGTTGCGCGTCACGTCCCATAATTCACTGCGGCATCGCAGTGCATTGCTGGCTGATGATTGGCCAAGCATGCACTATGACCCGCATGCTTGGCCAATCACAGCGCGGATTAAACGGAGAGCCGTAATTGGCCAAAGCCAGGGTGGCTTTGGCCAATTATGGCTCAGGGGGTTTAGTACACACCCCACACTATATAAGGCCGCCTGGAAGTCGGCCTTGTGTAGTGTGTTGGCATTTGTGAAAGAGGCAGTTTCAGAGAGACAGACAGTGTCATTTATATTGAGTTAGATAGAGCAGGCAGGCGAGTCAGTAAGCTGCTATTACAGTGTGTAGAGGATATATATGCATCCTAGGTGTTGTATATATATTTATACACTGTATTGAGTTTAGCTAGATCCGTTCCTGTTAGTCTCTATACTGTGACAGGCAGGCCGGTGATTGTGCTAGCTGCAGACAGTCATTGTTTCACTTAGTGTACTACTGTGTGCTTTGCATAGCGTTCACCTAAAGCTCACCTGGATACAGTTATTCTCTATACTGTGACAGGCAGGCCAGTGATTGTGCTAGCTGCAGACAGTCATTGTTTCACTTAGTGTACTACTGTGTGCTTTGCATAGCGTTCACATAAAGCTCACCTGGATACAGTTATTCTCTATACTGTGACAGGCAGGCCAGTGATTGTGCTAGCTGCAGACAGTCAGTGTTTCACTTAGGGCTCTTTCACACGAACGGACCGTTCAGGCCTGCCTGTCAGTTTTTTAGGCGGACCTGAACGGATGCTCCATGTACCCCTATGGAGCCACGGATGTCAGCGGTGACATGTCCGCTGACATCTGACCCGCTCCGATCCGCCAAAGTGTGACAGAGAAAAACCCTACTTTTCCATCCGTCTGCGGATCGGATGACAACGGACTCTACGGTCTGTCGTCATCCGATCCCCCATATTGGAGAGCGGCGCTCTGACAGGTCGGTCCCTGCACAGTGTGCGGAGACAGACCTGTCATCTGCCTGCTCAGCGGGGGTCGACGAAGCGATCCCCACTGAGCAAAGCGGAGCCCGCACACGGACATCGTGTGAAAGGGGCCTTAGTGTACTACTGTGTGCTTTGCATAGCATTCACCTAAAGCCTAATTTTTTGATGCAATGCTTTGCAACAGGGCTCATTGCTGCGCTCTAAGTACAGTATCTATGAGGGGTTGCAGTGTTGTGGCACCAGCACCAGGGCCTAATGCCCCATACACACGATCGTTTTTCATGCCGTTAAAAATGCCATTTTTAAAAATGGCCATTAAAACTGATCGTGTGTATGCTCCAGAGCATTTTTAACGACGTGAAAAACGGGCATTAAAATTTCGAACATGCTCTATTTTTTCACGTCGTTTTTCATGTCGTTTTTTTTAACAACGTGAAAAAACGATAGTGTGTATGCTTTTACGAGGTGAAAAAAAACGCGCATGCTCAGAATCAAGTATGAGACGGGTGTGCTCGTTCTGGTAAAACTAGCGTTCGTAATGGAGATAGCACATTCATCACGCTGTAATGGACTGAAAAGCACGAAGACTAAAAAGCGCTAATCATCTCTCACCAAACTTTATTAACATGAGGATCAGCAAAAGCGTCCCAAAGGGTGGCGTCATTAGAACGGAACTTCCCCTTTATAGTGCCGTTGTACGTCACTGCGCTTTGCTTGAACGTTTTTTTTAATGATCGTGTGTACGCAAGACAGGCTTGAGAGGAAACATGAAAAAAAACGAGGAGAAAAACATTGGTTTAAAAAATGGCATTAAAAACGTATGTGTGTACGCGGCATAAGGCCCAATTTTTCAGCCCCTGTTTAACAGGGCCATGCAATTACAATTCTTGATCTAATAATTCACAGCAGGGCCCATTCATGCGCCCACCAAGAGTAACTATAACAATTATATGTTATTACAATTCCTGATATAATAGTTGACAGCAGGGCGTTCCAGCACCAACCAAGAATAACTGTGAGTGCTTTCAGTGTTGTGCCAACACCAACAACTAAGGGGCCAATTTCTGCAGAGTATATACGGCAGGCCCCTACTTTCAAACATCCAACTTACAAACGACTCCTACTTGCAAACGGAAGGAGACTACAGGAAGTGAGAGGAAATCTACCCCTAGGAAGGGAAATTCTCTCCTGTAAGAGTTAATATGGGAAAAATGTGTCTCCTCTCTACTGATGCTTTATCACCAATCCTTGTTTCAATAAAAAACCCACTTTTCAAAAACATTTGTCATTGGGACGGAAAGTGAGGTGAAATGTTCTGAACAGGGGCACAGACAGCAAAACAAATGTTACAGGGGTGATAACCCTTCCCTATGTTTTCCAAAAAGCTTAACCACTTGAGATCCGCGCTATAGCTGAAAGACGGCTGCAGCGCGGCTCTCAAGTGCCGAGTGACGTCCTTCTCTATTTACATCCCGCCGCGCGCCCTCGGCGGCGCACGGCGGGAACAGCTGTGTGCTCCGCATCACGTGATGCCGATGCGCGTGCCTGGCGGCCGCGATGTCCGCCAGGTACATGCGATCGGCTGTGACAGAGGCAGGACGTGGATCTCTGTGTGTAAACACAGAGATCCACGTCCTGTCAGGGAGAGAGGAGACCAATGCTGTGTCCCTTGTACATAGGGACACAGATCGGTCTCCTCCCCCCAGTCAGTACCCTCCCCCCCACAGTAAGAAACACTAATAGGGAACATATTTAACCCTTTGATCGCCCCCTAGTGTTAACCCCTTCCCTGCCAGTCACATTTATACAGTAATCAATGCATTTTTATAGCACTGTTCGCTGTATAAATGTGAATGGTCCCAAAATAGTGTCAAAAGTGTCCGATATGTCCGCCGCAATATCGCAGGCCTGACAAAAATCGCAGATCGCCGCCATTACTAGTAAAAAAAAAAAAAATATAATAAAAATGTCATAATTCTATCACCTATTTTGCAGGCGCTATAACTTTTGCGCAAACCAATCACTATACGCTTATTGCAAATTTTTTTACCAAAAATAAATAGAAGAATACGTATCGGCCTAAACTGAGAAAAAAAAAAAATTTTTTTTTAAAAATTGGGATATTATTATAACAAAAAGTAAAAAAATATTGTGTTTTTTTTCAAAATTTTCTGTCTTTTTTTGTTTATAGCGCAAAAAAAAAAAAAAAAAACGCAGAGGTGATCAAATACCACCAAAAGAAAGCTCTATTTGTGGGAAAAAAATTATAAAAATATCATTTGGGTACAGCGTTGTATGACCGCGCAATTGTCATTCAAAGTGCATCAGCGCTGAAAGCTGAAAATTGGTCTGGGTACGAAGGGGGTTTAAGTGCCCAGTAAGGAAGTGGTTAAAAATAGATTTTTTGGCTGGAGCTACACTTAAAAAATGTACCTGTTCCAAATTACAAACAGATTCTACTTAATAACAAACCTACAGTCCCTGTCTTGTATGTACCGCCTGTATACGGCTGTTCAGAGTATATAGGGCCTTTTTTATTTTGTGTGCGGGGTTCCCCTTAATATCCATACAAGACCCAAAGGGGCTGGTAATGGGCTGGGGTAGGGGGGGGGGTGATGGGGTAGCTATGCCATTTTTCTTAAAGATTTTCATCCATATTACCGGGACCAGACATTACATTAAAGCCGCAAGCAGTTTTAAATGGCTTTTTTTTCCTTTAGAAATGTCATTTTGTGCAGGGACAGTTCTAAACACGGCAAACGCGTGGCACTTCGCAGGCATACTTTAGACACCCCCCAGGTACGATATTTAAAGGAATATTTCCCTTTTTTTTCACTTTATGCATCATTAAAATCACTGCTCCCAAAAAATGACAGTTTTAAACGATTATTTTTACATTGATACATGTCCCCTGGGGCAGAACCCGGGTCCCCAAACCCTTTTTAGGACAATAACATGCATATTAGTCGTTATAATTAGCACTTTAGATTTCGAACGTTCGCGTCTATTGTATTTAATAGGGTTCTAACGTTCGGTTTGTTCGAAGGTTCTGGTTAGAACCGAACGGGGGGGGGGGGGGGGGGGGTGTTCGGCTCATCCCTAATCTCTAGCAACCTGTAGCGCTTCATATGCTGATTTGGCTTTATTTATACTGCTCATCAATTTTGAGAGCTGTCACAGTCATTTATCAAGCAGATACTGTATATGAGATACCTTTTTAGCTCCTGCCTTATTTCTCATAAAGATTAATTGATTACAGCATTTGACAGTGACTCATCTATTGATATAGGTAGTCATTACCTGTCCGCAAATAGGTTAAATCTTGACAGCATTGTCATTTTTATGATGTAGGGTGGAGGTATTTATTGGGTTGCTACATTTGATATACTTGCTATTGTTATTTTTACTTTTATATTATTAATAAAGGAGGATAATGATAGCTAAAGTGCTACTAAAGTAAAACAAAAAAAATGTAATTAAAATAACAAACATGGTATACTCACCTGTTTTGATATTGCACAGAGCGGTCCCAATCCTCATCTTCTTAGGTCCCCGCGGCAGCGCTCCTGGCTCCTCCTCTTCTTACTGTGTCCCCATAGCAAACATTTTGCTATGGATACACACTGGGGTTGATTTTCTAAAGGAAAATAGACTGTGCAGTTTGCAAAGTTTTTTGCACTTTACAAATGGATGATGGAAATCAGCAGCGCTTCTGCTCATTTACTAAGCTTTGGAACAACTGCTCTTGCAAAGTGCATAGTCGATTTGCCTTAAGTAAACCAACCCCATAGTGCCTACGCACTCCTGAGCTGTGTGTCTATGGAGCCGGGCTCCATAGACTTACACAGCGGGACTTAGCCCAGCCCAACTTCTTCCTCACCACATTTGCATTGGCCCCTGCTGCTGCTCGAGTGCTGTGTAAAGAGGAAGAGAGGGGAGAAGAGATGCAGTCATGCACAATGCTTGTTCTATTCTCCCCTCTTTTCCCCTTCATGTTGCTTTAAGTTCCACTACCGGGATCTTCAGTAGTAACTTTTTCCCCAATAGTCTATTCCTTGTTTTTTTTTATTTGAGTATGCTTTAGGTACTTAGATACACACCAATTAATGTGGTGACTCACTGCAATGGTGCACGACACTCTTCCTCAATTTTCGAAAGTGTGGGATATTTGGGAACATTCAGATTTCAACCCTAGTGGCACTTCCTTATCTTCCAGCGAGGAGACTTTATCTTGACCTTTTATCCCAAAGTTAGAATGTAGAGGTTTTGTTCACTACTCCCTTTGAAGATTCCATGCTTTCCCCGTTCCTTTTTTTTTTTTTTTGTTTTGTTTTTGTCCTCTCACTAGGTGCGATACCTGCGTGGTGCCCTCGATTTCTGGGGGGGCGCCCTGGGTGTCTCACTGTTACCAGACCCAGTGAATACAATTTTGCTTACATGCATTATATGGTATATTGTTTTGTTTTGCCCATTCGCTGGCTATTTACTCACTCGCTCAATTCCTTTTGTACGGCTAATATCCCATGATAATTGTATGCTGGCAGTACTGTGAATTGATTGATACACTTTTATTATATGCTGTATGCTCTATTTTATATTCTGACAATCTTTTGAATCTGTTTTTGTATACATGATAAATTTCAATAAAAAACTAAAATTGAAAAAAAAAATTAATGTGGTGAGGCAGCGGACTAGGTTACTAATTCCCTCCGTTATCATGGTACCTTAATAGTGTAGCGGGGTCTCCTTTAAGGTCCCGAGTTTACGTTACCCAGAACCCCGTTCGGCACCCAGGGTGCATTTAGCCACCGCAGAGACTCTTGGGAGGGGCTATATAAGAGAAGGGCGAGGCCGGGCTCGGTCTCTTTGGACACCGCGCTGCAAGCAACAGCTTCTTCCTGTGCGGATCTGCGGCGAGTGGTGAGCGGGCACTTGCTCAAAACAATAGACTGTACCGTGTTTAGGCCTATAGACTGCCTTGGCCCACCGATCGTTTGTTTGTTGTTCCACTGGGGACCGGTAGCAGGACAGAGTTGAAGTGTCCCCAGTATAGTGTTCCTAGCGATTGCCAATTTGTGGATTACAAATACTATTCATCAAGTGCACCACCGAAAGTTTGCATGCAAAGAAATCCCTATTGGAAAGACTGAGATTTATTCTATGTCAGGCCTGACCAGGAAGGGGAGATAGGATATTGTTTAGTGCGCCACAGGGCGCGTATACCATAATAGCTACGCGTGGTGGATTACCGCGCAGCGCCATTATTGTGTGCTATATTGATTGCTGCAGGGCTCTGCAAGCCAGTTGTGTGTATTATATTCTGCTTATGCCTTTTTAACACCAAAGTAAAACTGTTCTACTTGATCTTTAACGTTTGTGTGTTGTCTCACTGTAAAGAGGGTGCCCTTGCAATACCAATTGATTGCGATAAAAATATAACCCCTAGACTAGCTGTGCCAGAGTGGGTCGAGCAGATTGCCGGGGATTGGTGGTGCTGTACACAGGGCCCGAAAACAAATCCAGCGGCTCTCTTAAGTGGGGGTAGCGCTACACGTGGGGGCTCTCGAGTCCGGGATCCTGTTGCAGCCAGTAACACGCCAAAAGTACCAGCATGGACCCACTGGAAGTAGAACAGTGGTGCAGGGCGGCCTACGCAGATTCAGTAGTCATAGAACTCCCAGGGACCTGGCAAGAAGAAGCAGTGAAGCAGCTAGTAACGTCACTGTCCCCGAACCAGAAGGTATGGGCAATGGATGTCAGGATGAAACCCACACTGACCCACGCAATAATAGCATGGATGAATGAAATCCCAGAACATTTCAAGGGTCCGAGTAAAAAAGCCATTGATGATCAGACCTATAGCTTAATACATGCGCTGCCACTCATACCAGGAGGATGGGTTCAGACACCTAAACCACCATCTCCACAGATATCTCCACCGCAGTCCCCAAAAGTAGAAAACCGGAAGGAAAAAGAGAGCCACGGGTCACCACCAAGCACACTCAGCGCAGACTTGTGCGCGGTTCTGGGGGAGATTGTAGCCCAGTGTAAGAAAGATCCTACAGATTATCAAATGTCGGGGTACTGAAAACTCAGAATATTCTCTGGAAGGAAACCTGTACCTTCGGGTGAAGAGGGGTTTGAGGAGTGGTTAGACGGTGCCACTCAGGCCTTAGAAGAATGGGAAGTTCCAGACCACAGAAAGAAGCAGAGAATCGCTGAGAGCCTGAAGGGGCCTGCTCTAGAGGCCATACGCAATCTGAAGATGAGCAAGACAGACTGCGATGCGCAGGATTATCTGGACATTCTGCAGAATAGGGATGGGCCCGGTGCTCGATTCGAACCCATGTTCGAATCGAGCACCGGGCGTTCGCTCGCTCGTTGAGCCCAGAACTATTTGGGCCGTTCGCATCACATTCGTGTGATGCGAGCGGCCCCGCAATGCATTGCGGCCGGCGCGGCCGGCGCAGTGCATTGCTGGCTGATGATTGGCCAAGCATGCACTGTGACCCCGCATGCTTGGCCAATCACAGCGCCCGAAACTCGGAGAGCAATAATTGGCTACAGGCAGGACGCCTGTAGCCAATTACAGCTCAGGGGCTTTAGTACATGCCCCACCATTTAAAAGGCCGCCACGCCATCGGCCCCGGTCACATGAGTTCCGGCTTTAGGAGAGATCAGTCTGCTGATTCTGTCTTTGCTTGATACTGAAAGATTTGCTCTTCTTTGCTAAACCATTGGCTATTTCTTTGCTAAACCATTGCTACCTAAGTCATTGATCGTTCATTGCTGCTGATTGCACAGTTAGCGTGTTATTAGCTGCTGCTGGGGATTAGTCTGGTGCGTGCTTACTGTTAGTACAGTATTGCAGTAGTACCAACCGCAGTGCTGTTAGCACAGCATTGCACCCCAACAGCACCCATAGGACTTCTAGTGTGTTAGTGGCAGCAAACAGAGCTCCTATATTTTCTTCTCAGCAGCACCCATAGGACTTCTAGTGTGTTAGTGGCAGCAAACAGAGCTCCTATATTTTCTTCTCAGCAGCACCCATAGGACTTCTAGTGTGTTAGTGGCATCACACAGAGCTCCTATATTTTCTTCTCAGCAGCACCCATAGGACTTCTAGTGTGTTAGTGGCAGCAAACAGAGCTCCTATATTTTCTTCTCAGCAGCACCCATAGGACTTCTAGTGTGTTAGTGGCAGCAAACAGAGCTCCTATA
The DNA here is from genome assembly GCA_029206835.1 of Rana muscosa. Lineage (NCBI taxonomy): Eukaryota > Metazoa > Chordata > Amphibia > Anura > Ranidae > Rana > Rana muscosa. The sequence continues at coordinate 39,985,016 of JARGYO010000094.1, forward strand.
TTTTCTTCTCAGCAGCACCCATAGGACTTCTAGTGTGTTAGTGGCATCACACAGAGCTCCTATATTTTCTTCTCAGCAGCACCCATAGGACTTCTAGTGTGTTAGTGGCAGCAAACAGAGCTCCTATATTTTCTTCTCAGCAGCACCCATAGGACTTCTAATGTGTTAGTGGCATCCCACAGAGTTCCTATATTTTCATCTCAGAAGCACCCATAGGACTTCTAGTGTGTTAGTGGCATCACACAGAGCTCCTATATTTTCTTCTCAGAAGCACCCATAGGACTTCTAGTGTGTTAGTGGCAGCAAACAGAGCTCCTATATTTTCTTCTTAGCAGCACCCATAGGACTTCTAATGTGTTAGTGGCATCACACAGAGTTCCTATATTTTCATCTCAGAAGCACCCATAGGACTTCTAGTGTGTTAGTGGCATCACACAGAGCTCCTATATTTTCTTCTCAGAAGCACCCATAGGACTTCTAGTGTGTTAGTGGCAGCAAACAGAGCTCCTATATTTTCTTCTCAGCAGCACCCATAGGACTTCTAATGTGTTAGTGGCATCACACAGAGTTCCTATATTTTCATCTCAGAAGCACCCATAGGACTTCTAGTGTGTTAGTGGCATCACACAGAGCTCCTATATTTTCTTCTCAGAAGCACCCATAGGACTTCTAGTGTGTTAGTGGCAGCAAACAGAGCTCCTATATTTTCTTCTCAGCAGCACCCATAGGACTTCTAATGTGTTAGTGGCATCACACAGAGTTCCTATATTTTCATCTCAGAAGCACCCATAGGACTTCTAGTGTGTTAGTGGCATCACACAGAGCTCCTATATTTTCTTCTCAGAAGCACCCATAGGACTTCTAGTGTGTTAGTGGCAGCAAACAGAGCTCCTATATTTTCTTCTTAGCAGCACCCATAGGACTTCTAATGTGTTAGTGGCATCACACAGAGTTCCTATATTTTCATCTCAGAAGCACCCATAGGACTTCTAGTGTGTTAGTGGCATCACACAGAGCTCCTATATTTTCTTCTCAGAAGCACCCATAGGACTTCTAGTGTGTTAGTGGCAGCAAACAGAGCTCCTATATTTTCTTCTCAGCAGCACCCATAGGACTTCTAATGTGTTAGTGGCATCACACAGAGTTCCTATATTTTCATCTCAGAAGCACCCATAGGACTTCTAGTGTGTTAGTGGCATCACACAGAGCTCCTATATTTTCTTCTCAGAAGCACCCATAGGACTTCTAGTGTGTTAGTGGCAGCAAACAGAGCTCCTATATTTTCTTCTCAGCAGCACCCATAGGACTTCTAATGTGTTAGTGGCATCACACAGAGTTCCTATATGTTTATCTCAGAAGCACCCATAGGACTTCTAGTGTGTTAGTGGCATCACACAGAGCTCCTATATTTTCTTCTCAGAAGCACCCATAGGACTTCTAGTGTGTTAGTGGCATCACACAGAGCTCCTATATTTTCTTCTCAGAAGCACCCATAGGACTTCTAGTGTGTTAGTGGCAGCAAACAGAGCTCCTATATTTTCTTCTCAGCAGCACCCATAGGACTTCTAATGTGTTAGTGGCATCACACAGAGTTCCTATATTTTCATCTCAGAAGCACCCATAGGACTTCTAGTGTGTTAGTGGCATCACACAGAGCTCCTATATTTTCTTCTCAGAAGCACCCATAGGACTTCTAGTGTGTTAGTGGCAGCAAACAGAGCTCCTATATTTTCTTCTTAGCAGCACCCATAGGACTTCTAATGTGTTAGTGGCATCACACAGAGTTCCTATATTTTCATCTCAGAAGCACCCATAGGACTTCTAGTGTGTTAGTGGCATCACACAGAGCTCCTATATTTTCTTCTCAGAAGCACCCATAGGACTTCTAGTGTGTTAGTGGCAGCAAACAGAGCTCCTATATTTTCTTCTCAGCAGCACCCATAGGACTTCTAATGTGTTAGTGGCATCACACAGAGTTCCTATATTTTCATCTCAGAAGCACCCATAGGACTTCTAGTGTGTTAGTGGCATCACACAGAGCTCCTATATTTTCTTCTCAGAAGCACCCATAGGACTTCTAGTGTGTTAGTGGCAGCAAACAGAGCTCCTATATTTTCTTCTCAGCAGCACCCATAGGACTTCTAGTGTGTTAGTGGCATCACACAGAGCTCCTATATTTTCTTCTCAGAAGCACCCATAGGACTTCTAGTGTGTTAGTGGCAGCAAACAGAGCTCCTATATTTTCTTCTCAGCAGCACCCATAGGACTTCTAGTGTGTTAGTGGCAGCAAACAGAGCTCCTATATTTTCTTCTCAGCAGCACCCATAGGACTTCTAGTGTGTTAGTGGCAGCAAACAGAGCTCCTATATTTTCTTCTCAGCAGCACCCATAGGACTTCTAGTGTGTTAGTGGCATCACACAGAGCTCCTATATTTTCTTCTCAGCAGCACCCATAGGACTTCTAGTGTGTTAGTGGCATCACACAGAGCTCCTATATTTTCATCTCAGAAGCACCCATAGGACTTCTAGTGTGTTAGTGGCATCACACAGAGCTCCTATATTTTCTTCTCAGCAGCACCCATAGGACTTCTAGTGTGTTAGTGGCATCACACAGAGCTCCTATATTTTCATCTCAGAAGCACCCATAGGACTTCTAGTGTGTTAGTGGCATCACACAGAGCTCCTATATTTTCTTCTCAGCAGCACCCATAGGACTTCTAGTGTGTTAGTGGCAGCAAACAGAGCTCCTATATTTTCTTCTCAGCAGCACCCATAGGACTTCTAATGTGTTAGTGGCATCACACAGAGGTCCTATATTTTCATCTCAGAAGCACCCATAGGACTTCTAGTGTGTTAGTGGCATCACACAGAGCTCCTATATTTTCTTCTCAGAAGCACCCATAGGACTTCTAGTGTGTTAGTGGCAGCAAACAGAGCTCCTATATTTTCTTCTCAGCAGCACCCATAGGACTTCTAGTGTGTTAGTGGCATCACACAGAGTTCCTATATTTTCATCTCAGAAGCACCCATAGGACTTCTAGTGTGTTAGTGGCATCACACAGAGCTCCTATATTTTCTTCTCAGCAGCACCCATAGGACTTCTAGTGTGTTAGTGGCATCACACAGAGCTCCTATATTTTCATCTCAGAAGCACCCATAGGACTTCTAGTGTGTTAGTGGCATCACACAGAGCTCCTATATTTTCTTCTCAGCAGCACCCATAGGACTTCTAGTGTGTTAGTGGCAGCAAACAGAGCTCCTATATTTTCTTCTCAGCAGCACCCATAGGACTTCTAATGTGTTAGTGGCATCACACAGAGTTCCTATATTTTCATCTCAGAAGCACCCATAGGACTTCTAGTGTGTTAGTGGCATCACACAGAGCTCCTATATTTTCTTCTCAGAAGCACCCATAGGACTTCTAGTGTGTTAGTGGCAGCAAACAGAGCTCCTATATTTTCTTCTTAGCAGCACCCATAGGACTTCTAATGTGTTAGTGGCATCACACAGAGTTCCTATATTTTCATCTCAGAAGCACCCATAGGACTTCTAGTGTGTTAGTGGCATCACACAGAGCTCCTATATTTTCTTCTCAGAAGCACCCATAGGACTTCTAGTGTGTTAGTGGCAGCAAACAGAGCTCCTATATTTTCTTCTCAGCAGCACCCATAGGACTTCTAATGTGTTAGTGGCATCACACAGAGTTCCTATATTTTCATCTCAGAAGCACCCATAGGACTTCTAGTGTGTTAGTGGCATCACACAGAGCTCCTATATTTTCTTCTCAGAAGCACCCATAGGACTTCTAGTGTGTTAGTGGCAGCAAACAGAGCTCCTATATTTTCTTCTCAGCAGCACCCATAGGACTTCTAGTGTGTTAGTGGCATCACACAGAGTTCCTATATTTTCATCTCAGAAGCACCCATAGGACTTCTAGTGTGTTAGTGGCATCACACAGAGCTCCTATATTTTCTTCTCAGCAGCACCCATAGGACTTCTAGTGTGTTAGTGGCATCACACAGAGCTCCTATATTTTCATCTCAGAAGCACCCATAGGACTTCTAGTGTGTTAGTGGCATCACACAGAGCTCCTATATTTTCTTCTCAGCAGCACCCATAGGACTTCTAGTGTGTTAGTGGCAGCAAACAGAGCTCCTATATTTTCATCTCAGAAGCACCCATAGGACTTCTAGTGTGTTAGTGGCATCACACAGAGCTCCTATATTTTCTTCTCAGCAGCACCCATAGGACTTCTAGTGTGTTAGTGGCAGCAAACAGAGCTCCTATATTTTCATCTCAGAAGCACCCATAGGACTTCTAGTGTGTTAGTGGCATCACACAGAGCTCCTATATTTTCATCTCAGAAGCACCCATAGGACTTCTAGTGTGTTAGTGGCATCACACAGAGCTCCTATATTTTCTTCTCAGCAGCACCCATAGGACTTCTAGTGTGTTAGTGGCATCACACAGAGCTCCTATATTTTCATCTCAGAAGCACCCATAGGACTTCTAGTGTGTTAGTGGCATCACACAGAGCTCCTATATTTTCTTCTCAGCAGCACCCATAGGACTTCTAGTGTGTTAGTGGCAGCAAACAGAGCTCCTATATTTTCTTCTCAGAAGCACCCATAGGACTTCTAGTGTGTTAGTGGTATCACACAGAGTTCCTATATTTTCATCTCAGAAGCACCCATAGGACTTCTAGTGTGTTAGTGGCATCACACAGAGCTCCTATATTTTCTTCTCAGCAGCACCCATAGGACTTCTAGTGTGTTAGTGGCATCACACAGAGCTCCTATATTTTCATCTCAGAAGCACCAATAGGACTTCTATTGTGTTAGTGGCAGCAAACAGAGCTCCTATATTTTCTTGTCAGCAGCACACATAGTACCTATAGTGTGTTAGTGTCAGCACCCATAGGACCTACAGTGTGTTGTGAGCACACATAGGAGTTCTATTTTTTATACTATATACACTACCGACTACAATGGCTGGAAGACCGCCAAGGAGAGGCAGAGCGTGCCGAGGCAAGAACACAGGGCAGGCAGGCTCTGTTTCTAGAGACAACAGTGCTGGCCGTGGACGTGGTCGTGCATCGTCATCAGCACGTGGCCATGGGACACGCTTGACTTTGTTTTCGGCAGCTGGACATGTGGAGCCGCATCATGCCGAAGGCTTGGTAGAATGGATGACCAAGCCCTCCTCATCCTCCTCATCCTCTCTCACCCAGGCTCAGGGTACTGGCAGAGCAGCTGCCAACGCGTACTCAATGGCATCATCAGCCACCCCTTCCCTAGACCCACCATGTCCTCCTGAGGAGTCCCCCGAACTGTTTGAGCACAGTGTTGGGTACATGCTCCAGGAGGATGCCCAACGATTCGAAGGCTCGGATGATGATACCCAGCTTGAGGAAGTCAGTAGTGTGCGCGCAGAGAGAGGGGATTCTGAAGGACAGCAATCTGGCAGTAGTGTTCCACCAGCTGCAGCTTACTGCCAGGTTTGCTCTAGTGGTGAAGAGGGAGGGGATGATGAGGTCACTGACTCCACGTGGGTGCCTGAAGGGAGAGAGGAGGAGGAGGAGGAGGATGCAGCGTCACATGTCCAACGAGGCAGGATGCCCCCTGGAGGCCAGCTAGAGGCCAGCACAGCAACTGTACCACACCGCAGAGCTCCGTCTGTGCAGGGCGCTGCCTCTGCACGTTATCACAAAAGTTCTTTGGTGTGGGCCTTTTTTGAGACGAGTGCATCAGATCGCACCACTGCTATTTGCAATATTTGTCTCAAGCGTATCTCGCGTGGCCAAAACATCAGCCGCTTGGGCACCACAAGCATGAGCAGACATATGTCGACCTGCCATGCAGCTCGTTGGCAAGCACACATAAAAGACCCACACCAAAGAACAAAGCGGACCTCTCCTTGCTCCTCATCAGCTGGGATCTCCATCCCCACTATATCTTCAGTCCTCTCTGAAAGCTGCTCTGAGAGGACTGAAGGTGTAGAATTAGGTGTGTCACAACCAAGTACTTGCAGTACACCGACGTCCGATTGTAGCAGGCAAATTTCCCTGCCCCAGCTGCTGGACCGTCGAAAGAAGTATACTCCCAGCCATCCACATGCCCAGCGGTTGAATGCTAGCTTGGCTAAATTGCTAGCACTTCAACTGCTGCCTTTTCAGTTGATAGACTCGGCCCCCTTCCGTGAGTTTGTTCAATGTGCGGTTCCTCAGTGGCAGGTTCCCAAACGCCACTTTTTCTCACGGAAGGCGATTCCGTCTCTCTACTGGCATGTGGAAGGCAATGTCCATGCCTCGCTGGACAGGGCGGTCAGCGGTAAGGTGCATATTACCGCTGACTCATGGTCCAGCAGGCATGGACAGGGACGTTATCTTTCTTTCACGGCCCATTGGGTCACTCTATTGGCAGCTGGGAGGGATGCAGGACAAGGTGCAGTAGTGTTGGAGGTTGTTCCGCCACCACGCCTCCAAAATGCTACTACTGGTTGTGACACACCTCTCTCCTCCACCCCCTCCTCTTCTTCTTCCTCCATGTCCTCTTCGAGTGCTCTGTCCTCGGAACCAGCGGTGCTCCGTAGGCGTACAAGGGGCTACGCGAGTACGCAGGCAAAAAGATGCCATGCCGTGCTTGCGCTGGTGTGTTTGGGGGACAGGAGCCACACTGGGCCAGAGGTTCTGGCAGCTCTGCAGGGGCAGGCCGAGAGGTGGTTGACGCCACGCCAGCTTAAGCCAGGAATGGTCGTTTCTGATAATGGCACCAACCTCCTCTCCGCCCTGCGACAGGGGCAGCTCACCCATGTGCCCTGTATGGCTCACGTCCTCAACCTGGTGGTGCAGCGGTTCTTGGGCAGGTTCCCAGGCTTACAGGATGTCCTGAGGCAGGCCAGGAAAGTCTGTGTGCATTTCCGCCGATCTTATAATGCCAGTGCTCGGCTGACTGAGCTGCAAAAGGAGCTGAACCTGCCCAAGAACCGCCTAATATGTGACATGCCCACCAGGTGGAACTCAACGTTGGCCATGCTGCAGCGACTGCACACGCAGCAGAGGGCCATCAATGAGTACCTTTGCGACTACGGCACCAGGACAGGGTCAGGGGAGCTTGGCTTTTTTTCCCCACGCCAGTGGAGCATGATCAGGGATGCATGCACTGTCCTCTCACCATTTGAGGAGGCCACGAGGATGGTGAGCAGTGACAGTGCATGCATCAGTGACACTGTACCTCTTGTCCACCTGTTGGAGCATACGCTGCGTGGGATAATGGACAGGGCACTTGAGGCAGAACAGAGGCAGGAAGAGGAGGACTTCCTTGTCTCTCAAGGCCCCCTTTATCCAGACAATGTTCCTTCTGTCCCACCCATCACACAGGAAGAGGAGGAGGAGGAGGAGGAGGAGGAGGATTGTGTGAGCATGGAGGTGGAGCCTGGCACTCAGCATCAGCAGCAGCAGTCTTTTAGGGATGATGTACAGTCCCAACAAACCAGTGGACTTGTACGTGGCTGGGAGGAGGTGGCTGGCGATCATGTCATCCTCAGTGACCCAGAAGACTCCGGACCGAATGCCTCAGCTAACCTACGCTGCATGGCCTCCCTGATCCTGCAAAGCCTGCGGAAGGATCCTCGTGTTCTTCGGATCAAGGAGAGTGACCATTACTGGCTGGCCACTCTCCTTGATCCACGGTACAAGGGTAAGGTTGCGGACCTTATCTTGCCGTCGCAGAGGGAGCAGAGGATGAGACATCTCAGGGAGGCCTTGCAGAAAGGTCTGTGCAACGCGTTCCCAGAAACTGGGAGGTTACAAACTCCTGGTCCTGGACGACGAGTTGCTGAGGCTTCGGTCAGTAGCAGAAGGAGCGGTGGGGAAGGTGGACGTCTGACCGATGCGTTCAGACAATTTTTTAGTCCGCAGCCCCAAGGTATGATCGGTTCCAGCAACCATCGCCAGCGTCTGATATACATGGTGCAGGAATACCTAGGGGCAAGGTCAGACTTGGACACCTTTCCCACCGAAAATCCTCTGGCTTACTGGGTCCTGAGGATGGATCACTGGCCAGAGCTTGCACAGTATGCAATTGAGCTACTGGCCTGTCCTGCATCCAGCGTTCTTTCCGAACGCACATTCAGTGCTGCTGGAGGATTTGTCACCGATCATAGGGTGCGCCTGTCCACCGACTCGGTTGATCGACTGACCTTCATAAAAATGAATCAGTCTTGGATCACCACCAGCTACCAGACACCTGAAGCGGATATAACGGAATAATTTATAATGTCACATCCCTTCAAGACTGCCTATGCTGATGCTGAGTGACTGTCCTGTTATGTTCACTGACTATCCTCTTCCTCCTCCTCAATGATCCATGCCACCACACCAGTGCCTAAGGCACAATTTTTCAGCCCCTGTATAACAGGGGCGTGTAATTACAATTTTTTAAAAAGATGCTTCGCAACAGGTGTGACTGCTGTGCTCAGAGTACAGTATCTGTGAGGGGTTGCAGTGTTGTGGCACCAGCACCAGTGCCTAAGGCACAATTTTTCAGCCCCTGTTGGGGCGTGTAATTACAATTTTTAGGCAATGCTTTGCAACAGGTCTCATTGCTGTGCTCAGAGTACAGTATCTGTGAGGGGTTGCAGTGTTGTGGCACCAGCACCAGTGCCTAAGGCACAATTTTTCAGCCCCTGTATAACAGGGGCGTGTAATTACAATTTTTTAAAAAGATGCTTCGCAACAGGTGTGACTGCTGTGCTCCAAGTACAGTATCTGTGAGGGGTTGCAGTGTTGTGGCACCAGCACCAATGCCTAAGGCACAATTTTTCAGCCCCTGTTTAACAGGGGCGTGTAATTACAAATCTTGATCTAATAGTTCACAGCAGGGCCCATTCCTGCGCCCACCAAGAGTAACTATGAGGGCCTACAGTCTTGTGGCAACACCGTCCACCACCACCACCACCACCAAAGGCCCAATTTTTCTGCCCTGTTCAACAGGTGCATGCAATTACAAATCTTGATCTAATAACTCACAGCAGGGCCCATTCCTGCACCCACCAAGAGTAACTGTGAGGGCTTACAGTCTTGTGGCAACACCGTCCACCACCACCACCACCACCACCAAAGGCCCAATTTTTCTGCCCGGTTCAACAGGTGCATGCAAGTACAAATCTTGATCTATTAACTCACAGCAGGGCCCATTCCTGTGCCCACCAGTCTTGTGGCTACACCAACATCTAATAGGGCAAATTTCTGCAGAGTATATACGGCAGGCCCCTACTTTCAAACATCCAACTTACAAACGACTCCTACTTGCAAACGGCAAGAGAAAACAGGAAGTGAGAGGAAATCTAACCCTAGGAAGGAAAATTCTATCCTGTTAGATTTAATTTGGGAAAAAGGTATCTCCTCTCTACTGATGCTTTATCACCAATCCTTGTTTCAATTAAAACCCCACTTTTCCAAAAACATTTGTCATTGGGACGGAAAGTGAGGTGACATGTTCTGAACAGATGTGCAAAGACAGCAAATGTTACAGGGGTGATAACCCCTCCCTATGTTCTCCAAAAAGCTTAAAAATTGATTTTTTTGGGATGTAGCTACACTTCATAATGTACCTGTTCAGATTCTACTTAAGAACAAACCTACAGTCCATGTCTTGTTTGCACCACCTATATACTGCTGTTCAGAGTATATAGGGTTGTAGGTATAGGGTTTTATTTTGGGTCAGGGGTCCCCCTTAGTATCCATACAAGACCCAAAGGGGCTGGGGTGGGGGGGGGGTGATGGGGTAGCCATGCCATTTTTCTCAAGGATTTTCAGCCATATGGCGGCCAGGACAAGACATGACATTAAAGCCGCAAGTGGTTTTAAATGGCTTATTTTTTTCCTTTACAAATGTCATTTTGTGCAAGGACAGTTCTAAACATGGGAAACACATGCCACTTCACAGGCATACTTTAGACACCCCCCAGGTACCATATTTAAAGGAAAATTTCACTTTTTTTTTTTTCACTTTATGCATCATTAAAATGACTGCTCCCGAAAAAACTTTAGTTTTTAAAATTTCTTTTTGCATTGATATATGTCCCCTGGGGCAGGACCCGGGTCCCCAAACCTGTTTTATGACATTAACATGCATATTGGCCGTTGTAATTAGCAATTTTGATTTCGAACGTTCGCGTCCATTATAACGAATAGGGTTCGAAAATTTGCGCGAACTTTCGGTCCGTTCGAAGGTTCTGGTGCGAACCGAACCCGGGGGTGTTCGGCTCATCCCTACTGCAGAATGTGTTCGGTGGAACAGAGAAGATCTCTGAGCTCACTTACCAGCTGGAGCACTGCTACCAGAAGACAGGAGAGAAACTGTCAGAATTCATGAGGCGCCTGGATAAGATCCTGCATAAGATGATACTGAAGAAGGGAATCGACCCAAGGAAGGTGGATGAGGCCCGTGTTCAGGAAGGTGATGAGAGGATCTCAGCCCTTGGACCCCATCGCATTGGCGCTGCGCACAAGACAGGACGGGAAGAGCCTGGAGTACCCTGAGCTGATCAGAGTGGTGAGAGAGGAAGAAGCTATGCTGAAAGAGAAGAAGAAGAACCAACCAGTCGAGCCAGTTAATCCTCCTCCGGTGATGGTCAGGACGGTCATGACCCTGGAAAGAGACTCAGAGGTGGATACCTTGAAGTCACAGATGTCCCAAGTATTGGGGATGCTGACCTCCCTGATGGAAAAGAAGTCAAGGGTACCAGAGAGGGAAAGTCTGAGGAAGGAGCTGTTTCCAAATACCTCAGCGCCCGCATCCCTGGAAGATCGGAGGGATGTGATTTGTTTCAACTGTGGAGGAGCTGGCCATTTCGCCAAAGTGTGTTCCAGTCCCAAGAAAAACAAGATGAATAACCGCAAGCCGCCGGAAAACTTCAACGGGCCCCGGTGAAGGAGTCAACCGGGTGCCCATCATCTCCAGTGAGCTCCAAACTGAATGAGAAGCACAGGAAAACAAGGGAGAAAAACCCTCAGAAGAAACACAAGGTTCCTCAGTGGGAACGTACACCAAAGAAAGAGAATAAGGTCCCTCAGCGGGTAGTTACACCCATCAAAAGGAGGGAGATCAATGCATACCAGGCCCAAGAGAGACTTAAGTCCAAAGAGAAATGGAAGAAAGAAAGTCCAAAAGGAAAACGCAAAGATCCAAGGGAAGAGACCCCTTCGAAGCGGTATCCAGAGAAGCTGGTAGGCCCCTCCCCAATAGTACCTGTCCAAGTGGAGGGAGTCTACACAAGAGCCATATTGGATACTGGGGCGCAGGTAACCCTGTTGTACCGGGACTTTTATGACAAGCACCTAAGTCACTTACCCATCCAGAAGATTGAAGAGCTGGAGATATGGGGGATTGGGGCAGAGAGTTTCCCTTATGAAGGCTATCTGCCGATAAAACTAACTTTCGATCCATCCATAGCCGGGAAGGCTGAAGTGTTCGATACATTGGCGATGGTATGCCCCCGACTGTCTGGAGCTAACAAGAGTTCCCTAATAATAGGGACCAACACGGATCTGGTCCGAAGACTTTTGGCCCCTCTAATACAAGGCAAAGGCCCAAAAGCCACTGAGATCCACCCAATGTTGAAGACTGTCTACCTACGCCTGATCTTAGAGCAGAAGGCCCCAGAAGAGGAGGTAGGGAAGGTCTGGAGGCTGGGAAGAAGAGGAATAGTGCTGCAGCCCGGTGAAGTAGCCTGTTTGAAAGCCACAGTGAAACTCACTTGGGAGCAGCCTGGGCCCTTTGTTATGTTGGAACCCGATCCAAGGGGAGAACATTCGGGCTTAGAAGTAGTCCCATTTTTAAAAGGAAAATTAAATGGGGCCGAGGTCTCACTGGCAAACATATATGGTCCAAATAAAAAATCAACCCAATTTCTAAGGAATATTATATCAGAATTTATGGAATTCAGGAAAGGGGAGGCCATAATAGCTGGAGATTTTAACGTATGCCTCGAGCCAACAATTGATAGTACGTCCCAGGTTAGGGGGACTGAAAAGACCCATAAGATTAATTTAAAAAAAAATATGAAGCAATATCAATTGGTAGATCCATGGAGGATACAACATCTAAAGCAACGGGCTTATTCTTTCCACTCCCCCGTGCACGGGACATACTCAAGATTAGATTACTTTTTAGTAGATCACAGGTTATTAGACACAGTAGAAACGGAGATAGGTATCGCAACTTTTTCAGATCATGCACCAATCACACTTAGATGGAATCTAGGAGAAGCACAAAAAAGTAATAATATCTGGAGGCTGAACGAAGAATTACTATTGGATAAAAACATAAACCAGAGAATAAAAGTAGAATTGGAACAATTTTTTAAGGAGAATTGCACTGAGGGTATGTCGGAGGCAATAGTCTGGGAAACCCACAAAGTATATATCAGAGGGATTCTAATAAAAGAAGGAGCCGTTAAAAAGAGAAGGAGCTATGAAAAAAAAATATTATTGATGAAAGAACTTTCTGAACTAGAACAGCAATATCAAAAAACCAAGGGGAAAGGGATACTATTATGCCTCAACTCTAAAAGAGATGAACTAAGAGAGGTCTATGAACAAGAAAATCGGACACTCTACAACCAAACTAAGAAAGAGAGATATATTTGGGGTAACAAACCAGGGAAATATTTGGCGAAAATATTAAAAAAGAAAAAAACATCAACTATATAGAAAAAATCCAAATTAAAACAGGGGAAATTAGCTATAACACCTCAGAAATATCTGACTCCTTTTGAGAATACTTTAGTCAACTATATTCACTTAATATCCAGGAAACAAAAGCAGAGACCAAAAGAAGAATGGAAAAAATTAAAACTTATATAGAGGAGATTGCTCCAGAAAAAATCCCTTTGGATAAATCAGATTTCTTAGAAGCACCCATAAAAGAAGAGGAGATCAGAAAAATTAGCCTAGAACTACAAAATGGGAAAAGCCCAGGACCAGACGGTCTGACGACACTTTATTATAAAAACTACATAGATTTTCTAATCCCGAAATTGTGCTCTTATTTTAATGGGATAGGTGTAAAATGGGACATGAGGAAGGAGGCACTAGAAGCTATAATAACTATAATTCCCAAGGAGGGCAAAGACTCTACACTATGTTCCAGCTACAGGCCAATCTCACTCCTAAATATAGACACTAAAATTCTATCAAAGATTCTAGCAAACAGGCTGAAATCCATTATGACAGATGTCATACACCCAGACCAAGTGGGATTTATCCCAGGAAGGGAGTGTAAAGACAATGGATTAAGATCGCTCTTGGCTATTAAAAAAATGAAAGACAGCAGGGCCCCAGGACTAATCCTGTCAATTGACGCAGAGAAGGCCTTTGACAGGTTAGACTGGGGCTTCATGTACTCCACATTGAAGGCAAACGGTCTAGGTCCTAGAATGAGAACGTGGATCCAAGCCTTATATAAGTATCCAACAGCAAGGGTTAAAATTAATGGGGAGCTATCTCAATCGTTCCAGATGAAAAATGGAACCCGACAGGATTGTCCTCTGTCACCGCTACTATTTGTACTAGCATTGGAACCCTTACTGAGAAAAATCAGGCAGGACCCAGAAATAAGGGGGATATGGGTGGGCGACGAGCATAAGCTGGCAGCATATGCGGACGATGTCCTGTTGTTCGTCACTCACCCCAAAGTAACTTTACCTAAGATCTTAAAAACCCTTAATAAGTTTGGGGAGATGTCTAACTTTAAAATAAATCATACTAAATCCGAAACTTTGAGCATTAACATCAAAGACAAAGATATGAATAAATATCAAAAAGATTATTCATTTAAATGGGGGAACAGATCAATCTCATATCTGGGAGTAAAACTGGCCGTCAAAACTGAGACAATCTATAGACAGAATTATATTACACTACTGAACGAAATTAGGGTAGAATTAAATAAAATCTCACAGGGTCAACTTTCATGGATCGGGAGAACGGAATTTTGAAGATGTTTATACTCCCAAAAATAGTTTATAGGATGCAGATGCTCCCGATCTCACTTTCTCGGGTCTTCTTAGACAAATTGGAATCACTGCTTTCGGTTTTCACGTGGCGAGGGAAAAAATCACGTATAAAGTGGACTACACTCACAAAAGAGAAGAGCCAGGGAGGATTAGGGGCACCTAACATCAGAAATTACTACAATTCAATAGTGATAGCTCGGATGATGGACTGGGCTAAAGATAGTTCAGAGAAGAGATGGGTAAAAATGGAGAGTGGAATTAGTAATGCGATATTGGGGAGGGTAATATGGATACCGCCACAGTATCGAGACCTGAGCACAAATACACACGAGATAACTAAAAACGCACTAAAAATTTGGGATCGACTGCATAAAAAAGAAAACTGGTTGTATAATTCACCCCTTATACCACTAAAAGATACCAGCTATTTTACACCAGGTAGGGAAAACATTTCGGGGAAATGGATCTTAAAAGAAAATGCACAATTGAAAGATGTAATGGTCCAAAACAAGTTAATTACATTTCAGGAATTAAAGAAGACTAAGGAGTGGAGATTGATCGACGAGTGGCGTTATACCCAGTTAAGACATTTTTTTGAGAGTCTCCCTAAACCTATTAGAGCTAAAAACAACTTAAGGCCTTTGGAAAAAATTTGGGAGGAAAAGAAAACGAAAGGTGTTATCTCTAAGATTTATAGGGTCTTAAATGATATACAAAGAAACACAGAGAAACTGACATGTATTAAGAAGTGGGAAGAAGAACTAGGAATATACAAGGGAGATTATGAGATTAACCAAATTATTAACAGGGTACATTCAACTTCCGTAAACTGTAGGATAGTGGAAACTAACTATAAATGTTTAACTAGATGGTATATGACGCCAGATAAAGTACACAGACTCACAACGGGAAAATCTAAGTATTGCTGGCGAGGTTGTCTGGAAATTGGGACAATGGCCCACATATGGTGGTCCTGTCCAAAAACCCGTGGGGATGTTTACTGCATGGTCTTCGAATGTCGAACAAATCATATCTCAAAAGTTTGATTCCACATTTGTTGGATGCAGCTAAAAGTCAAATCCCTAAACACTGGCAAGAGCGGGATAGTCCTACTCTGAAGGGTTGGTGTAACAGAGTGGATGAAATTCTTGAATTGGAATATTTAAGAGCTGGTGACATGAATTCAATGGAAGTTTTTGAAGAAAAATGGAAGGGGTGGAAGGCATTTAAAAACACTTTGGGATTTGCAGAAATAATGGGTGAACAAATTTAATTCAAAAGGGTGAAATAAGAAGCAGTAAGGGCATATAAAGAGAGGTCAGGGAATTGGGGGGCGGGGGGAGGGGATAATGGTGGGGGGAGGAGGATTATAGGAAAGGATCGGTATTGAATTTTATATAGATGTGGATTGTAATAAAGAAACATACTTATTCTTGTAGAAAATTTGGAGAACCACATATGATGCGAATCCAAAGTAGAGACGACATTAAGGATTAACACCATGAGAAAGTCTCTCGTTAGGATAAAGTCTGAGTGGTATCTAAAAAAAAAGAAAAAAAAAAGAAGTAGTCCCAGAAGTGGTCCCGTTGAGGGCTCTGAAGAAAGCCCACTGTAAAGGCCCCATGGAGATCCAAGCCAGGATGTTGCTGGGCCAGGTGAGCCCTGCTACCCCAGTTGCTTTGTCAGATGTGGAGAAGACAGATGGAGAAAGCACTGTTTGGGAGAAACTTTCCATGGAGAATCCAAACCTGCCCAGGGCTTGGAAAGAGAGAGCCAAGGCCCAGTTGACCAGGTGGAAGAAGATCTTCTCCCAAGATGAGTTGAATGTGGGGTGTGCAAGGAGTGCCACTCACCGAATTCACCTCCAAGAAGACAAGCCCTTCAGGGAAAGGGTCAGGCGGGTCCCATTAGCAGACCTGGAAGATCTGAGGGAACAGCTCGCAGAACTTGCAGAACTCAAGCGGACCGGTGTGATCCGGGAGTCTAGAAGTCCCTATGCCTCCCCTATAGTGGTGGTCAGAAAGAAGAATGGGTCGTTGAGGCTGTGCATAGATTACAGGACCCTCAACAGGAGAACCATTCCTGACCAGTACACCACTCCAAGGATAGAGGATGCCCTACAGAGCTTGTCTGGAGCCAAGTGGTTCAGTGTTATGGACCTCAAGAGTGGATACTATCAAATCCCCATGCATCCGGAAGATAAGGAGAAGACAGCCTTCATAACCCCAGTGGGGTTTATTGAATTCAACCGAATGCCCCAGGGACTGTCTGGAGCCCCAGCCACCTTCCAACGTCTTATGGAGAAGACTGTAGGAGACATGAACCTTATCGAAGTCCTTGTGTACTTGGACGATGTCATTGTCTTCGGGAGAACCTTGGAAGAACATGAAGAGAGACTGGAGAAGGTCTTGAGGAGACTCAGTGAGGAGGGACTCAAGCTTTCGCCCGAGAAATGTCAGTTCTACCAGTCTTCCGTTAACTATCTGGGACACATAGCGTCTGAAGAAGGGGTGGCCACAGATCCAGAGAAGATGGAGGTAGTTACCTCCTGGCCCCGGCCCACCACTGTGACAGAACTCAGATCCTTCTTGGGGTTCTGTTCCTATTATAGGAGGTTCGTAGAGGGGTTTGCTCGGATAGCCAGACCTCTGAATGAGCTGCTCAAGACAGAGTGGGAAGAGGATGACTCGGGCCCCAGGAAGTCGGGGGAGTCAATCAAGGACCAGTGGAACGAGAAGTGTGAAAATCCCTTTCAGATGTTGAAGAAAACCTTAACCACTGCCCCTGTCCTGGCCTACGCAGACCCAAAGAAGCCTTATGAACTCCACGTAGACGCAAGTCATGATGGTTTGGGAGGAGTGCTCTACCAGGAGCATGAGGAGCAACTGAGACCCGTCGCATACGTGAGCAGAAGTCTGACTCCCGCTGAAAAGAACTACCCCACCCATAAGTTGGAGTTCCTGGCTCTTAAGTGGGCGGTAGTAGACAAACTCAGAGACTACCTGTATGGGGCAGAATTCACTGTGAAGACCGACAAACACCCCCTTACCTATCTTTTCACCACAGCCAAGCTGGATGCCACAGGACATAGATGGCTGGCGGCATTGTCTGCTTTCAGTTTCAGCCTAAAGTACAGGCCTGGGGCTGAGAATCGAGATGCGGATGCCTTGTCCAGAAGATCTCATGTCCCCACCTGCCACACTAAGGATTGGACCCAAGTGGAACCCAACGGGGTGCGGGCCCTTTGCCAAGGGGCGAAACTCCAAGCCAGTGGCGGCTCAAGAGCAGAAGAGATAGGGGTTACCACAGTAGGAGTTCCCAAGCAGTACTGTGGAGTAACCCAACTGGGGGAAGATAACTTGCCAAAACTGTCCAAGAAGGAGTTGAGATCTGACCAATTGGAAGATCCCATGGGAAGATTGGTTTTAGAGGCCCTGGAGAATCAGGATCCGAATAAGCTCCTATGTCACCCTTCAAAGGAAGCTCGCCTGTTAAGGAAGGAGTGGGACAGGTTGCAGGTGCATCAGGGAGTGGTCTACCGAAGGGGCCCCTCTGATGACCTGAAAGACAGATGGCAATTGTTCCTGCCTGAGAAACATCGAGAGACTGTTTTGATTGCCCTGCATGACAACCATGGCCACCTAGGGGCGGAAAGGACTTTCCAACTCATTAGGAACCGTTTCTATTGGCCCTGCATGAGGGCTGAAGTTGAAGAATACTGCCACTCATGTGCACGATGCATCCAGAGGAAGACTTTACCCCATCAAGCTGCCCCAATGGGCCATCTGCAAAGTCAAAGCCCACTCGATCTGGTATGCATTGATTTTCTCTGCCTTGAACCCGACCTGAGTGGACTAGGAAATGTTCTGGTAGTAACCGATTATTTCACCCGGTATGCCCAGGCCTTCCCAACCAAAGACCAGAAGGCCTCCACTGTAGCTAAAGTACTGATGGAGAAATACTTCATACACTATGGGTTACCACAACGGCTACATTCGGATAAGGGAAGAGACTTTGAGAGTCGGCTGATCCGGAAGCTTTTGGATTCCTTGGGGATCAAGAAGACAAGAACTACCCCATACCATCCACAAGGTGATGTGCAGCCGGAGAGGTTCAACCGAACCCTGCTCAACATGCTGGGAACCTTGAGCAGAGAAAAGAAGCAGCATTGGAGCAGCCACATAGCGGCAGTTGTGCACGCATACAACAGCACCACCAGTGACGCTACAGGGTATTCACCCTATCGACTTATGTTCGGAAGAGAAGCAAGACTACCAGTGGATCTGGCCTTTTGGCACTTCCATAGATCATTGTTCTGCCGCTTCCCACAAAGGATATGTCGATAGACTTAGGTACAATTTGAAACTGGCCTATGAACAGGCCCAGGCGGCCTCGGAGCAAAGAGGGGCCCGCAACAAGAAAAACTTTGATCTGAAGGTTCGAATTCAAGACTTACAACCTGGAGACAGAGTGTTGCTACGGAATTTGGGGGTCCCTGGGAAACACAAGCTTGCAGACAGATGGAGACCTTAACCCTATGTTATATGCAAGAGACTACCGGGCCTACCCGTTTACAGACTTAAGCCAGAAGGGAGGGTGGGACCCTTGAAGACCTGGCATCGGAACCACTTACTCCCACTAGCTGAGGCAGTTCGGATACCCCCTGTGATGGAGCCCCCTGAATCAACTTCCATCCTGGATACTCCTAGACCAAACACTCGGTCTCAGACCCCTCAGGTTGGGGATACAGAGACCTCGGAACTAAGCGAAGATGGGGGAGAAGAATTTGATTGGCTTTGGCCTTCTCAGGCCCCAGAGACTTCTGCTATTGATCTTCCACCTGACGAAGACAACATAGATAGAACACTGAATGCAGAAGCCACTGAGTTCATCCCGTCCGGTCCTTGGTCGGATTCTTGGGAGAGTGCCTGTGACTTACCCCCAGAAGAAGACCCAAGGGAATCAATGTACCTCCCTGCTCCAGAGTCCAGTACTCCCGAAACAGAGGAAATTCCTGGGTTGGTTCCAGAAGAGGAGCCTGTTCTAACAGAGAGCCCAAGAGGACAGAGGAAGCGAAGAGCCATAAAGCCTCCCAGAAGATTAACTTACCCACAGATGGGGAGAAGTGCGGAAGACACTGTGGTTACTGCCAGGAGGAGTATGGAAGACCCTGATCCTCCCACTGTTCATTTAGTGGGGGGCAACCCCAGCTCACTCTCTGGCACAGTTAGGCAGGACACTAGTGATGGTGTGACCTGTGGGCAGGGGAGTTCACCGCCTCGTTTTTGGTGGGAATTTCCTCTGCCAACATCATACGAAACTTTGATTGATGCTGTACGTTCTGTAATTTAATGTTATATTATCTCTGGGGACCAAAGAGTTTAAGTGGGGGGAGTGTGTAGCGGGGTCCCCTTCAAGGTCCCGAGACTACGTTACCCAGAACCCCGTTCGGCACCCAGGGTGCATTTAGCCATCGCAGAGACTCTTGGGAGGGGCTATATAAGAGAAGGGCGAGGCCGGGCTCGGCCTCTTTGGACACCGCGCTGCAAGCAACAGCTTCTTCCTGTGCGGATCTGTGGCAGTGCAAGGCCTGAAGCCTGGGGCCTTGCGCAACTTCCAGAGAGCCTTCCATCCCACTGCGGAGCCTGGGTGGCACCGGACTTGTCGAGTGAGGACATCAGTTGGATCGGGGACCCGATCGTTGCAGACGCTGTGTGCGAGGACACAGCAGGTGGAAGTCCCGGACTGGGATTGCGTCCGGAGTGGTGAGCGGGCACTTGCTCAAACCAATAGACTGTACCGTGTTTAGGCCTATAGACTGCCTTGGCCCACCGATCGTTTGTTTGTTGTTCCACTGGGGACCGGTAGCAGGACAGAGTTGAAGTGTCCCCAGTATAGTGTTCCTAATGATTGCCAATTTGTGGATTACAAATACCAGTCATCAAGTGCACCACCGAAAGTTTGCATGCAAAGAAATCCCTATTGGAAAGACTGAGATTTATTCTATGTCAGGCCTGACCAGGGTGGGGAGATAGGATATTGTTTAATGCACCACAGGGCGCGTATACCATAATAGCTACGCGTGGTGGATTACCGCGCAGCGCCATTATTGTGTGTTATATTGATTGCTGCAGGGCTCTGCAAGCCAGTTGTGTGTATTATATTCTGCTTATGCCTTTTTAACACCAAAGTAAAACTGTTATACTTAATCTTTAACATTTGTGTGTTGTCTCACTGTAAAGAGGGTGCCCTTGCAATACCAATTGATTGTGATAAAAATATAACCCCTAGACTAGCTGTGCCAGAGTGGGTCGAGCAGATTGCCGGGGGTTGGCGGTGCTGTACACAGGGCCCAAAAACAAATCCAGCGGCTCTCTTAAGTGGGGGTAGCGCTACAATAGTAATATTATTCCATTTGGTTTTGCATGTTTGACACCCCTTGCAATACACATTATACTTAGAAAATGCAGTGTTCAGTACTCTATTGCTTTGGTGTGTACACCATCACCTGATGTATGCCCTGAACAATAGGTTGTGTGCACCCTTATCTGCTTATATGTACAGTCCTTTCCTTGGGCGAAACACGTTGCAGAAGGTGGATGGCAGGTGGGAAGTCATGCTGTGAACTTGTCTTATCAGATTAAAAAGTTTTAGTATTTGTGACGTCATTGGTATGCAGCCGTTTATTCCTCTTGACCAGTGGCGGCCCGTGCCGGGGGCGGGGGAGTTGGTGCATGTGTGGTGCCCCCCAAAAGGAGAAACCACCATCTGCAACTGCTCTTGACACTATCCTGTAGAGCAGGGACATGGTCTCAGGTGGGCAGCCGATGCAGTCAGATGTCTACAGGGAATTTCAAGAAACTAATGCCAAGTCAGTATCATGAACCTATACCACCTGCTACTTTTTAATAATTTCTAATGAACTCGGAACTGTGCTAATTGCTGTTGTGATGTCTTTTTTTCATTGTTTTAAATATTAGCTTTAACCACTTAACGACCGCTCACTGTATATATACGTCGGCAGAATGGCACCGACAGGCACAATCACGTAGAGCATACGTGATTGCCTTTGTACAGTTGGGGGGTCCAATCGGACCCCCCTTCTATACAGTGAGCGGTGGCTAAGTGTCCGGGAGCGTTCCGGGATGAGGGGGCAGCCATTCGTTTCTGGCCACCCCCTCGCGATCGCTCCCGGCGAATAGAAATGCCCCCTCTGTCTGTGTCAGACAGAGGGAGCAGGAGGAAGTGATGTCATCTCTGGTGCGGCGCTCACATATACCGAGCGCCGTACAAGAGAAGATATCAGGTCAGTGCACACAACACTACACTGACACCAGGACACATAGGGACATAAATCGCCCCCCAGGCCCCCCCAGACACCCCAGATCACCCCCCCAGCCCCCAGTCACAGTGTCACTGATTGCAGTGACCATTTATTTAGTGATCACTGCAATCAGTGACATTTGTGACTGTAAAAGTGTCACCAAAGTTTAGTCTTAGGTCCAGTGTAGCCCCCTAACCCCCCCTAATAAAGGTTTAACCCCCTGATCACCCCCCAGATAACCCTTTCACCCCCTATCACCACTGTCGCTTAGCGATCATTTTTCTGATCGCTGTCTTAGCGTCAGTGATGCCGATCGGCAGCCAGTAATTTTTTTTAGGTTCGCCACAGGTTTTTATAGCGTCAGGTACCCCAATATATTATCTAATAAAGGTTTAACCCCCTTGATCGCCCCCCAGGTAACCCTTTCACCCCCTATCACCACTATCACTAAGCGATCGTTTTTCTAAACGCTGTCTTAGTGTCGGTGATGCAGATCGGTAGCCGGTAATTTTTTTTAGGTTCGCCGCAGGTTTTTATAGCGTCAGGTACCCCAATATATTATCTAATAAAGGTTTAACCCCCTTGATCGCCCCCCAGGTAACCCTTTCACCCCCTATCACCACTGTCGCTAAGCAATTGTTTTTCTAAACGCTGTCTTAGTGTTGGTGATGAAGATCGTAGCCAGTATTTTTTTTTAGGTTCGCCGCATGTTTTTATAGCGTCAGGTACCCCAATATATTATCTAATAAAGGTTTAACCCCCTTGATGGCCCCCCCCAGGTAACCCTTTCACCCCCATCACCACTGTCGCTAAGCAATCGTTTTTCTAAACGCTGTCTTAGTGTCGGTGATGCAGATCGGTAGCCAGTAATTTTTTTTAGGTTCGCCGCAGGTTTTTATAGCGTCAGGTACCCCCATATATTATCTAATAAAGGTTTTAACCCCCTGATTGCCCCTAGTTAACCCTTTCACCAGTGATCACCATATAAGTGTTACGGGTGACGCTGGTTAGTTAGTTTGCTTTTTATAGTGTCAGGGCACCCGCCGTGTATATAACCCAATAAAGGTTTAACCCCTTGATCGCCCGGCGGGTGATATCAATTAGGTTTTAGCGTCAGAGAGGGTCTGAGTCACACCCCAGGCAGCGTCAGGTTAGTGCCAGTAACGCTAACACCCACGCGTGAAGCATACACCCCCCTTAGTGGTATAGTATCTGAACAGATCAATATCTGATCTGATCAGATCTATACTAGCGTCCCCAGCAGTTTAGGGTTCCCAAAAACGCAGTGTTAGCGGGATCAGCCCAGATACCTGCTGGCACCTGCGTTTTGCCCCTCCGTCCAGCCCAGGCCACCCAAGTGCAGTATCGATCGATCACTGTCACTTACAAAACAAAAACACACATAACTGCAGCGTTCGCAGAGACAGGCCTGATCCCTGCGACTCCAGTGCTGTAGGAGGTGATTTCACCATCACAGTTAAAAAAAAAAAGCAAATATGCCGAAGCATTGGGGCAGCAGGGGCGGAGGAGCGATTTTGCTCCTAATGCCGCGTACATACGGTTGAAATTCCGACGGAGGCTTGCCCGTGGAAAAGTCTGACCATGTGTGTGCGGCATAACTTTTTTGCGGGAGGATGCCCCCATGCTTCGGCATATATAAATGGTGCGTGTATGCCCATCATTGGAAGTGGGTGGATGAAGGGCGGTATTCTAATGGTGGGCATACCCACCGATCAATCTCTTTTTTCGTTCAGCCAACTGGCTGCATGAAATAAAAAGATTACAATACATGTCCAACAAGGACCAGCAACGTACTGGTATGTTGCTGGACTTTGAATGTTTATACCAGAATGATGCCTGCGGGTTTAGGTATCATCTTGGTATCATTCTTTTCAGCCTGCGGCCGGCTTTCATGTAAAAGCAATCCTAGCGGCTAATTAGCCTCTGGACTGCTTTTATAAGCAGTGGGAGGGAATGCCCCCCCCCGGATATAAAAAGTGCCATTGGGAAATTGGGAAAGCATTTTATCACACCGATCTTGGTGTGGTCAGATGCTTTGAGGGCAGAGGAAAAATCTAGGGTCTAGAAGACCCCAGTTTTTTCAAAAAAAGAGTACCTGTCACTACCTATTGCTATCATAGGGGATATTTACATTCCCTGAGATAACAATAAAAATGATAAAAAAAAAAAATACTTGGAAGGAACAATTTAAAAATAAAATAAAAAAGCAAAATTAATAATAAAAAAAAAAAAAAAAAAAAGCACCCCTGTCCTGCCCTGCTCTTGCCCAATGGCGAACACAAGCGTCGGTCTGGCGTCATATGTAAACAGCAATTGCACCATGCATGTGAGGTATCACCGCGAAGGTCAGATCGAGGGCAATCATTTTAGCAGTAGACCTCCTCTGTAAATCTACTGGGGTAACCTGTAAAGGCTTTTAAAGGCTTTTAAAAATGTATGTAGTTTGTCGCCAATGCGCGTTTGTGCGAAATTTTAAAGCATGTCGTGTTTGGTATCTATGTACTCGGCCTAAGATCATCTTTTTTATTTCATCAAACATTTGGGCAATATAGTGTGTTTTAGTGCATTAAAATTAAAAAAAGTGTATTTTTTAACCCAAAAAATGCGTTTGAAAAATCGCTGCGCAAATACTGTGTAGAAAAAAAAATGCAACACCCACCATTTTAATCTGTAGGGCCTTTGCTTTAAAAATATATATATAATGTTTGGGGGTTCAACATAATTTTCTTGCAAAAAAAAAAATGTTTTCATGTAAACAAAAAGTGTCAAAAAGGGCTTTGTCTTCAAGTGGTTAGAAGAGTAGATGTAAGCTTCCTAATGTTGTGTATAAAATGCCAGAACAGTTCAAAACCCCCCCAAATGACCCCATTTTGGAAAGTAGACACCCCAAGCTATATACTGAGAGGCATGTCGAGTCCATGGAATATTTTATATGTTGACACAAGTTGCGGAAAAACGACAATTTTTTTTTTTTTTTTTGCACAAAGTTGTCACTAAATGATATATTGCTCAAACATGCCATGGGCATATGTGGAATTACACCCCAAAATACATTCTGTTGCTTCTCCTGAGTATGGGGATATCACATGTGTGAGACTTTTTGGGAGCCTAGCCATGTACGGGACCCCAAAAACCAAGCACCGCCTTCAGGCTTTCTAAGGGTGTAAATTTTTGATTTCACTTCTCACTGCCTATCACAGTTTCGGAGGCCATGGAATGCCCAGATAGCACAAAACCCCCCCAAATGACCCCATTTTGGAAAGTAGACACCCCAAGCTATTTGCTGAGAGGTATTGTGAGTATTTTGCAGATCTCGCTTTTTGTCACAAAGTTTTGAAAATTGAAAAAAAAAAAAATATATATATTTTCTTTCTTCATTTTCAAAAACAAATGAGAGCTGTAAAATACTCGCCATTCCTCTCAGCAAATAGCTTGGGGTGTCTATATTCCAAAATGGGGTCATTTGGGGGGGTTTTGTGCGATTTTGGCATTTTATGGCCTTCGAAACTGTGATAGGTAGTGAGGAGTGAAATCAAAAATTTGTGCCTAGAAATCCTGAAGGCGGTGCTTGGTTTTCGGGGTCCCGTACGCGGCTAGGCTCCTAAAAAGTCCCACACATGTGGTATCCCCGTACTCAGGAGAAGCAGAAAAATGTATTTTGGAGTGTAATTCCACATATAACCATGGCATGTGTGAGCAATATATCATTTAGTGACAACTTTTTGTAATTTTTTTTTTGTCATTATTCAATCACTTGGGACAAAAAAAATTATATTCAATGGGCTCAACAGGCCTCTCAGCAATTTCCTTGGGGTGTCTACTTTCTAAAATGGGGTCATTTGGGGGGGTTTTGTGCTATTTTGGCATTTTATGGCCTTCGAAACTGTGATAGGTAGTGAGGAGTGAAATCAAAAATTTGCGCCCTTAGAAATCCTGAAGGCGGTGCTTGGTTTCCGGGGTCCCGTACGCGGCTAGGCTCCCAAAAAGTCCCACACATGTGGTATCCCCGTACTCAGGAGAAGCAGCAAAATGTATTTTGGGGTGAAATTCCACATATAACCATGGCATGTGTGAGCAATATATCATGTAGTGACAACTTTTTGTAATTTTTTTTTTTTTTTTAGTCATTATTCAATCACTTGGGACAAAAAAATTAAAAATTCAATGGGCTCAACATGCCTCTCAGCAATTTCCTTGGGGTGTCTACTTTCCAAAATGGGGTCATTTGGGGGGGTTTTGTACTGCCCTCTCATTTTAGCACCTCAAGAAATGAGATAGGCAGTCATAAATTTAAAGCTGTGTAAATTTCAGAAAATGTACCCTAGTTTGTAAACTCTATAACTTTTGCGCAAACCAATAAATATACGCTTATTGACATTTTTTTTACTAAAAACATGTGGCTGAATACATTTTGGCCTAAATGTATGACTACAATTGAGTTTATTCGATTTTTCTTATAACAAATAGTAGAAAATATCATTTTTTTTCAAAATTTTCGGTCTTTTTCCGTTTATATCGCAAAAAATAAAAATCGCAGAGGCAATCAAATACCATTAAAAGAAAGCTCTATTTGTGGGAAGAAAAGGACGCAAATTTCGTTTGGGTACAACATTGCATGTCCGCACAATTTACAGTTAAAGCTGCGCAGTGCAAAATTCTGAATTCACCTCTGGTCCTCTAGCTACCAAATGGTCCGGGGCTTAAGTGGTTAAAGTGTTAAGCCCTGTACACACGATCGGATTTCCTATGGATTCTAATCCGATGGATTTTCCCATCGAAATCCGATGAAGCTGACTTCCATCAGTCTTGCCTACACACCATCAGTCAAAAATCCAACCGTTCCAAACGCTGTGATGTAAAACACTCCGACGAGCCGAGAAAAATTAAGTTCAATGCTTCTGAGCATGCGTCGACTTGATTCTGAGCATGCGTGGGTTTTTTGTCCGATGGAGTTCCCCACAGACGATCGGAATTTGCTATTGGTTTTTTTCCCCATTGGATAAACTTAAAACATGCTCTATTTTTTCTCATCGATGTAAAAAAGACCGATGGGGCCCATACACGATCGGTTTGTCCGATGAGAAAAGTCCATCGGACTGTTTTCATCGGTAAAACCGATCGTGTGTACACGGCATTCGACTTTGGCTGTTTTAGATAAACATACTAAATTTGCAAAGGTCTTAAATCATCATTTATAATATATTTCTAAGAATTAAACACACA
Organism: Rana muscosa; assembly: GCA_029206835.1. NCBI lineage: Eukaryota > Metazoa > Chordata > Amphibia > Anura > Ranidae > Rana > Rana muscosa. Next base: position 40,011,603 of record JARGYO010000094.1, read on the forward strand.
CTTATAAATATAAGGAGAGAGGAATAAAAGAAGAGGCTTAGAAAAGGAATAGTAGCCATAGAACAGATTCACCTACCTGTGGTCACTGCTTGGAGCAGGACTGTCCCCATGATAAGGAAGAGAGATGCCACCATCACCTTCATCTGCTGAGAATATACCTCTGATTAGGGATGAGCTCGGTGTTCGAGTCGAACATAGGTTCGACTCGAACATCGGCTGTTCGCGCGTTCGGCGAACAACGAACGATTTGGGCCGTTCGCGCCAAATTCGAGTGACGCGATCAGTGTAATCCCGGCGCTGTGATTGGCCAATCATGCACTGTGACCCTGCATGCTTGGTCAATCACAGCGCCGGCAGCGAGGAGAGCAATGATTGGCCACAGGCAGGATGCCTGTGGCCAATTATAGCTGAGGGGGTTTAGTACACGCCCCACACTATAAAAGGCCGCCAGCGTGGCGGCCTTGTGTAGTATGTTCCGGAGCAGGGAAAGTGAAGGATAGGCAGGGACAGTGTTAAATCTTGTCAAATCTATTCTTTGCTAAACCTTGTGTGTAGGGACAGAGAAGGATAGGCAGGGAGAGTGTCAGTGTCATATTCTTTGCTAAACCTTGTGTGTAGGGAGAGAGAAGGATAGGCAGGGAGAGTGTCAGTGTCATATACTTTGATAAACCTTGTGTACAGGGAGAGAGAAGGATAGGCAGGGGACAGTGTCAGTGTCATATTCTTTGCTAAACCTTGTGTGCAGGGAGAGAGAAGGATAGGCAGGGAGAGTGTCAGTGTCATATACTTTGATAAACCTTATGTGCAGGGAGAGAGAAGGATAGGCAGGGGACAGTGTCAGTGTCATTGTTGCTAAGCCTCCTGCACATTATACACCTGAAGTTAGCCCGTATTGCTGCTTTTTCCTGGTGTGTTACACAAACAGGATTTTGCGGCACTTACAGCGGGCGGAGTGTGCCTCCTGACCATATTACACCTTAACTTAGCCTGTATTGCTGCTTTTTCCTGGTGTGTTACACAAACAGGATTTTGCGGCACTTACAGCAGGCGAAGTGTGCCTCCTGACCATATTACACCTTAACTTAGCCTGTATTGCTGCTTTTTCCTGATGTGTTACACAAACAGGATTTTGCGGCACTTACAGCGGGCGGAGTGTGCCTCCTGACCATATTACACCTTAACTTAGCCTGTATTGCTGCTTTTTCCTGCTGTGTAGTGATGAGCCGAACACCCCCGGGTTCGGTTCGCACCAGAACCCGCGAACGGACCGAAAGTTCGTACGAACATTAGAACCCTATTAAATACAATGGATGCGAACGTTCGAATTCTAAAGTGCTAATTATAACGACTATTATGCATGTTATTGTCCTAAAAAGGGTTTGGGAACCCGGGTTCTGCACCAGGGGACATGTATCAATGCAAAAAGAAGTTTTAAAAACGGTCGTTTTTCGGGAGCAGTCATTTTAATGATGCATAAAGTGAAAAAAAAAAGTCAAATATTCCTTTAAATATCGTACCTGGGGGGTGGCTAAAGTATGCCTGTGAAGTGCCACGTGTTTCCCGTGTTTAGAACTGTCCCTGCACAAAATGACACTTCTAAAGGAAAAAAAAGCCATTTAAAACTGCTTGCGGCTTTAATGTAATGTCTGGTCCCGGTAATATGGATGAAAATCTTTAAGAAAAATGGCATAGCTACCCCATGACCCCCCCCCCCCTACCCCAGCCCATTACCAGCCCCTTTGGGTCTTGTATGGATATTAAGGGGAACCCCGCACATAAAATAAAAAAGGCCCTATATACTCTGAACAGCCGTATACAGGCGGTGCATACAAGACAGGGACTGTAGGTTTGTTCTTATGTAGAATCTGTTTGTAATTTTGAACAGGTACATTGTTTAAGTGTAGCTCCAGCCCAAAAATCTATTTTTAAACTTTTTGGAAAACATAGGTAAGGGTTATCACCCCTGTAACATTTGTTTTGCTGTCTGTGCCCCTGTTCAGAACATTTCACCTCACTTTCCGTCCCAATGACAACTGTTTTTGAAATGTGGTGTTTTTCTTGAAACAAGGATTGGTGATAAAGCATCAGTACAGAGGAGACACCTTTCTCCCATATTAATTCTTACAGGAGAGAATTTTCCTTCCTAGGGGTAGATTTCCTCTCACTTCCTGTTGTCTTCTTGCGTTTGCAAGTAGGAGTCGTTTGTAAGTTGGATGTTTGAAAGTAGGGACCTGCCGTATATACTCTGCAGAAATAGGCCCCTTAGTTGTTGGTGTTGGCACAACACTGTAAGCACTCACAGTTACTCTTGGTTGGTGCTGGAACGCCCTGCTGTCAACTATTATATCAGGAATTGTAATTACATATAATTGTTGAACAGTGGTAGTAAAAATTGGGCCTTTGATGGTGGTGCTGGTGCCACAACACTGTAAGCCCTGACAGTTACTCTTGGTGGGTGCAGGAATGGGCCCTGCTGTGAATTATTAGATCAAGAATTGTAATTACATGCCCCTTTTGAACAGGGGCTGAAAAATTGGGCCTTTCGTGGTGGTGGTGGTGTTGCCACAACACTGTAAGCCCTCAGAGTTACTCTTGGTGGGTGCAGCAATGGGCCCTGCTGTGAATTATTAGATCAAGAATTGTAATTACATGCCCCTGTTAAACAGGGGCTGAAAAATTGGGCCTTAGGCACTGGTGGCACAACACTGCAACCCCTCACAGATACTGTACTTGGAGCACAGCAATGAGCCCTGTTGCAAAGTATTGCTTCAAAAATTGTAATTACACGCCCCTGTTAAACAGGGGCTGAAAAATTGGGCCTTAGGCACTGGTGGCACAACACTGCAACCCCTTACAGATACTGTACTTGGAGCACAGCAATGAGCCCTGTTGCAAAGTATTGCTTCAAAAATTGTAATTACACACCCCTGTTAAACAGGGGCTGAAAAATTGGGCGTTAGGCACTGGTGGCGGCACCCATAAACAAAAATGATCTTCCAAGCTATCATCATCAATCGTATCATTGAGGACTCGGAGGAGGAGGATAGCCAGTCAACATAACAGCACAGGCACTCAGCATCAGTCTTGAAGGGATGTGACATGTTAAAATCAATTAGTCTGTTATATCAGCATCAGGTGTGTGGTAGCTGGTGGTGATCCAAGAATGGTTCATCTTGATGAAAGTCAGTCGATCAACCGAGTCGGTGGACAGGCGCACCCTGTGATCCGTGACAAATCCTCCAGCAGCACTGAATGTGCGTTCCGAAAGAACGCTGGATGCAGGACAGGCCAGTAGCTCAATTGCATACTGTGCAAGCTCTGGCCAGTGATCCATCCTCAAGACCCAGTAAGCCAGAGGATTTTCGGTGGGGAAGGTGTCCAAGTCTGACCTTGCCCCTAGATATTCCTGCACCATGTTTATCAGACGCTGGCGATGGTTGCTGGAACCGATCATACTTTGGGGCTGCGGACTAAAGAATTGTCTGAACGCATCGGTCAGACGGCCACCTTCCCCACCGCTCCTTCTTTGACTGGCCGAAGCCTCAGCAACTCGTTGTCCAGGACCAGGAGTTTGTAACCTCCCAGTCTCTGGGAACGCGTTGCACAGACCTTTCTGCAAGGCCTCCCGGAGTTGTCTCATCCTCTGCTCCCTCTGCGACGGTAACATAAGGTCCGCAACCTTACCCTTGTACCGTGGATCAAGGAGAGTGGCCAGCCAGTAATGGTCCCTCTCCTTGATCCGAAGAATACGAGGATCCTTCCGCAGACTTTGCAGGATCAGGGAGGCCATGCAGCGTAGGTTAGCTGAGGCATTCAGTCCGGAGTCCTCTGGGTCACTAAGGACGACATGATCCGCAGCCACCTCCTCCCAGCCACGTACAAGTCCACTGGTTTCTTGGGACTGTAAATCATCCCTAAAAGACTGCTGTTGATGATGCTGAGTGCCAGCCTCCACCTCCATGCTGACACAATCCTCCTCCTCCTCCTCCTCCTCCTCTTCCTGTGCGATGGGTGGGACAGAAGGAACACTGTCTGGGTAAAGGGGGCCTTGAGAGGCAAGGAAGTCCTCCTCTTCCTGCCTCTGTTCTGCCTCAAGTGCCCTGTCCATTATTCCATGCAGCGTGTGCTCCAACAGGTGGACAAGAGGTACAGTGTCACTGATGCATGCACTGTCACTGCTCACCATCCTCGTGGCCTCCTCAAATGGTGCCAGGACAGTGCATGCATCCCTGATCATGCCCCACTGGCGTGGAGAAAAAAACCAAGCTCCCCTGACCCTGTCCTGGTGCCGTAGTCGCACAGGTACTCATTGATGGCCCTCTGCTGCGTGTGCAGCCGCTGCAGCATGGCCAACGTTGAGTTCCACCTGGTGGGCATGTCACATATAAGGCGGTTCTTGGGCAGGTTCAACTCCTTTTTCAGCTCAGCCAGGCGAGCACTGGCATTATAAGATCTGCGGAAATGCACACAGACTTTCCTGGCCTGCCTCAGGACATCCTGTAAGCCCGGGTACCTGCCCAAGAACCGCTGCACCACCAGGTTAAGGACGTGAGCCACACAGGGCACATGGGTCAGTTGTCCCTGTCGGAGGGCGGAGAGGAGGTTGGTGCCATTGTCGCAAACCACCATTCCTGGCTTAAGCTGGCGTGGCGTCAACCACCTCTCGGCCTGGCCCTGCAGAGCAGACAGGACCTCTGCCCCAGTGTGGCTTCTGTCCCCCAAACACACCAGCGCAAGCACGGCATGGCATCTTTTTGCCTGCATACTTGCGTAGCCCCTTGAACGGCTACGGAGCACCGCTGGTTCAGAGGACAAAGCACAGGAAGAGGCCATGGAGGAAGAAGAAGAGGAGGGGGTGGAGGAGAGAGGTGTGTCACAACCAGTAGTAGCATTTTGGAGGCGTGGCGGTGGAACAACCTCCAACACTACTGCACCTTGTCCTGCATCCTTCCCAGCTGCCAAAAGAGTGACCCAATGGGCCGTGAAAGAAAGGTAACGTCCCTGTCCATGCCTGCTGGACCATGAGTCAGCGGTAATATGCACCTTACTGCTGACCGCCCTGTCCAGCGAGGCCAAGACATTGCCTTCCACATGCCGGTAGAGAGCCGGAATAGCCTTCCGTGAGAAAAAGTGGCGTTTGGGAACCTGCCACTGAGGAACCGCACATTGCACAAACTCACGGAAGGGGGCAGAGTCTACCAACTGAAAAGGCAGCAGTTGAAGCGCTAGCAATTTAGCCAAGCTAGCATTCAACCGCTGGGCATGTGGATGGCTGGGAGTGAACTTCTTTTGACGGTCCAGCAGCTGGGGCAGGGAAATTTGCCTGCTAGAATCGGACGTCGGTGTACTGCTAGCAGAGTGGCCACAAGTACTTGGCTGTGACACACCTAATTCTACACCTTCATTCCTCTCAGTGCATGTTTCAGAGAGGACTGAAGTTATAGTGGGGTTGGAGATCCCAGCTGATGCGGTGCAAGGAGAGGTCCGCTTTGTTCTTTGGTGTGGGTCTTTGAGGTAGGCTTGCCAACGAGCTGCATGGCAGGTCAACATATGTCTGGTCAGGCATGTGGTACCCAAGCGGCTGATGTTTTGGCCACGCGATATACGCTTGAGACATATGTTGCAAACAGCAGCTGTGCGATCTGATGCACTAGCCTCAAAAAAGGCCCACACCAAAGAACTTTTTGAATGACGGGCAGAGGCAGCGCCCTGCACAGGCGGAGCTCTGCGGTGTGATTCCGTCGGTGTACTGCCCTTACGCTGGCCACCAGAGGGCATCCTGCCTCGTTGGAGATGTGCCTCCTCCTCATCCTCCTCCTCCTCCTCTCTCCTATTAGGCACCCACGTGGAGTCAGTGACCTCATCATCCCCTCCCTCCTCATCACTGGAGCCAATCTGGCAGTATGCTGCAGCTGCTGGAACATGACTGCCAGATTGGTGTCCTTCTTGAGCATCCCCTCTGTCTGCTCTCACGCTACTGCCTTCCTCTAGCTGGGTTTCATCATCAGACCCTTCGAAACGCTGGGCATCCTCCTGGAGCATGTACCCAACACTGTGCTCAAACAGTTCGGGGGACTCCTCAGGAGGAGGACATGGTGGGTCTAGGGAAGGAGTGACTGATGATGAGTCTGACATTGATACCAGGGAAGAGGACGCTTTGGCAGCTGCTTTGCCAGTACCCTGAGCCTGGGTGAGAGAGGATGAGGAGGAGGAGGAGGGCTTGGTCATCCACTCTACCAAGTCTTCGGCATGATGTGGCTCAACATGTCCAGCTGCCGAAAAGAAGGACAAGCGTGTCCCATGGCCATGTGCTGATGACAATGCACCGCGTCCACGACCAGCACTGTTGCCCCCAGACACAGAGCCTGCTTGCCCTCTTTTATTGCCTCCTGACTGTCTGCCTCTCCTTGTTTGCCTTCCAGACATTCTAATGGATGGCCTGCAGGGAGATGGGAAAAAAGCAATAAGGGCTACCTTCAGGTGTCCTTCTCTGTCCCTTTACTTAAGGATTTCTAAATATGGTTGAGGATGATTGCTTTCGCAAAGAATAGCACAATGACAATTTCCCTGACTGTCCAAAAAACAAGGATTTCAAAGATGGTTGATGAGGAATGCTTTAGCACAGTATAGCACAATGAGAATTTCCCTCACTGGCCTTCCCTGTCCCTACAAACAAGGTTTAGCACAGTAAAACACACTGACACTCTCCCTACCTATAGTTTTCTGTCCCTATAAAAAATGTTTTTTTAAAGATGGTTGATGATGAATGCTTTAGCACAGTATAGCACAATGAGAATTTCCCTCACTGTCCTTCCCTGTCCCTACAAACAAGGTTTAGCACAGTAAAACACACTGACACTCTCCCTACCTATAGTTTTCTGTCCCTATAAAAAAAGTTTTTTTAAAGATGGTTGATGATGAATGCTTTAGCACAGTATAGCACAATGAGAATTTCCCTCACTGTCCTTCCCTGTCCCTACAAACAAGGTTTAGCACAGTAAAACACACTGACACTCTCCCTACCTATAGTTTTCTGTCCCTATAAAAAAAGTTTTTTTAAAGATGGTTGATGATGAATGCTTTAGCACAGTATAGCACAATGAGAATTTCCCTCACTGTCCTTCCCTGTCCCTACAAACAAGGTTTAGCACAGTAAAACACACTGACACTCTCCCTACCTATAGTTTTCTGTCCCTATAAATTTTTTTTTTTAAAGATGGTTGATGATGAATGCTTTAGCACAGTATAGCACAATGAGAATTTCCCTCACTGTCCTTCCCTGTCCCTACAAACAAGGTTTAGCACAGTAAAACACACTGACACTATCCCTACCTATAGTTTTCTGTCCCTATAAAAATTTTTTTTTAAAGATGGTTGATGAGGAATGCTTTAGCACAGTATAGCACAATGAGAATTTCCCTCACTGTCCTTCCCTGTCCCTACAAACAAGGTTTAGCACAGTAAAACACACTGACACTCTCCCTACCTATAGTTTTCTGTCCCTATAAAAAATGTTTTTTTAAAGATGGTTGATGATGATGAATGCTTTAGCACAGTATAGCACAATGAGAATTTCCCTCACTGTCCTTCCCTGTCCCTACAAACAAGGTTTAGCACAGTAAAACACACTGACACTCTCCCTACCTATAGTTTTCTGTCCCTATAAAAATGTTTTTTTAAAGATGGTTGATGATGAATGCTTTAGCACAGTATAGCACAATGAGAATTTCCCTCACTGTCCTTCCCTGTCCCTACAAACAAGGTTTAGCACAGTAAAACACACTGACACTCTCCCTACCTATAGTTTTCTGTCCCTATAAAAAATGTTTTTTTAAAGATGGTTGATGATGAATGCTTTAGCACAGTATAGCACAATGAGAATTTCCCTCACTGTCCTTCCCTGTCCCTACAAACAAGGTTTAGCACAGTAAAACACACTGACACTCTCCCTACCTATAGTTTTCTGTCCCTATAAAAAATGTTTTTTTAAAGATGGTTGATGATGAATGCTTTAGCACAGTATAGCACAATGAGAATTTCCCTCACTGTCCTTCCCTGTCCCTACAAACAAGGTTTAGCACAGTAAAACACACTGACACTCTCCCTACCTATAGTTTTCTGTCCCTATAAAAAATGTTTTTTTTAAAGATGGTTGATGATGAATGCTTTAGCACAGTATAGCACAATGAGAATTTCCCTCACTGTCCTTCCCTGTCCCTACAAACAAGGTTTAGCACAGTAAAACACACTGACACTCTCCCTACCTATAGTTTTCTGTCCCTATAAAAAATGTTTTTTTAAAGATGGTTGATGATGAATGCTTTAGCACAGTATAGCACAATGAGAATTTCCCTCACTGTCCTTCCCTGTCCCTACAAACAAGGTTTAGCACAGTAAAACACACTGACACTCTCCCTACCTATAGTTTTCTGTCCCTATAAAATTTTTTTTTTAAAGATGGTTGATGATGAATGCTTTAGCACAGTATAGCACAATGAGAATTTCCCTCACTGTCCTTCCCTGTTCCTACAAACAAGGTTTAGCACAGTAAAACACACTGACACTCTCCCTACCTATAGTTTTCTGTCCCTATAAAAAATTTTTTTTTTAAAGATGGTTGATGAGGAATGCTTTAGCACAGTATAGCACAATGAGAATTTCCCTCACTGGCCTTCCCTGTCCCTACAAACAAGGTTTAGCACAGTAAAACACACTGACACTCTCCCTACCTATAGTTTTCTGTCCCTATAAAAATTGTTTTTAAAGATGGTTGATGATGAATGCTTTAGCACAGTATAGCACAATGAGAATTTCCCTCACTGTCCTTCCCTGTCCCTACAAACAAGGTTTAGCACAGTAAAACACACTGACACTCTCCCTACCTATAGTTTTCTGTCCCTATAAATTTTTTTTTTTTAAAGATGGTTGATGATGAATGCTTTAGCACAGTATAGCACAATGAGAATTTCCCTCACTGTCCTTCCCTGTCCCTACAAACAAGGTTTAGCACAGTAAAACACACTGACACTCTCCCTACCTATAGTTTTCTGTCCCTATAAAAAATGTTTTTTTAAAGATGGTTGATGATGAATGCTTTAGCACAGTATAGCACAATGAGAATTTCCCTCACTGTCCTTCCCTGTCCCTACAAACAAGGTTTAGCACAGTAAAACACACTGACACTCTCCCTACCTATAGTTTTCTGTCCCTATAAAAAAAGTTTTTTTAAAGATGGTTGATGATGAATGCTTTAGCACAGTATAGCACAATGAGAATTTCCCTCACTGTCCTTCCCTGTCCCTACAAACAAGGTTTAGCACAGTAAAACACACTGACACTCTCCCTACCTATAGTTTTCTGTCCCTATAAAAAAAGTTTTTTTTAAAGATGGTTGATGATGAATGCTTTAGCACAGTATAGCACAATGAGAATTTCCCTCACTGTCCTTCCCTGTCCCTACAAACAAGGTTTAGCACAGTAAAACACACTGACACTCTCCCTACCTATAGTTTTCTGTCCCTATAAAAAATGTTTTTTTAAAGATGGTTGATGATGAATGCTTTAGCACAGTATAGCACAATGAGAATTTCCCTCACTGTCCTTCCCTGTCCCTACAAACAAGGTTTAGCACAGTAAAACACACTGACACTCTCCCTACCTATAGTTTTCTGTCCCTATAAAAAAAGTTTTTTTAAAGATGGTTGATGATGAATGCTTTAGCACAGTATAGCACAATGAGAATTTCCCTCACTGTCCTTCCCTGTCCCTACAAACAAGGTTTAGCACAGTAAAACAGACTGACACTCTCCCTACCTATCCTTCTCTTTCCCTAAACTAAAGGAATCCAGGTTAAGCAAGAAAAAAAAATGTCACTGTCCCTGCCTATGCTTCTCTTTCCCTGCTCCGGAACACACTACACTAGGCCGCCGTGCTGGCGGCCTTTTATAGTGTGGGGCGTGTACTAAACACCCTCAGCAATAATTGGCCACAGGCATCCTGCCTGTGGCCAATCATTGCTCTCCTCGCTGCCGGCGCTGTGATTGGCCAAGCATGCGGGGTCACAGTGCATGCTTGGCCAATCACAGCGCCTGGATGACACTGCGATGGCGTAGTGCATTGTGGGCCGCGAATTAGGCGCGAACGGCCCAAATCGTTCGTTGTTCGGCGAACGATCGAACAGCCGATGTTCGAGTCGAACGTATGTTCGACTCGAACACCGAGCTCATCCCTACTGGTGTGTTACACAAACAGGATTTTGCGGCACTTACAGCGGGCGGAGTGTGCCTCCTGACCATATTACACCTTAACTTAGCCTGTATTGCTGCTTTTTCCTGGTGTGTTACACAAACAGGATTTTGCGGCACTTACAGCGGGCGCAGTGTGCCTCCTGACCGTATTACACCTTAACTTAGCCTGTATTGCTGCTTTTTCCTGGTGTGTTACACAAACAGGATTTTGCGGCACTTACAGCGGGCGGAGTGTGCCTCCTGACCATATTACACCTTAACTTAGCCTGTAATGCTGCTTTTTCCTGGTGTGTTACACAAACAGGATTTTGCGGCACTTACAGCGGGCGGAGTGTGCCTCCTGACCATATTACACCTTAACTTAGCCTGTATTGCTGCTTTTTCCTGGTGTGTTACACAAACAGAATTTTGCGGCACTTACAGCGGGCGGAGTGTGCCTCCTGACCGTATTACACCTTAACTTAGCCTGTATTGCTGCTTTTTCCTGGTGTGTTACACAAACAGGATTTTGCGGCACTTACAGCGGACGGAGTGTGCCTCCTGACCATATTACACCTGAACTTAGCCTGTATTGCTGCTTTTTCCTGGTGTGTTACACAAACAGGATTTTGCGGCACTTACAGCGGGCGGAGTGTACCTCCTGACCATATTACACCTTAACTTAGCCTGTATTGCTGCTTTTTCCTGGTGTGTTACACAAACAGGATTTTGCGGCACTTACAGCGGGCGCAGTGTGCCTCCTGACCGTATTACACCTTAACTTAGCCTATATTGCTGCTTTTTCCTGGTGTGTTACACAAACAGGATTTTGCGGCACTTACAGCGGGCGGAGTGTGCCTCCTGACCATATTACACCTTAACTTAGCCTGTATTGCTGCTTTTTCCTGGTGTGTTACACAAACAGGATTTTGCGGCACTTACAGCGGGCGGAGTGTGCCTCCTGACCATATTACACCTTAACTTAGCCTGTATTGCTGCTTTTTCCTGGTGTGTTACACAAACAGGATTTTGCGGCACTTACAGCGGGCGGAGTGTGCCTCCTGACCATATTACACCTTAACTTAGCCTGTATTGCTGCTTTTTCCTGGTGTGTTACACAAACAGGATTTTGCGGCACTTACAGCGGGCGGAGTGTGCCTCCTGACCATATTACACCTTAACTTAGCCTGTATTACTGCTTTTTCCTGGTGTGTTACACAAACAGGATTTTGCAGCACTTACAGCGGGCGGAGTGTGCCTCCTGACCATATTACACCTTAACTTAGCCTGTATTGCTGCTTTTCCCATTTCCCTGCAGGCCATTAGAATGTCTGGAAGGCAAACAAGGAGAGGCAGACAGTCAGGAGCCAAAAAAAGAGGGCAAGCAGGCTCTGTGTCTAGAGAAAACAGTGCTGGTCGTGGACGCGGTGCATCGCCATCAGCACGTGGCCATGGGACACGCTTGTCCTTCTTTTCGGCAGCTGGACGTGTTGAGCCGCATCATGCCGAAGACTTGGTAGAGTGGATGACCAAGCCCTCCTCATCCTCCTCATCCTCTCTCACCCAGGCTCAGGGTACTGGCAAAGCAGCTGCCAAAGCGTCCTCTTCCCTGGTATCAATGTCACCATCAGTCACTCCTTCCCCTAGACCAACCATGTCCTCCTGAGGAGTCCCCCGAACTGTTTGAGCACAGTGTTGGGTACATGCTCCAGGAGGATGCCCAGCGTTTCGAAGGGTCTGATGATGATACCCAGTTAGAGGAAGGCAGTAGCGTGAGAGCAGAGAGAGGGGATGCTCAAGAAGGACACCAATCTGGCAGTCATGTTCCAGCAGCTGCAGCATACTGCCAGATTGGCTCCAGTGATGAGGAGGGAGGGGATGATGAGGTCACTGACTCCACGTGGGTGCCTAATAGGAGAGAGGAGGAGGAGGAGGAGGCACATCGCCAACGAGGCAGGATGCCCTCGGGGGGCCAGCGTAAGGGCAGCACACCGACGGAATCACACCGCAGAGCTCCGCCTGTGCAAGGCGCTGCCTCTGCCCGTTATTCAAAAAGTTCTTTGGTGTGGGCCTTTTTTGAGTCGAGTGCATCAGATCGCACAGCTGCTGTTTGCAACATATGTCTCAAGCGTATATCGCGTGGCCAAAACATCACCCGCTTGGGCACCACATGCTTGACAAGACATATGTTGACCTGCCATGCAGCTCTTTGGCAAGCCTACCTTAAAGACCCACACCAAAGAACAAAGCTGACCTTTTCTTGCACCGCATCAGCTGGGATCTCCAACCCCACTATACCTTCAGTCCTCTCTGAAACCTGCTCTGAGAGGAATGAAGGTGTAGAATTAGGTGTGTCACAGCCAAGTACTTGCGGGCACTCTGCTAGCAGTACACCAACGTCCGATTCTAGCAGGCAAATTTCCCTGCCCCAGCTGCTGGACCGTCGAAAGAAGTTCACTCCCAGCCATCCACATGCCCAGCGGTTGAATGCTAGCTTGGCTAAATTGCTAGCGCTTCAACTGCTGCCTTTTCAGTTGGTAGACTCGGCCCCCTTCCGTGAGTTTGTGCAATGTGCGGTTCCTCTGTGGCAGGTTCCCAAACGCCACTTTTTCTCACGAAAGGCGATTCCGGCTCTCTACCGGCATGTGGAAGGCAATGTCTTGGCCTCCCTGGACAGGGCGGTCAGCAGTAAGGTGCATATTACCGCTGACTCATGGTCCAGCAGGCATGGACAGGGACGTTACCTTTCTTTCACGGCCCATTGGGTCACTCTTTTGGCAGCTGGGAAGGATGCAGGACAAGGTGCAGTAGTGTTGGAGGTTGTTCCACCGCCACGCCTCCAAAATGCTACTACTTGTTGTGACACACCTCTGTCCTCCACCCCCTCCTCTTCTTCCTCCGTGGCCTCTTCCTGTGCTTTTTCCTCGGAACCAGCGGTGCTTCGTAGGCGTTCAAGGGGCTACGCAAGTACGCAGGCAAAAAGATGCCATGCCGTGCTTGCGCTGGTGTGTTTGGGGGACAGGAGCCACACTGGGGCAGAGGTTCTGTCTGCTCTGCAGGGGCAGGCCGAGAGGTGGTTGACGCCACGCCAGCTTAAGCCAGGAATGGTAGTTTGCGACAATGGCACCAACCTCCTCTCCGCTCTCCGTCAGGGACAACTGACCCATGTGCCCTGTGTGGCTCACGTCCTTAACCTGGTGGTGCAGCGGTTCTTGGGCAGGTACCCGGGCTTACAGGATGTCCTGAGGCAGGCCAGGAAAGTCTGTGTGCATTTCCGCAGATCTTATAATGCCAGTGCTCGCCTGGCTGAGCTGCAAAAGGAGTTGAACCTGCCCAAGAACCGCCTTATATGTGACATGCCCACCAGGTGGAACTCAACGTTGGCCATGCTGCAGTGGCTGCACACGCAGCAGAGGGCCATCAATGAGTACCTGTGCGACTACGGCACCAGGACAGGGTCAGGGGAGCTCTGGTTTTTTTCACCACGCCAGTGGGGCATGATCAGGGATGCATGCACTGTCCTGGCACCATTTGAGGAGGCCACGAGGATGGTGAGCAGTGACAGTGCATGCATCAGTGACACTGTACCTCTTGTCCACCTGTTGGAACATACGCTGTGTGGAATAATGGACAGGGCACTTGAGGCAGAACAGAGGCAGGAAGAGGAGGACTTCCTTGCCTCTCAAGGCCCCCTTTACCCAGACAGTGTTCCTTCTGTCCCACCCATCGCACAGGAAGAAGAGGAGGAGGAGGAGGATTGTGTCAGCATGGAGGTGGAGCCTGGCACTCAGCATCATCAGCAGCAGTCTTTTAGGGATGATTTACAGTCCCTAGAAACCAGTGGACTTGTACGTGGCTGGGAGGAGGTGGCTGCGGATCATGTCGTCCTTAGTGACCCAGAGGACTCCGGACTGAATGCCTCAGCTAACCTACGCTGCATGGCCTCACTGATCCTGCAAAGTCTGCGGAAGGATCCTCGTATTCTTTGGACCAAGGAGAGGGACCATTACTGGCTGGCCACTCTCCTTGATCCACGGTACAAGGGTAAGGTTGCGGACCTTATCTTACCGTCGCAGAGGGAGCAGAGGATGAGACAACTCCGGGAGGCCTTGCAGAAAGGTCTGTGCAACGCGTTCCCAGAGACTGGGAGGTTACAAACTCCTGGTCTTGGACAACGAGTTGCTGAGGCTTCGGTCAGTCAAAGAAGGAGCGGTGGGGAAGGTGGCCGTCTGACCGAAGCGTTCAGACAATTCTTTAGTCCGCAGCCCCAAGGTATGATCGGTTCCAGCAACCATCGCCAGCGTCTGATATACATGGTGCAGGAATACCTAGGGTCAAGGTCAGACTTGGACACCTTCCCCACCGAAAATCCTCTGGCTTACTGGGTCTTGAGAATGGATCACTGGCCAGAGCTTGCACAGTATGCAATTGAGCTACTGGCCTGTCCTGCATCCAGCGTTCTTTCAGAACGCACATTCAGTGCTGCTGGAGGATTTGTCACGGATCACAGGGTGCGCCTGTCCACTGACTCTGTTGATCGACTGACCTTCATAAAGATGAACCAGTCTTGGATCACCACCAGCTACCAAACACCTGAAGCTGATATAACAGACTAATTTATTTTCAAATGTCACATCCCTTCAAGACTGATGCTGAGAGTTTGTCCTGTTATGTTGACTGACTATCCTCCTCCTCCTCAATGATCCGATTGACGATGATAGCTTGGAAGAACATTTTTGTTTCTGGGTGCCGCCACCAGTGGCTAAGGCCCAATTTTTCAGCCCCTGTTTAACAGGGGTGTGTTATTAAAAATTTTTATGCAATGCTTTGCAGCAGGGCTCATTCCTGCACTCCAACTAGAGTATCTGGGAGTGGTTGCAGTGTCGTGGCACCAGCACCAGTGGCTAAGGCCCAATTTTTCAGCCCCTGTTTAACAGGGGCGTGCAATTACAATTTTTGATGCAATACTTTGCAACAGGGCTCATTGCTGTGCTCCAAGTACAGTATCTGTGAGGGGTTGCAGTGTTGTGGCACCAGTGCCTAAGGCTCAATTTTTCTGCCCCTCTTTAACAGGGGCATGTAATTACAATTCTTGATCTAATAATTCACAGCAGGGTCCATTCCTGCGCCCACAAAGACTAACTGTGAGGTCTTACAGTGTTGTGTCAACACCACCACCACCACCACCACCAAAGGCCCAATTTTTCAGCCCCTGTTCAACAGGGGCATGCAATTTCAATTCTTGATCTAATAATTCACAGCAGGGCCCATTCCTGCGCCCACCAAGACTAACTGTGAGGCCTTACAGTGTTGTGTCAACACCACCACCACCACCACCACCAAAGGCCCAATTTTTCAGCCCCTGTTCAACAGGGGCATGCAATTACAATTCTTGATCTAATAATTCACAGCAGGGCCCATTCATGCGCCCACCAAGAGTAACTGTGAGGGCTCACAGTGTTGTGGCAACACCAACATGTAAGGGGAAAATTTCAGCTGAGTATGTATGGCAGGCCCCTACTTTCAAACATCCAACTTACAAACGACTCCTCCTTGCAAACGGAAGGATACAACAGGAAGTGAGAGGAAATCTACCCCTAGGAAGGCAAATTCTCTCCTGTAAGAGTTAATATGGGAAAAAAAGTGTCTCCTCTCCACTGATTCTTTATCACCAATTCTTGTTTCAATAAAAACCCCAAATTTTCAAAAAACATTTGTCATTAGGACGGAAAGTGAGGTGAACTGTTCTGAACAGGTGCATACTGCACAGACAGCAAAACAAATGTTACAGGGGTGATAACCCTTCCCTATGTTTTCCAAAAAGCTTAAAAATATATTTTTTGGCTGGAGCTACACTTAAACAATGTACCTGTTCAAAATTACAAACAGATTCTACATAAGAACAAACCTACAGTCCCTGTCTTGTATGCACCGCCTGTATACGGCTGTTCAGAGTATATAGGGCCTTTTTTTATTTTGTGTGCGGGGTTCCCCTTAATATCCATACAAGACCCAAAGGGGCTGGTAATGGGCTGGGGTGGGGGGGGGGGGGGGGCGTGTGTGATGGGGTAGCTATGCCATTTTTCTTAAAGATTTTCATCCATATTACCGGGACCAGACATTACATTAAAGCCGCAAGCAGTTTTAAATGGCTTTTTTTCCTTTAGAAATGTAATTTTGTGCAGGGACAGTTCTAAACACGGGAAACACGTGGCACTTCACAGGCATACTTTAGACACCCCCCAGGTACGATATTTAAAGGAATATTTGACTTTTTTTTTTTCACTTTATGCATCATTAAAATGACTGCTCCAGAAAAACGTCCGTTTTTAAAACTTTTTTTTGCATTGATACATGTCCCCTGGTGCAGAACCCGGGTTCCCAAACCCTTTTTAGAACAATAACATGCATAATAGTCGTTATAATTAGCACTTTAGATTTCGAACGTTCGCATCCATTGTATTTAATAGGGTTCTAAAGTTTGTGCGAACTTTCGGTCCGTTCGCGGGTTCTGGTGCGAACCGAACCCGGGGGTGTTCGGCTCATCACTACCTCTGATTATCAGCTCTGCAATTGGATTTTTTTTAAACAGATAATTAGGACCGGTCAGAATCTGAAACAAAATTTTATCTTTTAATAAAGCTCTCAGTTTCTCAATAGGTTAGTAACTCAACAACGAGTGATTATTTAAATGGTTAGGTAGGGGGCGTGGTCTGGACATGCTGCAGTGAGGACGCTTGTCTCTAGAGCTCCGGCACTGGCACCTAATCTTTAGCACTTTTTACATTACTAAGCCACTACTATCTACCCTGAATACAATGGGGAAGAGAACGGGCAAACCCCTATCCAACAGGGGCACTTCATCGGGCTCCATTAAGCGTTTCCTGGCCGTGGATCCAGACGAAGCGGCGGACTCAGATGGACTAGGCCGCTCTCCGCGTGGCGTGAGCTCCGCCTCCTGCCTCAAATCTGCACTCCGCCATCATTCCCCGGCCTCGTCCATCGGTTCGGGAGGAGAAGGCAGCGCATTCAGACACCCGGAGGTCGCAACGCTGGTGAGTGACCTCCCGACTAAGTCAGAGCTGGCCTCCATGCTGCTGGGCTTAGAGCGCGCCATTAAAAAGGAACTGTCGGCCGTGCGCTCAGATCTCTCGCAAGTGCTGGAACGAGTGGAGGAGCCTGAACAGCGCCTTGATCGCCACGCGGCTGCCATTAGATCCCTGCAGGCCACCACTCGCGGCCTCTCCATTGCCCACAGGATGGCCCTGTATAAAATCGAGGACCAGGAGAACCGCAATAGGAGGAATAACATCCGCGTCAGAGGCCTACCGGAGGCGACTGGGGATGAAGACCTACTTCCATCCATCCGGGGTATCTTTAACGGCCTGCTGGGTCTTGCGGCGGACAACCCCCTTAAAATAGATCGTGTTCATAGGGCCCTACGTCCCCGCAACCTCTCCTCGGACACCCCGCGTGATGTGATCTGCCTGGTCCACTATTATGAGGAAAAGGAGCGCATTATGAAGAAGGCCCGTGAAGCCTCCTCGCTCGATTTTGATGGAGCTACGCTGTCCTTCTTTCCTGATCTGGCCAGAGAAACTTTGAAGCGTCGCAGGGCTCTGCGACCCTTGATGGAGAAACTACGAGCGGACTCCATCAACTATCGCTGGGGCTTCCCAGCGGCCCTAATTGCTAATAGGGATGGCAAAACGGCGATACTCCGGTTTCCTGAAGACCTGGAAAAGTTTTGCATGGTCAATATCTCCCCCCCAGAGCTCCCTGGCTGGCAAGATGCCATCCCGCCTGCTCCAGGCACTTCCGAACCGGGCTGGCGCAAAGTGGACCGTGGACGTCGCGCCTCTGCTGCTGGTGCATCACCTCAGCTGGGGTAAATCATCCTGCCTGATAGGCCGAGGCCTTACAGCATCTTTTTCACACCCATGCCCACGGGTGACCCTGTAACTGCAAATTTCTCCTTTTTGTTGGCCTGTTGTTCTGCCCCTCAGTTCCACAGTTGGCATGTTGTGTCTTACCCTA